>OZ035823.1:17938042-18685381 GCA_964034765.1 Knipowitschia caucasica
AGAGGTGGTTAGCCAGACCACGTCATTTACGCACTACGTGTAACCAGTAACATTGATGCGGTGCATGGATTGGTGATAGCTGGTTATTACCGCCGAGGGGACTTTTCTTACCCCTGCAGAACTGGCTCCTAAAACCTTTTCAGGACACCGAGTGACAGACCAACAGCAAGTATTTAATAGAAAATTCAGCACAGCCTGAGTGGTTATTGAAAATGCTTTGGTCTTAAACATAGCATGGTCAGAGTAAGCTGTTTATATCAGGGTTCGTACAGATTTCCTCTTAAGGTTTTCCATGACTTTTCCATGACTTTTCCATGACCCTTAACCAATTTTCCATGGCAAAAAATTACTCAGTCAATTTCAATTGTTACTTGCATTCATTTGTTTATTTTGTGCCTAAACACATTTTACAGATGTCTTACAAACATTTTATGGAAGACATTTTACAGATGTCTTCCATAAAATAAAATACTTTTAAAGGGAACATATTCTGCAAAAAAACAGAATTTTAATGTACAACACTGTTAGAATAGTTTTTCATTCATGCAGTTTTGAGTTAAGGGTTATTTTGAGTCATAGGAAAATCACAGAACTGTCCACCACATTTTTCCTCTCAAAGTGTGTTAACCAGGGTGCAATTGAGTTGCAAAACAACTTTCAGTTGATCACTTTTTACTAAGTCATTCCTGCTGCTGCCTCTAGAGGGAGCTCTAGGTACGCTGGCCAGCTCAGGCCTCTATGTGTCAGATCACTATTTTATCATTAAATAAAAAATACTTAATAAAAGGTTGGGTAACCAAACATTGTTTTCATTTAGCCTAAATTCAGCATGCAAAGTCAACTTTTTATCAAAAATATTAACTGTTGTACCTTCAATACATTCAAGAACAAAAAGTAACCATGCAATTACTTCCAACAATAAAATACACTCAAAATGGTAGCAATGTATGTACTGCTACATTTCTGCATTGCATTACAGACTAACTGAAGTGAAAGTAGTGTCTCAGTACAGGTAAATATTGTAATAAAACAGCTTCAGTGCTTTAACTTAAGTTCGAGTAAAAATAAAGTGTCTCTCACTACAGACTAAGAAGGCTTCCCCTGTTCATTCTGAAATATAAAATAGCTGCAGTACTTTAACTGGAGTTCAAGTAAAAAATAAAGTGTCCCAGTACAGACTGAGTAGGCCTATATTGCCATGTTAATGGTTAAATGTAATAAAATAAAAATAGTTCAAGTAACAATAAAGTGTCCCAGTATTGCAGGCCAAGGTTTGCAGTTAATTCTTCAAGACACATAAATAGCCAGCTCCAGTGCATTTAGTTCAAGTAATAATACAAAATAAACATATAAAAAAAGCCTAGTTAGTACATTTTAAAGTATCAGTGTGATATAGTGAGTAAGCAGGCCTATATTCTGTAAAGGTCTTAGGCCATTTATAGTTTGTAGCTCATTCTTTGGTTTTCATCTCAAGAAGCTTGTCGTCCATTTGCTTATCGAGATCCTGTAGAGAGATTATCTTTTCCTTAGCCGTGCGGCGCAGACTGTTTGACTTTGTTATGAAGGTTATGTTGCCAGTGTTTTCTGCTGTGTTCGCGTAGTCGTCTGCTGCCTTCTCCAATGCAGAAACATCCTGATGTATTCTGGCTTTCTTCCTTTTTAGTTCATCTGTAAGTGCCTTTCTCTTTTCCACAGACCTTTGCTTCTCATTTGCCCTCCTCATATCATCCAAGTAGCTTTTGTATCGCTGTTGGCACATGAAACTGACATGAAGAGTTCCTTGGTGAGAGGTACATTTGTCACATCACCAACAGCCCTAATGTGTCCCACGATGCCTCTGAGCAATGAGTGACTGTTCCTTTTGATTTTCCACAATTATCTCTTTGTTAATGCAAAACCCTCTCTCTACACTTGCTTGCCAATACAAATAGCCAATACAAACATAAGAGCGAGTGCTCAACGTCCCATCCCGCTGCGCTGGACCCCGCTCTGAAAGCGTTGTGTAGTACGTGCAGACCACAAGAGCCAATGTTTAACAGCGACTTGTCCACCTGTTTTTGCATCTCTTTTTGAATCATGTCATATGCTTTCCAGTTCACGTACGGTCCGTCCATTGACAGCTGGATGAGGTTTTTAATTCCCATCTCGGACAACGTGTTGCACATCTTTTCCACAATATCAGCCGCTGTAGAATGTCCAAGAAACTGGGAACCGATATATTTGCTTTTGACTTCTCCACCTTCCCACACGCGTACGTGAATGTCCAATTGCTTCGACTGTAAGCTATGGTTCAAAGACTCGTCAAATAGCACGACGTATGCGGTTTGTTGTGACACTTCTTTCAATAAAAGTCTTTTGATATACGGCGCAAGCCCAAATGTGGCGATGTATGCACACTTCTCACCGCATGTGAATCTTGTGGCAATTTGGCTGTCTGGGAACATAGCTGCAAACAGACGACTCGTGCCCTCTGACGATTTGTAGGAGTAATGCGAATTTCATTACTTTTAATACCCATAGTATCTCGGCTTTCAGTACCTCATTTTTAGAGGAAAAGTCCAACGTTCCTTGAGTTGTTGTCGGTGCTCTTGGCGTGGGGGTTTTCTGTACACTAGCGCCTATGAACTGGCTGATGGGAATCGCCGCGGCATTTGCCCTCATGGCTAACTCATGTTTTTTCCCTTTCATATGGCTCGCCAGAGCAGACTCCCCCATATTCGAAATGTCAAACGTTTTACTGCATAGCTTACACTTGGCGTGACTTGAGTCGGAGTCTTTTTGAAGCCAGCTCTGATATTTTTCCACAAATAGCCACGCATTGTTGAATCTGCATTTTCCTGGCATGATGGTTTTGCTGAGTCGCTGTAGCACGGAAAACACGTAGCTGGCCTCGAGTCAAGCGGGGGGCGTGTCGCTAATGGCTGCAAGCAACCTGTCTGCCCGAATACAATGTGCGCGCTGGAGTGCTTTATGATTGTTTTTTATTTATTCTGTGAGATTTCATAACACTTTGAAGCAACTTTTGTTAAAGTTAAACTCATCATTCTATCAATGTGCAGAAGCCAGTACTTTTCCCTTGTTTTGTCTATCTGAAGGCCAAGCTACATGGCACCGTGGCAGCTGCTGATTGGAGGTCTCCATGCCTCCGCTCTGTATAATACACTTGCATTCTGTTGTTCGTGTTGTTCGTGCTCGTGCTGTCTCTACCATCGACAATAAAACATGTCTTCTGTCTGAATTAAAGACGCGATCCCAGACTTTGTCATCTTCTTCAGGTGGTGGAGGATGCGGGCCTTGTCTGTAACATCTAGAGAACAGAAGACTCTTTTTTTTTACACAAAAAGTGTTTTTTTTAAGCCAAAACTGAGAAACCTCAAGAGAATGCATCTGGATCAGCCCATGGACAATCTGCACAGCCCCTGATTCCACTCAGGCTGTGAGCTGCTGAGACATGGACAACACCATCGTCCTCTTTTGCATGGACATAATTTGGAACAATTGGATTTCTGAATTTGGACATAATTTGGACTGAATTGAATTGCTGAATCTGGACACTGAAGCTGAAACGGTGTGATTGAAAGACACGTCACAGAAGAATTCATGGCTCAACACAACAAATGCAGCCTGAAGAAACCAACACGGAGAAGTGGGAGAGACTGTTTTCAAAGCAATATCTGGAACCACCATCGACTGATGAAGTTTGGTATTTTACTGAAGATTTATATAGCCTTAAATTTTTTAAACATACATTTTGTAAAATTTCCAAACTTTTCCAGGACCTACAAAATTCCAAAACTTTTCCAGGGCCTGGAAATTAGATTTTAAAATTCCATGACTTTTCCAGGTTTTCCATGACTGTACGAACCCTGTTATATGTAAACAACACAACCACATCTGCACACATGAAAGAAACACAATTAACATTACTCTTTCAAATATTCCATGACATTTTTTTCCTTATATTTCTTTTTAAAATTTGATTATATTTTTAGATCATTTTAGTTCAACACTGAGGCTATACCATGAATCCTCTCCCTTTTGGTCTGGACCAGTGTAAAACCATGAAAACTGTACTGCAGCAACATCTCAGGTACAAAAAAGCAAGAAAAATAACAACTTTAAAGCTCAAAACAACAACTTTTCAGAGCTACTTAGGACATGCTGCCATTTCCAGCGCATTCAAAAGGTAAAAAAAAATAAAGTTAAATGTAAATGTTGAGAGATTTCATAACACTTTGAAGCAACTTTTGTTAAAGTTAAACTCATCATTCTACCAATGTGCAGAAGCCTGTACTTTTCCACTTGATGTTTTGTTTATCTGAAGGCCAAGCTACAAGCACACTGTGGCAGCTGCTGATTGGAGGTCTTTGTTTCTCCTTAGTATATTACCACTTGCTGTCGTAACATCCCTTGTTCGTGTGTCTACCATCGACAATAAAACATGTCTTCTGTCTGAATTAAAGACACGATCCCAGACTTTGTCATCTTCTTCAGGTGGTGGAAGGATGCGGGCATTGTCTGTAACATCTACAAAACAGAAGACTTTTTCTTTTTTTTACACAAAAATGTGGGTTTTTTTTCAAGCCAAAACTGAAATTCCTCAAGAGAAACCATGCATCTGGATCAGCACACTTGGACAATCTGCACAGCCCCTGATTCCAGTCAGGCTGTGAGCTGCTGAGACATGGACAATACCATCGTCCTCTTTTGCATGGACACCATTTGGAACAATTGGATTACACAATTTGGAAATGATTTGGAACAATCTGGATTTTTGAATTTGGACATAATTTGGACTGAATAGAATTGCTGAATCTGGACACTGAAGCTGAAACGTGTGATTGAAAGACACGTCACAGAAGAATTCATGGCTCGACACAACAAATGTAGAAGCCTGAAGAAACCAACACGGAGAAGTGGGAGAGACTGTTTTCAAAGCAATATCTGGAACCACCATCGACTGATGAAGTTTGGTATTTTACTGAAGATTGTTGAAGAGTTTTATGAAAGATCTGAACATGTTTTATGAGTTTTAAGTATTCCGAGTACCGAGTGAAGTACCGAGTTTATGAGTTTTTGAAGCATTGAGATCCTGAAGAAGATGACAAAGTCTGGGATCGTGTCTTTAATTCAGACAGAAGACATGTTTTATTGTTGATGGTAGACACACGAACAAGGGATGTTACAACAGCAAGTGGTAATATACTCAGGAGAAACAAAGACCTCCAATCAGCAGCTGCCACAGTGTGCTTGTAGCTTGGCCTTCAGATAAACAAAACATCAAATGGAAAAGTACAGGCTTCTGCACATTGGTAGAATGATGAGTTTAACAAAAGTTGCTTCAAAGTGTTTTGAAATCTCACAATGTAATGAGTTTTATTGTCTAAAGCTGGTTGTGTGTTGGCCCAAGGATTCCACGGTTGGCCGCTCAACAAGCCGTTAAGATTTAAAGCAGATCTCCAGATTATTGTTGCAAATTTTACAAAATGGTGGGGATGATCCAGGACATTTATGGACAATGGTTTCAACCCCTAATTTCCATCCGTCGCCCCACAGTTGCACTCACAACCACACACTCACTCACCCACAACTATTGTACACATTTTTAGTGGTAGGGGAAACCGGAGCACCTTGAGGATACGTATGCAGACACGGGGAGAACATGCAACCTTTAAAGGCCCCATAGTTTCTTAACAGCCCTCATTAGCGGCCAAAGCAGGAAATGGCAGAGGTCCCGCGGCTGATTGGTGGAGGGACCTGATTAGAAGGATTTGATTGGCTCGGGGATGACCTCTTGTGCAGGCGGCGGGGAGAGACCGAGCGCAAGCAGCTGGCTGGAAATCACCACAATCTGTTTCCTGATTTGGAAGACAGACAAGAAACAACTTAATACTTTATATTGACTCATTAGAAAGCTTTTAGTGTTGGTAACAAAAGCTGAGAGAGGAATTAGCCAAATTACAGTATATTGGAACGGAATAGTGATCTCGCTAACAAGGACAAAGGAAGTAAATGGTTGCCCAAGATTAGAAGGGTTTCTTGTCATAGACTGTACATAGATGGACAATGCTAACCCCCTAGCTTAATGGAGCCCAATAGGGAAGTGCTCATGGTAAAAGATTTGCTCAAACTCACTCTGGCTCCTATTGACTTGGATTGAAAAGTAAGGTCAGTCATCGTTTGTGTCCCACTCACAATTTTGGGCTCAAAATATTTAAAACGTGTGCTTTTTGTATGAGAGATTATAATCCAGATGTAAGCTCTAAAAATGGACCAATTTGGAGCCTTTTGTCTGCAAATTACTGTCCCCATAGCATGTCATTGTCAAGCTTATTTTCTCATTAAATGCCGTGTAATTGCATTCAAACAAATAATGATAAATGGGGAAAAAAATATTTTTGTAAATCCTTTTGTTCCGAATAAAAACAATCAAAAAGTACAAGCTACAACCAAAACCTCCACAAATTAAATATTAATATTTTGTTTTCAATGTTTTCCTTACCTTAATTTCTTTAAAATGAGTCGAAATCCATCAAGGGTCAATGTAATGACCTGTAATTGCTAACTAGCGCATTAGCATTGACATAAAACCTCTACGTTTTGGTGGAAGCCCAAGTTTCTGAGTGTGGTCATATAAGCAAGAGTGATAACTGGGTTTGAACATTCCTTTAAACTTTAAGTGGTAAAACTCCTAGCCTGAGTCTGGCCAGACCCATGTAGTTTGCTGCACTTCACACATGCGTCTGGGCCATAGACTGTATATATTAACGGACCATCCTGTAAAGCCTATCTCCACCGTTCTAACTAATGGGCCAAAAATTGTGCTTTACTGGAGCTATCCAAAATGGCCGCGAGTGGTCCCGCCCACAAGAAAATTGTGAAAAAATGCATCTGCGCATGCGTCAGCCGGAGCAACTCCTAATGTATTTACTGTTGAGAACAGAACGCGTAGATTTTTACTGCAACCTTCGATTGTTTCGGAAAAATAAGTTTCCATCGTTCTACGTAGCACACTGTTGAACTTGCACAATACATCTTTGAAGATCTCATGGTCAACTTGGAGATTTGACTTTCGCCACTTCCGCTCGGCTCTCCGGCACTCTCTCTTCTGTGCCCTGACCGAGTCTGCTTTTGTCCATGGCGCCTTTTGCTTATTTGTAACAATTTTAACCTTTACAGGAGCAATCGTGTCCAGAACATCCAAAACACTAGAGGTGACAGAGTTAAGTAATTCATCCACAGTAGAACACAACGTGTTATCAAAGTTTATCATCCCCATGAAAAGTTCACCTGTATTTTCGTTTATGTGTCTTCTTCTTCTAACAATTGAGGATTCAGCTCGTGCTTTACTATTGAGACACATATCAAAAAATACACAGAAATGATCTGACAGAGCAACATTGGCCACATTTACATTTGAGATATTAACCCCCTTAGTAATTAGCAGATCGAGAGTGTGCCCTCTGCTGTGGGTGGGGCCACTCACATGCTGAATGAGACCAAAGGTTTCCAGCACAGAGCTCAGCTCTTTTGCGTATCTATCATTAACGTTATCTGCATGAATATTAAAATCACCTATAATGACTAAACTATCAAAGTCTGTGCACACAACTGAAAGCAACTCGGTGAAATGATCAGTGAAACTATGACATGACTGTGGCGGCTTGTACACAACAATAATAAGAATAGAAGAAGATTGCTTTTGTTCTATTTTAAAAGAGACATACTCAAATGAGGAAAATTTCCCAAGAGGTACTCTATGGGAGACAATACAATCTTTAAAAACTGCTGCTATGCCTCCTCCTCTTTTATTTCTGATTCAAATTTGAAATTTGGTGGTGTTGTTTCTATTAAAACTGCAAGCCAAGTTTCAGTCATAAACATAAAGTCAAGATCATAAGAACAGATAAAATTATTAATTAAAAAGGATTTATTGCATAGTGATCTGACATTAAGCAGAGCAAGGTTAAAAATAAAATCAGTGTCAGTGGGTTTAGTTAATTGATTACAAAGAATTGGAATTAGATTTCCTGAGTTGGACCGTCTAACTGCTGTCCTTCTGTTATATTTGTGTTTATTCAAATTAAAACACATTTCTGAGCCGGTGCGAGGAACACACACAGTCTCAATTGGTTTAAAAAGTGAACTCTGTTTTACTTTGTTACGTTCCAGATGCATAACTGAGTCAGTACAGGACTGGTATTACACTGCCAGACGGACAAGGGTCAGTGTTTGCACCACAGTACTGGAGTGGAGGAGGAGGAGTAGGAAGGTGGTAGTGGGGGCCGAGAGGCCTCGGATGTAAACAGTCACGCCCCCCTTGGGGAGCACTGAACAACATGGCGTAAAAAGTCCATCAATAAACTGGTACCCTATCTGTTCGGGTGCAGACCATATAAACCTTTTTATGTGGTCGGTATTGGGGCTCAAGGACTATGTTGCCTGCGGCCCCAGGGTACCCTTGGAACGCCTCTGATGATTGGTATCAGTTCAGTTGGGGCAGGCAGGTGTGCAGGGTAACCACGGCGACCAGGAGGCATGAAAGAAACAAAACACTGCAAACCAAAACATGCAAACAAAAACCACACATGCCCTCCCAGTCCAACGGGAATTTCCTTTATATGAGTAAAGGGTTGGCTGTGTGAATACTGATGGTGGTCAAATCTATTTAAACATGTTTTCTCCCCGCAGCTTTAATTGACCACACCAAGTATTGCAAAGTGCTCGGCTTCTGTCACTCACGCTCTTGGTCCTTCCGGGTCCTGGTCTTCAGCCTCTCTGTCTAGCGTGTCTACCTGCAAATGGGCATCCTGGTGTTTCGCGCCCTTGTCATGCACTCTTTTCTGCTTGCTATGTGTCCCAGCTGCCGTGGTTCTCAGGTGTTTTCTCTCTCATCCTCTGGCCAGACTGCTTCATCTGGACCTCCCTGTCATGTCTGGCTTGTCTCCTTGTCCTGGTCATGGCACATACAGCTTCGCTGGCCTGTCGCCCTGGCTACCCCTTAGTCCTGCGTCCCATGTTCTCTGTGAGCTAATTTTTTATCCCAGTTACCATACTTTCTGGACTAATAGGCGCACCTGTAAAAAGGCCGCATCAGCATATATTAAAAGAAAGTACATTTTGTCCACAATAGGCTGAACTTGAATGTAAGCCACGGGAACTCATAATGTAATGTAGAAGATAGATGACTGTTTTTATTGGGCAACAACATGATTTAACGACAAGATGCAGCTTAACCGTTAGCTTCAAGGGTGATACTCACTCACCAATCGATTTTTGACAATAAACAAGTGTCCTTCATCTCAAACTTGATGAAGTAAAAATAATAAGTCCATATAAGAACGCTGCTCTTGACAACTCTTCTACAATAAACCTGTCAGCCCAAAGCAATATAATCGCAGGAAAAAAGTAAAAAGTATACTCATAGTCCGGAAATTACTCTTTAAGTCTGATTGATTATATGGTTGGAACAACCAAATATAAATGGTTGTGTTTTCAACCAATCTGTATTGGTAATAGCACCAAATTATTCTGGCCGGAATTAACTACATAGTAGTTAAAGCTCCTTCAGGCAATTTGGGTTAAGTGTCTTGCCTAAGGACACAAAAGCAGTTTGATACTCACTGTCGCAACCAATGTTCCCAAAGGTCTCCCATCAAAGTATTAATCAGTCCCTGCCTTGATTTGAGCTTTGTTTCGTACCTTCTAACCTTTGACAGTCTCATGCAGGTGGTGCCACAGTAGACAAATACTCAATGACATCCCGCCTCATGAAGACACACAGCCTCTTGTAGGTGTGATCTGCTGGAGCAGCAGCATCACAAAGAAGGACCGGAAGAATCAGGACAAGGTCATCAGCTCTGTCCTGGGGTGTTCCCTGGACACAGTGCAACAGGTGGGGGACAGGAGGGTCCTGGACAAACGAACATCTATGCTGGACCATGATTGTCACCCCCTGCAGGCCACTCTGGCTGCTCTGGAGAGCAGCTTCAGTGAGACTTATTCATCCTCGATGTGTGAAGGAGAGGTTCCGCAGGTCTTTCCTTCCTGCTGCTGTCAGACTGTACAACAAACAGCGCTCTGTTTGCGCTCAGAGCGAGAGGTTAGTGATGCTGCTGTAAAGGCAAGCTACCAGAATGCAAACAACATGGCACTATAATCGCAGCCGCACAGTGAGGGAGTTTGTCAAAACTCTCATACAGGCTGCAGACTGTGTCCTGAGAAGCTATACGCTTTCACCAACATTGTTAAGAGACTGATGTTACTGATGTTGCATATTCATTCATGGGGTTCCTGAAACTTTGACTATCACAGAGGAGATTTTAGTGTTGGTGGACACTATCAGTGGTGTTGCTGGTGCTGCTGCTGGTGCGTTGGACAGAGTAGGTGTGGACTGGTCCTGCGCTCTCAGCTTGGTACTGTTGCATAATATACAATACTGTAATCACCATTTATGTCAGTGATTTTATGTACTAACAATTACGTTGTTTGATATGTTTTTGTGCTGGACACAGACATGGGGACCGTCTGTCACAAGACAGAAACAAGAGTTTAAATTGATGACGGTAGACAAAATAGGGAACATATGCTTCATGTTTCTCCAAAGTGTTTTTCAGAAAAGTGATCATTTGGCGAAAAGGATTTGGACCCAAGACCGAAACCTGCATGTTCTGGACTGACGTCGCCTGATGAAGCCACGCCCGCTCCTACACATTTTAATTATGCGATATGTGAATAATGTTAGTCAGTCTGAGCAGGGACAGATAGACAGGGGTCTTGTCAGAGCGCCTACTGACCCCCATAGTTTAGGCCTGTAGGGACAGTTACTCTAAGCTCAGCTCACAGGATTAGATAGGGTTAGCCAGTTGAATAGGAGCTCTGAGTTTTGTATTTGATTGTAAAGATAATTAAAATACTGCTAAACTCTGGGATCTTGCTTTTAATTTATCTTTATCAAATCAGACACATCCAGACAATAGTACCGACGGTAAAGGCAGGTGTTGTGACAAAGCCGCAAATGGAGGTGATGATTTTTGGACGCAACCTCTTCCACATACTGCATAGTTCCAAATCAGCTCCTGTTAGAAGCTACCAAACTCCTCCACGTTATCCCTATTTAAATACAGTTACGTGACGTGTTACACTACAAAGTATAGTTACACAGAAATGTAACATGTCAATTTTCTCAGCGGATAAAACGGGGTACTACTGTATATTGTGAGGCGTAATAATACGAGGAGCACTACGTCCGCACACTAACTCTTAAAGACTTCTCTCCCGCTCACTTCCGTTAATAGAAGCAGCGTGACTTTTTAACAGCTGAGAAAATCGACAAGTTACATTTCTGTGTTACTATACTTTGTAGTGTAACACGTCACCTAACTGTATTTAAATAGGGAAAACGTGGAAGAGTTTGGTAGCTTCTAACGAGAGCTGATTTGGAACTATACAGTATGTAGAAGAGGCTGCTGTGCTCCGTTTGCATGACATGAGCGCACGGACAAAGACCAGACAGGTACATATCAACTAGTCTAAGGTAAGAACATATGTCAGTATGTAAAAACGCTGGCCTATTTCTTTAAAGTGCTTTTTTCTATCCACCTAATGTACCTTTGTGAGCAAGATTTCTCTGTAATGAGCCTTAAGTAAGTAAGTAAGGCAAGGCAAGTCAAGTTTATTTGTATAGCACAGGGGTGCTCAACAGTGGCGGCCGGCCAATAGAGGGCGCTAGGGCGCCGCCCCACCACTCACAACTTGCCATGTTACCTTGAATAAAACGTTAAAAAAAATAATAACATTAAAATATTTCGAAATTTATGTGTGTTTTATTTCAGATGTGGAAGAAATACTTTATAGTTTATGCTGAGTTGGATTGATTAAGCTCATCAGCGTTTAATCAGGACTGAGGACGTATTTCCGGCTCAGGGCGCAAAAGATTGCGCCCTGAGCCGTCTATGGACTCTCGTTAAAAGTTGTACATGCGCAGTAGCTCCTCTTCAATGCAAGAGATAAGACGATTTGGGGGCGCAGGAGAAGTGCGCCCTGAGGGGGCGGGATCGCCCGCGACCTGTACTGTCACTGTCTGTGACGTCCGTTTACAGTGATTGACAGGTCAAGCTGTGGGAGTTTGAGACGAACGTAAAGAGACGCAAAATGGAGAACGAGAAAAAGAATAATTCAGTTAGATCACTCAAAACAATACCGTTTGAGAGAAGATCATACCAGGAGAAGGTTGAGGTTAAAGAGCTTGGACCTGATCAGCCAAATATTACCATTAGTCAGCAGTCCAGGACCTGGTTCAGCGCCAAATCTTGGCTAGCAGCATGTAGCGAGGCTAATGCTTTATTTTGCTTTCCATGCCTCTTGTTTCAAACATCAGGATCTGACCCAGCATGGATCAAGACAGGTATGACTGATCTGAAGCACTTTTTAGAAAAGGCAAAGAAGCATGAGCAGACTGGTATCCACATGCAAAATGCCCTCAAATTAGCTATGTTTGGGAAGATAAATATTTCATCCCAGCTGGATGAAAGCTACAGGGTAGGGATCAGAAAGCATCCCTACCCTGCTGGTATATATCTAGTCATCATATTCATAGCCCCCCCAGTAGAAAATTCCACCAGCCGCCACTGGTGCTCAATACGTCGATCGCGATCTACCAGTCGATCGCAAAGGTAGTATTGGTAGATCGCATTAAATAAATAAAAAATTACATATTATTGGTGTGCTCAGTGGGGCTGTGATTTGTGACGCATGGGGGGGGCTGAAAGATTAGCGGAAGGTGCCTGAAACTCGCAAAGAGTATGGGGACAAACTCCCTGTATTTGGGCCTCGTCTTCGGGTCCTCACGGGGTCTGCGCGTGTGGCAGATCTCCATAATGACGGTTGAGATAAACACGCGGTGTGGTTGGGTCTCAACACCGGGTCTCTCGCCAATACAGTGGGCACGAAGGGGGGCTCGGGGCCTCGACTCTGGACAAAAATCAGAGCAGTTCCATCAGTGGGGAGTTTAGATAAGCGAGGAGCCCGGACGAGCAGGAGTTTGTGGCCACTAAAGTGTGGATTGATTAAAACAAAAAACGATACAGGATTTAGAGAAAAAAAAAGTGTTCAGGATTGACAATAAGTGGGAACCCACATAAAAAAATCCACACAATAAAAAACTGAAACCTTTTTGGAAATGATGTAGCTTCTCGGTCAGCTGAGGTTCGAGCGTTTTAAATATGCATTGGGTCCTATGGGGAAAATTTTGGGTAGTAAGGCCCTCGTGGAATTTTAGGTTTTCTGTTTTTCAGTTTCTTTTGCAGTACGCGGAATCCCTGAGGCCACGTGGAGTTATTCAGTACAAGCTAGGAATAACACCGTATCCAGTTAATATTAAAAACATTCCCTGGTTCTTGCACCTTTGCTCTGAAGGGTTTGGCAGTTTTATTTACTTTCCGCCATGAATAGTAGGAAAAATCTTCCTTTTCCATCATTAGTGTATCTTTCCATTTTTTTTGTTGAGTTATACACTTGGGGGGCATTAGTTTGTTTGGGCTAACTTTGCAGCCCGTTTTACTTTCTTTGGGAAAAAAAAACGCAGGGGGTGGGGGGTGGGGAAAAAAAATAAAACCCCTTTTCCTTTTTCAAAAGGGGCCGCTTCTGCATAGGTGAAACTTCCAGTGGAGACTGACTTTTTTTTACTTTCAGCAGGAGCTTTTACTAAACTTTCAACTTCCAAGGTTAGGCCATGAAGAGCTGTTGGCTCTCCCACACAGCTTTAAAACACATTTAACCTTTGCTCCTTGTTCACACTTGCCATATTTTTTGGTCCCCTGACATCCTTCCACATCGTTTTTTTTTTCCCTCGTACACAGCAGCAACATGGGCCATTACTTATTGGCATTTAAGCTATCGAAGTGGTTTTTTGCTGGGATATATTGCCCTGAATTTATTAGCACCTGAAATCAATGTAACAAATTTGTCCGGGGGAGTACTTTCTCCTTGGAAATTGTGACCATAAAAAAAATAACAGAGTAAGCTATCATTTCGTTTTCGCTTATTGTACGGCCGCGCTTTTGAGGGGGGGGGGGGGGGGGGGTAGTTTTAATGTGTACATCTTAGACGTTTTTAGTCCTTTCAAAATCTCGAGTGGATGGGTATCCTCCACTGGGGACAATGGGAGGGATACCAAGGGAAAAAAATAAAATCCAATCCAACAACAACTTGGCTTGTTTTCGATAAAAACATCTTTTGCCATGGGACTTCTTGGCCCACAATACGAGTCAGGTTTTTAGCGTTTATTCCTGTCCTTTCAAGCGTTCATTACTTATTATTACAAAAAAAATAAACGGATTTGCCGTTTCCTCAACGCTTTGTTTTCCCGGCATATTTTGACAGTTCCAAATCACTTATTTGACAGGACCTCCCGAGTGAGATGGATCGGTGGTTTCACTTACGAAATACGGCAAGCCCCCTCCTTTCTACCAAGTGTTAAACAAACTTTGGGAATTTATTCAATACTTTCGTAAACGGTGGTTCCTGTTTCTCCCGATGAGATGTTTTCTTGGTTTTGCGTTTCCTTTTACGTTTCCTTTGTTTGGTTTTGCCAGACCTTATTCCCCGCCATCTGTGGGCCCCTGTACTAATCCCCCACCACTGCAACCTTACGAAAAAGTGTGCATTTGTTCGTAGTGGCCACTAAACAGGGTGGTGGGGTGACAGTTTTGCGAGGTTTCACCGTTTGTTTCCAACGGGTGAAAAATAGGTGGAATTGGGAAAGCGCACAGTGAAGTAGGTTTACGTCATCGACTGTCAAAGAGATGGTCATTTTTCAGACTCAATAACTGTTAGAAATAAAAAATAAAAAACGGTAATTTTTTGTCTGTACCTTTGGGTAACTATAATGAATTGCTCCACACCACGTTACAAAATAAATATTTATTAAGTAAATTATTTATTTATCTGTTTTTTAATCGAAAAGATTTGCTGTACTTTTTTAAGGTTTTAAATGTGGGTAAACTAAACTTTTATGGTTCAGTTTTTTATTAATTCTCAGGATTTATAGTACTAAAAGTGTAAAAGTTTTAAAATTGAAAATGTTATATAAAAAACCGCTTGTTTTTAATAAATGTTATATAAAAAAATTGTTAAACCCCACCTATGTTCAGTAATTCTTCATCAGGGTTTATGCATAAAACTAGCTACCAAAAAAAAAAAAAGGGTTTTATACAATAAAAATTTTTTTTTGAAAAAAAAGGGGGGGCACTAAACTTATTAACACCACCCTTACTGCATTTTAATTTGTTCAAACATTTATATTTAAAAAATGCATTTTCCAGGACTATGTTGGTGGTGTTACCCGCAAAAAAGGGTGAATGGCGGTTATTGGGGTTCGGGGGCCTGTTATCGCTTTCATTTCACGCACCAGTTCTCGAAACTTTCCCATTCCACGTCACTTCCAGGGGGACATTTTACAGGTGTAACGCCGAGTTTTACAACTTCCTGAAGAGATTTTGCATTCCCCCAGGCTGTTTTATGAATGTAATGCAAAAACTGCGGATGGCGCGTTTCCACGGGAAAAAAACCGAAAGCATAAACCATGGGATGGCGGAAACCGTTGGGTGAATTGCTTTTAAACTTGAAAATATGTACGGAATCGAATAAGACACGGGGGTATGCGTCACTTTTCATTTGCAATTTTTGAGGCGAGGGGTGTTGATGGATTCTTTTTTTGGCACCATTGAGGGGGTTGGTTTTTAAAGGAGTCAAAGTTTTCGTGAATAGTTTAGTTTAAAGAAAGTCAAAATGACGCCTGTTGAACCACAATTAGTAATGTTGTTCATAGGCCAGTCCGCGGTGTGACGTAGGCTGATGACGCGTCCTGTGGGCCCACTCTACATGGTCTGTCGGTGGTGATAATGGGAAAAGGGGGAAAAAAAAAATCAATTCTAATTAAAATATTTTGTTTTTGAAAACCACAACTTTTGTTAAATTCATATTAAAATTTACAGTTACGATAATTTGTAATTTGATGAAATTTATTTTTTTTCCATTATCAACCGACAGGGAACCAGTTGTTAGCTGTTAGGTTGCAACAGGAGCGTCAATTTCAGCCTTACGTCAGCCCAAGCCCGGGGGATGCTATGCAATAAAAACAATTAGCTTTTGTGGTTTACAGGGCGCCCACCCCCGAAAGTTTGGGGGGAAAACTTTTGGGCCTTAAAAAAAAAACTTTGCTCGGAAAAAACTTTGATTTTATTAAAAACCCCAATGTGAACAAACCGGAAAACCATCAAACAATCCTCGCCTCAATAAATTGCTTAAAAAGTGGACATTTTCGTGTGTCATTTAAGTCGGTTTCGTATTTCAAATTTTTCAAGAATTTCAACGGTCCGCCATTTTGGTCTGTGCGGTTTTGCGTTGAGACGCCGCGATTGCGCAGTTTTTGCATTTAAAATTCTTATAAAAACAGCTTTGGGGGAAGTGCTTCTTCAAGGGTAAGCAGTATCTCGGCGTTCTTTTTTTTGATTTTTTTTTTTTTTTTTTTAACACCTCTGTTACAACATGTCACTCCGTATTCGGTTCCCGGAAGGAAAACCGGATGTCCGGAAAGTTTCCGTTTTTGTTCCTATGAAAAGCATTTACGGCGGGCATAGGTAGGAATACGTTCACGGGGAAATTTGGGACGGGAAGCGGTAGTAATATAAAAAAAAAAACTAAACCATTTATGCATACAACTTAACCAGCATTTCCAATGAAATTAACCCCCAAAAAACCCAGCTTTAATAAACCTAAAAAACTTAACCCATTTCTTAATCAGGGGACGCATAAAAAAACTTTTATAAATAAACCCAAGTCAACCCAACGTAAAGGTCATAATTAAAAACTTTTTGACATGCGCAAAAAATCTAAACTTCGGGGGGGGACGGAATACGGTTTTTTGTCCAGGCGGAATACGGGAGTGGGGGACACACAACCCTTCAGGGCCTCCCCTCCCCAAATACGCGCACTTCCACCCTCGGCGCAATCATTTGCGCCGTTCCGATAAAAAGGGTGCGGAGTTTGAGATAGGGGGGTCCAATATCCAGGGAGGGTCTTTGGCCGCCCCTTTGCCCGCCCAGATCCCCAACAAGTTGCATTATACTGGTTTACATGGAAAAATCCCTATTAAGTTGCATTATACTGGTTTACATGGAAAAATCCACATTAAGTTGCATTATACTGGTTTACATGAAAAAAACCCTATTAAGTTGCATTATACTGGTTTACATGAAAAAAACCCTATTAAGTTGCATTATACTGGTTTACATGGAAAAATCCCTATTAAGTTGCATTGTACTGGTTTACATGGAAAAACCCCTATTAAGTTCCATTATACTGGTTTACATGTAAAAAAAAAACCCTATTAAGTTGCATTATACTGGTTTACATGGAAAAATCCCCATTAAGTTGCATTATACTGGTTTACATGAAAAAAAAACCCTATTAAGTTGCATTATACTGGTTTACATGAAAAAAACCCTATTAAGTTGCATTATACTGGTTTACATGGAAAAATCCCTATTAAGTTGCATAATACTGGTTTACATGGAAAAATCTCCATTAAGTTGCATTATACTGGTTTACATGAAAAAAACCCTATTAAGTTGCATTATACTGGTTTACATGGAAAAATCCCTATTAAGTTGCATTGTACTGGTTTACATGGAAAAATCCCTATTAAGTTGCATTATACTGGTTTACATGAAAAAAACCCTATTAAGTTGCATTATACTGGTTTACATGTAAAAACCCCTATTAAGTTGCATTATACTGGTTTACATGGAAAAATCCCTATTAAGTTGCATTATACTGGTTTACATGGAAAAATCCCTATTAAGTTGCATTATACTGGTTTACATGGAAAAATCCCTATTAAGTTGCATTATACTGGTTTACATGGAAAAATCCCTATTAAGTTGCATTATACTGGTTTACATGGAAAAATCCCTATTAAGTTGCATTATACTGGTTTACATGGAAAAATCCCTATTAGGTTGCATTATACTGGTTTACATGTACAAATCCCTATTAAGTTGCTTTATACTGGTTTACATGTAAAAACCCCTATTAGGTTACATTATAGTGGTTTACATGTAAAAATCCTTATTAAGTTGCATTATACTGGTTTACATGTAAAAACCCCTATTAAGTTCCATTATACTGGTTTACATGTAAAAACCCCTATTAAGTTCCATTATACTGGTTTACATGTAAAAACCCTATTAAGTTGCATTATACTGGTTTACATGAAAAAAACCCTATTAAGTTGCATTATACTGGTTTACATGGAAAAATCCCTATTAAGTTGCATAATACTGGTTTACATGGAAAAATCCCCATTAAGTTGCATTATACTGGTTTACATGGAAAAATCCCTATTAAGTTGCATTATACTGGTTTACATGGAAAAATCCCTATTAAGTTGCATAATACTGGTTTACATGGAAAAATCCCCATTAAGTTGCATTATACTGGTTTACATGGAAAAATCCCCATTAAGTTGCATTATACTGGTTTACATGGAAAAATCCCTATTAAGTTGCATTGTACTGGTTTACATGGAAAAAACCCTATTAAGTTGCATTATACTGGTTTACATGGAAAAAACCCTATTAAGTTGCATTATACTGGTTTACATGTAAAAACCCCTATTAAGTTGCATTATACTGGTTTACATGGAAAAATCCCCATTAAGTTGCATTATACTGGTTTACATGGAAAAATCCCCATTAAGTTGCATTATACTGGTTTACATGGAAAAATCCCTATTAAGTTGCATTGTACTGGTTTACATGGAAAAAACCCTATTAAGTTGCATTATACTGGTTTACATGGAAAAAACCCTATTAAGTTGCATTATACTGGTTTACATGTAAAAACCCCTATTAAGTTGCATTATACTGGTTTACATGGAAAAATCCCCATTAAGTTGCATTATACTGGTTTACATGAAAAAAAACCCTATTAAGTTGCATTATACTGGTTTACATGAAAAAACCCTATTAAGTTGCATTATACTGGTTTACATGGAAAAATCCCTATTAAGTTGCATTATACTGGTTTACATGGAAAAATCCCTATTAGGTTGCATGATTACACTGAAGTCCTTGAAACTGCTGAAGTCCTTGAAACTGCTGAAGTCCTTGAAACTGCTGAAGTCCTTGAAACTGTTGAAGTCCTTGAAACTCTTGAAATCTTGAAACTGCTGAAATCCTTGAAACTGTTGAATCCTTGAAACTGTTGAATCATTGAAACTGTAGAAATGTCTGAAAGAGCTGAAGTCCTATTAAAATGCATGGGCCTATTAAAATGCATTGCAGAATTCTCAATGCAGATTTTTGTCCGATTGCGGAAAAACCGGAAATCGCTGAAGTCCCAAAAGTAATAGCAATAATCTCCCAAACATGTGGAACGTTTTGATGTATAACTTGTGGAAATTGTTGAAAATGTGAAAGCTGTGAAACGTGTCAAAAAAAATGACGGAATAAAGAAATACAAAACCAATGGTTGACTGCGGAAGGTTCCGCAGTCAATCAATGACTGCGGAAGGTTCCGCAGTCAATCAATAAAGAAATACAAAACCAATGGTTGACTGCGGAAGGTTCCGCAGTCAATCAATAATCTTCATTGAGGATTAGAGCCATTGTTTTTGTGATAAATAACAAATTATCTGTGTTCCCAGAGACACAACAGCATTATGCATTATGTTCAAACCTTTTTTTAACAAAATATCAAAGCTGATTTCATTCTCGTTAGAAAAACACTTGACATAATGGCTCATTGTATACATTTATTAAAACACAAAAGGAAGCACAAGTCTTTCTTTTGGGTTGCCAGTTTCTTTGGTGAAATCTAGCTGTTTGGTTGCTGCCTAAACCTCTGGCGCCAAAAGAGCAGCTAAAATATAATACATCCATGGTTGGTGTGAACCCAAAGGAGCGAATTTTGCGTTCTCATTGGATAATCAAATGAGGACCAAAACATAAAATCATGATTTTTTTTTTGTGTGTGGAATTTATTAGTTTAGAAAAGGCCAATTATAATTTGTACTTGTTGACAATGTCTTCGCACAGTTGTCATTTATAACTAACATGCCACGGCTCTTGAACAGTGTCTGTATTTGCCCTCATGTGTGTTGTGTGGTTTTCAGGGATACAGTGATCCAGAATACAGGAAAAGACGTGCTTATATTTCAGAACTCGCCTTTGGATATAAACAGTGAGTTCTTTTATCTACATTTCCCGCCGCATTATAAACTATATCATTAACATCTTTACGTACATCAGGGGTGACCCATTACCGACCGTGGAGTACACAGCAGAGGAGGTGTCCACATGGTGAGAGCTTCATGGCCACAAACAACACATACAGAGTTAGTATTTCTTTGCTCTTATGTGAAGTGTGCTTTCAGGAGAGAGGTGTACCTAAAGCTGCGCAGCGTGTACCCCAGTCTGGCCTGCGCTCAGTTCCTGGAGGCTCTGCAGCAGCTGGAGGCGGAGTGCGGCTACAGCGAGGAGCGCATCCCCCAGCTCCGGGACATCTCTGCCTTTCTGAAAGGTACCACAAAGACATCTCACACTCTCAAGGGTGGATAGCACTCTCACTTCTCAGCAAGTATGTCCTGGGTTCTAATCCCGGTCAGAACATGCAAACTTCACTCAGAAAGTTCTCCTCTTGCCCACGTTGGGTTCCCTCCAGGTGCTCCGGTTTCTCCTACCACTAGAGACATGTACAATAGGTAAATTCTTCAGCTCTGGTAGTCCTGACCAAGCCAAGTATAAACATCTAGAGATAGGTCCTTTACCTTTTTTTAAATTCAATGTATTCTTGTATAGCCCTAAATCACAACTGTAGTTATCTCAGAGGACATTACAAAACCCTTGATTTCGCCAACAGAGATCTGAGAATCAAACAGTTTGAACACAAGAAATGCAATGATAAAAAAAACAAATAGAGCCATTGGTCCAAAAAGGGCAGATGACCAATGTCCATAAATGTTGATAAATGTCCACAAATGTGAACAGTTGGAAGATAATGGAATCCGTGCTTGTGCCGCAGAGAGGACGGGCTTCCAGCTGCGCCCTGTGGCGGGCCTGTTATCCGCCAGAGACTTCCTCGCCAGTTTGGCTTTCAGGGTGTTCCAGTGCACGCAGTACATCCGCCACTCCTCTGCTCCCATGCACTCCCCAGAGCCGTGAGTCCAAGCCACAAATGCAGTTTAACATTCTTATGAATACATTATGATTTACCATTCACTGCTTTACTTTACAGAGACTGTTGTCATGAGCTGCTCGGCCATATCCCCATGCTGGCGGATTCAGAGTTTGCACAGTTCTCACAGGTAGTTCAAATTGGAAACAAATATGGAGTAAACCAAATGAGAAATGTTATTTAGGACATTTGTGTTGTATGAACAGGAAATTGGATTGGCGTCACTTGGTGCATCAGATGAAGAAATTGAGAAATTATCAACAGTAAGTCCGTCTTTTATTAAATTAATTTAAACATATATCTGTGAAACCAGCGGTCGTCTAGCTCGCCAACAACAGATCAGAGAATCCAATCGTTCGAACACAGAAAATCCAATCATAACAAACACATTGGAGCACTTGGTCCATATAGTAGCGGGATGACTAATGTCAATTAATGTTAGTAATTGTGCCGGATCATCACTGTCCTTTAACGTATTAATATAATACATCCATGTTTTAGACCAATGCTCAGGGGCCAGCTGTGGCTCTCTTGATGATTGTGTCTGGCTCTCAGACAAATCTTAGAAAGCATTAATAATAAGAATGCTATGTGCATTGGATTTCTTCAGAATAAAAAAAATATTAAACAAAAGAATACATTCTGCAACAAATATATCAAATATAAAAAATCACAAATATTCACGGTAAAAAGAAAATGTGTATGACTCCCATAGAAATACATTTTCAAGTGGGAGACTTTTTTTGGCTCTCTCAGCAAAAAACGAGGTTCACGACCTCTGCTTGGACATCGAATGACAATACAGGCATTTCACATACATCTCTAGCTCCACCTAGTGGCAATTATTAGTAGTGGTTATCTGTGGCATACTTGCCAGATCTCGCATCCAAATAAAGCGCTATATAAAACCGATGCATTATTATTGTCATTAAGAATTGGACATATTTTACAGCTATACTGGTTCACTGTGGAGTTTGGACTGTGCAAACAAAATGGAACAGTGAAAGCTTATGGAGCCGGTCTACTTTCTTCTTATGGAGAGCTCGTTGTAAGTTAAACAAAATTGGTCAATTACTTTGCAGAAGCTAACTTGGATCTTTTTTCTCTACAGTACGCCTTATCCAATGAGCCAGAGTATAAGGAATTCAATCCAGAGGAGACTGCAGTCCAGCCATATCAGGACCACACATACCAACCAGTTTATTATGTATCAGAAAGCTTTGAAGATTCAAAAAATAAAATGAGGTAAGATACATTTTGTGCACTAACTAACCAAATACAATGGTACAATCCATATTAAATTCTATTCATTCTCTTAATTTGTTAATTTTGTTTATTAACATTATTTTGTGTTTTTAGGAGGTATGCTGCCAACATCAAGCGCCCATTTGCGGTGTGTTATGATCCATTTACATGTAAGGTGGAAGTCTTGGACCAGCTCAGCAAGATTAAACCTGTTCTGAACCAAGTGAGAGAAGATTTGAAGACTCTCCAGAGTGCATTGGAAAAACTCAGCTTGTGAACCATGTGAACTACAATAATGAAATGTTCTTCTCAAGTCAGTGTCCAGAAACATTGGATACATGTGCATTGAAATAATGCTGAGGACTTGTTTATGCAATTTAGTACCATTTTAGTTTTTTTTTCTCTCTTTAACAACTAATTCCAACTCCAATCTGCATTTCTCTGTGGGCACCCATGTCCAGTCTTTAGGGTAATATAAAGGGTTCTCTTCATTTCTTCGCTGAATTTTAGACCAAACCTAGAGAGACAGAATTAACGTGCGTATCTACGGCCTTGTGTAGCTGAATATTGGAGTGTCCTGCAAACCCCTCCGAACAAACAAATGGCACTCCTCTTTGTCTTGCTCAGTTACAAACCTTTGCATTGATGTCATAATGTAAATTTCAGAAAGACCAAATACTTTTATAGTTGACAAACAAATGTTATTTTCTATTATAAGCTACAGGGATAAACACAAAAAGTGAAGTCTCTTATCTGTGTGTATTAATGAAATGGGAGACTGTCATCATACTGGTTGAAAGTTGAAAGATTGGTTGTCCTTCAATAAAGTGCATTAGTTATACACATTTGTATTTATTTACTTTAACCAGAGTTGATTTGAACTACTAGGGATGTGTATTACGGCCACCGGGAATTAAATATTATATTCAGGCATGCACATTTTACTAGTTATATACTGTATTAAAATGTATTACATTATATGCTACTCAGTTCATATAAATTGAACCAAATTTTAGCTGCTAATGGTGATCAAAGATGATGAAATGCTATATCAAAACTATGCAGAAAATATTACTTTAATATCATACATTAAAACTATACACTGAAAAACAGGATGGTTACATTTCAGTCATCCAAAAGCATAACTTCCTGTCCCCACCAA
Organism: Knipowitschia caucasica; assembly: GCA_964034765.1. Lineage (NCBI taxonomy): Eukaryota > Metazoa > Chordata > Actinopteri > Gobiiformes > Gobiidae > Knipowitschia > Knipowitschia caucasica. The sequence continues at coordinate 17,961,687 of OZ035823.1, forward strand.
TAACACAGAGCGGGAGAGTGCGGTGCCAGCTTAGTCCTGATCCAACTGCTGCGGATCCAATCATCACAGGCTAAAAGACAAAAATGTGTTACTTATCAACCGACTTAAAAAATATATAAATATCTTACTAAAGCTTGTGCACCCGACTTATTTTTGTTTGTTTTCATAATTACATTTTTTCTCAAAACCAACAGCCAGGCTGAAAGAGGGCTGGTACCCAAGAACTAGTTACATGGATTTTATTTCAGTTAGTTTTTGTGGTTTCAAAGTTAGGTACTCAAGCTTTAACAATGCACTTAGTAATAGGGAAAAACCTAAAACATGCCAAACCTGTGGATGTCCCAGGTGATGCATAAGCAGCTGACTGCTGATCTTTCCAGGGCATCCAGTGGTTGCAAAGAGATTTTCATTTGCTCGTGACCACCTGTATTATGGAAAGAAAATTAAAAAAAATCAACAATAACTGTATATAATAAAATCAACTCGTATGCAATTCTGATAGAATAAAACATCGTACTTGAATAACCGTGCTTTATCTGTATGGGCAGGTCTTTTTTCTTGAGGATAACTGCAAAAAAACAAAAACAACTGTAATCCACAAAGCACTGTGTGCAGTTTGCACACTGGACCAGGTGAGTCACCTGGAGCTCGCGATGTCCCAGATGAGCCAGTCGTTTCCAGCCACAGCACCAACTTTAATGGTGTTCGTTAGGCACCAATCAGCTGACATAAGTGGCGCCTGGCCGCAGTCTAAGGACAGAATGGCCTGCTGGGTGACCAGGTCATAAAAACGTATTGTGCCCCTTTTTTCCGCCACCATTAACTGAAAAATAACACAGCAAGCTTGCTCAGTATCGCTAAAAGCCTCTAGTGGAGTGTAAAAACATGCTGGCCTACTTTAAGGACTTCTTTAGGGTGCCAGCACACACTGATGCCTGGAGAGCGAAGTCTCAGTGTAGTGTTCTCATTGCCATCTAGGTCCCAAACCCTTAACACAAAATGAAGTTATGAGCACAAGTAAACATAATATTATGTAAATAAAATACATCTTTATGAGCAAATAAGATGGTGTCAGAAATAATTCTATGATTCAATTGTCGTAGTAGAGGCCACTTCTCCGATGCACTCGATCAGGAGCAATTGGTGTGCGAGTTTCCCTTTCAGAACATGTATAACACACATCTATCGAACAGAACATTTGTACATAATGTGCTGAAAAGGAGTTAGATGAAGAATTCAATTATATGAATTATCCCCTAACCACAATGTCAAACTAAAGAAAGACCTATTAGACCACTAATAAACTGAGTTCACAAGCCCGCAACACCACTAACAGCTGACCTGTGCTCCATCACTTTTTCCATCAAAATGTAAGCATCAGGTCCCAAAAAACAAATGGAGATGGAAACCCAAAGACATGAAGCATATCCATGGGAAAGAAAACAACATCATAAAATCAATCGCACAAAGCTTCCCAGAGTTGAAAAGGACATGTGAAAACCCTTGCTTCTTTATCTAATTGAGAAAACAGTGAAGCAGCAGTTTCCGGGTGTCCTAAAATCACAGGAAACAGGAAATTTTGCTTAAACTGCATGATATAATTCAAAATACAGATTGATGTAAATAATCAAAAGCAGCAAGGTGAAAATGAGATGAAATCCCAGACACCGATTAGGGCCGCAGGACAAAGCACACACAAAAACAGGCATACATCTTGTTTTATGATGTATGCATACAACGAAATTTACAAGGATCAGACTAAGTGAAAAAATCTAACAAAAATAAATACACAAACCAAAACTTTAGTGAGAACTACTCCTGTTCCAACATTCCATACAGTTCCCCTTTGGGAGCACTAGGTGGCGACTGTTCTGGGACCGAACAACTGGTACTGCTACTGTGAGCAAAGGTAATCACTACTGAGGAAGTGGAGCTGGTTCCCTGCCTACACTCCTCGGGGTCAGATTTCTTGCTGGCAACTAGAAGAGTTCCCACATCAGCAGGGAACAATGATGACAAAGCAAAGGACTGCCAAACTTAACAGTGATGAGGAGGTCCTGAGATCATATACATGACGAACTTTCCCTCCCATTCATAGGAGCGGTCTGCTCCTCTGTGGCTCAATTTGTGTGGGCTGACACAAGGTCCGCTTCTGTTAACTTGATCTATTCCTTACTACCATATTTTCCAAACATGACAGAATTCAAATCTTTCAGCAGATGGAGTGCATTGCTTTTTTTCTAGACTGTCAGCAGTAGAAGAAGAGCAGAGTGACCAAAGAAAGGACTCAAAAACTAAACGCTTTATCAATTATTTTGATTATAATCATGATTTATTAGGTTGTTTTGACACTGCCTATTTGAAATTCTAATAAGATCTTAATATTAAAATCTGAAAAGAACTTTTTCTCATGCTGTAATTTAAGTGAATGTTGTAGATGTAGACAATACAGCTAGGACTTCATGCACCAAGTGTATACCTGCAAGTGTGATCATCACTGACAGAAGCAATCTGTTTTCCCTCGGTAGGCTCAAACACCAAATGGTTAATGTAGCTTGTGTGGCCTTCCATTATCTACACAACAGCAAAAAAAACCAAAAAAAACATTTAATACATTTTTTTGATCCACTTAGTGTTTTTGTTAACGCTTGAAATGTTTCTTACCTTGACTTCGTGCTTTTCCTGAATATCCGAAGTGAATAGCCGCAGTCTTTTGTCAGCAGCAACAGTGCAGAATCTATAAATTAAAAATGTAGGAACTGTCACTCAGCTGAATGTGGGGCATGGCCTCTATAGACCAAACTGGTGCATGTACCACCAAAACAAATACAAGAACATGATTTTATCAGAATTTTCATCTACTCATAACTGCGCAGTGCGTATATACTATGACCATCACCTGATATGAGGAATTCGATCCAGATGGGACTCTGGGCTCCATGCAAGAGCATCAACTCGTACTTCATGATGAAAAGCTCGAAGAACTGTGAACTCAATACCTTCAATGTCCATATCCTCCTCCTAAAAAATATTTATCCCAGAAGTTATATTTGATTGTGAGTATAATAAAGCAAAGCGGACTGACCTGAAAGAGGCACGTTCCAACGACAACATATTGGTTCCCACCATAGGCTAAGAGAGATGTAGGGGTCCCAGATGGGAAGGGGTTGAATTCGACCACATTAACATAATCATCACATGTGACGGTATAGCTCGGGCTACGGCAACTGTCCTCATGTACTGTACCTGAGGATAACCATAAATACAGATACAGTTATATTAATATTAACTTCTACTTTTGGGTCAGATCCCCATAAACGTTACAAAGAATAAAACATCAGCCTTTTGTATAGTGAAACAACAATCATTATAGGCAACCCAACACAGTTAAAAACAGTCTTGATTACCCATTCTCTTCTTTATGCTTGTGCTGTGTTTTGAGCGGTGCGCGCATGTGAAAGCCTACTTCCTGGTTCGACTTGGACCGTACCATTGTGCAATACAACAACTTCTTAAAATGCCAACACTCAACCAAAAGCACAACATTTATTATGACATATTTAATTATATTGATGTACTTAATATAAATGTTAGCCAATTTTAATCTAAATACATATTTTCTGCTTTGATAAGGGAGTTGCAGGTTGTCTTGGTCCGTGACGTCACTGGTTGTTTAAATTCAAACAGTTGCCTCCGTGTGTGGTGCTGCGTTTCAGATTGTTTTCAGGTTATTGCAAATTTCCGACACAAACCGTATTTTTATACACGCGCAATGCAGAATCTAGACGAGCTTCTGCGTCAGATGGTGAGGGTATTCAGGAGAGAATGTCACCGAGTCCACCAGTCAGAGAGGACCAGCATTCATGGGGCAGATGCCATGCTCCTGGTGCTCCAGCTTGCGATGGCAGAGGTTAACAAAAGGGTAAGATTTCATGACATCTGTATGAAATCTTCTCACACTGTTATCTCACTGAATATATTTGTTCTGATTCTTGTTACAGCAACGTGGAGAGTTCATGGTGACCCTAAGTGATATCCTGTTGGCTTGGAAACACTTAATTTTACACAAATTGAATTTGCCTCCACCGTGCTCTGTGAATTTGGAAACAAAATTGAATTACAATCTCGTTCTTGAAGAATATAAGTCCTTCCTCAAAGTTTCAAACTCTGTGGATCTGCTGGATATTTACTCAATGTACAAAGATCTGAAAGTGGATTCAGATCCGGAGGTTTCCTTAAATGATGTAAGCTGGATGGGTGTTTGTGTGTGTAAGTCAATATGGTCATTAAATGTCTTTTTAAATATTGTTTATCCTTTCCTTCCCAGACCCAGCTTTCTGAGTATTTATCTGGAAACCCCAAAGTGGCTCAGACTGAGGTTTCTTCCACACAATCTACACCATCAACCCCACTGAGCACAGCAAGGAGATGCAGCTCACAAGTACGCTGATGATGGTAGACCAAGAGTGACAATACATGCTTATTTACTCCTGTTTTGAGCCCCACATTCCATGTCCCAGCAGTTTATCCTAATCATAGAATTCTGTTTTTTCATTGTTATCACTTTCCAACTTTTAAACATAGTGTACACACCCATAATAGAAAAGTCAAATTTTATTTGTAAACTTCACATTTATTATTGCCATGACAGAACAGAAATAGTAGTTTGTTTATTAAAAAACTGGTCTGGTAAGTCCAAGTTGATTTAAAAAAAAAATATATATATATTACTTTTAACCATAACTAGTTAGGGTACATTATTTGTAAATTCAGTGACAGTCCATTGATTGCAATATATTTTGTAACAGATGAAAGCTGCTGTGAGACGTGTTTTCTGCTCATATCTGAGTTTACTGGTCAATGCCAAGAATGACCTGGCTATAGCACTTACTCTTGATGTCCCAACTCGCAGTCTTGGACGAGATGCCTTTACAAGCATCAAACATGCTGCCCGTGATGACAATACCTCTCTGTTTCTGGTAAGCATCTCGCAGACCCAGAATGAAACATAATGAGTGAAAGATAAACTTCTTGCAAAAGTACAACATTCATTACATTATATTCTATAACGCAATGAAGCACTGTTGACTTGTTTTGTTATTAGGCTGTTACATCCTTTGTGAGAGCTATCCAACTCGGAGGCAAGGGTTACGCCCCAGCAGAATCTCATCCATTAAGGAAACATATTAAAGGCCTATCTAACTTTGTGCAAGTCATAGACAATTTGGAGGAAATAGTTGGAGAGATCCCAGACCCAAGGTAAAAGTCATGTGTGTTTTAATATTCATAACATTATTATTCTGCGTCCCGTTAAACTAATTAGTGTTTAAAAAAAAAAAAAGTTTGTGTTGTACTAGACTTGTGACTGCGATCAGAGCACTTCTTGTGAAGGGACGCAACAGTGGAGATCCTGTGTACATGGCAGCTGACAAGACCGCAAACGAGTTAAAGGAAAGAATCTTACAGTTGCACCAGAGACGGACTGCTAACGAGTGCTCGACTGGGATAAGTCCTGCCAGAGTAAAAATACTTCACTACTCTTCTGCACTTGCCTCTGTTGGGCTTTCTTTTTCTGTGGTTTGTTACCAGAGTTTGTTTTTACTTTTTTAACCAGCCAAAAGCATACGCGATCAACCATGCTACGGCATTTGGAGGACGGGACACTGTTAAGCTGCTCATGGCGTTATTGGACGAAGAAGCCTTGACTGCTCCTTGTTCCAATAAAGCTGATTTGTTGTCAGAGGACCAGCCTGTACTCAATGGAGAAGAGGGCATCTGTGTGCTCACGTTGTACAGGTGAATGTGTGTTTTGTTTTTTTGTTTTTTCTTGTGAAGTTTATTCATGTAAGCCGTTGGTCACTGGACGGGTTTCCAAATACTGCGATAACCTCAATATAACTTAAAGCTTTGTTTACAAATTAGATCTCCTGAAGTGTCCACAGGATGCTCTCCAGTTTCTTTAACAAACCGGGTCCAAAGCCGACTGGAACTGCTTAAACCTGAGGTAATGCAGGGGTTTTATTGATGACATTTTAACATTTCTGTGTTTCACATAAGGTGGATACAAGTTGAATATGAGTGTGTTCACAGTTAAGTGTCAATTGAAGTATCTCGACTTTAAAAGGTTATAACTTAAAAACTAAAATTACTATCATAGATTGGAAAAAAGATTTCAAACACAGACACATCAAAGAGATAGTGTGGATAAAATCAAAAGGAAAGATTGTCAAATATATTTTTGGTGACATTTTAAACGACAAAATCAGCCTCTTTTTTGACCATTCTACTGTGACGCCGGTTACATAGAAAATAAAATGTCCTCAGTCTGAAAAAGCAGAAGATGAAATCCCACAAGATTATTATGGTTAACACAACATCAGGAAATCACTTGATATAAAAAAGAATCGTTAAAAAATAAAAAATAATTAATTAATTAAATGACCCCTGAAAAATGTATAACGGACGTGATGAGGACGGTCCTCTTTTCTCTAAAATTTAAACTTGAGAAAGAAAAAAATCTTGTCTGGTTTCACATTTAATTGGTTGACAATATGAAAGTATCACTTTGTTTCTACTCTGTGTAAAAAAATAGAATCTCTGAAACAAATGTGGACATCTGAAAATACCTATCAAACTTCCGCAAAGCTCATTCCGTCAAATCATCACGTCCGTTAGATAAAATAAACAGGGCCGCTGTAGGAAACTTGTCTAATGTATAAAACAGTTATGTTCTAGCAACTTCTAATGGACAGAGGAGGTGTTTGGAAACATGAAAAAACATAAAATATCTTCTGATTATTAAAATCTAATTGTTGGCCTTTTGTCACACTTTTGTGCCCTTTAGTGTGAACAAGCCCATATCAGATGTATACAATGAAGTTAAAGATCTAAAAGCATGTAATGCAATCCAAAGTAATTGTTATGTGAACTATAGATTAAACTAATCAGATGGCTTTGCTGCTATCAAGCTAGAAGTGGGGAAATGAAGGTGCAAAGAGATTTTTAGTAGATGTCATTTAGCTTCCCTCATTCAGGAACTCATTAGTGCTGTAATGCTCGGCGTAGATTTTTTTCTGCATTTATTGCACATTCAAGATTCCATATCAGAAACTTCAGACATTGTTCTGTCGTATGATGGTCTCCAATAGATATGGTGAGATAAGTTGGGCAGGCGCTTGGCTACATTGGCTGTTGCACTAGTACATTTTATTCTCAAGGATACAAAATCATACAAACGAAAGTTCCCAAAAGATATAAAATATTTATCCTGTGGGAACGAGATAGATCTTGTGCGCACAAGCTAAATACAATATTTGGGAACTTTTGGGGCTCCGTGAAATCATCTTGTTTTGGGCTATGTATTTTTTCATCAAAAAAAGTACTTTACACAAATCCTGTAGTCTAATCAGAGTGTCTTTCAGGTTAAAGGAAAAGTTATTAGATCTCAATTTGCCTGCACCTACATTGAGGACGAGTTGCCACTGAACCGTGTTCTGGAGTTCCCTAGTACCAGTCAGGTACCATCATGTATTCACCCAGCTCCCAAACCCAGGGAGATGTCAATGGAGGAGGGCCTCCACAGCAGAGAGAGTGCAGGTATGGAGAGAACATTATTTCCATTATAACCCTTATTGTAACACCCTTTCAGCCAAGATTGAGTTACTTCTGACGTCACCCGGCTGGTCGAGGCCCAGGTGCAGCCTCTGTGTCAGTGCTGACCTCTTCTTATCCCCAGCTCTGGGACTGGTACTTGCATCAGCCATTAAATGAATCCCCATTCTATGAAAACTTCAGTCTCACATCTGTAGCAGACTAAAACGTGTGCGCACACACTTGCCTTTTTCCTTTCTGTCTTTCGTTTTGTGGGAGTTCAGGCTTGGCACCATCAAATTACATGACAAATGTTCACTTTTGGTCTCATAGAATAACCATACGGCCTGCCTTTTTAATAAGCAGCCAACGTCAGCATATTTTTCTTTTATTCACAGAATTTTGTCTTGTTTCTTTTCAGACTCTCAAGAACCTGAGATTAGTAACTTGCGACAGCCGGCTATGCTGGCAGTGAAGGCTGGAAATGCCCATAAAAGCGTTGCTGGGCCAGGCAAAAAAAGGAAAACTGGCATTGACGTTCAAATTAAGACCAACAAGAGGAAGCGGGTGGAGACTGACCAGCCTGGAGGGTCAGAAAATAAGCCTCCAAATGAGAAACCTCCCACTGCAGTGAAAAAACCTGGTAAAGCCATCAGCAAGAATACCAATAAAAAGTTGATAGCTGGACAGGGCAAGCTTACAAACTTCTTCAGACTGTAAATCATCAGTTGGTTTTTGTGACAAGATTTTTCATTTTCATGTTTTTAATGTTATAAATGACAGTCATCCAAATCTTTATTTTAATAAACTTGTTTTTATTTTTAATTCTGCCCCTTTGCCTTTCTTTGCATTTAAACTTCCCAGCATGGCCGATAAACTCTTCCAATCATGCAACGTAGCACTGAAACAGAAGACGATAATCGATACTTGAACATATCACGTATCAAAGGCGTTAATCACATTGTGCATGAGACCTACTGTCGAGGTCTGTGTCTCTGCGATCCATTTTAAGGCTGGATTTCGGACGCATCCCAGACCTCCGCGATGTGAAGGTGAAGGCGGGGATCAGATCATTAGTGCCTTGTCCCCTCAGGTGCATATTCTAGAAAACAATTTAAAATATTTTGATGCAACTTGGACCTCACAGGTTTCCAGCTAAGTATTTAAGGACTGTAACTTTGTTGAAGCACAGGTGTTACATGATCCAAACGGAACAAATGTGTTTCCCTATTTTTACGACTTTACAGCGGCCCATTGCTTTTCTCATGGTGTATTTTATCCAAGAGGCTTTGCTCTCTCCATCAATGAACGTCTGTTCCCAATTATTTCAGAGATAAGCAAAATGTTCATGACACACTGGAGGAATAGCACTTTTTAATACTGTGCCAAACTCCTATTTTTATGGTATTTCCCTCCTACCAGAGCTGCTATAAAATCATTTTATCAATGAATACAAAGATCTCAGTGGTCAATGGAAAAACTTGCTTCTAGAAACTTCAAGTGTAATGGCAAATTGCTTAAGGGCTCACTTTTATAAATGCTGTTACTTTACATAATTCCTGATGAATACTGTCATTAAACTCAATCTAAATGCATTATAATTACTGTACTAGTACAAGCTAGTACAGTAATTGCATTCTTCTGATTTAGGGAATGAGTAAATGTTACTTACCGAAAGCATATTAACCTGTGGAGTTCCTTTCCCAGTCTGAATGCTGCTGCCAAGGCCGGCGCTGCTGTGCATTAAGAATGCTAACTCTGGCTCAGAGATGGGCTGATCATTCAGCATCAAACCTTGTTGTTCATCGCTCTCCTCAATCTCGCTTGCTGGTAAAGCAATGGCCACCCAGCGACTGCTCAACATGGAGAATAGAACGAGAGTAAACAGAACTGAAAACACTGACATTGTAACCTCTATGGTATATTCAGCCTACTGCGTTCTGCTGTACCGACTGGATATATTTGTCGTATAATTTGGTTTCTGGTGTCTTATATATGGTCTATGACATAATTTAGCATTTAAATATGAAAAGGAACTGTGTACGCCAACAAGACATTTGAAGAGATTCATGTTGATAATCTGAAGAAAAAGCAGACTATATTGGATCTTCTTAACTCTATTCAGAAGGGCAGAGTTCATAAGAGCAGAGCACTGTTGGTATAATAAAAGAATATACCACACACCGTGAAGTGGCCTTTTGTTAGGTATAATGAGATCCTGGATCGGATCACGCTCTGACTCAAAGTGCTGTAATTGAGACTATTGATATTTGTAAGAAGGTCACAGAAAGATGTGAGCAATTACCACATCATAATCTAATGCATCAGTCTGTTCTACACTACGCCATACACCAGTATGATTAAAAGGTGGATTTAAGATGTTCCATGTTGCTTCTTGGCTCAAAGGGTTAGCTTATTAACATCAGAAGTCATAGTTCAGTATGAGACAGGACATGTGCAGCTGAAGTGATTTTGCTTGGAGCGTTCAGCCTTTATTTTGCAAGTATTATTGTTGGAAGTAGAGGGGCTTCTACTGGAAAACCACACTTGTCCCTTGGTACATGCTTGCTCCAGTAGAAGGCTGGAGTGGTTTGATATGTATATACATGTAAAAGCTTTTTGTTGGCTATTGTATAAAATAAAACAAAATATTATGAAAGGTATTGTAAAATATCACTATACCAGGCCCAGCAGTGGAAAGGTGTCTTCAGTGAATCTGCAGTTTGTCAGTTTAGTTTCTGAGTTGTTCCCAATCTGGGGAAATAAATGCTTGTTGATAATTACATTCTTGCGCAATGTTGTTATACAATACAAAAGAAAATATATCATGTGCCTAGTTTCCACCCCTAGTCTGGATGAAATTATATGTAACTTTGACAATATTGCTCTTTACATCACTTTATGTAGTGGCCAAACATACCTTTAAAAGTCTAAGATTGATCTCTGAAGCCTGGATGGTGATGTTGCTGTGGCTCTGAACAGATTTGTAGTTTGCAAATGATGTGGTCTGGGGCCTTATAGATACAAATTGGCAGCCTCACTTCTGTCAGTCTGACTTTGGGCGGCTGTGTCACCGTCTACAGTCTATACAAACTATCCAGAATGGAGTGTATGTCATGAAAGATGCTGCATATTGTGAATCCTATGTTAGAGGTGACCCAAAGTTCTATACAAGTGAAGACAATCCATAATTGTCATATTTGTATTGGGTCCGCATTAGTCAGTTCAGTGATTATTATTCCTGGGATCCACACAAAATAGTTTTAGGAGGGAAAAGTTCAAATCAAAGCTCAAACAGTGTCCTCAGATGCACCTAAATCTTGACTTCATGAATCAATTGATGAATAAATTTGGGGATTTCACAAGGTTCAGTATTCCCCTTATTCATGGTGGGCGGGTGTGATTAAAAGCTTATATCCTCAACCCGCATTTTGATCAATGTGTGCTTGGATGTATGGTTTCCCACCGTGCACTCATTCACAATGGAGCTGCTGCCTTGATACTATAAACCACTGATGATTACATTTCGTGTGCGTCATCAGAAGCAAACCTGCCTGCTGCTCTGAACTACCGAGAGCCATGTTGGCTTTGGCACAACTCGAACTCCGAAGATCACTTTGACATTCAATATAGTCTTAAACACAGCAGTTGCAACTTTCCCACTGAAGTGCGTCCGCTCAGCTGTGACGGGAATCCATGCATTGTGCTGTTTGAATTGTGAAATGAAAGTATAAAACAAACATAACATGATTTATTCCAGTTGAAGGTGTGGCTGTTTTTTTTATTCAATAACTCTTCATTGGAAAACATTGAACATGTAGTTTATTCAGCAGGAATGATGTACTATTTTGTTTGTACAGAAGGCAACAAAACAACAGCTGTCATCTCTTACAATGTTTGGTAGTGACCCTAAAAGCTATTAAAAAAAACAATATGATAATAGATCATAGATGGGAAACCCTGTAGCTTAAAACAAATCATTAACTGGCACAGGTCCTTTTTCAACATTTGTTACACAAGTTATAGACAAAAGACAAACATATGATTAAAAACAGCATTATGAGACTAAATATGATTGATGTGGGTATAATATTTATCTTTGGTTTTAATGTTTTCAATATTTACAGTATTTTTTTCACTGCCATAGTGCTTCAACCGAAATGTGCAATGGTATTTTGGAAAAAGATGATTTCTATGGCACGGTGGACAGCACATGAGGGTTTGACTCCTGGGACAGACAGGGTGAGTGTTGAGGTGCTGCATGTGTCTCTCGATGTCTGGTGATATTTCTGACATTCAAAAATGCATTAAAATAATCTGTACCATTTACTTCAGTCAAACTGGGAGGGATGCCTCATGGCTGAATAATGCCTCTACCTGCTTTTATGGCAATTCTTTTTAACCTATTTTCAGTCACACTTAGTGTTCGTCTTTTACAAAGGTTTAACATACTTTTCATCTGGTTCTGCAAAAGGGAAGATCCAGTCAAATACGAGAAAAAAAAGCAATCATACTTCTCCATTGGTATTGCATGGTCAGTAACAGTATTTAGTAATAATATCCAGAAAAAACATCAGGCAATGAAAGAATAAAATGGTTCCCACACGTCTCTGCAAAGGGTAAGAAGTCTTTCCTTTTGTGTGTGTCGGCAAACCAAACTACAAAGTAGCACCATACAAGGGATTCACCATTCCAAATACATGTGAAGTACAAGTGTTACTTATTATGATGCTAAAACATGACAAAGTTCACATTTATGTTGTGTATACAGTTGAAAGGATGGTTATGCGTTTCTTAGTGTTGTTGACTACATTTCCTGTTCCACCAATGGCCGCATCCAGTTGATCATTCTTCAAGTGTGCCCTCCTCTGATTGGCTGAAGCTTCTCTGATGCCCTTCCATTGGATTTCTAAATACTCGTTTGTATCTCTGCAGCATAGTCCTTCAAATGTCCAAGTGTGGAATAATACAGAGTTGAAGATCCTTCTATACTCTTAGTCAACTGAAAAGTCGCGTTCTGTTTATGCTGAACACAACGAGACCAGGTAAGGCCACTTCCTTTGGATTGTTGATCCTCTTCTTAAATTCTGTAACTTCTACTGGAAGCGGTGTCTCGGCTTGAATTTTTGTGATGGACTTCCTGAGGGAAAGTTACATTTAAGATGAAACATTAGGCTACATTATTCTACTGCAAAAAGTACAAATACAGTTTTTGTAACATTTACAACCAAATAGTTTTGGAAATATCACAACAAACAAAACTTAAAAGTGTGGCGTTTATCTGTGTGCATTAAATAGCCTTTGAACATATCACAATCTTGTCAATGTTTATTTGGCAGTGCATGATGAACACAAGTTTGTGTACGCTCTCAGTCGTACAGGGAGTAGTCAAAACAAAGGAAGGTTGCTTTCATCTGTACTTCAGTTAGCTAACTGAAGCTTAGCAGGTCTTATTGCTGAGAAGCATGAGTGCTAGGAGAGCCCGTTTCTGTATTGGTCAGTAAACAGCATCACAAAGTCCAAGGAGCACACCAGAGTTGTAGAGACTTTTAAAGGTGTGTGTCCTCTGAGCTGAGGTTTGAATACTGCTCCCGACATAAACATTTTTGGTTGAGTGATCAGATCGGTCGATCCACAGGATCTCAGGTGAGAAACCAGCAGCTCCCACTGGTGATTGCCGCTGTGTGTCCTTGGGCAAGACACTTAACCCGTCTCGCCTCCAATGTATTTTCATACAATGGATTTTTTTAGTATGGCCCAGTTAAAGTCCAGCCTAAATCCAATTTTAAAATATGCAGAAAGTTCTAAAAACAAATTCTCTTCATCTAATCTGACAGAGCTTGAGTTCTATTGTAAAGCATAGGCCAAACATTCAGTCTCTAGATGTGCAAAGCCTGTACAGTCATACCCCAATAGACAAAAGGGGTTCCACAAATTATTACTCATGCTGTATGATTAGTTCTGCAAGAACAGAGTCGGTTATTATTATTATTATTATTATTATGGTCTTTCAATAAAATGGAATACAATTCAATTGTTTATTCAAGATATTTATATTGAACTAATGCAAAGATACTGAGAAAGTAATTCCTCGGAACAATTCATATTACTTTCTACAAAATCTGAAATTTAATTTCAGACAGTTATAAAATAGAAATGTGAGCAAACTTTTATTTACGACGCCATAACATAGAAACTCAGAATCATAAAGCGAAATAAAGCCTTCTGTACCTTAATTGATGCATGGCTGTGGGTGTGTGTTGATCTCTGTGAAAAGAAGTGAAAAACGTATACTTATCTTTGTCACAAAAACCCAATCGTCCATAATAGAGGTCACAAGCACTCGCATGCAGACCCTTTATTAGAATGTGACACATTTATTCCATTGATAGTGCACATAATGAAATGCTCTAACATCCTGGGTCTTCACACCATGATTACAGAATACGTGTACATGTTGATCATGAATGGATCTAGTTTGGTACATGCTCACCTTCTTGCTTTTTGTCTTGTCTGGCTGCTTTGCTGTCCTACGCTCTGATCTCTTGTCCACTTGCTCTGCAGTACTAACCTTGGCAGGTCTCGGCACGTCTGTGTGGCGCTGAGAGCGCACAGACCGAGGCGGTTTGCTCGTCTTTGATGGAGCACAGTACATCTCCAGGCGCCGCAGCTCACAGCTCTGGAAACAGCACTCATCCACAATTCCTCGTGACCGCCGCACATTAGAGCCATAGCCTGTTGGCTTACCTGTTTCAAAGTTCAAAGCAATACAAGAGTTAGGGTTTGTAAGTTCAGTGAGTAAGTCAGTACGTTATGTGTCTAGACAGACACAATTTTGTGAATTATTCTTGATTCCACATAGAAGTGGTATAATACTCTGGTCACAACTGCCCAGTGGCAGTCTGCCCTCCGACGACCTTCAATCCCCTGACCCCACCTTGGGAAGCAAACCCTATGCTCTAGTGTAATAAAAAACGTTTACATTTAGAGTACACTAGAAGTGCTGATGTTGTTGCATCAGCATCAGTGAATTACAATTGTGCATAAACACTTCAGGTATGGGTGTATGATCCCAATTTGCCAGGAGTATGAATTACTGAATTTATTTCAGCCTCCGTGGAAAAGTTATCAAGTATACACCTGACTTTTCAGAAATACAGTACATACTTAACACACACACATACATACATAAATACAATATATTCATATGTATGTCATGTGATACTTCCATTGTTGATTTGACATGGCACATGTTTTGTATGTTTCATAATAATAATAATAATGCATCAGTTTTATATAGCGCTTTTTTGGACACTCAAAGACGCTTTACATTATTCGTTCACTCCATACACGGTGGTGATAAACTACTACTGTAGCCACAGCTGCCCTGGGGCACACTGACAGAAGCAAGGCAACCATTCTCACACACACCAGACTCATTCTAGGCAATGTGGGTGAAGTGTCTTGCCTAAGGACACAACGGCAGTTTAGCACTTTACAGCCGCAGCCGCCCCACTGTGGCTGGTGTTCCCAGAGGTTTAGTGTCTTGCCAAGGACACAACAGCAGACATCAGTGGGAGTTGGTGGAGAAAGTCTTGTGGTGGGCTCGAACCCACGACCTTCTGGTTTAAAGGCCAATGTCTTACTGTCGCCCCAAGTCATAAGACTTTGTTGTTCATTTTTCAGTATGCATGCTAAATCAAATTGCACACAAATGTTATATAAATGTCTTCAGTCTCACTTATGTCTCCTCATGGTCTGTATCGATGGACCATCACACACCCAGTGCCCAGCTATTATGGATGACTTTATGA
This sequence comes from Knipowitschia caucasica, assembly GCA_964034765.1. Classification (NCBI taxonomy): domain Eukaryota; kingdom Metazoa; phylum Chordata; class Actinopteri; order Gobiiformes; family Gobiidae; genus Knipowitschia; species Knipowitschia caucasica. The sequence goes on from OZ035823.1 coordinate 17,977,091, forward strand.
TGAAGAGATAGGTGGGTTTTATGTCAAAGTAGCGTGAAAGGGAAATCATCATCCTATAATCCTCATAATCTCCAGATGCTGAGGCACAAGATTGTGGGTCTGAGCAAATGCCTGTATGAGGATGAGAGCAAGACTGCTGCTTGATATGAATGTGTACAGGCCAATAGATCCATGGTATAGGCTTACAAGTGATGAAATACATAATATCACTCTCTTCTATATGACTTCTTCCTTGGGAATAGAAATAGGCTCCAAACTCTTCCAATGTATTCCAGCCAAGAGAAAAAAGTGTGTGTTATTCTTGGAAAAGAGGAAGAGTGCTGGCTGGGACAGTTCGGGCCAACGTTATCAATAATTGAAAAGGTGCACTTACTGAAATAAAAGCCTCGTTCTCCGCACACAAACTGAAGCGTGTCGACCAGCTCCGCCCCACACAGCGTCTCGGAGCCGGCCCCCGTGGCCCCCGGAGTCAGCGCGAAGACGCAGAGCAGTGACAGGGCATGGCTGCACAGGACACAGCCCACCACACGCTGCATGCGCACAAAGACACATTAGTGCTCCACACACGCAGCTCCAGCTTGGGACATGAGTTGGCAACATTTAACATCTCACACTGAACTCATGGTAAAAAATGAAATGATGAAATATGTGGTTAACCCGGCTGACATCACATAAAGCTGGAGTGGCAAAGACATATACGAATGCACCCAACTCCATCTTGAGCAGTAGTCGCTCCAAACGATTAAAAAAACTTATATCAAATAATATTGAGGACCTATAGCCTAAAGTATTGCCTATAAATAACATAAAAGCACAAACCTGAACGGATCTTTAGTTATTAGCACTTTTACTATAACTACACACACAAAACATGTCTTAAAAGTGCATATATATACACATAGACAATAGCCTCATGCACAATATCAACCAGCACATATGTTATCCAAACCGTGACTGCATGATAAAGTAGAGAAGTGTGTAAAAGAGGATAAAACGGTCATGCATATTCAGAAATAACCAGTTGTAAATATCATATGAAAAGCCTACAAAACGTAAGAATGTCCACTTCTTCGTCATGTGTTAAAAAAAAAAAATAGGGTATTGTAAGTTTAAGGCATTTGCGCAAATCTCAGTAATAAAGAAAATCAGGTGATAATAATGTCAAATGAAATCGGTGAAGTTACCTTAAAGACATCACATAAATGCCAATGAGAGAACAGAGCGATAGACATCACTTCGGGTCCCCAAGAAGACAAAGCCCGGTCAAATGAACCTGTTTCAAATCATTAAGAGAGGATGAGATGCGGGCTATGTCACATCTCAATATTCCGGCTATGTTCCATTGCGCAGGCTCGTTTGGGAGAAGTGAGATTTAGCGAGCAGAAGATGGATTTAGAGAGAAAATCCCTCACATTTATCTACATTACACAGACATTTGAACAGGAAACAGCTGGGACGGCATTGCTGCTACTCCAGATTTTTTTTTTTTTTTTTTTTTGGTCGGACTTGGTCTAAAATATGTAATTTCGTTTTTTATGCTGCACAATTCAATTCATTTACTCATTGAGTATAGGAGATGGTGGATTCGTATAGACTTGTAAAAAAACAAATACTTTTAATTCAGATATTTTGATTTAGATTCAACTTTCTACCACAACTTTACTGTAACTCTAGGGATGGTTTTTATCAGCATCCTGACACGAATTCATATTTAATTACGTGACAATTCTGTGTGCGTATGTGCCTTATAATAGATCCATGGTATGTGCGCACTCTCTCCGGGCTTCGCCATTGGCTAACATCACGCCAAAGATCTACATCCGAATTCAGCAGACTTACCTCCTTCCTCATCCCTCCTCATCCTTTGCTGTGCTTCAAATTTATGACACGGGGAATCTCCAGCTTTGGTCAAGTACAGTTTTTAAAGATTTTAATGATGCCAGTTAAGTCACAATTAATGCCACGAAGGTTAATAAAAAGTAGAAGTCAATAAAAGACAGCCAGGGTAAGGAAGGATGCAGCCAAAAGACCCAAAGACTATTCCAGGACCTAATGTCTTGATTGAATGGACTCTTGATTCTAGAAAATAAGGTCTTCTGAAACCAACTAATAAGACATTTAAGATAATGTTAAAGCTATATAGGAGGATTTCCCCAAATTGTAGGAAAATTCCGCCCTCTCCACTTTTCAAACAAAACTCTCTGGTCTTATTTGACGAGCACGTATCACCAGAATGATTGACAATAGGAGGACCAATAGTCTTGATGATCCACCTGGAAGTAGAAGATCCTCCTATATACCTTTAATTATAGCTAACCGTCATACAGCCTTGGTTCCATGTGCTACTTAAGCCACTTTATAATATCATACCTCTGGTCAATTATTGATAGCCTGCACTGTTAAATATCTATTGTGTGAACTTATATCTTTGACTGTTATTTTGTGTGCTCCCTGTGTGCTCTCACTGTGTGTGCGTTGCAACATTGAAATTTCCCCACTGTGGAACGACTAATTATTCTCTTATCTTGTCTTATCTTTTGAAGATGTTGCAGGCCCTTATATCTACTTTTGACTATTGTATTACTTATTGGCACAATAAACACAATTTGAAAAAGTAACTCAAATAAATATTGCATTAAATTTGTTTTATTACAATCAGAAACTAGATTCACTGATGATGGAGGTATTAAACAAGGGGACTCCATTGCCCCCTACCTGTTGCTTTTAGTAATGCAGGCTCTGTCAACCTTCATTTCTTCCAAACTAAAGAAATCACTTCAGGAGACAATGCAAAACAATGCAGCCAATTAGCTGATGACACCACTATTTCTGTTGCACTACAACATTTTAACCTCGAGGGAAATATTTTTATGACAATAATATCAAATATCTGAATGGGAATAGTAACTCACAAACTGTATCAGTAATGCATTTATTTTTTTGAAAGTCGCCTAATACTTTCTCTAGATAGACGTTAGATAAAACTGAAAATGTAATGTGGATAAGTCTTCCTTTACAGTCTTCTTAATGTTGCTGTTCACTCAACACTGTCCCCTACGTATTGTTAATGTGGATCTGTCAGGACAGTACACGGCCACAGAAAAAAAATACCCCACAGATCGAAATAAATCATATCACTTATTTTTTCCAGCTTTGAATGTTTATTATTGCAGTGAAAAAAACAGTATTGTGCAGACGTAAGCCCACTCAGATAATCATATCAGTCCAGGAGGACACCTTGTCTTGTTGATTTCCATGGAGATGGTGTTTCTTTGGCCGTAATATTTCTTCCACAATATGGCTTCAAACTCAAACATGTATATTTCAAGAAAGAGTGGAGTATAGTTTTAATTTTTTATTTCTTTGGAATCACAAAAGGTAATTTTCCACCTCCAGAAAATTATTTACTGCTTTATGGACAAAATATAAAAACATATGTAAAATATCTTTTCCTTTCAATTAAGACTGAAATGTTCAGACATTCAATATTGTAAAATAAGTACCGTTTCCTAGCATCAAAACAAGCAACAAACTTCAGAAATAATCATACATATATTATACAAAGATGGAACCATATCATTCAAAGGTGATGCTTACTTCCTCATTTAATGTTTCTAGCTTGACATTGTGAGTCAGAGAATGTTCCCATAGATCATTCTTCTGGAGGAATGACGCCCCACAGTCTTCACACAGAAAGCTCTTTACCTTTCCCACATGTGTTCTTCGGTGTTTCTTCATGTGATAAGACAGCCTAAAAGCCTTTTCACAAATGTCACATTTGAAAGGCTTCTCCCCCGTGTGGATCCGCATGTGTGACTTCAGATACCCAGACTGGATGAAGGCCTTCCCACACACGTCGCACTTGTACGGCCGCTCCCCTGTGTGGTACCGGGTGTGGAGCCGCAGTTCGTTGGCCGTCAGGAAGGTCTTCCCGCACACGGTGCACTGGTGCGGGCGCTCCCCGGTGTGAATCAGCTCGTGCCTCTTCAAAGACGTCTCCTTCATGAATTGTTTCCCACAGTCTTTGCAGGGGTATCTCAGACCCATGTGCACCTGCTCCACGTGATTGGTGAGCTGCTGCTTTGTGCGGTAGGCCATGTCGCACTGTGAGCAGGCCCAGGGCCGCTCCTCAGAGTGCGTCCCCATGTGCACCGTGAGCTCTGATGCGGAGCGGTAACACTTCCCACACTGCCAGCACAGGAACGGTTTCTCCCCTGTGTGCTTTCTCTGATGCACTGTCAGACAGTTGGAAGACCTGAACTTTTCTGGACATAAATCACAAACATAAGGGAACTCTCCTTGGTGGATCCTCCCATGAATAGCCAGGTATGTCAGCTGCATGAAGCTTTTGTCACACTGCCCACAGGGATACGGCCCGGTGAAGTTGTGCTGCTTCTCATAGTGCTCCCTCAGGCGCCGGAGCAACGTGAACGACTTGTCACACATGGTACACTGCATTGGTCGGTGCATCAACTTATGGCGCTCAAAGGCAGCCTCATTGGGCATTATCTTTCCACACTCTTGGCAGTACAGTGGATCGTGGATTCTCTGATGCACTTTGAGCAGTGTCATGCTCTTGAACTCTTTTCCACACTCGTCACATTTCAGAATTTCCCGCACGTCCAGTTTACACACTTTCTCCTGGTGCTCCTTTAGAGACGACAGACAATCAAAATGCTTCCCACAGTTGGAACACCACACGGGGATCTTAATGGATGTGCCCTGGGAATCAGAGCCTGTACTGTCACTGGCTCCAGCTCTTTGTTCTTTTTTCCACAAGAATCTGGTCATTTTCTTGTGACAGATGGCATAGATTTGGTGTCTTTTTAGCCCGTGCATGTGCTTGAACCTCTTTTTGCAGTGTACACAATGATAGGGCCGATCGTCTGTGTGGCATTGCATGTGCCTATTAAACGTCTTTATACTATCAAAAGTCCGTAGGCAGACTGTACAAACTTTTATTAATTTCTGTCTTGTTCTCGGTTCAGTAGAATGAGACTTTATTTCCTTTTCATCACAAGTATCCGTACAACTTTCTGCATCTGCACCAGCCAAAATCTGTTCGACCGATTTGCTGTCTTCTTCCCTCGTGCCCTCGTGCCCATGAATAATCTGATGCTTTTTTAACGTATCTCTGTACTTAAAGCCTTTCTCACAAGAAACGCAAATAAACGGTCGTTCTTCGGTGTGCGACCTCAAATGTTTGGCCATATCTCCATTACACGGTAGAATCCTGCTGCAGATAGGACACGTTTTGCCTTCTGCTGAACCCTCAAGCTCAGGCTGCTGGTTTGCAAGGTCCTTCTTTTTCGTCGTCGTGGGCGGTGATACTTCTCTACTTTTGCATATTTTGTTCTGATGCCTCTTCAAAACATAGGGATTTTTGAATTTCTTTTTACAAAAAGTGCAGCTGTACGGCCGGTCCTCTGAATGGGATTTCATGTGTCGCTCCATGTCAACAAAGCGGGCAAAATATTTACCGCACAAAACGCAATGCTTGTTCTCAGACGAGGGGGACGTGTTTGAATCGGAATCCTCAGCCAGCACTGGACTTCCCACATCCGCCTTCTCGTGAACGCGCATGTTGTGCCGGGTCATGTCGTATTGGTCCCTGAAACTTTTGTCGCAGTTTCCACATTTGTATTTCAGTTCTCGGTTTTCTGAGTGAGTTTCGAGATGGCGTCTCATGGCCGCGGCACGCAGGAAGGTCTTCTCGCACACTGGGCAGGTTTTGTCGCAGGGGAATTTTTTTCTTTGTCGCCTGGAAGTTTGACAAGACTCATTCTTTACTTCGACTTGCTTGCTTTGTTTGAGAGGTTGAAATGGAACAGGCTTTAAGGGATCTTGCTCCTCCGCGTCTGACTTTGCTGTATTAGTCATTTCTTGCTCATTTCCGGACTCCCCCTGGTCGTCGGTCTCGATCAGATCCGATGGCTGTTCGATTTGTATGTAGTCCAACAATGTGACGGTTTGCCCTTCCACTTGAACCGTCACACAACCTTGCATCTGCTCAGAGGAGGCTTCTAACTGGATTTCATCAGCATCTATCACAACTTTTTCCACTTGAGGGAGAGAGAGCGAGGAGAGAATGCTGTTTCCAAAGGATGAGGCAATGGTCTGAGTCTCATCTGCAAACAAAATAAGTAAACAATAAACTTGCATCCCTGCACAAAGAGTTTTACTAATTATAAAGCTGATATTTGAGATGCATATTTGTATTAAAGGCCAGTGGTTCTATAACCTTTCATTCAGGCCCACCATGAAAAAGCTCAATATATACTATAAAACCACAATATCTACTGTAACTGGTGCAACAGGATGCTATTTTGTTATGTAAAACAATGTTGCTAAAAGTAGATTAAAAGCAACAAATCCTGCAATGAAACTGTTTGTAGGCATAATATTAGTATTAACACTAGTACTCCTAGAATTCTCAAACTACTAGTACTCTCCAGAGAATTAATTTTGACCGCTTCCCTTCAAACTAATAGAATTCTGAGAAATAAATGTGAATATAATTAGTTTGGCTGGTGCTGTGTGTAATGGGTGCAGATCTGACTGCCACCCCCATGACCCAGAAATGGATTAAGGGGAAGAAAATGGATGGATGGATGGATATAATTCGTTTTCCAGCAGGTTCATTAAAAGTAAGTATTGTACATGTCTTTTACCTTTACTAACTTTTAATGTGTGCTAAAACAGGTCCTGAACCAGCAACTTGTAAGAGGGGCTTCAACCGTTATTGAAAACTGGTTACCAAGCAATTTTTACAGTAAAATATAATGATTGGGGCTCAACGTAGAAATGCTTAAATTTCAATAATAAAAAAGATAAATTCAAGATAGGGCAGGGCAATAAATAGAATTTAGGCAATTAATCGGCTTTTGAATAAATCGAATGTGAAAAATGTTAAAATCGTGAAATCGAATGAAGGATTTGTGAGAGTTCCAGCAGCAAATGAATCATATTTGCAATATCAGCACAGTCTGTACAAGACTTTTTTTTTTTTACACGTATTAGGGGAAACAAAAATAGAAATAGTTTTGAAACTTGAATATTGAGCAGAAAGATAAAAAAATAGTTTTAAAGGGCAAAGTCAATTTCGATGTTTAGTCACCGAAGACAGTCTAAAGCAGGAAATAAAATCGAGATTTTATTTTTTTGCCATATCGCCCAGCCCTAATTCAAGAACATAAAAGACAGAAATAAACTACAAATGGAAACAGAAAAATTTCAATGTTCGGAAGACCAAAAACTAACATAAAAACAAAACTAATAGTAGTCAAATCGACTGCTCAGGGAGTTCTAGAGTTCACCTGATAAATCCAAGTGTCCGAGTGCAACATGGTGCTGGAGAACGGCCTTTAAATGCTGAGGGTCAGAGAGTGGGTGAAGACAATCCTCCAGGGCAGAGGGAATGGCACAAAGAATAGTGGTAGTCTAGAAACACACAAAATAAAAACAATCATTAATTTTAAAGTAACAACTGAGTTGTTTGAGAATGCACTTCTCACCTGTTGGATGTCAGGTATTGGAAATAACTTCTCTAATCGAGTTAAAAAATCCAGCATCAGCACTTGTAGCGCACTATGGAATTCCGTTCCAAACTCGAGAGGGAAAATATCCTGACCAGAAAGGAATAGTTGTTGAAAGTTAAGATTAAGAACCACTCCAGAAATATGAACAATGCAAAACATACCTTGAAGAAAGTCTCCTTTTTGCTCGGATCTTTCAACAGTAACTGCACTTGATCAACAAACGTGGATTCTGGAAACTCAATCTCTGCAAAACTTGGCTTGATAAAAACATTAATCATTCAAACAATCATCAAGAAATTCTATGATAAATAAGATCATAATAATAGATCAGTAATAACCTGTGCAGCCCAAGAAGACACAAGTTGTTTTATTTTTTCAAGGTGCCTTCCAATCGATTCTGTGTTGGTTATGTGGTCTCCTCTGCACATTTCAAGAACAACCTTCAATACAAATGGTTAAATTAGGCTAATTCTCTGAAAAACACTGATATGACCCAACTCCCCCATACCCTCGCACGGAGAGCAAGCAGCAGCTGAGTCCTCTGATCCACGCTGAGGATGTCAGGGACTATGTCTGTGACAGTGTTGATGAAGTCTTCAACCATGCCATACCCCTGCACATCCCCTTCATGGACAACATGCCACATGGCCGAAGACATCAAGCGCAAAGGGGGTATGAAGAGGCGAAGAGAAGGCAGGGAAAGGCAGTCTTCCGAAAGGGAATAAGATCAACATTAGTTTTATACAGTAATACTCTTAAACAGAAACGTGTTTGTGTTAGATTAAACACACGAAATATCCCATGTTCTAACACTCGACATTTACACTCTGCAAGACAAAATGAACCTTTATGAATCATTGAGAAATGTTTTGCATGAATGGAAGAGATGGTCATGTGGACAATGTTAGTGAAGTGTCAAAGTTGTTATCCACAGCCAGACCTGGCTCAGAACTGAAGCTACCGCTTCGGCTAGTTTGTGTTGTGTACACACCGACGTATCATCTTTAAAACAAACTCACACGCACCCAACAGGCGGATTAACTACACCATACTACTAGGCTAAGGTTAAAGAACTTCACAAACTTAATACACCGATAAAAGCACATTCGTTTCACTGAAAAACTACATCGTTAGCGCCACAGTGAAATCACCTCTCCGAGCGGGATACGCCATGTTTGAAATCGGACGCACACAATGCTAAAGGAACAGCTATTTCTCGTGAATGGGGGTCTAAACGTGCAATATAAATAACTTACCATCTCCAACATGATGGATACTGTCCATGTTACGTTTTTGAAAAGCAAAGGTAAATTCTAAAAGTATCGAGGGTTGTGCTGAGTTAATGTCCGCACGAGCCTGCGGTGCTAATCAGCGGGAGGAGGGGCGGCGCTTCTTTCTGCTAATGCGCAGGCGCAAACTCTCTTTCATCCAGTGCGCCCTCTAGCGGCCTTCCTCTCATCTTCTTGAGTGTAACTACTTCATAACTAGTTTCCATCAGGGGTCTATTATAATAATACCATAGACTGTGGTTGTTCAAATGCATATAGTTACAGTGAATAACACGTTTACATAAGCTGAATTGTATAAAGCATATAAGGTTAAAATACTTTTACTATATTTGTGGCAAATATGCATAACTAGTTACAAAACTAACTACACATCTTTTTCCACATGGTTAGGAATACCTTTCAGGTGTATTTTAACCATAAACATGTCTGGTGGAGTCAGCAGTGCTGTGGAGATGTCATTATTAATAATAATAAATTCTCAATTGTATACTGCGATTTGAACAGTTTTTTTTTCTTCCATGGGCCATAGTTGTCTTTATGATTATAGTACGCTATACATAAAGTCATCTGAGCTACTTCCTTGGGACTTAATAATATTATAATATTCATCTCAAGCATATTTTCCAGAACTTGTGAAGAGTGTGTTTGAAGACAATGCAGGTGTTTACAAAAGCATCACTGAACGACAGCATTTGCAATGTATTGGTCATTTATTAACTGTTCACAAACAATGTCATCAATGACCTGTAAGAATGTGAAAATACTTGCAGATAATTTTGCACATATATCCATGCATCTGCTGCATCTAGGAGACATCTTGTTTCCTACAACAAATAGGAAAATACGCAGGCAAATAAATGCCCTGACAAATAAAAATATGACTGAGCTGGTGTACAGAGGCTATAGCACATTCTTGACAACATGAAACAAGAAGAGCCATGCGAACCAACACTTACACTGCTTTCACCCACTGAAGCATCAAAGCATTTGCTAAACCAATGCTCACTTTTGTTATGGATCTTGGCTACACTAACTCTAGCACAAAGTGCTTGACATCATTTTGAGTTTGCGAACTTAAAGTTGCATTCTCAGGATTCTCAATTAAACATTTGCAAAGGATAAACTTGAGATTTATAACTAAGAGAAGTATAGTATGGGTATGTGTAATTATAGGCTGATAAGAAATGAATAATGATAATAACTAAAATAATAATGTTGATTATGTTGCATTTTCATTGGCTTCTTGTTGTATTCATATTTCTAGTTGCTCACTGTGTTCATTCAACATAATTAATATATAGAATAATCAATATTGCTTAATTCAACACATCTTTATAGGTTCTTTGATAAACAAAATAAATGTGGCATAATATCTAGATGTCTTACACTGTGTAAAATCTATGAAAAATAGGAAAAGACATATGTTTCAATATACGTGACTTAAAGATACAGTTTATGCATATAATCATTTACTCTAGATAAATATAGAATTTGGTCTGTGCTACAATATTCGTTTATATGTCCTTCCTTTTATACTGCATTCTATCATCCAAAGGACAGGGACGACAAGAATAACGACACTCAAGAGACACATTGCATTTTTGCAAGTTGGAAATCAGCAGGAAAAACTATTTTTGGTATGTTGCCAGTCTGGACACGCAGCTTATTTCGTCATGATCGACTGAACTGACTTGGTTTGTTTGTTTACTTGTTTTTGTATTAAAAGTGCAAGGTCATTGATATTGCAGTGCTGTCTCTTCCACGATCCATTTGGTCCTACTTTGCGAGGTAAGGGAGTAGAGGTACAATGAATGACAATTTAAGTGCATTGACATTTGGAATGTTTAGCAACAACTGACAAAAGGTAAAGTGGATAGTGTGGGTTCTTTCCTACAATCGGAATCCACTAAGTTCAACCTTGACACAAAAAGCGCACACCAAAAAGGTGTTCGAAATTATGACACATGCAAATTTCCCAAAACAGACACACATCAGACAACAAAAAACATAAAGTCCCAGGAGCACATTCAATGGGTCTTCAGCAGAACCGTGTGGAATACCGACACAAACTTTCCTTCAATAGAGCTTCACCCTCATGAGCCTCCAATCTTGATCTCTGTTCTGGAGGACAGAATTGTTTTGCATAAATAGCATTTCCAGGGCAGCGTAGTTAGAAGGTGTCATGCAAAAGTCCATTTTTACACAGTCATCAAAGTATAGTTCTCATCAAATAAAGCAGAGGTTTGCCCGAGTAGAAGTTCTGCGTCCATAAGCGCACAGTGGGTAGCAAAAAAAACATCCACAGCAAAAGTGACTAATCAATGATGAAGACCACGGGGGATTGTCTGCTGGTATTATCTATTAGTATATATACCACCACAAACAAAGATGTTTTATAGATTTTTTTTGGGTGAAAGGCCGACACAAAGGCAGACAATTGTGATGTAAAAGGAACAAGGTTTTTTAACCTTTTTTCAATTAGTGTGGCACGCAAAAGCATTCGGTGAATACAGTTACAGCTCTGAGTAATTTGTAAGATTTTCACAGCTAAAAAAGTAAATAAAACCTTAAGTTCTTAGATCTTTCCACAGGTTCTTCGTTTGATTAAGGTCTGGACTTTGACTTATTCCACCACATGAATTTTGTTTTCAACTATATAACATTGTAACTCTGACCCTTAGGTTTTAGGTCATTGTCCTGCTGACTTCAGTATCTTTTCTTCCCAAGATGGTCCTATATTTCTCTCCATCCACCTTACCATCAGCCCTGACACTCTTCCCTATCCCTGCTGAAGGAAAGCTGCCCCACAGCATGACGCTGCCACCACCTTTTTTGACAGTGGTTTTGACCCATGGTGTCATAGTGTTCTGCATTTAGACACACAAAAAACAATGTTGGTCTCACCTGACTGCAACATATCCTTTCTTTGTTGGTTCCATTTGGCTTCTGTTGGTTTTAATTAAACACTGGCTTTGTATTTGTAACCTAAAAGTCATATAAAGGCCATATTTGTGTAATGCATTACTATAATAGTTGTCCATCCATCCATCCATCCATTTTCTTTCCCTTAAGCCATTTCTGGGTTGGGGGTGGTAGCCAGAGCTGCACCAAATTCACAGAGCACCAGCCTTATAATAGTTGTCGTAAGTACAGAAACCCCCAGCTCAGTTATGGATATCTGCTGCTCCTCCAGAAATGCTAAATACACGAGGCTTGCCATTGTGCAAAGATTGGAAAAAATAGTGAAATAAACACTTGCAAATCATACAATCTGATCCTATTCTCAGGACTGGATGTTTAAAGATTTTCAGACTTAAAGAAATGATCACTAAGAAGATCACCATCATCAGACAACTTCTGATGCCGGGGAGGGTCTGCACACATTTGCAAGTCAAACTTCGCAGTTTGTGATGAAAAAAATATGACACAATTCACACTTGACAACTGTCACTATGTGCACTTTGTGTTTGTCTTTCACAAAATCTAATTAAACACAGCAAAGTGGGGTATGAAATATGTAATATATATAAACAGCTTTGTAGAAATTCATATCATGCGTTTCTCTTGCCTAGATGTGCAAGTTGTCCGGTATCCTGTGTGTCTCATTTATTACAGGAGTGATGTGGTAACCAACAGGCAAGAGGACAACCCTCTAATAAGGCAAGATCCTTCCACTACTTTATGAGATGTATGTCACTAAAAATGATCTTTCCACTGGTTCCATAATTAAAGGGTAAATCCCTGACAATATGAGAGCTCCTTTCAGGATCAGGTGGACTTAAGGACGATGCACAACAGCTCAGTGAGCACAGGGGGGCAGTGTCACACCACTGAGCCCTTGGACGTAGACAGGTGGATGGAGTGGATGCGTGTGGCCAGAGTTTTCTCCAGATCGAGAAGGATGTCAGAGCAGGTGCCAGGACTGGAGCTGGGACTCTCCGGCGGAGACGGTTCAAACAACAGCTGCTTGAAGTTCTCCAATTCAATCAGCAGCACCATGTTTTTTAGGAAATACCCCTCAATGAAAGCAGTCATCTCCAATGCCCCCAGAAACTATGGGAAAAAATAGACTTTTTTGTTTGTTTTTTTTTTTTTTTTTTTCAAAAAATCAATTCAGTGTCCACAAGTTTAGTAAGTGACAGCTAACCTTGGCGTGCTTGTAGAGGTCCACGCATGTTTCAGTGGTGATATTCTTGGAGCAGATGATCTCACAGTGTCTCTGAAGGGCCTCTAGTTGGAAGAACTTTGCTGCCGACAGGAGCTGACAGTACGGCCACAGAGAGTGACATGAAATTACAGATAAAAGGCTAGAGTTTCCTTCAATTTGTTCTTTAAGTTGAATTACCTCCATCACCTCTGTGTTTCTTATGTGAAGGGTCTCAGTACCTCCACAGTATAAGTACTGCATGATTAGCTGAAACAATTAAACATTAAACATTACGTGGCTGTGACTGAATGGAAATTAAATAACACATATAAAATAGACCACTCTTACGTGAAATATGGAATATTTAACATGGCTGATCTCTATACAGGTGTTTTCTGCTGCTGGCCGATTTTGAAGCAAAGACTTGAACCTTTAAGATCACATTAGAAACATAAGTATCAAACCACATCAACACATAAACAAAGAAGTGTGTCTTACCTCGCTGACGCTGTGAATAATAAAACCTTATGTGCATAAAATGGTTTCCCTTCCACCAGAAAAGTGACATCGGACATATCTTTATTATTGAGGAAGTGGGGGTCTGAAAAGAAAAGCTTCCCTCTCTTAATTACCACCATCAACAAAAAGATTCAAAGCCGAAAATGAGGTGGAGCCACCATTTGTGAGCCTCTTACCTAAGCGAGAAATCTGTTTCTTTTTGATCTCTGTCAGCTTTGGGATGGGGAACGGCCCATAACATTGGGTGAAAATGACAGACAGCTGCTGACTTATCACTTCGTTCTGCAAAAAGCCAAATGTAGATCAGCGTAGATAATGCCCTGTAAATGCGCCATTGTGGGTAATGTTTTATGCAAAAGACATAATGGCTGGGAGAAAACTCAAAACAACACATGTAAATAGTGATAACACAGCATCATTATCATTATGGTCAGAGCAGAACAGTCGGTGTGGGCTGGACAAAGACCTGTGGGGTTGGCTAATGACTTTGGTTTCATGAGTGTCGATGATAATAGACCTTGTTAGTCCGTAGGATCTGGAACAAGAGAGGTAACCCGTGGGTGATCAGCTCCTCAGTGTACTCGTCCTCCTTTATACAGCAGAAGTCTTTCAGCAGACCCTGGATCAGCGGCCGGCGGTGTTGCATAAAACAAGCCCGAAGGGTTTCGAGCCAAGTGTGCAGCGTCCAGGGAACGCCTGAGAGGATCAGCATATTTAATGTAAATAGCACAAATCAAAGTCGTAGAAATCTGGTTATTGAAACATGCTAAGAGCCTCAGGACAGACCATGTTTCTACAACGTCAGACAGTTGATTGCAAAGACGGAAAATAATCACCACGAACAGCCATGCAATATTCATTATGCAGAATGCATTTCATCTTGTTAATTATGATAATTTGCCAACACAGCTAAACATATGTTGTAGTATACAATAAAAAAAACAGGTTTAAATCAATTGACACTGATAATATGACTATTACAATGGTTCTGATTTGATACATGACAACACAGGACTGGACAGGACGGCCACAGCTTGAGTACAGCTCCAGAACAACTGGAGGCATCAGACAGCAACATGCGAGCCACCGAACCATGAAGAGTGGGTCTGACCTAAACTGCGGATGTCTATGGTGATATCCACATGGCCGTGCTCTGCGCTATGGTACATGGCCTCTCTCAGAGCTCTCAGTTTGGCCTTTCCTGTTCGCAGAGTCCCTCCTCCGTTAACGTGCGGGCCGAGTCTCTTCTCACCCGGCTCCGGGCCCTCAGTCAGGATCTCCTCCAGGGACATGACGTCTGCTTTGTCCTTTTCCGACTGGGACAGCAGCCGCCGAAAGACATTCCTGTAAAAAGAGGTGAACGGGACAAGAAACAAACAACTCAAATCTGAATCCCCAATTGATTTCAAGATTTATGTAAAGATGAATACAGTTTTTCAATAAATAATATAGTGTGCTCTAATTATTATTATTTTTTGTTACTTCTATTGTTGTTGTTGTTGTTGTTGAAAAAAGGTCATTATTCAGACACTTATTATTAATAAAAAGTTGTTGAAGTCAATTTCAAATTTGCATCAACTTAAACCTTTAAGTAGTCCAACTGATAAGTGATAAAATAATAAAAAGCGTAATTAGATATTAAATCATTGTCAATCATTATCAACTCTTTTATAGTATACACAGACCTATATTTCTGGCCCATATTGTCTGCCCCCGACTTAAACTACATTGTACTGATGAATCCCAGTGTGCAGCCCAAGAGATGAGTGTAAATGGATCAATACTGAGGTAATAGTTGTATCTGAAATAGAAGGCATACCTGTGCCCATGAGCTGCAGCCAGGCTGAATGAAGTCATGTCACCAAGTGGAGACGAGGAGATACCATTCCGACATGTGGTCCCTATCATAGGATCTGCTCCCCTTTCTAGCAGCAAACTGACCAATTCAAAGTTACCTAAAGAACAACCAGAGTCAACAACATATACATACATACATACAATATGATACAAATAACTAAAATAGTGATGTGTTATGTTCCTTTAGAGAACATGGACCATGGAGGTACTTAACTTGATCCACAGTAACAGGATTAATGCCACTGTGTATCCAGCATTAATGTATTTTTTATCGATTGTTGTGCTGAGGCAAACACAATCATTGGAATCATCACCTGCAGCCGCCGCCAGCTGGAGGGGGGTGTCGGTGTAGTTCTCTGCCCCGTCCTGCAGGGCGCCCTCTACACTGGCTCCATGATCCAGCAACAACTGTGTTAAAGAGAGAGAATATATGAAGGAGTCACAGACTCAGCTTAAAAAGCTGATGTGGATCTGTGGCATTTACCTCCTAGTTTGTGGTTCTCACCTTGACTACTTCCTTTATGACTTAAAGGTCATACATTATATTTAGATAATGCAATGCTATATGCTCATTATCTTTAACGCTTTGTTGTGCTGCTTGATTAATAATTCAATTCAAAGCAAAATAATTAATCAAATGTATTAGCGTGTATTGTCTAATACATTCAGCATCTAGTTTGAGCCACATTTAGATTCCATAAGGACATGAGCAACATAACTATACAGAATAAAACTGTTTGAAACCAAGATCCAAGAAAGGTGCATTGACTTCCAAGATGTTCATCTTCGAAAGCGCTAAAGAAGAGGACATGTGGCATCCTGGTTGCACCAGTAAAATATTCAGAATATTCAAGTCAGAATTCATAATCTAGCATTTTTATGGTGAGGATGAGGCAAAGGTGAGGCTTAAGGTCACGTTATAAGGTCAATCTACCTGCACAACAGGGACGTGTCCGTGTAACACGGCGAATGTGAGTGGTGTCCCCTGGCGCGTGTCAGGATAAACTGAGGGGTGCTTGTTTACTGTGCTTGGCACCTGAGGAGTCATAGGTAAGGTTCAGGGAGAGACACAGTACATTAAACAGCTCAGGCCAATAGGATGTGGGAGAGCAGACGCATAAGCAGGAGAACAGTGAAAAGAAAGAGCAGAATGTGCTCCAGTGATTTACAAGCAGCATCAGTTTGAAATTCACCCTCATCATAAACTTGCACATTTGTTTTAGATTTATCTACAATAATCTGGGATAACAAGTCGAAAATACCACACAATTTCAGATTACATGTTAGTGAAACTGTAGAAAAAACACAACATTGTTGAAGCACAACAACAACAAGAGCATTAAGCAGCACTGACTCATAAACAAAGTCTAAATACATTAATCTAATTTAATCTAATCTAATAAATCTCTTTTGCCTATAACAGCGAGATCTACTGTGTCTGGTCTATTTTGTTCTAGTTGCACTTTGTGTATGAGTCAGCATGGTATTGATGAGATGACCCATGTAAAAAAAGCAGTAAGCTACGATCCCCAACCCGAAAACACGGTAAAAGTTCATGCTTGGTGTTTATCTGCCGTTTATCTGAGCGCTAACTCATGCAGCTATGATGAAATATTCATGAGAAATGAAGCAGACGGCTGCTTTCTGTCTCATGCAGATCAGTATGAAATAAGTGACCACAATGTGAGAAATAAGTTCATATGTGTCAGGGCAAGACTGACCTCACTGTTAATGTTCGCTCCTGCATCAAGAAGCATCTGGACCATGGCCTCATCTCCACGGACACAGGCGTACATCAGAGGGGTCATCCCCTAAATATGTTAAATGGATAAAAACAGGAAAATAAACATATCACTTGTAAATTCACTTCAGAAAAATGTATTTGTAACAAATACAATCTATAGAAAATCATATTATGTTTGTAAATTCTCAGTATTGTATTTCTTACTTTATAAAAAACATCATACTTTGTTTTTTATTACTACAAATACACTCCATAAATTCTCTTATTTCTTATCAGAACTTACATATCTTAACCCACAACACAGACAGCACAATATAATTCTACGTTGTAGACAGATGTATAGATGCTGTATTTATCACACACGAGAAAATTCAAGTGACCATCAGTAGCTGATAAAACAGGCAACAGACTGACACATACAATCTGACATACACATACAATCCTAGAGAGTAATTTCTGTTTAATTTTATTTATTTTTATTTTTTATTTATTTTTGTCGTTACAACAATATCATAAAATAACTATGAAGAAGAAATAAATAAGAAATAAAGTAAAACACTTTCTATCATTCTAAGAATAAGACCGAATAGGCTGAAGCATAGCTTTTGTTGCCTTCCCCTTTTCTCAGCTGTATGTTTTTATAAACTGAGCAAACCAAATTGCATTACTCATTTTATAAAATAAAATACTTCAAAATCTGCAGTGTTGCCTCTCGCCATCACCACCGAGTTAAAACATGACTCAGCAAGTAACTCAGGAGTAAAGATTCAAGCATAAACGTTTGAATGAATGGTGCAAAAGGAAAGGAGAGATACGATGCTTCAGCTCATAAGATCATTTAACATCTATAGAGTTGTGTCTTTTTGACTACTTTGGCATCTGCTTATATAAAGCCTTTTGTTAGAATATTGTTCGTGCTGTCTCTCTCCTGTGGACCTGCTTTATTACTTTGTAATTTTGATCATCTCACCTGTTCACTCATGCTGTTAATGCCATCAGGACCCAGCAGGTTGACAGCCTGCTTAACCAGATCTGTGCGTCCACAGTTCAACATTCGGAAACCCAGGTCCTGCAGGAACTTGGCCTCAGTTGATGACGCATCAAGGTTTCTGGTGGCGCAAAAGCAATCTTCAGCTCTGTAGGTGGACACACACAGCACATAAGAAACATTGTTAAAATATCAGGAGGACTTTAACGTTCTTAAAATCTTCCTGACATGTCCATATACAGTTCATGCAACATGAATGATGGGGGTGGTCGGAGGGACTGATGCCACAGCCTTGTTTCTGTCAGTCTGCCCGAGGCATCATGATCATGTGCATTATATTATTTATTCTCTTACTTCACTTGTCGTGGCTCACAATCTACTCCGGGCAGCAGCAGCCGCGCCGCCTGCCTCACATCATCACTGTCCACAGAGAAACTTCGCCGATGTTCCGTGTGAGCAACGGCAACTCGAATCCACTCCATCAGAGGAGGTAACACCATGTACGGTCTGCAGGGACAGGCAATACTTTACAGACATCCATAAGAAATATTTAAGCACATTCAAAATGCAAACAACACAAAATATACTTAATATTCAGAGAGATGCTTTGAAATGAATTGGTGGACAATCATGTGCTTTTGATCTGTTTTTGTAGCTGGTTAGTAGCAAACGGCGGTTCTTTGTGATTTTGGCGGAAAACAGAAGAGCAGCAAATGCAAAAAAACATCTGTGTGGCTTGCCTGAGAAGATGTGAAAGACAGAAGAGGACCGGCATAATACTAGGCAAAGACAGGAGAGGATTGAAATACAACTACAGTACAAGGAGCCATGTGGGAAACGATAGACGGGACTTTGGGTAAAGTGTCCCCAATCCAATTCTTGGAGATGTCTGAAATAATAACAGTGGATTGTTTTAACTTTCTTTCTACAAAACTAACAACAAACACTAACATACTAGCTTGTAACATGTTCCTTCATTTACCAATAGTTCCTGCAGGTACCAAAAGGAAAAACCAATTCTAAAAACTTAAACTCTTTTAAAATCTGGATAAATAATTCCTTACTTTAAACAGTGTAACTGATGGGTTACCAATATGAGAATGCCGATGATTGAAGATATAGCTAAATAAACAGACATTTATTTTTGATATTGGGAGTAGAGCAGCAGAAGTGAGATGTGAAGGGAGCCAACAAAATGAGAGGGGCTTTGTGGAGGAATTGTTTTTCAGAAAGGTGGGACTTCCAACCAAATTTGCCTGGACACCATTAATACACTAATGAAAGCTGCTGTTGTTGTCACCCGTCCTCAGATTCATAGAGAAAACTAAATCTCTATGGTTTAAAACTAACTAAAGATGAAAAAAACAAAAAAAACAAAATCAAATACCTTTCAGTTTGTAATGTGACCTTTGAGGGCTCCACATTGGGGTTCTCCCACTCCATGTTGGGGCAGTGCATGAAGTAGCAGAGGGTGTAGAGGGCCTCTGGCTCCCAGTGCAGCATCATACTGCTGCTCTTCTGGTGCACGGGGGTTCCGTTGCTGGAGTTCTTAATGTGCAGAGGCTGGAGGTGGTGCATGGCCCTGGTCACCAAATCACCTGTGGACAGAGGTGGAATCGGATAATCAGCTACATGACTGCAATAATATCTAACATTTTATTAAAAACCTATTACTTTTTTAGTCACAGATTTTTGTCAGTAATTCATAAATTTAGCCAGAAGCAGGTGGATAGTGATGAACATGTTGAAAGCCTTCATCATTCCTTCAAACTTTTAATATTGATCGTTGTAGAAATGATGTGGGGAAAATTATGGATTTTTATTTCCGGAACCAGAGCGGGCACTGAAGGGGGCGGGACTTCACAGCTCCCTTGAAAAAGAGGTTCTAAATCTCAATGGGACTTTCCTGTTTAAATAAAGATATAGAAGTTAATTTAGTGATGATTTTGGTGTGTGCTTCTGTCAGAAGATTCTAACAAGGTTAGAAAATAAACATAATATAAATATGTCAGGATTTTAGTATATAGGCCATACTGTGAATATCAATGAATAGAAAACCATATTTTTTCATCATTCACTGAGTGTATTGAAGCGATACAATGTTGAGTCAGATGCATTAGGCTGTCTCCTCCTCAGTACTCTGACACATTAGGCTTGTTAGTCATGGCACATGTTCACAGAGGATTGGACTCACACATTAGTCGCACACACATATGCCCACTCACACACTTGCAAACAGCCATGAAACATCACTAGGAAGACTTGTAGTCCCATATATCTATTTCACCTTTAATTGACAATGTTAATATGCATAGACTGCATGTAGGGAAAGACTGTGTGGATGAAATATAATGAAATAAAGCATCTACACATAGCTGCGTTTCTACCTAAAGCTCTACTATTCCTCCAATCCAAAAAAATGTAAAGGATTGGCAAGTTTGCATTTCACTCATGAAATTGAAGAAGTCATTCAAAAGATCTATGGTAGAATTCGACTTTTACCTGTCAAAACACAGACTTGCTGATCCAATCATTCACTTGAGCCATTCATAATTAAAATATAAACAGATTATATTTGCGTGCAGACGCCCAAGAGCTTTGTTGCATTATGTTAAAACTAAAGTCACTCAGTGATTCTCCTGGAGCATGGATCATATGGCCTTAAAGTGGTTCCTTGCTTATCCCAGGTTTACCGCAATAAGCAAAAATCCACAAAGTAGCGGCTAATATATAGCCGCTACTTTGGCTACTTGAGGCTGTTAAACGCCTCACCACACACTGAATACACTTTTCTACCCACCGGAACTCACGACGGATGAAGTGCCATTGTTAAGATATGAAACTCTTTGTTGTAGCTCTGTGCGCTGCTGCAGCTGTCAAAAGCTGTGCTTACACTGTAAAAATATAGCTGCTGGGGGGCAGGAGCAGAACTGAGGGCCACTGAAAGATCGCGGTAGTTCTCTGAACTAATCACCATGGTGAACACAAGCCACAAACACGTAAATGCATGAACATGTAAATGTATGTACATGTAAATGCAGATTGTGAAGCACAAAAAAACAACTGTTTCAGAGTCACTTCGAAGTTGTTGCCAACAACACTGACATTTCTAAATTGTCAGTGTTGTTGTAAATAATGTTGGAGTATTCAGGCGACGCATGAGAAGCTAAAAAGGTGAACCGCTTTATAATGAGGGACCACTGTGTGAGTGGAATTTGTTTTTTGAGCACCTGCACACTTTTTTGAAAACATTTTGATAATCTTTAGATAGGTTCCTGAAATAAATTAAAGTTATTTATTTGGATGTATCAAAAAAAAAGTCATGTTTTTGTGGAGACTTGCAATGTTCCAGGTTGGATGTTGGTAATAGCACTGTAGGATAGGGAAACAATCTAACATCTCCAGTAGTCATGACTCATGACCGAGTCGAGCATCATCATCTGGAGATGTGTGTCTGGGAGCTGCACTTTGGCGACCACTGCTCCTGACAGAGGCCTGAGTGGCAGTGTAGGATGGGACAAATTTCACTAGAGGATCAATAAAGTATATATTAATTAAGTATGTTCCCAAAGAGATGGTCTATATGTTTCTGCAATGTCTATTGCATTATGATAATACTAATTCAATAATAAGTCCATGAAAACCCAGGTACATACTCACCAACACACAAAATGCACCTTTAAGTCACAGTGATTTAAAAAGGTTGAATGGGGTTTAAATAAAAATTTCATCTTTGTTTTGTTGACAGATTATTGAGGGTCCTCTTAAAAAAAGTCTGACTGAATCTTTCCTAGAGCCGAGAAGTGGGTCAGCCTGGATGAGATTAGAGAGCCATCACTAGGAGAAAGATGATGCATGGCTAAGTAAGTTTTCATCTCTAATATGGTGAGAAATGAGAATCTGGAGCAGTTCTGAAGATGAAATGTGACACCTGGCTGTGATCCTGCTCCGTCCAGTGTGTGAGATCTTTATCTCCCATTTAGCATGTCAGCGTGGCAGATTAGAGGGCGATGGGCAAAGCCTGTGAGGCAGAACTCAACAGTTTACATCTCTTTAGAAGAATCCCATATTCACTGCCGTTTTCATTCACATATTGGAGAAGCTAATTGTTCTGCTAGTTTCCTTTGTGTGTCAAAAAGCAGGGGGATATTTATATTATTGACCCAGAAATGGATTAAAGGGTAGAAAATGGACGGATGGATGGATGAATGGCGCAAGCAGGAACAGACTTGCGGCGCTCCCGATTGGCTCTTTGGTTGCTGGATGGTTACTACCCATTTATTTGGCTCTAGATTCCTGCTCAGAGCCTGTTTGTTTTGGCTCTAATCCACTTCTTCCTTAGTAAGGCAAACACTATGGGTGAAGTAACTTGTACTTGGTTTATTCATTCTACACTCTATGGGTTTATGAAAAAAATTTCCTTTGGAAAAGGAATAAAAAATGCGGCGTCTATCACCAATCAGGATAACTTGAATGAGAATAGCCCAGACCCCAATAACTGTGTGCTGCAAGTTAAATCAAGACCTCCACATCATCAGATGGGGTACAAGCTGAAGAGTACTTCCCTAGAGTACCCTTGGGACTGCAGAACAGGTTATAATCTGTGAAGTTTTAACATTTATCCTTGAACACATGACGGTCCTCAAGGTATGATTGAAACCCACTGAGTACCGCAGTTTTGAGTAGTGTGGTGAACATTTTTAGTGGCACTGAGTGGTTAAAAGTGTCAAATCTGTTACTCAGATCCAGAAAAATGGCACAAACCAACTCTCCCTTGTCCAGACTGGATTTGATTACCTTCAGAAAATAACAGCATGCCATGTTGGTGAAGTGTGGATTCCTAAGTCAATTTTTTCAATTCCCTCCATACACAGTGACTGACAGAAAAGGCCCCACCCTTCACTCATTCAGCACATTCATACCTTTAGTGGTATGGAAAACTGGAGCACCCAGAGGAAACCCCAAAAAAAAATGTTTCCCATCACAGTAGTCTAAAACCCAAAGTGCAGTCTCCGCCACAAGAACTAATCTTGATTCAAACTGGTGGATGTAGGCCCTGCACATCTTGGCTTCTGGGACAGACGTGACATGTTCGGGTTTCTCCAACAGTGGTGAAACTTACTAAGCTCTGCAATGCTGCCCACTCGTGTGGCCAGAAGAGACTGCTCCAGTGTGCGTTGTTCAGTCTGGGTGTATCCATGGCTCTCGCTGCCTCGCCCTGACCGCTGCTGGTCCCTGTGCAAGTTCAGGCTTTCAGGTAAACTGAGGACACCTGTGGACAAAAAAGGTGAGCAGGTCAATATCACGCTGTGGTTTCTGGAGTAGTTCGTCGTTTTTAGTATTTCTGAGTTTCGTCTCATATCTCTGGAACTATGCTGACCAAAGCAAGAAAACACAGAAATGTCAAAAACATGGCTAATAGAAAAACCAAAGGGAAAAATATGATACAACATCCATCCATCCATCCATCCATTTTCTTCCCCTTAATCCAAGCCCCTCACTGATCCTCCTGCAGGTAGTGAGTCCACAGGAGCATGATGCAACATTGACTTTATTGAATTATTTTTCAACCAAAAACGGACCTGGAGTTGTTTTTATCTTAATCCATGCTGACTTTTGCCACAGACTCGTCCCTCCGCCCCTTCTGTCTAAATGAGTCTGTCACAATCCTGGTATGTTTTGATGAATATTCATATTCAGAACAAAAGAATTGCTTCAAAACAAGATTTGGTGAAATTTACTGCCTATCTCTGGTGGTAGAAGTAAAGAATTACAATTATAGAGGATTGTTTGTTATCCTCTATATATTCATTTTGACATTACATTCAAAAACATGGAATGCCAAAGTAAATTGTCTGATTATCATGTTTAAAGGCCAACAGTAACACGTGGCACTGGTGTAGTTAGATACTGGTTTGTCGCAAAGTAACAAATGTGGAATTGCTACATAAGCACCACAGCATGTAATCAATCTCTCACTTGGCGGTGCTCTATATAAAGCAGTCCTTGTGGCTTTACCTGTATTCAAACCATGTTCAAACAATGTTTTAGTCTGCTGTTGCTACAGAGAAAACCCATGCATTCTTCTGAGAGCTTTTGAGTTGCGTGTTTTCTGTACGGTTTGGATTGACTGATGATGGGAGTGTAAACACAATGCCTCAAACATATTTTTCTTTAACATAAATCCTAGATGAAACAGAGTCCTCCCACCTGCCAGTCAGCACTTCCACACAGTCAGAGGACAGAGCTAAACTAATATGTTATTGTAACATTACATCATCTAGCCTGAGAAAGCTTGTCATCTTTATACGCCTGTGTTCGAACTGTTTGATTCACTCGGTTATTAACTAATCAACAAATTTGTACAGTCCTCCAAGACGACTGCTGTTGTGATTTAGGGCTATACAAAAATACATTGAAATGAATTGAATATAAGCCTCAAATCTATTAAAAACTGATCTGTGTGTTCCACAATATTGAACACATGAAAGCAAATGAAACCCACATGTTTGAATCTCCAACCTTTGCCCAGTGAACACTTGTCCATCTACTGCCCTTTTTCTCCACTGCCCCCTACTGTCCAAACTGTCCTCTCTGATGGCATGGTGTGCGGAGGCCTTTGCTGAATAATTCATTCTGTCAGATCGAGCCGTATAAACAAGCCTCTTCCTCTGCACCTCCTACTCCCTCTCCATTTTATCTCGCTCCAACAGTTGGCTAAAAATCTGACTACGGATATTTGATCTTTGGTTGTTTGTGTAATGAACATCAAAGGTGAGAGGAAAGCTGCCTGAATCCTGCTGAGTGAGTAAAACTGCAGCGCTGGAGGTCGCTCCGGTGATGTTGACACAAATATATTGACAAAATGACAGGAAAGGTCGCGCTTAGCATTCCACCAAGGTTACGGCTCTGCTAAATGTTAATACAATTTGATAATGTGCTCCAATAAAAATGCAGTGAGAACGCAAGTCTACCACCTGCCATTTTCCTTCTGTTGGTTAGGTAAATGTCGGCTAATCCAAAGATTCAAAATGAAAGGTAATGAAAAAAGCTTCTTCAGGTCAAAATCAATGACATGTCAATCTAAGAGATTGGGAGACTCTATTCGTCCCACAGTGGGGAAATTTCAGTGTTGTATCACCAGTTACAGAACAGTAGGGATGAGGAGCACACAGCACAAGTTAAATGATCAACTAACTCTAGCATGAATAAGAAACAAGTATAACATTTCTATCTTTGGCATAATGACTACAAAAACTCTGACTTTAGTATAATAAAGAAGTATAAAATCTCGACCTGTGTATTCTAGTGCAAGTAGTATATATTTGTATACTGTATATACATGTGTACATGATAGCAGCATGAGGGCATGGGACGCCTAGGGTATGGGAATGTATTTTTGTATTGCCCTCTAAGGTGACTTACTATAATTTTGATCATTGATAAGTGAATATTAATCAACAATTAGTTGTTCAGAATGCAAATGCAATATTTTGGAAAAAATATTTAAAAACTATTTACC
The DNA here is from genome assembly GCA_964034765.1 of Knipowitschia caucasica. Classification (NCBI taxonomy): domain Eukaryota; kingdom Metazoa; phylum Chordata; class Actinopteri; order Gobiiformes; family Gobiidae; genus Knipowitschia; species Knipowitschia caucasica. The sequence goes on from OZ035823.1 coordinate 18,002,695, forward strand.
CAACAGATAGAAAATGGCAAGTAAAGCCAACAGAGGACATTAAAAATGTTCCAACCTTTTCGCCCAGGAATAACCACTTCATCATTAATTATATTTGTATGCAATTACTGCTCCTAACACCATATCTCACAGCTCTTACATGTATTGGAGCCTAAAGAGCTACTGACAATTAATGCGTTACTGAAATAGTTGTTGGAAAAAGCTTCATTAGTTGCGATTAATCGATTAATTGTTATAACACCAGCAGTTGTACGCCGTTTGTTTACATTATTCCACCATGAGCGTGCAGCCGGCTCGTTTTCTGCTGGATCCTCCAATCGATTTCCTGTATACAGCAGGAAAAGTAGTAGCTATCTCGCTTGTCAGTGGGAAACTCTGGCTGAATATTAACAGGTAGTCACCATGGCAACAGGAGAAGAGCTCTGTGATTGGCCGGTGCTACAGTACTACTTTTATTTTTTGTTACTGTATTCTGGTGTGAGGATTCCCTGTTTGTTATAAGAACTGTGTACTTAAATCCCCCCGTAGCTACAATTCCAGTTATGTGCATCAGGAATAAGCAGACGTATAGTGTGAAAACCCTCATTAGCGAAACATTAAATACACTTGGGACTCCCCTCACAGAAGTAGTATAATTAATTAAATGACATGGCAGCTGTTATGAATCAGTACTAACATAAATTAATGGATTATATAGCGGACATATGAACCAGCTGTAAGTCCCAAGACTAGTTTCACATGGTACATAGCAGCACAAGCAGACATATCTACACTGTGTAAATCAGAGGTCTCCAAACTTTTTCAAGCAGAGAGCTACTTTTATGCAACAGAAGAGGCAGAGAGCTATTCCTCTTTCCAGTCGTAATAAAAATATATGTATTAATTATGACAAGGGAGAACATATATGGAGAGCACATGTAAAATATACTGTAAAACTGTATAACCTTATATTTATACGTTTATTAGATATGCAATCACTCAAAATGTATTAATTCAAGATCATGTGTTAAATTCTAAATTTTTGGGGAGCTACCTGAAAGGGGCTGGAGAGCAACTGGTAGCTCCGATTCCGAGTCATGCATGCTAACACATGTAAGTCCTCTTTATTTGTTATATTATTTATTTATTTATTTCGAACCTGCACAATACATATTTTTACATTTATGAATATAACAGAGAAATAACTAGAACCTGGTTCAAAAAGGGGTTGGAGGAAGCACATTTGATTCCAACCCCCATCACACATACACTGTTTTAACAATATCATGCAGTAGAATTCTCAAACATACAAATCTCTTCAAACCATCTTTAAGAATACATCTGATTTAAATAGTACATTTCACAGACCAAGGTCACCCAAAGCGCTTAAGAATCAATCTTTGTCATTACCACACATTACCACACATGGTAATCACAGAAGAAAAACGCTGAACACTATGGCACATCGAAGCCCCTGACCATCACCATCCATTCATTCACACATTACATTCACACCTTTTGTACATGGTTTTAGAGGTAGGGGAAACCGGAGCACCTGCAGGAAACCTATACGCAGACATGGAGAGATCGTTCTTGCTGTGAAGCACAAGAACTGACTTCGCCACCATGCCGCCACACACACACATGCACATCTGCTTCATTTCCAGTGTCGCTTGCTGTTGGTATCTGATGTCCATGTCCCCCGTCCATGGGGCTGGGCTGCTCCTGGGTGACCCCCTTGACCAATCCAGTGGAACCTGAGAGTGACCTCACAGCCAGTATATAGAGAGCTGGGATGGACTAGTTAGAGGGTTCTTGGCCTAATGCTCTCTCTACAGGGGGTATGATATTTTCTGTTATGTCTGTATGCATCTTGTAATTACTCAGTGTCATTAAAATGTCCTCTTTTATATCTATTGGTTTGGGCCTAATACGTACAGTACAGCAACAATTAAATTTTCATGATAACATTTGCTAATAGAATCCTCTTCCAATCAAAATGATGATATAAAATTACAGATGAGAAAAAGCAATTTTCTCCAACATGTTCTCTCCCTGACCCTCTCAAATATCACCTGCATAATTACATATCTACATTTCCCAACAGGCTAATTAGGCCTGCTGAGGAGATAACGACGCTACCCACATCTGTTGATATTTATACAGATACAAGCCCCAAATTGACACAGTTCAGCAATCAAAATGGTAACAAATGCAAGATACAAGCGAAGAGAGTAAAACGCTGCATTATGGAAATTAGAGAAAAGAAATTAGAGAAAAGTTCTGAAATGGGAGAAAAGTTAAAGTCACAGATTTACAATCGGATTTCATTAATGTTCCGAATTAAACTAGGTACACCCAGTTGGGATAGATAGATTTTCCTAATTTCTATTCACAAGAGGCAGCACGATTTTGGCAAATTATCTACGGTAATTGTGATATGACATTGAGATGCGATTTTTGATATGTTTGGGGCATAGAAAAAAATAAAATGTTTGTTATTTTTATTTTTTTACTCAATATCGAGAAAAAGTTGTAAATATGATTGATAATCATTATGAATGCATGAATGTAACTTTTTCTGCTCCAATGAATGAATCAAAAAGCCAAAGCACTTTGACAAAAGATGAGATGATGAACACCTCAAAAACAACAGACAAAACAAGAAAATATACTGGTTTCATTGACAAATCAACATATATAGTCAACAATTGGTCACATTTCAAGGGATTTTGTGCTTATCTGTAGGTGTTTGTGAAGAACTTTCAGTTTCAGTCCTTGAAATTTCTACCACAGAAATGTGGATTTGGATTTCTGTACTGTTCTTTTGTTGTTGTTATAACTTACAGCAGGTCTTGAAGTTATTGAAGCTGGCTTTGTCTCCAAAGTCCCCAAAGTTATGAAGACAAGTTGGCACATTTAATACACCAGATGGATTGCAGGTGCCATACCAAATGTTTGGCTCTGTTGCTAATCTCAATAAAGAACAATGGGCCAAGTGATGTCACTGATTTAATCACGCAGTTGTTGTCCACCAGATCCAGGCAGCCGGTCATCCACATTTCTATTTCCATTATTTGTTAGTAAATAAAACAAAGTTGAATTTTCTGACTTATTTTAGGCAGGATTTCTCAGGCATTCGCTCAAAGGCAGCACTTTTCTGTGAAATCCAACAGCCATTTAGCAGTGTGAACTGATCAATGCCGCTGCGTCGTGATTGAGTGATCTTTCATTACACTGTATAATCACATCATATTCAATACAGACGCCACATGAGGGATTTCAATATTGTCACCATGACGGACGACTGCGGTGGTTCCATTCAAGCACGCTCACTTTTGTACTGCTAATAATGTGCATGCTGTAACTACTAATCAACCCTTTTCTATGTCTAACAATGTATGTATTAAATTTACCAAAAAATATTATGCATACCAGCTTCAAGATGACTTTCATCTGTAGTCCCTGGGCAGTGACAAAGGTTATTGTGTAAATATTTATTACATAAAATGGCCTAACTAACGTTTAAAATGGAGGTTAAATGTAACATCGTTGACCACAAAGACACATAATAAATAAAGCCATTTTTTTACATAATGACTGGCTCATTCAAAGTACACCTGATCGAGCCACTTCTGTAGGCTGAATTTGAAATTTATTTATTTATTTAAGGATAGCCCCATTGAGATGAACTATCTCTTTTTCAAGGGGGTCCTTTATCAAAGAAAATTAACAAATAAGATGGCTTACATCAGTAATACAAAACAAAGAAATGTAACAAGCGTAACTCAAACATAAATTATTAACAATTATATATATATACACATATACTTACATACACACACATATCTTGCTCCATGTGTTTTAGACCTCAATTACAAAACAGATCAAATTGGTCCAGCTGGAGTTGACATTTGGAATTCAAATTTGTTTTCGTTTTCTTCATCTCTTTGTCCGTCAGACAGAAATGCTTAGAACATTCTCCTAAGGAGATGTTTTATTATTTATTATGTTGTTTTCACAATGTCACTGAACAAAAGTGACTCTTTACCAGAGGACAAAACAGGGACATTTGGGAATAAGTAACCCTTAAGTAAAAGTAACTAGTTGTACAGTCCCAGTTTGAACATGTGCTCAGTGACTCACCTGAGCGGCACGGTGGCTGAGTGGATAGCACTCTCGCCTCTCAGCAAGAAGGTCTTGGGTTCAAATCCCGGTTGGACCAGGGCCTTTCTGAGTGGAGTTTGCATGTTCTCCCCGTCTCTGCGTAGGTTTCCTTCGGGTGCTCCGGTTTCCCCTACCACTAAAAATATGTACAATAGGTCTGGCATGTGCCTCCCGCACTGGCACCCCCACTCCCAAAAAAACAACAATTGTAAACCGCTTTGAGGCTCCGATGTGCAGTGAAAAGGCGGTATATAAATAAAAGCTTACTTACTTACCTAACAACGAATCCTGTGTGAGTGCAGGCAAAACAATTACCTACAGTTGTAAAGATGCCTGCCCCACTGAGAAACATGTTAACAACGTAAGTGCATTATCACAGTACTTACAACTCCCGCAGTGTCTTAAGAACTGAAAGCATCTCTACTTAAGTTTCTTTGGGGCAAAACGACTCACCATTCTCATGTCTCTCTGTTTCAGGAGAAATTCCTCACACATTTGTGAATTTAAAGAGTACAACATTATTTTTTGTGTGATATGAATACACACACACACACACTAGTTTTTATAATTGTAAGTGCACATTTATTTAAATAGCGCATTTCACAGACCACAGACTTTACAATGTGTTTGAGTCCCAATAATTACATTAACAACAAACGCATCAAATTCTCTGATCATCACCATCCATTGATTCTCTCCTTTTTACTGGTAAGAACCCAGAAGAAACCTGCACAGACACGGGGAGAACATGCAACAACTCCACAGAGAAAGGCCCTGTCTGGAGGTGGAATCAAATCCAGAACCTTCTTGTTCTTGCCGCTCGCCGGCTCTGTTCTATGGTTTATGTTTTTTATGAATCAATCAAAGGCACAAATATAGGACTGGGCTTTTATAACGGCACACCAGCTCTGGAGCACCAATGTTAAATAAATAAAATAAAATAAACAATTTCTCTCTAGACAAGAGACTGAAATTAATTTATGGAGTGCTAAAATGTGACTCCCTATTGGTAAGGACCGGCAAATTATGAGTGCAGTTGCCGATAAAAAAAAGCAATTATTACAGCTAAACAAGCTTATCGTCTCACTGCAGATGGACATTTGCTTGAGGGCATTATTTTTTCTGTGAAGTAAAGGCTCGAAAAGTGCTTAAAAAAGACAATGGCCACGATGCAAGTCAAAAGCTGGTGTGGAATCGGAGTGGCAGTTCTACATTTGGGGGCGATATGAGTTGCTGGTGATGTTAAGGATGCTGACGTTGCTGATGCGGCCGCGCGGCGTGTTGGCAGGTCAGCAGGCTGCGGGGGCTTCTGCGGTCAGTCATGTGAGGATACACAGCTGTGACTGCGGCCCCCGGAGAGGGGCCCTCAGCGCTCTTCACAGGTCCCCAAAGCTGCACACTCACAGCCCAAATGAAAGAGTGCGACATGACAGGGGTGATCAGGACAGTGTGAAAGAACAATGGACCACAGAGGACCTGCGGCGCTCACAGGTGCAGCAGGAAGACAAGTGCATGATGGGATACCAGCGTCCTGCACCTTCATAATGAGGGAGTTTTATTCTGATACTAAGCAACTAACAAGAAGAAAAGTGAAATTCCCTCTATAGTTGCATGGCATGAACAGATATGTATATTATGCTAATATATAATAATAATAATAATAATAATAATAATAATAATAATAATGATGATAATAATAATAATAATAATAATAAAGGAAGTATATTAACAAAAATAAACACAAACATTTTATTAAAAGTTTAGTTTGATAGATGTTCATTATATATAGATACATTCCAATCATAATAAGAGAATCGTAAGAATTGGAACAGGATGAAATTATGAATTCTAAATGTATATAGACATGATACATTTGATACAACCATTTGGATGTTATGATATAATTCTATTTTTTTTCTTCATGTATTTTCTTAGTTTTTATTTTGTACATCTGTTTAGTTTTATGGGGTTATTTACTACGAGGTGTTGTATGTACATGTAACAGTAGCATGCATATATACAAAATATTGTGTTGTACCAACAAAGTCTGCACATTCACTGTATCAAGGAAACTCAATTAAGTGTACATACTATATATAAAAAGAAAGTCATGTTTAGGCTTTTGAAAACAACACAAACATCAGAAATGATGTACATGTGTTGTTGCATTAGATTTTTGTCACAGAGCAATAAATTAAGATGTTTCTAGCCTGTCGCAATAACTCATTTTGATTAATGACACTTTGTAGGGCTGTAATCAGTTTTCTATAAAGGTGCGCTTAATAATCCAGCTGTACTGCAGTGCACATGCCCTGTTAATCCTTTAGTCGACAAAACCCTAACTCCATTTATAGTCTTGTCATGTAAATACATTAATGGCTGAATCATTTACAGTCCTAAATCTTCAGGAAATCAATGCAATAAACAATAAATCAAATGGAACTATTATTACTCACAAATGCAAGAACAAGTGTGCAAGAATCATTTTTTGTACTATCAATTTCTTTCCAAACCAAGCGCTACACAAACAGCAACATTAGTTATATTTAGCCATAGTTACCTCGTCTACAGCAAAAATACAATGCCAAAAATCATTGCACTTTCGCAAAGAAAATATACAGACAATGCAAAAATATTGAGGCTCGAATAATGTTGTTTTATCCAGTATTGAGTAATAAGTAAACTGTACAAAAAAAGTGCAGTATGTTTGACCCTTGCCTATTAATTTAACAATAAAAAGGAGACCGCAGGTAGTTTAAATAGAGCTACTTTAACTTTGTCCTGTCAATTCTGGTTGCAAAAAATAAAATTAATCATTTGGTCTAATAAGTTTATTCAAAATGTTTTATTTTGCATTAGGACTCGCCTTATATTCCCTCTCAAAATGTAGAATGTTTCTCTGCAGTGCATTCTGGGCAGCATCACTGCTTCGCCCAATACATTTTGTTTTAGATTTTTTTTTGTCATTAATGGACCACCACGCTTACACAATAAATATAAGTATTTTCACTTACGGCAATAAAATCAGTATTGTATAGGGTGCTATGATAATGTTATGTCAATCTACCAAAAATATGAAATGATGAAAAATAATGTATATACTTAAAATATTTTACATCAAAGGCTGGTCTGCTGCACTTTTTACAGTGTAGCTGTTTCAAAAGTGGATTTGTTTTAGGTTATCCACCACAGCCAGAGTGTATGCAAATTCACCCAGTAAGTCTCCCAATGACGTTAAAATGTGTCATATATTATCATTACAGGTTAACACAAAAAACTTGCGTGAGTTGTATTCCCAAATCTCTGATGAAAACACAAAGCCATGTGGCTGAGTGAATTATGCATGAGGAGACATCCCCGGTGTTCTCTTTTATTAACACAAAGCAACCTGCCATGTGACCTGTGGGCATCTCACAGTGCCCTGACCTCATGGGTCCGGCCAGATGGTCACAGTCACTGGCCACTGTCAAGTCTGCTATTCATGCAGAGCAGGAAGATAAAATACTGCTTTTCTTACAAATTATGATTTAGTAAAGTTATAATAATAATAATAATAATACATCAAACTTGTATAGCGGTTTTTTGGACACTCAAAGACGCTTCACATGGAGAGTAGAATACAGTTATGAGACCCAATGGCTCTAAAAAAGTTCATGGTTATGTTGGAAGTCTTATAATTACTATAAACAGTATCAACCAGCCCTGTTGTGACTTCATATGGCTGTAGTCTATGGGCTGTACCTGCATTGAAAGCCTGGTCTTGTACGACACAGAAGCACAGTGGGGCGGCTGCAGCGTAAAGTGCCAGCCTGTTGTTGTGTCCTTTGACAAGAAACTTAACCCACATTGCCTTGTATGGGGGAATGATCGGTGGTGGTAGGAAGAGCCGATGGCACAGTGAGTTGCCTCACTTTGGTCAGGGAAGCTACCATTTATGGAGGGAATGAATAACGCTGAAGATACAGTTGCATCAATTTTATATATCACTTTTTTAGACACATAGAAAAGTGATATTTAAAATTGATGCAACTGTATCTAATAATGTTTAGATACAGTTTGAAATGAGCTCGAGCACATTTGACAATTCAATTAGTTGGTGAGACACAAAAGGTTTCAATAATTTAGAAATATAAATTAAATGGACCATGAGTCTGTAATAAAGTCCAATGATGATGATGAAATGATTAAGGCAAAGCTCAGCTTAATGTGTGCCCGGGTGAGTCAGACGGGTTCACTTCCCTCTAAACTGTCCCTGGAGGCAGATTTACAGATTGTTCTCACCAGAGACGAGTGCAAAGAATGTGTCAACTCCACTTCTGTATCACTTGCCACATGAACACCGGCATTTTGAGAAAAAGGATGATTTGGCATGAACATAGTGCTTTGAAATGGGTGGCTTAGATGACTGCTGCCCTTCCATGACTTTGGCGCTTTGACACGCAGTCTATTTGAAAGCAGATAAATCCCCCTGACGGGTGACAGAGAAGCAGAGATGAGAAGCTTACTGTCTGACTCTGATGAAGCTTTGGATCTGAGTAAGAACATGAAAGAACGACTGGGATTACAAAACATATCAAGAACTACACCTGGGGTGGCGTTCCGCTGCGCTCACCGAATGGAAGCAGACACTGAGCGAGACTATGGTTCAACTGAACTTCCTTGCAATTAAAACAAGGTTGGATGTCGTTCAAAAGACAACCCTAACCCTACCCTAATTGTATACAAAAGTTTTGAACAGAGCATTGTTTGACTGTTTTTGCATACCTATTTGCACACATTTGTTTATTTATTTAAAACATTCAATGTGCAATATCTGTAATTCTATTGTAGCAGTCAGAACAGTAGCATTTCAAATAAAGGTTAAAGCACATTCAGCATCCTTTCAGTCTGCCTCTTTCCATCATCCTTAGCCCTAAATATCCTCTTCAATCGCCCCCTTACTGTCATTCTTACGCCTGAATATCATCTTCAGCCCCATGTGTGTCCTGCAGAGTCAGCTGCTATCAACAAGCACCTTTGGCAGAACCACATAATGAGATTATGCTGCACAAATTGTTCATTGAGACTCCAGAGTGGCAGGTGGGGTGACTGTCAGGTGGAAAAATCAACAAATTGGAAATGAATGAATAAATAAATTAAACAGAATAAAAAACAGAACTGTTTGTTAAACCTTCCGACTTATGTAAGAAGGACAGGTAAATTGCATCCTTTCAAGGCTCCTGGCTGAGCAGTTGAGCAGAAGCTCCTGTCACTTACAGAAAGTATCGGTAAAAGAATAAGTAAACCACAAGTGACAAGGACACTCTGCTTTTTACAAGACTTCAGCATGAATTAAACATGCAGTGCTCCAGGAAGAGGCACGAGCGGCCTGTGGTGAGACAGAAACAGGTAGCTCTTACATAATGCTGCATAATGGGTCAGCCATAAGGTTTGTGATCCGGTCACTCACCAAAGTGATGAAATTGGAAGCATATTACAGATGTGCATTGACTTAAGTCGGTGTTCAGTATATTAGTAGTATTTTGAAAGTGCTATATAAATAAACCATATTATTAAACAGTAAACCAGTGAATAACAATTACAAATCTTTACTTAGAGTGGTTGCCAGGTGAAATCCTGGGAATCTACATTCCTTTTCTTTTGTATTAAATATAAATCCATCCATTCATCATGTCTCTAGGCCAGCTGACACACATCTGCAAATGACACAACAACAAAGTCGATGATCGACCTCCGGCCTCAGGTCTCTGTCCTGGTGCCACATATACTGTACTGGTGGACAGCCTTGTGCTCCAACATGGTGTTCGTTATGGACAAACTGGATCCAAAACAAGTCCAAAAACTCCACATATTGTAGTCATGTGAAATGTGCTGGTATCACTATATAATTATTTCGAAAACCACAAATAGATAATTTTTCCAACAGTGTATCACTCAAGCATTGGGAACAAAAAATGCTCTTTTAATAGACATGTAACTTGGCTATATTACAAAAAAAGTGGACTTTGACAGGTTAGTTTACTAATTCTCTCCAACTATAGGTGAGGGAATATACGTACTTTAACAATATTTCTCTAAAGCAATATATCGTCCCTCAGCATTGGTTATGGTGACAGGCCGACACAGAGGTTAAATTCAGTTCAGCCCTTAGATCATGTATATAGCAATCTTAGTGACCCAGTTCTGTTTGGAAACTCCCCCGGCACTTCTCTTTTCAAGTTTGTCCCACAACATATGGCAGGCAACTCAGCAGGAGTGTGTGGGACTTTGAGCCCTCCTCCAAAAACATAATCTTTGCGTGAGTACAAGAATACAACAAAGAAAAATTGCTCCAAAGAAACCACTACATGTTTTATCATAGCACAAGCCTTTAGCTCTTTACACTGGTTATCACTTATTTAAGGTGGGACGAGATGAAACATGGAAATCTGTCCTCACGCAATTTTGCTATAATTTATAACGGAGATGAGACAATGCATAAAAAATGCAAAGACTGTGGTGTTGAACTTAAGAAAAGTATGAGAAAGCAATATTAGGGCCGGGCCTCATTTTGAAAAATCAAATTAAAGAAGAAGCTATACCCCATTTTTTTTAATGAGTTCATAAAAATGCTTATGCTTAAGTTGTATTATAATCCGTAATCTAATTGAAAACGTGAGCTCATTGATTCAGCTGTGTATGAATTCAGGCCGTAAAAAGTGCTTAGTAGAGACTTAGCGTGACGCTCGTTCTCTTCCAATCACAGAACAAGGCTGCGTCCTCTAGCCTCTGCAGCGCTGCTAAACACAGTAGCATGTTAGCAGAATTGGCTATAACTACTCTTGCTGTATCTGCAAACACAGCAAAACAGCCCAAACGACGGAACTGTGAGGAAGAGAAGAGGGAATAAAGCCAAAAAATGATCAAAGAAGAAATCAATCCCGGGTGAACATAGCTAGCTTACATCATATCCTATGGAGAGACTCGGACCACATTCGGACGCAAAACTAACTATATATTTTGTTAGCAGTGCGTTGCTTTTGTACCATTTCATCAGTGATTGTTGTACGGCTTAAGTTGCGCTAAAGCTAATGTTAGCATAATGTATGAGATCGCAAATTAAACTAGATGGCTCTGTGGAATGAGAGCGTAGGAGAAATGAGAAGCCTGTGAGCGAGTTGGGGGCGGTGCTAAACATTCAAACCTTGCAGAAACGGGTATAGCTCCTTTAATTAGAGGCTTTGTAATGAATTAATTTAAATTAATCACATTTTATTTGCATATAGATATTTAACATGATAATAGTGTGTATATTTTTTCACATGGATTTTTATTATACCACTGAGTAATGATTGTAGACAGAACAGTAGCTGCGAAAATGGAAACTGAAACTAGAGCATTGAGTGGTTTTGTTTGGACGAACAAAGGAGTAGTTAGTGTACCCACCGCCATTGTTGTTTACGCTTGTTCTCGGCTACTGTGCATGTCCAAATGTACGTGCGCGGAAGTGGTGAGGTCATAGCAGGCAGAGAATTCACACCTTTTTCTTCATACAGCCGTGAAACAGCCCCACTCTGAGCAGCGTATCGGTTCTGTTCCTCTCTGGAGGCTGTTTCTCAACGATTGCATTTTCACTCCCCTGAAACACCGCCTTTGTGTCAACAAAAGGCCAAACCGATCACCAACTCTAGCGTTTTACAGTCTCAGCGTCTCCGTATAAATGGGGCCTTTAAGGCTCGGTCGCATAGGTTTTTTACAAACTAACGAGACCAAATGGCCTGGATCGTCGCCACAGGGATGTGAAGAAGGTTCGCGGTCACAAGGGTTTTTTTTCTCAAACGTGCCAGACCAAATGCGCTGTGGTACAACGGCAACTCCATCTGGTGGCGCTACTACTTACTTCAGCGACTACCTCGTGGTCCGAGTTAAGTTTCCGTTTCTCTTCTTTTTTAAACTCTGCTACTTTGCTTCAACAGCTTGAGCTTGGACCACATTCTATGCATCAGATTTAATGTGAACAAGTGTGAGATGTGTCTTTCTCCAATGTGCAGCAGCTCAGTGGGATACGTGTGTGTGTGTTTGCACACACGTGTGTGTATTACTAAAATTAGCTCCACACTGTGACAGCGAGGGTCAGAACAGAAGGGAGTTTTCCTTTGCCTCTGGAGTGACACACTCCCCTGCGCCCCTCGACCACGGTCAGGGGGTTCACATGAAAGGTTTCAACTCAAGCAGGGAGAATACGAAAGTATGAGACTGCAGGGAGAGACGTGCGTGAAAATGCACGTCACAGCGGGCGCAGCAGGAAGACGTAATGTGACGCACAATATCAAGTCCCCACCACACCTCACCCCCACACACATTGACCCCCCTCATCTGGGCTTTACAAGCATGCTCAAGCCTCCTCCCTCAACCGGTTCTGCTGTGCGAGTTGTGTAATGTAATGTAATGTAAAATGTAATGCGTCCCTATTATACTTTTTTTAATTGTATATTATTAATTTTACACACAAATACATAGATAGAAAAAATAGAAAAGTTGTCTGTTAGTTGCAAAAATATTAAAAGAAAATCTTCAGCAAAAGTTTCAGTTGAAGTACTTTTGAAGCCACTCTAAATTGAAAATTCTATTAGACAACACATGGCATCACGCAGCCAGTAACAATGAGTGAAAAAAAACTAGGGGCGGGTGGGTGTGTGAAGTTTCAAGCACAACTGCATGAAAGCTGTTCAATCCAAATCCCTTATATTTAGCAGGTGACGCAATAGTGGGATCTGAAAAGTCATAGTCGGTCTGCAGCGTGCTCCACAACCCCGCCCCCCTCAGTGGGCCTGTTGCCTAGCTACCTGGCTCTGCAGTAGTGCTTGCATGGGCTGCTGTTGAGGGGACCACTGCACGACCCAAACCCTCTCACACCACAAGGGAGATGTGTGGTTTCCTCTGCTAAATATAACACTTGCAGAAGTGTGAGTAGTCATCAAGCGCTGACATAGAAACGGTCAAAGTGAGCATGGCTTTGGGAAATACTCTTTTAGTGATGTTATATTGCAGATCTTGCAATGTCATGTTTAATATATTTCAACAAATATATCAGATTACTCCCCGGTTGTGCTTTTGTAAGAAGACTTGGCTGTATAATAGGGGGCAAAATGTGGAAGAATTTTGATGGCACGAGAGGGAACACAAGTTTGAGGCAAGAATCATCTATTAGAGCTGGGGTCAGACATTGGATGAATAAATTTAACAATGTTCTAACTTCAAAAACGTTTTATCGAAAGCAACGCTCGCAATCTACCATTCATTTAATTTTATATTTTTGACACTGTAAAAGGACTTAAAGGGACTCGAGTCCTTATAATGTCTCCATGTTATGTTCAAACCAAATGCAGTAAAGACATATCACGAGTTGCAGCACGATGGGACGATCTAATCCTGGGAGATCTTGTCCCATGAAGCCTGTTGTATGTGATCTCAGGGATTGTGAGGTGTAAATAGTGCAATACAAACTGTAATGTAAGAATACAGTTGGAATACAGAATACAGGAGAATATGTTTTGATACAACCGGAAGACAGTTGACAGTATTTCAACTGAATCTAAACGGTCAGAATTATGTTTGTATGTAAACTAAGCAACACTTGATGAACTTTGCACATTTCTAGGGTCAACATCGAACCTGCTTTTTTAAATTCTTCACAAACAAAATATCTATAATATATTTTAAAACAGCAAACAAATTGTAAAACAATATATCATCACAACAACAAGTGCAATCCCATGGGTTTTATGATTTGAACTGATGCAGCAGTGAAAATGGTTAGTTTACCTTTAATAAGTAAGATGAATATGCAAAAATACATCCATAATCTTCCTCACCTGTTTTAGGTCAGTTATTATCTAATATTATTTCTGGCTCAATGTCACAAAAATAGAGGTAATTAATTTGAATTAATATGACTGTATAGAAAGTCAGAGTAGACAGAGAATACACGTGTCTTAGCTGTGACTACATTTGAAAACACAGATCACGTCCAAACACTGATGGTGTGTTAAATAAAGCAGAAGGACAGCCCCGCCTGTTTCATTAATCATTACTTAGCCTGATTCACTCATAGATTGCAGATAGTGATTATTATGTCAGTCTCCCATGATGCATTTAACTGAGTTATATGGCTATTATATGAGGCCGTGTATAAGCAACGTATAAACCTGTTTCATGTAAAGCGGCCTGTCTCGCCTGTGACATGAGAGACCTGTGCAGACACTGTGACCACAGTCTGCTGCTGCACTGAATGAATTAATAGTGACTCTGGGGCTCTTTGAGACACTTCAACAAGACTGTAAAGCACTTTGTCTCAATTATGTATTAGTGTAGTTTATATGCTCCTACAAAAAGAGCAAATTAAGTTATGAACGTCCTCAAAAATATAACAGCGAATGTAAGGACACTCATTAATGCGCCTGAGCCCTTTTAGACACAGGCGAAGAACACAAGCTTTTTGTTCCACAAAGCAGGATCTGCAACAGTCGCTTGACAAAACATATTTTACGAACAGTGAAAACTTCAGGCCCATTTGAACTCAGGAAAAGTTCCTTTTAATTTCCGTTAATTGATTCCACTATATTCCCATGGAAAACTAGATTTGTGAGTGTGCACACAACCCCTGTGCTTTAGGAATCTCATGTGCTTTCGACCTGTCCTCTGAACGACCCTGACAGAAGTTTCCTGTGACCTGGAGTCAGAGTTCACAGAGAGATGAACTTGTTTATCAAATGAAGCCACTGTGTCAGTCACCAGAGCGTTATAGAGTCGTTGCAGGCTGCATTTGTAAATAAAAATGTTATTCTCATTCTCCATCCACCCATTTGTTACTCGTGCTGGACACAGAGAGCAGTATTTAATGCAGCATTTGAACAAATACCATCACAACCGCCACCTGCATTACTGGGTCAGGTTTGTCCGGTGTGAAATGATCCTCTTCAATACTGTTCACTTACGCATTCAAAATGACTCAGGGAAAGCAGGTTTTTGGCCTGATCAGCTACAGACGTGACATACCACCTTGATCTTGACAGCTCTGCAGCTGATGGTCAAACACCTTCAGGACTGAGAACCCTCACAAGAATGTAATGAACTATATGTCAAGTTCATTTACAGGTCTGAGAAATCATCCATCCATAGACTGCTCTGTGGGAGGAGTTACCTTTCTGCTCCACAACTGAACCTGAAGTGCAGTCTCTGGACACCCCAGTGGATAAGTTCCTCTGGGAATGCAAAACCTCTTATGATTATGGGTTCAAACAGTTTAGAGATGTTGTCTTGTAATTGACTTCATAAAAGCTGACAAATCCCTTTAGTCGGATAGCATAGGGCACAGCAGAGTCAAGTGCAGCCCCCTGGTCTAAAGCGGACTGTTAAAACAAACAAACTTTGCATGACTTTTGGGGACGTTGTTTTTTTCAATTGAGGTCAGAGCCCTAGTGAGAAACAAACCGCTGCTGTAGGCTGCATCTGCGATGAGTTCGCCTCTAAAGCCTCTCCTCATTATTTTATGCAACTAAAAGAGGCCATCACATTATTCGGTTTTGTACTGTAAGATTTTAATGTTTCCAATTATTAAACACATCATTAACCTAATTCAGAATACAATTTATGATATCTGTAGGTTATTAGAGCTTTCTCTGAATATATTATTATTGAAATATATTTGATTTTGGAAGTTGACTGACTTTATACATGCTGACCTAGAAAGTACAAAAACACATGTAAGCAGAATATATCAAATTAAACATGTCAGGTTTGTTATCCACCATGGACTGGACTGAAAGTGGTGTGCAAAATGTAAGGAGGTAAATATTGGTGAGGATTTGCATTTGTATGGCCGATTTTAGCACCTATTTACATCTCTAAAGCTGCAACACACAACAAGAGTTTTTATAAATAAATAAATAATACATCTTTATTTGTCATTTTCAAAAACAGCGTTTACAAAGCGCTGCACAGTCGGCAATAGCAAGGAAAATAGCCAGTCATAGTCATATTAATACAAAGTGAAATATAGTGAATATATATATATATATTTATTTTGTGCTCATGTTTGTCACAGTTTTACAGTGTGGCCTCATAACTGACAGTTTTTAAGATTTCTTTTACAGCTGATTGTTCAAAACTCTTTTCCTTAATTGCTGGTTTGTGAAATGGATCGAAAAACATACTTATATTGTGATGGAGTTTATATACTATAGGCATAAACTTTATTTTTAGTGGACAGTAGAACATAAAATGAAGGACTTTTCTGCATAATCATATTTCTCTTTGGTGGTTTTATTCTTTGTCCTCAAGTGCACACTGGACAGTTCTGGACAGGTTCTGGACAGTTCTGGACAGTTCTGGACAGGTTCTGGACAGTTCTGGACAGTTCTGGATTGTTTTGGACAGTTCTGGACAGTTCTGGACAGTTCTGGACAGCCATACTTTGGACGGGTGTGGACGTTTACATAACATTCTTTGGGGCTTTGAGTTATTTTGCTAAATCTGACTCAAACTGACCAAGTCTCTCAAACATCTCTGCACAGCTGCAAACAGAAGAAGGACTAAAGGGGGCAATAGATCAGTCATAATCAATAATATAATCAATCATAATCATAAGAGGCATAATATTCCCAACCAGTAACCCTCTATAGATGTGTATTCTAAATGAATGTCTGATTACAAGAGCCTTTCATGTTTATTTATTCATTTCATTTGTGGACATGGCAATACATCACATATTACATTTTTTTTTTAAAAGTGTCACACAAATGAAAAGGAGCCGAAAGAAGAAAATAATCTCATGTTCCTGCCCCTTTCTAATGAAAGAAAAGAGATGATGAAGATGGACTGTAGCCCTCCTTCTTCAAACTGTATTTATTCATCCCAAAATAGTGGTTATTTTTTTTCTTTCTAATGATTAATTTAAAATGTTTTCACAGTGCATTTTCATGAGTACGAGTGAACGAGTCTGGGTAGGTCTTGTTACAGTAAGAAATAGCCGTATTTGTATTGACTTAGATGACACCTTTGGGTTATTTAATGTACTGTAAGGCCTGGGGGTATATCATAGACTGTAAATATCGAAGGGTATATTTGGCCTTAAAGCAATTTTTTCTAGTTTGATAGGTTTATTATATTATTTATCTGGTTCAATTCTGCTTTATTACTAACAAGAAGGCCTTTTTGTTTGTAGTCAAAGTTGTATCAAATGTGTATTCCAATGCTTCGTGTGGAATAATCCTGTATGCGGCCACATGTGTTTTAATGAATATTCTATTTTATTCTTCCAGTTCCTGAAATGTAAGAAAACCTTTGTTGGTTGTATAATGAGGACGTAGGCCAACCATTGTTTTGACATGTTTTGTATTAAAACAGATTAACAAAAGTGTTTTGTGTGACACCAAACTGTGAAATAGAAGATCTCAGTAATAGCCCACATTCTCACTTCCACCTCCTCCAGACGACAGACTCTTTAGTTCGGTCCAAACCTGACAAAGTGCATCATTGGACGCTCACAGTGGACATCCTACGCTTGGAGAGCACATACATAGATAATAAGTTGAAAGTAAAACTGAAGTTGAAAAATTGTTTCATTAATCTCAGAAAGTGTAAAATGTGTGAAAGGCAGAATTAACTACAGTATGTACTGCCGACTTCCAGTCTTGTGAAATAACCTTTGCTATCCGCTGTATGTGCGCCCCTCCAGCTGTCAACAAAGCTGCATCCCTTATGCTTTAGATCGGCCTGATACTGCGTTCTCTGAAATAAAAGTTTCTTATGGTTGCTGCTCAAGTCTGGAAAAAACAAAACACAAGAACTCGGGTCAGAAGCAGCTGCGTGAGTCCACCTACTGCTGTGAGGAGATAGACCAGCTTCAGCAGATTTAATAAGCTATCCGAGTTGAGCTTTTTCACCAAACACTGCTACTTTGGAGAGCTTTCTGTGTTTTATTTGGAATATTAACAACAGATAACTCAAGTGACGGGACCAAAGGACGCTCACAATCGCTGTTGGAGTAAACGTTAGAGGTTTACATAACACCCATAGCCCAACATCGACAGCCAAAGACTTAACATCCAGTTTAATTCAGACCCAGAGGACATTATCCAGATATTATAATATATTCATGTCTATCTCAGCATACCTCAGCATTAGCATCTTCTTCTGCTCTATAATGCAGTGAATCCATTCAGTTTTGACATTAAATGTGGGTTCCTACGCCATAGCAAGCGGCTTGTTCTTATATATGTGACAGATTTTGCTGAATTTTAGACAACCATTTACAGACACAGAAGCCATATTTCGTCTTACTGGTTACCAAGGTAATGGAAGTGACAGACATACCGGTCATGTACCCGGTCATTTCTCCAGGTTTTGTCCCGTGAAAATAACAAGAAATAAAATTTCAGGGCTTCTTTGTTATTTCTTTCAAAACCCATTAGCAGCATTAGCAACGTTAGCAGCAGCACATTCTGTCGCGGTGCCATTTTAGTCTTGATTCCCTCCCAAGTACAATACTGCTCTGTGATTGCTTGGTTGACCAGTTCTTCTGATTCCAAATCTAAAAGCCGGTGTTGCAAGACGTTTCAGGTCAAACTTAACCATAATATACATGATGTCACATGAAAGCCATATGATATATGTTAAAAAATAAAATAATAATTAACAGAACCGTGAAATTGGTAAAAACCGTTGTGTGGCCAGAGCTCTGAAGTGTATTACAACTGTATGAAAGTGGAAGCAGCTGAGTCTGATTCACACTTTTTCACCTATACAACTCCCTGTGTCACACTGTTTTCAACTACACCTTTATCAAGCTCTCTTTCCCCTCCCACTACAAATATGGAATCAGTCTATATCACTCTCAAGGTTGCAAAGAAGAGAGTTCAAGCCAAAAAAAAGTAAATGAAAAAAAATGTTTGTGAGGTGAACATTTAAAATACAACCATTAAAATAGCTTGTATCTTTTTAAACCTTTAGTTTTATTTAGAATTTTTTTTTTCCCCAACAAAACCCTTTCTATGGCCCCCAATAAACATATATGCATGTGTGAATGTAATGTAACTGGAGTTTGGTTTGGACAAAAATAGCAGTGAAGCTTCACCACACACACGCAGCATATATGTGTATAGTTGTCTCCATAGCAACAGAGAGTGAACAAATTAGTTGTAGTGACAAATAAGCTTATTTTCATACACAGTAACAAACAGTTTAGTTGAAGCACCAACGAGTAACTAACAAATATGTGACATTTTGCAATTTAAAGCAAATTTAAAGAGATGCTGAGATGATGTTTATTACACTGCAAAAAATGCTGAAAATATTTATTTTCTGAAAGCACTTCTTCCTATTATAGAACAGTCAAGCTGACAGTAATGACTCCATTCACAATTCCCACATGTGTTTATGTAAGAGAGAGAAAACTCACAGTGAGACTGACAAGTGGAGAGCAGGGTCCGTCAGCAGTGAAGGGGCAGATCGATATGATAGCTACACCAGTGATTATGTGTGCTCAACTGGAAGGGTCCTATTGACTGTCACTGGAAAGAGCCACAAACTACAGCTCACTCCTCTCTGTCACCTAAATTACCCACTTACATACACATGAAATAACTACTCATGAATATCTATTTCACAGTATCTTTGTGTACACAATATTAAATACTTATTTTAACACTTTGTATACACAAATTTAAATTAAACTTGAAAATGTCATGAAAGCAGTTTTGTGCTCCCCCGTCTGTGCTCATTTATTACCTCAATGTTTCTCCTCGATTTCGCCATCCTTCAGATTTTGTCATAATTCAACTCATGGTTTCTCTTTGCCTAATGTTTTCCCTCCCACTTACTGTATGCCAACTTCCATGACTTTGCTGTAAACCAACAACGTGGGTGTCTTCCTGTGGGCTCACATACCCACGGAAGATTTCATAGGGGTCGGTGCAGAGAGGACTGGTCAGTGGTCAGAGGCAGTGGACTCGATAACTGAGTCATGCACGCAACATCTGGCCAATGGAATTTCACCTTAAGGCTCTGGATTCTGTGGGATTATGATGGTTGACACATCCATCACGAGGACAGTGCTGCTGTATTGGCTGGTATAAGTAAGTAATGTAAGTCAGCCTTATCAAAGTGCATTTCACAGACCTGGGTCATACACAACTCTACATTGGGATTTGTAGTCCATTCCCTCCTCTCACAGTGAAAACTGATGCACAGCCGGTGCACCAAACCATCCATTCTCACTGTATATATTTTTACTGGAAACCCAAGCTCCACCAAGCAAGCTCCACACAGAAAGGCACCAGGGATCGAACAAACAACATTCTTACTGTAAAACACTAACCGCTGCTTAGTTTTTCCTCTCTATAGGGTGTGGCCAAAATTTAGTCTTGTGAGTGTAAAAAAAGTTGAGTTGAGTTTTTGCTTTGTGCTTTGTTGTGAGGAGAGAGCTGGGAGTACAGCTGCTACTCCTCCAGGAGGCAGCGGAGAGCAACTGTTTTGGATAGCTCCTCAACACCTACCTGGGGAGTATAATAAAAGACACTTGGGAGCAACATACAGTAGCTGAGTGGATTGTTCTTTTTGATCATGACATGAACAATATGGTCATCATGTAATATTGTTTTTTAAAAGTAAGAATGTAATCACTCTTACCATTTATCTGTGAACAGATACAACACGGCTAATCAAAATAAAAAACTTTCATAATGTGCCTAAACACATTTTCTGAATGAGTACAGACTTGGCATAGATGCCAAAGAAACTCCCTCTTTTCCCCGTTTGGCTCATCTGCATCTTCCACCAACACCCAGAGCACGACTGTGGTGTTAGGAGCCAGGGATCCCTGTGATAATAGCTGCAGTGAGATTAAGGGAGGTGGACAGGACAGTGACAGCACATAAAGAGGCTACTGGATGAGCTGAGCGGCCCAGACACAGAGGGGGATAGGGGGGAGGGGGGAGAGGGGAGAGAGAGTCTAAGAGCAGGGATATCCCCATAAACTGGCACTAGAACTCTGTCTGACAGGAGACACTGATGCCAAAGAATGGCTGAGATAAGACCACACCGCAATAAAGCACAATTATACACAAGAATGCATAGTTTTCTTGGATTCAGAGAAGAGCAAAAACAGAGGTGCAAAAGGTGACTCAGACACACAGTGCTCCTCCAGGACAGCGCCACAGTGATGTCTGACTGCACTGCAGCAGATCGTGTTATTCAGAGCGACATGCTAACAGCAGCCCTCCATAATCAGTTTAAACAAGACTTTTTATAAACACGTATTTCATGTAAGTGTCAAGTTCAGATAATCACTGTGAACAAATATATTAGGAGGAGATATTAACAGAAAGCTAGTCTCACATAAATATATATAAATATGTGTTTCAGAAATGTATGATACATTCTATATCACGGACATCAACAGGGTTTACAAAAGGGATCAATGCATTTGCAGCCCTGGGAGGTGAGCATGAACGGACGGCAATGTGGCACAAAAAGTCCTGGGTTTGAATCTTGGTCGGAACAGGGCTTTTCTGATTGGAATTGCATCACCCTGGCGATGAATTTTAACAAATATTTTATTGATTGAGTGAATAAATTATCACAATCATTCTCATTACCCCACATCATGGACACTCCTGATGTGAATGATCCAACGACTCTGCATCTAATGCCAACAAATGAAGAAAAAGTAGATAAAATCATAGGTAAACTAAACAACAGTAAAGCTAATGATTTTTACAGATTAGACTGTACGTTCCTAAAAGAACACAAGGATGTACTTAAAATGTCCATCTCTAAATCCATAAACCAGTCAATAAAAGACAGTGTCTTCCCCAGTGCTCTTAAAATTGGAATAATCACACCTGTGTTTAAGTCGGGAGATAAACAGCAGGTATCCAACTACCGCCCCATATGTATTCTGCCTTCTATTTCAAAAATCTATGAAAAAGCTGTAGTGGAGCAGCTTGCAGAACATTTAGGCTCATACTCATTCCTGAACATAATGCAATTTGGATTCAGGAGTGGGTATTCAACAGAAACTGCCTGCTGCTTTCTCATCGAAGAAATCAAATCCAAATTGGACCATGGCGGGGTCATGGGAGCAGTCTTCCTTGACCTCCGTAAGGCTTTTGACACGGTCAATCACAACATTCTCTTAGGAAAATTATCAAATTATAATTTATCCAAACAAACAATAAACTGGATCAGGTCATACCTAAGTGGCAGACAACAATGTGTGTTGCCCCTTGGAGAGGCAAATCTGTTCCCATGTGTGATACAGTAAGTGTCTGCGTAAGTGTGTGTGGATTTGTGCTTGTCTTTGTGTATGTTTGTGTGTGTGTGTGTGTGTGTGTGTGTGTGTGTGAGAAAGAGAGGTGTAGGATTGTATGAAAGTAAAGAATGGGGGCTAGGTGGTTTTATTTCATTTTATTATACCATACCATTCTTCCCGTATCTCAATAGGCAATATCCTCCACCTCTGGTAGTCCTGACATCACCTTAGGGCTTTGATACATTATCAAAGCCCTAAGCAGTTGTCTGCAAGACATTGCATCTTTATCTTCACATCTATAACTTGATATAATCTATTAGTAATAATAAAAACAAATATTGTGCTTTCACTTCAAATTTGTCTGTTACTTTGATCTGTCACATAAAATGCAAACATAAAGAAAAATCATGGGTATTAATACTTGAACTGAACATTTTATGCTTACAACTTTAAAAATGCATCACATAAGGAGGAGATACTAAAAAGTGCTTTACAAGTGAGTTTAAAATTCCAATGTTCAAATCGTTAAGTAGTGCCTCAAAGTTGGCTTTTTCTGAAACGTTCCTCATTATCATCTTTTCTCTGTCACTTTTATGAACATGAAGGTCTTGTGGTCCCAGTTAGGTCTAAGGTAAGCATTTATACATTCCACATTATTACACTGTGATTGTTTGATAATGGCTTTTCTCCGGGCGGGCCACCGTAGCGTCGGTCTCGGCTGATTCAATTGATCTCTTGAGCAGAGTCAATCACGGAAGACACCAGCCCAGCGCTCTTGATAAATTCCTTCACGACTACGGCACAGCTGTCTAATTTACTGCCTTTACTCTGAGTGATACAGAGAACCACCACACACATCCACAACAGAGCCCTTCAGTGTTTTTTGCTTAGTTTTCCCCCCCCACCCCAGATGTGTCAGAGTCAGATGATTGGCTGTGAAGAGCAGGCGAAGGAAGGACTGCGACAAATTCTAATTCAACCTCTGCAGCGGCACATCTCTCTGATCAATGCTTTATCTTCAGCCT
Source organism: Knipowitschia caucasica (assembly GCA_964034765.1). Taxonomy (NCBI): domain Eukaryota; kingdom Metazoa; phylum Chordata; class Actinopteri; order Gobiiformes; family Gobiidae; genus Knipowitschia; species Knipowitschia caucasica. The sequence continues at coordinate 18,026,158 of OZ035823.1, forward strand.
TATCTCTGCAATTACTTGTCTGAAAAATAACAAAAAAGATGTCAAAGCAACAGAGGATAATAAAGCCATCAGCCAGCAGCACAGATAAAACAACAAGATTGATGTCAGTCGGATGGAGAGGAAGAGGCAACGGTGATCAAGCGAGTGTGTCGATGTGAGCGCGGCAATAACACGATTCATATTCTACTGTGGCATAAAACCATCAACTAATCTATCTCAAAATATTCCAAAAGTGTGTGCCGGATTATAAGCAGATACTTGTTTCTAATTCTTTAAACTCTGCAGCCTATATAGAGGGTAATGTATGCAGAGTATCCACAGGGGCACAGGAAGGGACTTGGACACAACACTTTCAGATGTTTATGTGAACAGCGCTGACAGAACCTATACGAGGAAATGCAGAGAAATGCAACGTTTTTATGTGATCAGGGCTGTTGTCAGAGCAGTTATTATTTTGACTCCATCCAAGTTTATTGTCAAAATAGATTAGCAGTTAGTAAAAATAAGCAGTTATTGTTTGTTCATTGTGTTATTTACAAAGCTTTGATCATCAGTGAATCAACAGTGCGTTAAAACACCCCGTCATTAAACATGTGTCCAGTTGAACTTTGTCTAAGGGTGACAGTAGCTTAGTTGGTAGAGCATTGGCCTTTGAGCCAGAAGGTCGTGGGTTTGAACCCACCTCAAGACTTTCATCATTGACTCCCACTGTCTGCTGTTGTTGTATCCTTGGCAAGACACTTCACCCCCATTGCCTAGAATGAGTCTGGTGTGTGTGAATGGTTGGTGGTGCATGGTCGGAGGGGCCGATGGCACATACTGATTGCCTCACTTCTGTCAGTCTGCCCCAGGGCAGCTGTGGCTAAAGTACTAGTTTATCACCACCGTATATGGAGTGAATGAATAATGTAAACAGTCTTTGAGTGTCCAAAAAAGCGCTACAGAATATAAATCCAATGAATTATTTTATATTAATCACTTTGTTTTACTATTGCTAATGTTTTGCTTATACTCAAGTGCAGCCTATATATGAGAATGAGATTTGGTGCGGCTTATATACAGATGCATTTAATAGTTCAGCAAGTACAAGTACATATAAATAATTAAAAACTTAAAACATTTAAAAACTGGTTGGTATACACTTTTAGACCATTTTAGACTACTACTCAAAAAATGTCTCTATATGAAAATCTACTTTGATGTGTGTAACCTCTTTTTTAAAATGTTTACATTTTCCTTCAAAGAAAATTATGTAATGCGTTCTGATGTCAAAGATTTGGGGCCTCAGAGTTTTTGTGTGTGGAAGTCGCCCCGTCAGCACAAAGTCGCTGAGACGTCTGGACAGTGGAGAGTTCCCAGTGACCTCTGAGCTCAGACCAAACTGCAGTGATGTGAAGAGGCTGACAGAGGAGCCCACGGCACGGCCACACTCGAATCCTGTAACAGCCAGAACGAAAGCACTGCCGCCCTGGATCCAACTACAAGACCTCTGGGAGCTTCAAAACTGCCTGTCAACTGTATGCTTTGTAACCTCCAAGTATTGTTAGCCACAAATACTAGCCTTGAGGTAAAGAATGATGAAAAATTGCCATAGGGATTGATCAAAACAACATATTGTGACTTTTAAATTGGGTAAGGTCCACAAATTATGGCAAGAATCCAATCTACTTTATAGAGTGTGGAAGTTATTATCAAGTTCACACTAACCAGATAACAGTCATATTGACACCAGACTGACTGTTAGAATCGAACCAATACATCTGGTGTGTCCGGAAAATGACCCTTCAAGATAAAACAACTATTTGTGTATAAACCAGAATTTTTGTCAAGTTCTTTTGACCCTGCGGCTTCTATAAACCTTTACAAATTTAGCTGGTACAGTTTGCATACAGATACATGGACAAGAAACTGGAAGTTGAAACTTACACTTGAGGCGTTGCACACTACGCCTCCTTAATTCTCATTTAAATTCAACACGTCCTTTATAAGATATTGCTTTATTAATCCAGGAATTATTCAAAAATGGAAATGAATTAATGTCTGTTGCCACTAATGCAGTGATTACTGTGTAAAGCTGGAATGGTGGAATCTATGCACAGAGCCAAGTGCAAACAGCAGCCACAGAAGTCAAACAGATTCACACAAGGGATGTTTACAACATGCAAAGCTACAATGGAATTAGTATTCTTCTAACAACGTTCACGTGTTATGTTTTGGGAGAAATTTTAAAGAGATTTGCAATGTTATTTTTCACCTTTGTTTTATGAATAAATACATAAAACAAATGTATATATATATATCTTCTATATATATCTATATCTATATTTCGAGAGAGAGAGAGCGAGAGAGAGAGAGAGAGATTTTGAAAGATTGATATTGAAGCATTTACAGCTAGCTAAGAAACTTAGCAGCTACTTATTTTGTGTGCTCTTAAATGCTTATACTACTGTCCTGTATGTGCACTGCAACATTGAAATTTCCCCACATTGGGATGAACGAAGGATCTTTTGTCTTATGTTCAGACACATATAGATATCAGTGTTTACCTCTTCGCATCTCAGTGGCTTCGGAGTTCATACTTATTATTTCAACCGACTTATGTATCCTGAGTGTCCCAAACTGGCATTTCTACCAAAGAAATCCCTTACAGTTTCAGATTTGCACTAACAAGGTCTTTTCAACGTCCTATAAAGAACACTTGTCTGCCTTATCTTAAAGGTGTAAAGATTCCCATACTGGAATGTCCCAAATAAAATCTACAATGAGTTATGAGTTAAGCCACAACAAAGTGGGAGCCTTTTGTTATAAATTTAGCAGAAAGTGGGTTTGTAATTGCATTGATATACACCCACTTACCCCCTCTCTGATTCTGATGCCAACAATCCAATCAAAAGTCACTTGGCTGAACGTCATGAAAATTGGAATGAACGCAGCTCAACTCAGAAATCCGGGCTGGATCAGTGATGCCGGTCATGTCATTGGATAAAAGAATTGACACAAACAATATCACACTGAAGGTTTTACTTTGCAATATCTTTGGCTTGGATATTCGGGCTTTGCAGAAATACCTAAGATTGTGTTTTTAAAAGCATATTTTATTAGGAGCTAAATATTTTCTCCTGTTTCTCACATCACAACAATGAAGGCTCCGTACTTTCTGTGCCGAGCAAAGAGAATTCAGGCACATTTCAAAACATTGTTGTATTGTTGGCCCAGAAGATGGGAGGTTTCTCATTTAAGTTTATAATGTTTACAGCTGATACATTGCTAATCTTATTATTATTGTTAGATATTATTTTGTAAACGTTTTTTGGTTTAGTAAGTAGTTTGTAAGTTTAATGTTTATTTATATACCGCCTTTCACAGACCAGAGTCACAAAGCGGTTTACAATTGTTATTTTTGGGCATTTGTCTCTCACTCCACACAGATGGAAGCGGGGTCGCCAGTACAGGAGGCGCATGCACAGTCCTATTGTACATGTTTTAGTGGTAGGGAAAAGCGGAGTACCCAGAGGAAATCTACACAGACACGGGAAGAACATGCAAACTCCACTCAGAAAGACCCTGGTCCGACCGGGATTCGAACCCAGGACCTTCTTGCTGAGAGGCGAGAGTTCTATCCACTCAGCCACCGTTTAGTCTTCTGTCGTAGTCTGTTGAAAGCTGTTCAAATTGGACACACAAAAAAACTTTCAAAAATAACAAATAAGAGGCCACTTTTTTTTTTTTTTTAAAGGATTTTTTTTAAACAATTTTAAAAGCTTTAGATTTCAGATGTTTTCTGTGAACAGTTTCACCAATCACCAAATGTATATCATATTGATGTTATATAGGAAAAAGTACTAGAATGTGAGCCTAGAATGTGAGCCTAGAATGTGAGCCTGGAAGAGCCTGGGATTCATAAAAACAGTTGTTTGAGGGCCTCGTCTTGCTTGACATGGTGTGGATTTTATTTTTGTAAATGGTTTTACTTTGACTTCATTTCCGTGCTTTTGTTTTATTTTGACTTTCTGTTACCATGTCTTGATTGTCTGCCCCGTCCTTACCCTGTGCACCTCTCCCCATGCTGCTGGTTCATCGTATGGTCAAGTTCTCTCCATGTCTGTTCTGTTCCGTCCTGTTCCTGGTTCCTTTGGATTTTTGAGTTTTGTTTTCACCTTGGACATTTATTTCATCCTCTTTATTAAATCCTTATTTTCCACTCCTGCATTTTTGGGTTCTCGTTCACATTGCCTCGTGGAGTAATTACTTTTCAATATGAATAATATATTACGGATCTGTCATGAATCGCAATATTATATTAAATATTTTGGTCTCACAGTCATGGCATTTCAATCATTGTGGCCACTGCTCAGGGTCACTGCTCAAATATCATCACACCTGGGAGAGCAGTGGTAAAAGCAAACTTGGAAGGCATGGAAGAACCAGAAATATCTTCACATCATTTTAACAGCCACTGCCCATATAAAATAACACAAGCCATATATTCAACACAAATATTTATGGTCTTATAACACCCAAGGCAGTGGTGATAACACACAGAGCTGGACAAGCAGATTTTATTCACTTCCCTTGAAATATAGAACCACTTTTAATATAAAGTCTGTATACGTTTAAGAACAAATAACCTTAAAATAGAAAGGAAAAGCATTTTGACTGAAAATGGAAGACCTGTGCCCTCATATATACTGTATGTTGTGGACATTAGGACATAGGACATTTTTCAGTAAAAATATATATTATGAATATTAAACAAGAGTCTTTTGTTAAACTTGAATCAAGAAATAAAAAATTCTGTTGATTTTTTTAAAATTATTTCTTCTAACCAGGAAAAGCCTAGCTTCTTATCAGACGGGTTAATCAGAACACCTGCAGGAGACCTGGGACGACATGGGGAGAACAAGCAAACTCCGTACAGAACATGGTCTCTGTCACTTTAAAAGTTCAAGGCAGTACTATTATTTAGTCATGAAGACCATTCAATTCATTCCCTATAACCTGGCTTTAAAACCCTGTGATGGCCGCTTGTTTGGCACAAGCTATGTCTTCCTTATGTGTGCTGCTATAGCTTCAGACTAATCTATAAATCCATAATAGTCATACAGTTGGGATAGAGCCTCCAATTCCACTACCTGTTAAGTTGCACTAAATAGTTTTCATGCTTTCTGAGAAATCTGAGCTATTACCAAGGATGGAGACAGAACTACTCCAACACCACAAAAAGCCTTTTCTGAGGAAGTGGGTATAAAGCCACACAAGATGGAATGAACAAGAAGACAAGAGCTACAGTATAGCCTGGAAAAGATACAAATGGATCAAAATAATGTTAAATAACAACCGCTTAAATAATAATAAGATCAATTATTTTAGAAAAGACCAGTTTATCTCAGCTATCCTGATACTAATATCTTACCTTTGATGAAATTTGTTTTGATTATATTTGTTTGAGCAAAATAAATGTTACTTTAGTGATCAGAAAACCTAAATAAACAAGAACACAAACAAAGAAGAAATGGTCTAAATGAGTCTGAAGTAGAAACGGTGAATCATTTGGAATCAGAGAAGTTAGACTTTATCAGGAGGTGACACATAAGCAGAAGGTCGGTGGTCATTGTGTGACTCAAACCCAATAACTCCTCACATAGTAACACACTGACTGCACTGGAAGAAAGCCAATTATTTCCATGCACCAGCACCACGGTTGAACTGGGAACATAATATTTCCATATACTGTAAGTTGTGGGTCAATAGAGGGAGTCTGCGGCAAGGAAACATCATTTGGTGCATCAAATTATACTGCATTAAATGTATTTACTAACTATGGGGTATTCAACTTATGACCGAACATTTTCAGAAATTTACCTTGGACAATCAAAAACTCGGAAGTGCCTGGTGAGCCATCAAAACCGAGAGAGTGGATACAAACTGGTTGGCATGAGTCTTAGGTCCACTTTGTTAATTCAATTAAATTCAATGTATTCTTGTATAGTCCTACATCACAACAGTAGTTATCTTGGAGGACTTTACACAACTGTTGATTTCACCAACACAGATCAGAGAAGAAAGCAGTTCAAACAATAAAACAGAAAAGACATTGGTATTGGTTCATAAGCCTCGTCATCTTTTTTGCCATGCACCAACGGAGCTCGTGGGGAGTAGAGCCACAACATCTTTGCCAGCGATAACTTTTGCTAAACATTCCTCTTGCTCCTGCAATTTCTTCATATAAACCAGAACGGATTAGCTTAACTATCACATTCGCCGCCATTGCTAAAGTACAACCAGCAAACTCTTGGCGTCAACAACACCTATCTACAACACCCGCCTCACGTGCTCCCTGATTGGTCGGATGGGATACAATTGAGGTAACCGCAGACACTGGGACCAGACCCAGACGAACATGTAGGGAAATAATAATTGACCGGAGTTTACGGATGGCTAAGGCCAGGCTAGTCCATGTGGGGCAGATGACCAATGTGTTGATAAATGTCCATAAATGTTCCATGGATCATCACCACTATCCTTTTATTCAGACCTCTTAATTATGATGATTTACAGCTACAGATTGTGTATTGCATAATAATGACGCAGAAAGGGCAGTGAAAATGTATTGTAAATATTATCAATTGTACACAAGTAATTGAATGTATTGATATAGAATGTGTTGCGTCTCATATAAAAACATTGGACTTTCTCAGCCGCAGCAGTGGCTGGATGTGTCTCCTCAGCAGCGGCCTTTTGTACTGCTCCTGCTCTGCTGGGGTTTAACAGTGCCACGCAGAGATGAGGCACAGGGCAAAACAAACTGTGGAGCAGCATCACAACTCAGGAAAAAAACTTGTCTGCTATCTGCTTGTGCAACAATGGTAAACAATACTGAAAATGGGGCTTGATTCATCCATCTCAATGTGATTATTCTCTGGGCTCACATTAGTATACACCACAATTAATGCATAATAAGTAGTTGGCCACATTCAAATCAGGACAAAGCAGCTAATACAATATTTATGGACCACACACATCAGGGTTAGGGTTACAACAGCACAACAATTCCAACACACAAGCAAACACGTGCTTTCTCTGCCCAGAGGAGTAACGCCAAACACTGTCACATGATACATTGATCAGAGGCACCATGAGAACCAGTGCTGGTTTGGTCAATGAATCAACACACAACATCCCTATCAACAACACACATGACATATGTTATAATTTGGCTTCTTTTGTATTCCACTTGTTTGCTTTCCTTGCCTCATTTACATTAACTATGCTATAATAATCTCTGACCGTTATGCATCACTTTGTTCATCCGCTGGCCTCATTTATGGGACCACACAGCTCACAAAGAATGACTCAATCCTTTGAAATGCAATCAAATAAAATTACTAAATTGACACACATACACACACATATACGCACAAGAAAACACACACCAACATTGATTTACTAAACAAAAAAGGCGACCTAGTATGCAGTCATCATGCAATGTTACTGGTTATAGCTTCATGTGTAGATGCAAAAGAATCAGTAAGTAAGTAAGTAATTTTTATTCATAAGCGCATTTTTCAGACCAAGGTCACCCAAAGCGCATTACGATGTGCAGAGTTCAGAAATGTTTCCATTCACTCCACATAAGGTGATAACAGAAGCGAGACGCACTCAAAGCCCCAAATTAACACCATCCATTCACTCAATCATTACTTTCATGCCTATCTTACATGTTTTTAGTGGTAGGGGAAACCGGAGCACCTGGAGGAAACCTACACAGACACGGGGAAATCATAAAAACTCCACGCACAAAGTAGCCTGGTCGTACCACACCATCGTACAATTTACATTCTGTACTAAGATCTGGCTTTGCTCCATTGAGCTCCGTGAACAGGTGGGAGGGGTTAACTCCTTTTGCAGATTGAAACGATTGGATCTGAGTTTACAGTGACCTTTGTAATGCGCCCGAGTGAGTCGTTAGCATTTAGCATTTAGCCTCGCTTTAGCCATCTATTTTGCCACTAACGGAGCCCGTGGGGAGTAGCGCCACAATCTTTGCCAGCAATTACATTTGCCAAACATTCCTCTTGCCCCAGCTTCAATTTCTTGATAGAACCAGATCGGAATACTTCACAAGCTATTTAAGCTCCTGCCTACTGCTATTGAGCTGTTTTTTTATGTATTGTTTTTTGTTCTGATTAAACATGAGCTTAAATAAAAAAGAATGAAATGAATATCTAATTATTGCATCGCTACCTGCATCTCTGCGCCTCAACAACACAATCGGACTACGTTGTTAGGGCTGGCCTGATTCTAAGCTTTCTCCCTGTAGGTGATCACCCTTGCATGGTAAGTGTTGTGGGCATAATTCCCTCACCTAGCTCTTGCCTCTAGGCTCTGCAGCGAGAGTGATGTGGCTCTATGTGGTCCACCACGCACCACCCATTGTCTCTATATCTGCCCCCGAGGGCTGTGTGCTCAGTCAGCCGTCTTCCTCTGAGATCAGGAAGACGGCTCTACCTTGGGTGTGTGAGGGCTGGCTGGGCTACATGGAAAAGCACTGCACATTTTATTGTTATATTTTACTGTTTGAAAGGAGTAAAATATAAATTGACTAGTTCGAGATGTTAACCATGTTACAACAGTGATCCCCCATCAAAAACAGAAGCGAGGCAATAGTATGTACCATCGGCCCCTCTGACTACCACAGACCATTCACACATACACACCAGACTCATTTCACCTTGGAGAGACCCATGAGGAAAATGCCGTTAGACTTATTAGATTTAAGCATGTTTATTGATTGAGCATGTTTGGCGCCCTAGGCCCGGGAGGGATGCTGTTGAGCACGGCGCTTGCTCGCGTGCATAATCCCCAAAAAGCGGGCCTGCGATTGGGATAGCAGGACGTACTGCGCGGGCCTGAGAGCATGAGTGAGAGGCTTCTCGCACGGTCGCTCAGCCAGGCTGCGTCCGCTGGGGCCCGTGTTTGTTTAGGCAGAGCGAGCTGAGAATATGAGCGTGCTCATATTCAGCCAGACGCTGAAGCAGAGGAATCTTTGAGCGAGCTGAGAACATGCGCATGCGCATGTTCAGCCAGACGCTGCAGCAGGGGAGTCTTTAAGCGAGCTGAGAATATGAGCGCATGCTCGTATTCAGCCAGACGCTGCAGCAGGGCAATCTTTAAGCGAGCTGAGAATATGAGCGCACGCGCATGTTCAGCCAGATGCTGCAACAGGGGAATCTTTGAGCGTTTGAGGAAAGTGCGTGCCGCCACCAGAGTCTTATTGCTTACTTGCTTTGCAGGGAGCTTACGAGGAAGCCGGTAGACGTTGTGCTGCCATGATAGCGGTCGCATCTGGCCTGATGTAGGTGGAGAAAGCCGAAGAGGACCAGCGCCCCAGCTGTTGCAGAGAAGAGTGGGGGAGCCCCAGCGAGGTCGCGCGCGTGGCAGCGCCTATCCTGAGGGAGTGGGCTGTATAGAGCTGGGGAGACAAATTGCAGAGGAGCAGTAGGGATCTTAGCTGAGCTCTGAACCAGGTTGCTGTTATGGGAAGGTGGTCTGGAGTGGGAATTAGAGGTCCGTTAAAATCTTTTTGCGGCGGAGGCGAGTGTAACGCATCATGGACCTGTAGGGGCAGAGAGATGTGTCGGAGCGAGCTATTATTGTGTTGCAGGCGCCTTTGATCTTTAAATGTTTGAGATGAAGGTTATGAAGGACATTATGTTGGGTGAGAAGAGCGACCTTTGTTTAATGCTTCCACTACGTCGAGATTATCACGCATGACAGAGATCCTCTTTCTCTGCCACGTGTGATTCCACGCGCACAGGCCACGACCACTGGGAATATCTCGTGTAGGGCAAGGAGATGCTCCGGTGGAAAGTAGCGGCCACGCTCGGCAAACCAATGGTCCTGGAAGAATCCCCCAAAACCCACGGAAGGGGCACGTCCGTGTAGAAGCGGAGACCTGTAGGGGCAGAGACATATCGGAGAGGGCCATTGATGTTGCAGGCGCCCTTACGCTCAGAATCTTGGGTTGGAGAGTAGATAATCAGGATAGTAGGATGGTCGGGAAAGCCGTGTCTCGGACCGCATGAAGGTTGAGTGAGCAATGGTGAGACGAGGAACGAGCAGCACAGAACCTGCGGAGGGGCCCCGCGGAGCAGCCCGCAGAAGAGCCCGCAGAGGAGGAGAGCAGTGGAGACACGCGAACCACAGCAGGTGCAGGGACGCGGAGGAGGAGCAGACCACGAGCAGCCAGACTGAGGACAGCCGGGCCACGCGCACGAGCAACACGTGAGCAGAAGCGACCCCTCCAGAACAACGCATGCGTTTGCGAACAGGTGCGTTAGCGACATGAACCTTGCAGGCTTCAGAAGTTTGCAGACTTCAGAAGGCCGGGAAGTGGGAGTCTCCGGCTTTTAACTTGCTGTCCTGGTGGTTATTGGTTGGCTGGATGTGGGCGTTGCTGGTCTGATGAGCCGAGGAAGAGCAGCCTGTAGATCTGGGCAAGCAGCAGCCGGGTCTACCACAGTGAACTTTCGCGAAAGCTCCATTTCTAGGCAATGTAAGTGAAGTGTCTTGCCTATCAGTCCTGTAATGGTATGATTTCATGGTAACACTATGACATCCTAATTCAGTTTTGGTTTCTTTCGCAGTCTGGAAAAACCCAAATTAAATGTATCCTTCAAACTGGTGGCAGCATTGGGAAAGGGCAGAAAGCATTATTTACGCTTAATACTTGTTTCACTATAGTTTCTACTGATATTATTTTATATTTACAGCTCCTGCTATTTATGAAAAAACGATAAAAAAGATTCGAAAAAAAGATAAGATAAGATAGACTTTATCTCACACAGGAGAAATTTACATACGGTCCCATCCAACTAAAAAAAACAAAATTCACAAATATCCCACATTCTAAGAAATGAATTGCAGAAGTAAAAAGTCTCTTTATTTTGTTTAATGGTCAGAAATAAGGCTTTCTTTAAACCACACAAGATGAAATCGAATTGGCGAATATTACTCCGTCATTTAAAAAACAGAAGAGTTCCTCCGTTGCCGTTCCCAGAGTTAGTTGCCTGATTAATTTCACAACCACATTAACTATAATTATGACGTTTAATTGGTCACAAGACTCATTAATATCTCGTGTAAGATGTGCATAATCCTGTCCCGTCTGAATGCCAGCATTATGCAAAATCAATTTTCCCTGCACTGTTTGGGAATAAGCCTCTCCCAATGTCCATGTTGAACTTTAATTACATGATGTAATGTTGTGGATGTGGTGCATGGGTTTTATCATCTAATGCTCTGGCTCCTTTTGCTGAGAATTTTACTCACGGCAAGGAGGTTCAACCATGTGTTATTACAACTGATGTGTGGAGTTAGCATATGTGATTATGGGTTTGCACAATAGGGGCGAGTATACAGATGACTGCCTTCAATCCAAATAGCCAGAAATTGTGAATAATAAATGAGATTTCCTGTTCTCTACTATAGGCTCGGTAATGAAAAGTGTTGAATTTCTTTAGTTTTTGGCTCAGCAAAATCCCACACAGTCAAAACACAGCGGTAGTTAAGTAAATTTTTTATTTGTCTTTGTGTGATTAAATAAACACAATGTTAATTTTCCTAAAAAACTATGAGTTTAGAATAAATTGTACCCCTCTATAGCCAAGAATAGTTGCTTCTTGAAGTGTGGGGTATGTACCAATGGTGCTGCTCCCTCTCTGCAACTCAAATACAAATTCAATACTACAATAGAAACATTGCAGCAATATAGTTTATTTATCATTTCAAGAGATCATTTCCATAGCTAATGGGACGCAGTCTGAAATGTTTGCGGACGACTGGACTAGATATAAAAATCAATAAGGCAGTCTTCTGTATTCAAATACAGCAGTCAACTACACAAGGTTAGTTTGTAAAATCTACTGTGTGTAGATGTTTGTGAGGCTATATATGCTATAAGTGATGTACTGTATTTGTGTTGCGTAACATGTGCAGAGTCATCAGCATGTCGTCCATCTCTCACACTCTCTCTCTCTGCCTCCGAGCTCTGCTGCCCCATCCTGCCATTCAAGCCAATGACAGCGCTTCGCCACTTTATGCAACATTAGACAACACTGCACATTTGCCTAAACCAGCTACTGCTTTTGGAATCTGCACCTCAAGGCAAAGTCTTTTCTCCAAACGCAACCAATTAAGAGTTTCACGGTTGCATTTGTGTGTACTTTTCTAATTGTCACAAACCACAAACGGTGACAAAAAACCCAAAAGGCTCATGATACTCTAACTTTAAACGTACACTTAGTATGAAATGTAAAATGTTGCTGCTTTCTGTGGCCTCCTTAATGAAGCAGACTGATCGGAAATATATGTTGATAAATTCTATAGGTTATGTCGGAGGAAACCTACACAGACAGAGAGGAAAGCCCAGTCCAGAGGTCCAATTGAACCAAAGACTGTAAATACTAACAGACGTAGTCACGCCTATCTCCATTGTTGAAACTAATGTGCCATCACTCTTGCCTTCCATTGGGCTTTTTCACATTTTCCAGCATGGGCAAGAAAATGTGAAAAAATTGCACAATGTCCATTCATTAAAAAAGTGCATTTTGAAGTCCTTAGTGGCTAAACTAGGCTGGTCCAAAAAAATGAACACTGCCCTCAGTGATATGTGCTTCTGTCAGAGAAATGTAATTGCTATCATCTTCTGCGTTTACCAAGCACTAGTAAAAACAGATAAATCACTTACTCCAATTCAATTGCTCCAATTGAGTCTTCTCCACACTAAGTGACTGAAATAACAGCAATTGGAAAACGTTGGTCTAAAATTGTTCCCGCCACATCCTCTTATGTACCTGGTTCCATTGAGTGATGGCAAAGTGGACAATGGTGCCGTTTTCAGGCGAGACGTTTGTCACTAAGTTTTGTCTGGGACAGACCTGGGCAAACTGCGGACTGAGGGCCTCATGTGGCCCCAATCACGTTCCTATGCAGCCCCCACACTCTTCTGAGCTATTAACCTCAACCTGACTTCCCCACCGGCTTAAGATCAAAACCCATTATCAGTAAAAGACCTTCATAATTTATAAAGCCAAAGACCAAAAGCCAGAGATGAACTAAACACAAACACACACAAAAAGCACAGGTTACTTTTTACTTCCAAGTGTCCCTCTTCTTCTATCTTCAAAATATTTGTTGTTTATCAAATAGAGCTTATAATATTCTACCTGAAGTAGATCTCACAGAAAATAGCATAATCCAAAGAGAATTTAATGGTGACCCCGTTACAGCCCATCCCAATTTGACCCCACCCAAAGCAAATAATTACCCATATTGCCTTATGGGTATCATGCTATTGCTCTTTACGGGCACTGCACTATATAATTTGTATACATTCCATTCAAGTATACTGTATATGTCACAAGAGAGTTGGATTTCAATATCAACATCAAAGTGAAAACGTTGATTGTGTATATGTGAACTTAGGGCCACCAGCATTTACATTAAGAATAACTGTATACTTTTATATACTTTATAATAAAGAAGTCTTTAATTCAACAGGATTATTTTGATTTAAATGGGTTCAAAATAAAGTCTCAGTATTACAAGTGACCCTTAATGTCAGCCAAACGATTACATGACGTGCGTGCCAAAATATGTTCTTCCAGCACCATTCCTATATCAGAATCAGAATCAGAATCATTTTTATTGCCAACGTAAGTAACGGGAGGTCACAGACTTGGAAATTGCTTTGGCTCAGTGCAACAGTCAAAAAGAGATAATAAAAATAAAAATGCATCCTGCATCCTTGAAACCACATCGCACACAAGTTGACATCTGTGTGGATAATGCTGCATCATACAGTACAGTGGCTCTAGATAAGATGTGCTCCTGGCTATAATAATAATCCACAAAGAAAGCGCGATAGTAGAGCCACTGACCCCAAAAGCACACTCCACTCATGACGACCGTGTTTCCTCCTCTGCCCTCTCTCACCGGCTTATCTCGTGTAGCTCTGAGATGTCTGCCTCTCTCCCACTTTACAGCCAGTTCTCACAAGTGCGTACATGTAGTTCCCAAAGAGCACAAGTCTTTTGCGAAGCTTATGGAGTTTGAGCAGTGAAACCAAGGGATTCATGGTAACAGGGGAGGAGATAACCATGCATTTCCATTACGAAAGAAAATCTGGACATTTGAGTTTTTTTAGGATGGAAACTAATATCCAGCTGTTATGAGAAATACATGCATAATAAATTAAATAAACTTTTGTGTCTTTTAGTGTCAATTCAATAATTCAATAATCATGCACTGTAATAAGGACTAACCTATTGTGAGTTTACTTGAGAAACATTGGAAATAGAAACATTGGCATAATTGCTTTTGAAAACCTTCTCATGGCAACTTACGCAGAGAGAAAGCTGTTTCATTAATATCTGAAGCACCTGGAGGCAGAAAGTCCGAGCTATAATAGAATTCTGCCAGTATAGTTTAATCACAAGCATGAATGAAAAACCTGCCCTGATGCTGTCTAAAACATGGATGGATCTTGCATCCCACAGTGCTGTTATTATATATGATTATTATTATTATTATTATATAGCATAATTACAACAATAATAATAATAATTATTATTATTATTTGTTGCTGTGGTGGGTATATTTATCAATCAGCTGAGTCCAAGACAAAGACCAGAGCGGAGTATCCCTGACCCTAGTGTTGTGGAATTGCACCAATCATAATAAAACATGCATTTCTGTTGCATATACCAGAGGAAAGTGATCACTTTTTAAACAATTTTGATAGACCAATAAGACCATCAAGGCAGTCAGAATATGCTTAAATTAAGATACATTTAGCCAAATTTGAGCAATTTTTTATTTATTTTGTGTCACCTTTTGCTAAAGTTGTGAAATATCTGACCAAGCTAGTAATAATTACACACACAGACACTGGGGGTAATTAAGAGTGTCTGTGTGTGTTATTATTACTAAAGCATACAGCAATACTGCAGACACCATGTGACCAGCGCTGACGCCCTGAGAGCCATGGGGAACTACTTTTGGACAAAGTGACATATTCAACATTAAACATCACTGTGTTTGATTAAATAACACAACTGAAGGGAAACATTTTTGTATTTTTTTTGTATGTACTTGCTCTGTTTTGCTGCAGACGAAACATGGAACAGGTTAGACACATGTCCTCATACTTGTCTTTCAGAAGAATCTTAAATTGGTCGATTTAGTTCTCTGGGATTCGGCCGTAGACTTTGGTCCTTATTTACTGTATATGAGAGCGGTAGGTTCGGTAAAACTCCAAACTTTCCAATGGTCCATTCCAGAACTCAGAATGATCCTGCATCTCAGACATGTTCGATCGACAGGTCACCTCCGCTGCCTCATGGTTGGATGTCGATCCAAAATGCACCTCCAGTATTTCGACTGAGGCGTTCCAATCCTCTATTCCTCTTCGTCCCGTTGGAAAAAATTCCAGAGGTCTGTTCCAGAAGTCCTCATCTGCCTCCTCAACACACCACCACTCAGGACCAGTCTCCTGCAGAGCCCTTGGAGCTTGTCTTTCACGTGTAGCCATGTGTCTGGCAGTGGATGCCTCTTGACCCTGCCTCTGTTCCTGAAATGAGCTTGGTGATTGGTCGGCTCAGCTGTCTCCTCATAGGCCACAGTAGGTCTCTCAGCTGTCTCCTCATAGGCCACAGTAGGTCTCTCTGCTGTCTCCTCATTGGCCACAGTAGGTCTCTCAGCTGTCTCCTCATTGGCCACAGTAGGTCTCTCAGCTGTCTCTTCATTGGCCACAGTAGGTCTCTCAGCTGTCTCTTCATTGGCCACAGTAGGTCTCTCAGCTGTCTCCTCATTGGCCACAGTAGGTCTCTCAGCTGTCTCCTCATTGGCCACAGTAGGTCTCTCAGCTGTCTCTTCATTGGCCACAGTAGGTCTCTCAGCTGTCTCTTCATTGGCCACAGTAGGTCTCTCAGCTGTCTCCTCATAGGCCACAGTAGGTCTCTCTGCTGTCTCCTCATTGGCCACAGTAGGTCTCTCAGCTGTCTCCTCATTGGCCACAGTAGGTCTCTCAGCTGTCTCTTCATTGGCCACAGTAGGTCTCTCAGCTGTCTCTTCATTGGCCACAGTAGGTCTCTCACTGTCTCCTCATTGGCCACAGTAGGTCTCTCAGCTGTCTCCTCATTGGCCACAGTAGGTCTCTCAGCTGTCTCCTCATTGGCCACAGTAGGTCTCTCAGCTGTCTCTTCATTGGCCACAGTAGGTCTCTCAGCTGTCTCTTCATTGGCCACAGTAGGTCTCTCAGCTGTCTCCTCATTGGCCACAGTAGGTCTCTCAGCTGTCTCCTCATTGGCCACAGTAGGTCTCTCAGCTGTCTCCTCATTGGCCACAGTAGGTCTCTCAGCTGTCTCCTCATTGGCCACAGTAGGTCTCTCTGCTGTCTCCTCATTGGCCACAGTAGGTCTCTCAGCTGTCTCCTCATTGGCCACAGTTGGTCTCTCAGCTGTCTCCTCATTGTCCACATCCACACTCCTCCTGGGCTCCTGTTGTAGGAGAAGGGCTTGTAACCGTACAGTTTGATTTCTGCTCCTGTTTTTCCTTTAACAGTTGGAAGCTCACTTGTGTCACATGTTATTGGCCTGACAGTTGATCTCTCTTCAGGTGATGTGTAGAATGTTTCTCGTTCTCTCTCCTCAGTCTGAGACCTCAGTGATGAGGCCAGTGTCACTGGACCCTCTTCAGTCTGAGACCTCAGTGATGAGGCCTTTGTCACTGGACCCTCTTCAGTCTGAGACCTCAGTGATGAGGCCTGTGTCACTGGACCCTCTTCAGTCTGAGACCTCAGTGATGAGGCCTGTGTCACTGGACCCTCTTCAGTCTGAGACCTCAGTGATGAGGCCTGTGTCACTGGATCCTCTTCAGTCTGAGACCTCAGTGATAAGGCCTGTGTCACTGGATCCTCTTCAGTCAAATGCCTTTGCCTGCATCATATTTCCAGTACTTCCAAACTGCTTTAGGTGCAGTAACCGCTGGTTTTGCAGTTTCAGACTTAGACTCAGAGTTAGAATCTGCAGATTTCTCAGATCTTGCAGCCAGTTTATGGTTGGTCACATATGGTCTGTCAACCATGCTGGGGGACAGTTTCTGGTTTCTTCTCTTTCTCGAGTTTTTCCCTATTTTGCTTCTTTGAAAGTCATAAGGTCAGAGTGTTTCTGTGTGGTTTGAGTTTGTAGCTCAGTCTTTGCTCTCTGCAAGGGCTAAAAGATTCTAGATAGGTCAGGACCTGTGTCGTCATCTCTCCAGGTGTATGTTAGACATCTGATAATGTCTGACGAAGGGCCTCAGCCCGAAACTTAACGTTTTTGGTGTGTAAATAAAATACACTGATTGGGAGCTACATAGCTGTGCGGATTTTTTTCACTGTTTTTAGACATCTGATAATGACATCACCACGCTATGACACAATAACATTCTAGTTGCCATGGAGGCAATGCTCATACTTTAGCAACAGTGCATAGAATGGGGAAATAGCTCTACCGATATACATATAATACATTCAAGTATATTTCATTGTTTTTGTCCTTATAAAAAATAAAAATATTATAAATAAAAATATTATTACTACCGCTACTGAAAAATGATTAATACTGCTACTAGCTTTTTAGAATGATCAGCTTTATTTTTTATTTTTGTTGCTACTGGACACTTGAATATCTCATACGGGGATCAATAAAGTATCTATCTAAACACATGATTTGGGTTTTTATTCATTTTCAGTCCTAAAACATTTGTTTTGGATGAGATAAAAGTAATACGGACATTTCCAAGTCAGTCGCCTTGGTTTCACCCAAACAGATTTTCTATGCAAATTACATTTAAAGTCACTACCACTACCAACCTCTAATAATTTGAAACCAAAACTGCATAAAATGAAAAATATATATACATATACAGTATATATAGTATAGTTTTCCCCGGTGAGCTCTATTTACAACAGCGGGCCAATGTTGCAAATCTGCAACATCCCAGAAGGCATTGCCTGTGAAGGTCTCTCTCTCAGAAAAATTGGCTCTGAGAGGGTTAAAACAACTGTAACATGGATATAAGCTCTTAGATTCCGCTTATTAAAAACCAATCTGAAATGTTTGCATGTGTCAAGCCTTTTTTTGCAAACCCTTCCAAAAATGAAAATCCACTCTCAGTTTGACACAGTCTGGTTTGTTCTGCTTAATTGGAACAAGAGGTCACATGACTGTGCTGCTGTGGGTCTATTCCACAACAACTCCTCCCTATGATTTCACACCACCTATGTGGCAGTTGTATAATGTGACAACTGTGCACTGCACTGGTAACAAAAAATAAAAGTGAGCAAACAAAATCTAAACCAATGTTCTGCAGGCGCCAGGCTGCAGAGCATTGGTTTCTAAAGTGCAATTGTTATATCTCAAGGTCAAAATCAGAAGGCTAAGCACAGACAATTGTGTTAAAGTACCATCACACACATGAACGGTCTGTCAGGGTCACTACGGCTCAAGAAGAAACTGCATTATGTGTGACACGTCAACGAGACCTGTAACAGTTCTGAGGCTAACAGCTATCAGCCAACCATTAACCACGCAGTAACCACCTGTGTGTGTGTGTGTGTGTGTGTGTGCACCTACACACACTTCTGACACATCTGGAATCCTGTCATATTGTACATGATGTTGCCATGGTTCATATAAAGAATAATAATGGGTAAACAACTTCCAGAGAAACATTCAGTTTCTGAAATTGGGAATTTAAATTTGATAGACAGGCATCAAGTTGCTTAAAAAACAGAAATCCATACAGTGACAGGCAGTAAGACAAACAGTAAAGAGGCTACAGTAAAAGTAACAAAATACATTTAAATTCAGGTATTTAATACTCTGAACTTCATTATATATACCTAATATGTTTTATATGGGTGTGTTCACAGTGTAGTGTAAATTAAAGTATCTGGACTTTAAAGGTTATTTTATATCACAGACATAGTGTGAACAAGCCGATACACGCGTTATTAACGGCGTTAATGCAAACTAATTTTAATGGCGTACAATTTTTAATTGAACAATTAATGTTCTTTTTGGTCAAGCACACTTTGTAGTTCATCCGCTTTAACTACTAGCAATGTTAGAAACTACAACACCACACTGAATGTAGCTGTAGCAAGACCAGAAAAAAAAAGGACGCTTGTAGCTCGTACAAACACGCCGACACGTGGGTCATATTTTTGCTGCGCGGCAATGTGCGTTGTGCTCCAGGCACATAAATGTGCAATGTGCTTAAAAGTCCCGAATCTTCACTGTCCTTCACCTAAGAAACAAACAAGACGTGCTTTAACTGATTGGGTCATTTATTTATATAGCTGATGGTATTACATCCAGATTGGGTGAACAAGTGTGAATTAATATGAGAGGCTTTCACTTTTTGAGGGTCCAAAAGTATTGAAACTATCACAAATGTAAATAGGTTTTGCTCTCATTGATGTGACACATCCATCTGAACCATGTGTTGCCAGGTCCTTGTAGGTGCACCACTGATTGCTCGTGCACATGAGGCCATGGTAGAGACCAGTTTCAGATGGATGAAAACAACTGGCCGCCTGCTCCCAGAAGCCGGATTGGTTTTGGATTGGAGTAAATTCAGTTTTACTTTTAGGGAAAGTTTTCTGTCTCTAAAAAGAGTTAGGTACAGTTTAGTGTAAGTTACCATAGTAACAGACTATACATGGAAACTGCTCTCACCAGGGTTTGGTCTGGTTTAGACCTCAAACTATTTTGAAGATGTAATTACCTCCACTTGATAGGTGATAACCAACCCCGCCTCCTCCCCTCTAGTCTGACTCCTATTGGCGGAGTCCTGCTTGTAACAGCTACAGTTGACAACATCAATGCCCTGCTTGCAGCAACACTGCAAAGTTACTCCACAATTCTGAGTTTATTCAACCATTCACCCACTAAACATCCGACGTCCACTCAACCTCCAGATCACGTCAAAATCGCGTCGGTCGGTCGTGACCTTTTATTTACGTCCAAACGACGTCTGTGCAAGGTGCGCATCTGGACGTAAAACAATGACCTCCCATATACGTGGATATGACGTTCAATCCCGACCTCCCCTAGACGTCGAAAACAGGTCATCGGCCGACCGACGCAGTACGTCTTGATCTAGCAATACAATATATAGGCTGTGAAGCAATATCAGTGTACCTGACGGTAGTGTAGTGGTTAAGCAAATGTGTGCAGCCTTGGTTACGTGGGTTCGAGCCCACGTGTGTGTATTATTATCTTTACATATTTGTTTTGATTTTTAACGAACAATTTTTTTCTGTTTGGTTAAAGACTAATAAACACTCAACATAGGATTACGTAGTGGCTAATAATAAAACTTGTGAATGTATGCATTTGTTGTGCTAACAATCTCAAGTTTGCAAATAAGGGGTGAGCACTTGAGATTTTATGCAAATGCATGGGTTCACAAGTTTTATTATTAGCCACTACATAATCTTATGTTGAGTGTTTATTAGTTTTTAACCAAACAGAAAAATTGTTTGCTAACAAGTGAAAAGTCAAAAGTTTTCAGACGGAGATTTGAACCGCTACACCAAGGCCAGGTATTTTTCTGACTACTGTGAAAAAATAATAGATAACACCCTAAACAACCGACGCACACTTATGCGCCGCGCGAGTATAACTTAGGCTTTACAGCCTGACACGTGAGTCGCTCGGTCGAGGACCTGTTTTCCACGTCTAAACGACGTAAGGTGTGCATCTGGACGTAAAGCAATGCCTTCCCAGACGTTGATATGACGTTGAATCTGTACCTCTGTCGCTGCCCTGCTTTATTTACTTGGAATCACCCTCTCTAGTAAGTACACAGTCTGCACAGTTTTTAGATATAGATGTATCATTTCCACATTGAAAAGAGTTGGAGACAGAAACTCAGTTGTTTTCTCACGTATACGTGGATTTTGTTAAGTATATTTTGTATATTATCTGTATTTTGAATTGCCAGTGCATGAATCTATAATAATAACGGCTGGCACTGCTCAGCTGAAAGGGAGACACCTTTTTTTAGTTTTTAAGTTAAAGTTTAAAATATGATATTGTTTTTCATATTTCAAACTATTTTTAACACATTAGAATTCTTAGGTTAGACTGTCCAACAAACTATGTGTTAAAAAAGGTTAAGATTCTTGAGTTTTAAAATAATAATTCAATTCTAAAATGTAAAGTTACTGTATATTTCACAATGGTTTATAAACTGCAAAAAGACAACAGTACTTAGTAAACTAAGTTTAAAAACAGGGAGATCAGCTTTAATATTTGGGACACTCCCATCATTTAGACACCTGTGATGTCATCAGTTGGAGTTGAGTTCAGGTGTGGGACCATGTGGGACCATGTGGGACCATAGGAGCACACAGATGTTACCTGCTGCAGAAAGAGTTTAATGTTCGTGTATTGCTTTGTTTAATAAATGGATTTAATGTCTTCCCAGGTCTTCAATGTCAGAGACTTTCACTTCTTCTCACTGTGGCTGTTTAAATGAGCCACTACAGTTGTTATTTTTGTTATTGTTAGCTGCAAATATTAAATATCCATTCATCTGCTGGTAGCGAGCTAACTAGCGCTTGCAACTCTATTCAATTTCTTACTTTTTCTTATAAACTTTAAAACAAGCCATATGTTAATTAAAATACATTTACCTTTGCTAATGCAGTCAATTATTGTGAAATCCATAGAGTATAATTTCATGATTGTTGCAATAACTAATGTTCTGTGTGTATTCCTAATGTGTCATGTGTGTTTGAGTCTTACAGGTGTCAGACTGTGTTGAAGGTGTTCAAAGGTAAGAATCACACTCTCACACATTGATTGTTCTTCTGTATTAATATGTTGTTTTTAGAATAAACCATTATTTGGTGTATTCTCTTTGAAAACATCTATCTTTTTCTCAGATTGTTCAGCAACTCACTCAAGATGAGGGAAAAGAGCAACAAGGGGAAAATGCCCCCTCGGAAATGCAACTTGTGTAGAGTAATACAGGGTAAGTAGCTTTCAGGGCTCATTTGTGTCCATGTGCAAAACAAATGCACATTTGCAATTGTTTTTACATGGAATTACTCCAATGACCAAAGCCTTATCCCAAGTTTCTCAGACTGAGTGTCTTCCAGTGTCTCGAGCTAGTGCAGTGCCAAGGTTTGTATCACATGGTGATGGATCGAGTGGTTTGAGGCATTAATAGAAAGTTATGTGTTATATCACTTTGCCACATTATGTTGAAACTAAACATGTTCCACATTTTCAGGTGCTGTGCTTGGACCTTATAATGAGACTGAAGACCAAGAGAGGACATATGTTGGAACCTCAACATTCAATAAATGCATTCTTCTGCCTTTCAGATTGTGTTTTTACATCTGGGGAACCTAGAGTGTAGCTTGTGCCTGTTTTAATACTGATCCAAACATAGGCGCTACAATCATGTTTTTTTACTTTGGCATGAACTGTTCAGTACAGTAGTGTTCATAACACTGTGCCCTGTGTGGTTTAACTTGTACTTTGATGTAGAGAAACATGATTTTTAATGCAGCTCCATTTGCAATAATGACTGATATCCTTCTACTACAGTTGTTCTAATGATTTTTGAATGCTGTGTTTATCGTTTATTGCCCAGAGTCAGAACTAAACATGATAAAGCTGCATTTCAGATTCACAAGGCTAAAATCTGGAACGGTCTTCCTGGAAATGTGAGACAAGCTTCTTCTTTGACAATGTTAAAATCCAGGTTTAAAACACTTCTGTTTCTGCTTCAACTGAGAGATTTTATGAGAGATTTTATTTGTATCTTTTTAATTTACTGTCAATATTTATAATTGTAATGCCTTGTTTGATTGTTTCTATCTTTTGTTCAGTGCTTTGAGTTTCCTTTTGTTTTGACTGTGCTATACAATAAACTTGCCTTGCCTATTGCAAAAAGTATGTCTCGACCAGTGAGTGATTCTGCAGAGCTTAAGTAGGTCAATAGGACTGTAAATGGACGTCATATAAACGTCAATATTTTGGTCATATAAGACGTCGAGAGGACGTCGGACCCGACCGGTTCTGTACCACATTGCAACCTTGAATGAACGTCCAGATAACGTCCAGATGACGTTGAAATTACATAGTTTTGACATCTGCTTGCTTAATGGGAACAACGGAAAACGAACGTCATATGAAGGCAATATTTTGGTCATATAAGACGTTGATAGGACGTCGGACCCGACCGGTTCTGCACCACATTGCAACCTTGAATGAACGTCCAGATGACGTTGAAATGACATAGTTTTGACATCTGCTTGCTTAGTGGGAACGACTGAAAACGAACGTCATATAAACGTCAATATTTTGGTCATATGAGACGTTGATAGGACGTCAGACCCGACCGGTTCCGTACCACATTCAAACCTTGAATTGACGTGCCATCAACGTAACATTTGGAGGTTGAGGTGACGTCGGGAAACGACGTCGAGAAAACTTTCATTCTGCACCCACCAGTGACCTATATTCTACGTCGGACAACGACGTTCAAATTACGTTGATTCAACGTCGGCTTGCTTAGTGGGCAGGTTCTAGCAACAGGCCTCTGAGCAGTTAAAAATCCTAATACTTTTGGACTCTCCAAAAACGTATGTTTCTTCAACTTCTCATGTCTTAAAGCACTCATTCAGTCTCTTGTGCTATTGCCCACTTGAACCACCTGCAGCCTCCTCTCAGCCGTGTGCTCTGGGAGCGTGTCATCCATCAGGCTTGTCGGCGGTCGCTCTGGGGCAGTTGGCAGAGGCTGCGTGGGACTCGCCTCATTTCCCTGTTCTGATTATCCTGCTCCAGTCTCTGTGGGAACGGCCAGCTGCCACTCGAGGCTTCACGAGCCTCCTCTGCATACACCCTTTTCAATCCAAGCTTTTAGAAACATTGAACATGTGGGTGTTTTCTATCTTTTCCAGTTAGTTTCATCTTGCCCACTCAACCCACATCCAATCAGAAATCCCCAAGATTACAGATGAAAACCATTTACAAGTAGAGTGTTGAGTTCATTAACAATAATGGGCACAATCTGTTCTCTGTATTCTCTATTATCTCTGGCTCTTATTTATTTATTTATTTATTTATTTATTTGGAGGATAAGCCCCTAGAGATGAAACATCTCGTTTTCGAGGGGGTCCTCAAAAAGGTAACAGTGGTGACAGATACAATGCAATACAATAAAGTAAACAAAAAGCAACAATAAACAATACTCACACAAAACAAACTCACACACACACACACTCACACACACACGCACACACCATGACTGTTGTAAATATAATTGATGCAGACAATAAATAGTGAAAATACTAAACTTATTAATATTAAAGGCAGTAAACATAGGATTATGTAACCCAAAATCAAAAGCAATGACACTGATTTTGGAGATTTCGCACAAGAGCATTCTTAAACTGAGCCAGAGAACGGAGAGAGCGAACAGATGAGGGCAAACTGTTCCAATCAGACGGTGCTTTAAATTTAAATGCATGTTTCCCGACTTCTTTTTTCAATCTAGGGACTGAAAAGAAGGACTTATTTGCATGACGCAAACTATAGGAGGATTGAAAATTTAAATATAGTTCATATGAAATCTTCAGATTGAGCCAAAATTATGTTATGAAAGAAGCGAGTCGCATGCCTCCTCCTTTAGTCCCCTTATGTCCCTTAACCCCGCCCCCTTGACTGAGCATCAGGAGAAGATGCTCACATCAAAAGCACCACTCCTCTGCAGATCCCAACAACATAGAAGAGTTTTAGAGTATGTCCGCTTTAGGTTTGTGAGCAGGGCCTCAACTTCTAACCCTATTACCCAGAACGCCTTTTACCCAGTCAAACGCACCAGTCTCTGTTCTCTCAACGCTTTGAACAAGTCTAATAGAAGTATTAGACTCATTTAGACACACTGGCACTATAATGATCAAATGTGCAGCAGTGGTTCAGATAAATGTTTTTATGAAGCACAGAAAAAAGTGTGTCTTTCCTTCAACACAACTTCACCTCCACCAGAATCAGGGCTTCAGCATTTATCCTAGCCGGCGGAACTTGGTCCTTTGTATTTATTGAGGGTGTGGCTGCTAGAATAAGCGATGGATTCTTTAGTGTTCTGGGCAATAGTATCTATTCCAATCTTCCAAAACTCACTTGGCGGCATGAGCACTGGAAACTCGGTGCAGATGGACGATGACCCGCAGCACACTGCATAAGCAATTAAATCTTTTTCAAGGCATAGATGGTGAATCTTATGCAATGGACATGACCTGAATCCAATTTAGCATGCATTTACTTACTGAAGTTAAAATTGAAGGGAAAATCGAAGGCACAAACGAGCACAACGTGACTATTGGTTGTAGAGTATTCATGATCAAACTTTTCGATGATATTGATAGTATGTTCTATTATAATTATTCCTTCACCTTGACCTGATTTATCAGATTTAGATGTAAAAACCATCATATTATTGTTTTAATTCATTTCCATTCAGCTGGTGCAAGTCAAAAAAGATTATGTCCTAATCTATGACCTGACTATATGCTAAAAGTCAAGAGTGAATGTTAATTATACCTTATGTTTGACTTCTTAAGATAATAATATTCTTAGAATAGGTCTTTTATTGTGATTCCCTCCAACATTAATTTGTAAGTCAATATATTTAAATAAATGCCATCTATGCATTCTGTTTCAGATTGGGTGCTGATTAAACCAATTCTGTGTGTTTCATGGTGCATTTCAACCGGCTCCTCTCCTCGTCCTGACAGTGTTCCCCTGAGACTGCTCCTAAATGCTGCTTCATACACTTGTAAGAAAGTTCATCTGGCAGCAGAGCCGCTAAAAGGCAGGAGCTGGCCTACTTTCTCACCCCCAAATACTTTTCTTCCCAGCAGCACACTGATGTGGTACTTCGTTTGCCTCCTGAGCAGCACTCAATCAGGCGACCCAACCAAACTCAAAAAGAGAAGGGACTTACAAACATCAACAATAAAAAAAATATTTTTTTTTATTCATAGCTACAAATTCTATCAAGGAATACCCCGTAAGGAAATTAATATTTATATTTTTGTATATTCCACATAACTTATTGTTATTGGGGATGAATCAAAACGAGAAAGGCGAAACAAGAGAGCCGCTCCTCATGCCAGTGAGGACCAAGCCCCGGTGATCCAAGATGGCGCCCTATTCAAATCAATGGCTTGTGCTCCGTGGCAAATGTGCCACCCACGGATCTATGATAATAACTGCATAGGGTATTACTAGCTTATAGCTGTCCCACCCACGGGCACAGGGGGCGCCCGTGGTACTGCAGACTAAATTCACGCGGGCTACCCAGAATAATGTCCCATAGAACTCAATGTAAACAGCTCGACCTCAGCTGACAGAGAACCTACAGCTTTCATAAGATCGGCTTTGGAGAGATTTTAGTGTCCCTTGTCATCCTGAACTTTATTTCTTATTAAATCCCTCGGTTTTCTTTAAATCCACACTTTACTGCCACAAACTCTGCTCAATTGGCTCCCGCTCCAACTCCCGCTCTGATTAACTGCTCTGATTGGTCAGAGCGCGGCCGAGCCTCTCTGTGCACGTGCGTGAGACCCCATGTGAGACCCACACACGCTTTTCTTTATATTTTCTTTATATCCACACTTTAGTGCCACAAAGTTTGCTTGTTTTCTTCCCGCTCCGGCTCCGCTCTGGCTCTGCTCTGGCTCCGCTCTGATCAGCAGCTCTGATTGGTCAGAGCGCGGCCGAGCCCCTCCGTGCACGTGCATGAGCAACGCATCATGGGAGCTCGGCTACTGCGCAGAACCAGGAGGACCAGACGATGTCCAAATATGGGCGAGTTCCGCTAATCTTAATGTCCCGTGCGCCACTGAGCACATGCCATTGATTTCAATTGGGGGCCATCTTGGATCACCAGGGCTTGGTTCCACCATAGGCACCGAGAGATTAGCGGAACTTGCCCATATTTGGGCATCGTCTGGTCCTGGTTCTGCGCAGTGGAAGAGCTCCCGTGATGCTTTGCGCCAAATACGCATGTGCATGTGGTGCTCAGCCACGCTCTGACCAATCAGCGGCGAGTGATCAGAGCGGAGCTAGAGCGGGTTTGTGGCACTAAAGTGTGGATTTAAAGAAAATGAGGATGACAAGGGAAACCAAAATCTGACCTTTATGAAAGCAGTAGGTTCTCTGTCAGCTGCGGTCGAGCTGTTTAAGTTTACCGTAAGAATCCAGCATGGGTCCTTTAGCTCCAAGCTAGTAATACCCTATTTAGATATTAAATAGATCCATGGTGGGGACACGCATATCCCTCCTCGACCGCTCCTTGTCCACATCTCAGTCCACGCCCCGTCTAGAGACCGTCCCTGTTCTTGTCCGCCTCTGTTGTCCTTCCACCTTCTCTTTATGTTGTTCTAACTCCTCCTGCCATCCGGCACAGATCGTCTCATGACTGGTGCCATTGGTCCACTTGTTTGGATGGTCAATGCAGCATGGGGATGGCAAATTAACTCATAAGAAACACAGCAAAGATACAAGCATGCAGAAACACAAATGCCATCTCCATATGCCCATGAAAGTACATGCAGCTAGAGGAATGGAATCATTCAGTCAACTAAGGAATGTATTGAGAAAAGAACAAAGGAAGAGTGCTTAATGTAAGTAAAAGTCAGAATAAAAGTGAAAAAAGGAAGAGTGCTTAATGTAAGTAAAAGTCAGAATAAAAGACAAAAATCTGTTCAAAGGCTGAACTGTGTAAATTCCACCCGGACCAGTCTGGATGAGTCTCAGTAGCGTGACCTCCACTCTACAACATGCTCCTGGTGAGTGGAGGCAGCAGAGGAGAGAGCTCAGTGCTGGTTTGGCGTCTGTGGCACTGCACATTCACAATGTCAACATGTAAGCCCTCGTGTAGTGCTTTGTGTACATTGAAATTGGAAACAGGATAAACACAAGCCTACTTTGTATTAGGAATTTAAAAACCGTATTCATTCTTCTCATAATGGATATAGGCCCACTACATTGTTTTTTTTTTTCTCTCAAGATGGATTCTAATGAATTCATAGGTTGAAGAAAACCTCTCTCCATCACGGTTCAACATGTTGCCCTGGCTTAAAACATGTGTTAAAAATGTTCCCAAAGCCCATGGAATCATTATTTTTCTAGTTTTGCTTAAGCGTTTTACATCTTGGTTGCAGATTACAAGAGACTAGGGGGATGAAAAGGACCATAGTAATCATGCTCAACAGTGTAATATTATGTAAGATGTGAAATGCTGTACTCATAGACCTGTTTTGTATAAGCTCATCCCGCATCATAACCTAAAGTGTGTATCATTAACCACTACAGCAACACAAAACCATTATTATCATTATTAATTTCATTATGACTCCTCACAATTCTGATATTTTCATTAATTTCTCATATTTTAGGTTGCTATCAAACCCTTTCTAGATTGTGGATGATGGGAAAGACAAATTGTATCCCACATTAGCTTTTGGGCTAATATTGTCAGGAAATAACTGAATACACTCACCTTTTGAGGCTTTGTGATTTTATTTTGATATTTTTTTATACAATTTTGCACGTTTCGTCATTATTTTTTGCAGCGTTTGGTGTTCTGTGCCCTGATTGGCTGTGGCCAGGCGTACAACATTCAGACTTCAGTGCATTAGTTTGGGTTGGTCCGGTTCTGAATCTAAGACTCTGAAGGGTGATTGGAATATCAAATTCTCAGAGCACAAAAAATAGGAAACATTTAGACCTGTACATTTAAAGGCACACAAATTAACCCTTGACTTTTCTTTTCTTTTCTTTTCTTTCTTTCTTGTATATCTGTAGATAGATAGATGGATGGATGGATAACTTTATTACAAACTCATGGTCTAGATAAGCATGGATTTATATTTAAAACACAAGGCCATTTCATCAGGCATAAGTTTCAGGCATGTGTCTGTCCTCAGTCCTGAGTGGGCAGCTCAGACTTATCTCCCCCGCTCTAGGAGGAGGTGAGGACTGGTGACCTGGGCCTTCCCCTGACTCCCCATCTGTTCTAAAGCAGAAAGTGGGTGAATCAGTTTGATAGACATCCTCGTACTGGACAGGACTGTAAGGTTATTTACATTACGCACACTAAAAAATCCATTGTATGGAGTCTGAACTATATTTGTGTTTTTCTGCAACGTGCATAGGATTATTAAAGCTATATATATACCAAATAAGTAAATACATGCTGATTTCTAGCCACAAATGATGGAACCGAGAATGGGCCAAAACTGAAGAAAAAAACATAACAGGCTGTCTTGCAGTCTCTAAAACAGAATAATAGCAATCTGTCACTGCATCTGTGAGTTCACCTCCAAAAGAAAGAACGGCAAAGCATTTGGCAGTTTTGTGTGTTACATTGAATCACAGCGCAAATAATAGAAAATATGCAAACGTCACAAATATAACATAAGATAACGTGATTGATGAGAGATCGAAGTCTGATCGAGGACATATGAGCAAATGAGTCTTATCAAACTTCTCTAATGAATTGCCTAAAACATGTTTTACTTGCATTTGTAAGAAGGGACATTTTCATTAAAAATTGTGACATATAGAGGAATAAGAAACACAAATAATTATATTTAGAAGATAACTACAATATTTATGCTTAAGAAAACATTAACTGAAGTATATAAATATAAAGCAAGATTGTCTATTGTTGCAAATGTAATTAAATCGAGTCTGACTAACTTACACTTTTAAACGTCCACCATTTAAAGGTACAACGTGTCCATCATGTTGCATTGTACATTAAGTGGAATTTTGAAATATTTCCCGTTTTCTTAAATTGTAAAACAAATGTACTGGTATCCATGATGAATGAGTGGCTGAGGAATAAGGGACTGCAAATAATACTTTGAAAGTGCTTGCGGAACATTTTAAAATGTTAGATTGAATAGTTGTTTTGTACATGCAAGTTAAATATTGCAATCTGTGAGTTATCAGGCAGTGTTGATTTTTCCAAACGGCATCTAAGGCAACAGTAATACCTGAG
The DNA here is from genome assembly GCA_964034765.1 of Knipowitschia caucasica. Classification (NCBI taxonomy): domain Eukaryota; kingdom Metazoa; phylum Chordata; class Actinopteri; order Gobiiformes; family Gobiidae; genus Knipowitschia; species Knipowitschia caucasica. Next base: position 18,056,299 of record OZ035823.1, read on the forward strand.
AAACTCAAGCTCATTCATATCATTTTTCCATTACTCATGTTCCTCTCTATCCTTCATGCTCACAAATGAGTCGTGAGTATGCTGATGACACGCGCGCACGCACGCACACACACACACACACACACACAAACACACACACGCACGTACACTCACACACTTTGCACGATTGTGGATGTCAATGCGGGTTCAAGGTTCTTGCACATTTGATTGGGGGCTTCATTCACTCACCACTAAAGTTCTTGCCGCAGATGAGGTGTTGATAGGGCTGCAGAAGACCCCAGATCTCAGAGTCACTGCTTATGGCTTGCTCAAGTGACTCGAGAGAAAACTTGGGGATGCCGTTGTCTCTCTCCATCATCGCGCTGCGCAGTATTCGGCAGAACACGTCTCGGAATAGACTCTCCATGCACGCTGCGAGGTATATGGCTGCATGGTCGTGGATCCTTAGAGCCACCCGACTGTCTACCATCCACCTGAAGAACTTCCCCACGGAGAAGACGAGCCCGCAGCGCGCAGACTTGCCTCGGCTGAACTTGTCGCCCGTAGTCATATTGTAGAGTGAGAGTGCGCTCACAGCTCCAGTGATACAGTTTACAGAAATGGTCCACGATAGTACCATCTTAATTGCACTCTGGATCTCGTTTTTGGTGCACTTTGCATAGCGCAGGCTCAGGCGCTGTGCTTCGCGGGCCACCCGCAAGAGCGCACGGCTGATGAGAGCCGAGAGTCGGGCCAGGACCTCCGGTGGTGGGCTCCCCGCCATAAGCGTCTCATCCTTCCTCAGCGCACCCTCCACCTCCCCCAAGCTCCACGGCACGTCCTCCAGCTCGGGCAGCTTGGCGCACTGGCCCGAACACTCCAGGATGTCCGTGTCCTCCGCCAGGACAGTGTTCACCGTGTCCAAACTGTTGTGCCTGCTGTGCATAGATTCTGTCAAATGCCAGCAGTTGCCCCCATGCAAGGACTGCTGCGTGTCGGAGCAGCAGAGCGACACGCTGGATGACCTGACCGAGTCTGCAGCTCCACCATAACCAGAATCCAGAGTTAGATCCTCCAGCGTCCTCACGACTGTTTTACCAGTGCCTGCCATGACTGCGCCGCATACTGTAGGTATGCAGGGGACCGCTGACCAGAGCCACAAACTCCCAAGTCCTCTCACGCTGTTCTCGGGTTTCCCCCCCAAAATAACAGGAAAAATGATAGTAAAAAACACCAGCAAGATTATTTTGCCAACAATCACGGTGAATCAATGTTCTTAAGTTTGTTCGTTCGAGCACCTGCGTGCAGATCTCTGCGCTTCTGCAACAAGCGCACGCTCCCTCTGACTGGGAGGAGGGACTAGAAATGTCTTTATACAAACCAATCCGCCTGACTGACGGGGGCAACAGGCTTCAGCTTGACATGGCTACCTGCTTTTATTTGAGGCTAGGCTTCTGTTGTCTCTCACCCTCGTGAGTTTTCGATCTCTATAATGAAACCGGCATGGAATGAAAGATATTCATGATTATTCAAGTTTGGACAAAGGTATAGCCTAATTCCTGTTTGTCTTGTGCATGTTACATTCAAAGTTTCAACATAACATAAGAGCAGATTTTTAAATGTTCTATGGGCTGTTTAAAATGATTGCCCTCTGGTCATCCACCAGATAATCGTGTTGAAGACATTAATATGCTTTTAGTCAATAGAGAGACCATGAATAACAGCCCATTTGGGTATAAAGCTAACAACAAATATACCAATTTTGAATTACAAATTCAATGTCTTCTAGATCTTAAAGTAATACAGTTACTATCACTCAGCCAACAGACACTTTAAAATGTACACTCAGAAGGCACCTGAATTTGCTACAGGTAAAGTAAATCTCTATCTATCTAAAAGATGAGCAAGTAGATGATAACCCCAAAAAAACAAACAAAATGAATACACTTTCACAGCAGGGTCATATATAAAAGCCTCAGTGTTCAGGACTTTCAGCATCAGTTCCTCGGTAAGTTACAGTAACAGTTATATAATCACGATCTAAACATACTGTATGTTGAACAAGGACATAGATTTGTTTCACTGAGGAGGCAGGAGATAAAGTAAATCATTTAAATAATTTGTAGATAGTGAAGTTTGTTTCAGGCAAATGTCATATTCACCCAAGGGAATCTCAAAATAAAGCACTGTCCCTGCATGACTAATGTTGAATGCCACAGATGGAACCACTCATTCCAGCACATTCAGATACACATTTAAAATTAAGCTCGAGTTCAGGTCATATGCACGTAAGCAGCAGCAGACCAGTCCAAGTATCACCAAGCAGGAGACTGCTATTACCATGTGCACTGCGGGCCATGCACCTGGTGGCAGCCAGACCAGCACTGAGGAAATCTTAACAAAGGCAAAACAGCAGCATCTGAAGAGTCATAGATTGTTGTAAATATTTTCACAGTGATCCCATGCACAAGAAGCTAATCTACATACCACTCTGAGCTGAATGGTAGAATGTGGAGTGTGCACCTGCTGCATCCAGCTGCTCAACCTGGATGCAGAGCTACTTCTCCTTTTGGTTGTTTTTAGGCCTGAGGTAGACAATGTTTTGGCAAATTTTCACCACATACTGTACGGGAGAGTGGGCCAGAGTATAATCCCTTTCCTCCTCATTCTAATACAGCATAAAGCTACTGTATATGCTCCGCTGTCTCCACATGTCTACATTCCTATTGGGCTTTCTTATTAAGGCTACAGTTTTGTCAAGCTCAGTGTCTTAAAACAGATGCAATAAACTACCTACTCTCTTTCTCTCATTTCTAATAGTTTGTATCGCCACACTTTCTTCTGCAGCCGACACAGTGGTCGTCCTTTATTCTCCCAAAGCTGCTGTCATTTTCTTGTGAATAAAGTTATAACTATAGCTTTTGCCTTAAAGATGCAGTCAGTGATTGTCTTCAGACGCATTTTTTTTTAAATATTGTGGCAAAATGTCCCTAAACCCTAAAAGTAGTCAAGTTATAATGTAATCATGTGAATTGATTCCTATAGTCTCCAAAAATCAATACAAATATTTTGTTGTGGACCGATAAAAATAAATGATGGGATTTGTTCATCCCCAACAAACCAATGGGATGTGTTTACCCCATAGACTGTATATATTAACGGACGTAGTCACGCCTATCTCCGCCGTTCTAACTAATGGGACAAGAATTACCAAAATGGCCGCAAAAGGTCTCGCCCACAAGAAAATTGTGTGAAAACGCATCTGCGCATGTGTCAGCCGTCGAGAGCCCCATTCATTTGGGCAAATGCCTTCAAAAATTCACAGCGACTAAACCAGATTGGTCCAAAAAAATTCACCCCCCTCAGCATTGACACACATGTGGAACAGAGCTTTGGGCCAAGAGCCAACTTTGCTGGATGTTTGGTTTGGTGGAGAGGCGAGGGGAGGGGGAGTGGTTTCAAGTTGGTGCTACAGTACGGCTAAGCTAACAACATCGCTTACTGCCTCTTCAACTGAGGGCTACCTCCAAAACGCATTAATGCTTAAGGGATTGTTGTGACAAGCGATCATCCATTTCAATTCCCACAATCCCCCATCTGAGCTAGAACCTGAAAGTTCTGGAAGCCATAAAAAGCTTTAATTGTCCTGTACCCATTTCTTTTAACCTGATCAGATGTACCTCATTAAACAGATCCGGTCAGCTCTGCAATTAGAAGGATTGAAGGGAAGTTGTTGTTGTCAATGACGCTCAGCATGATTGAGGACATACTGAGAGGAAACAAAGAGTGAATGTGCCTGGATTTATAACTACTTTCAAATCAATGTGTATCTCAGTGTGTGGGGCTTCAGTTTGGAACGGATTAGCAGAAGATTTAAAACCATGTTCAACACTGATTGCATACTCTACATTATATTGTCAGAATGGACAGAGTGGGCATTGGTGTTTGTTATTATAGGTAGAAAAGGCCGGTGTGAGTATGATTTTGAACTTCTGGAGCAGAGCTAGGCAGCACAGCATGGAGCACACAGTGATCGGGCCGCAGGGAATGTGGACAAATCCAGGGATGAATGCACGGAGTCAGGCAGAGTGGACCAGAGGAGAGAGACCAGTGGCAGGAGGCTTCGTGGGGGATCTGGAGAGTGCAGCGGCAGCAGCCCCCCCCCTCCCCCGCTCATAGCTAAGTTGCTTAAATATTAGTTGGCGGTGGTTGTTTGGGTTGCTGTGCTTTTGTGAACTGGACTGTAACATAGAATACCATCAGTAACACACTACGCAGCCAGGGACTCAAATCCTGCAGTGTCAGATGTGTCCCCCTGCTTAAGCCAGCACATGTCCAGGCTCGGCTGAAGTTTGCTAGGGAGCATTTGGATGATCCAGAAGAGGATTGGGAGAATTCCTATGGTCAGATGAAACCAAAAGAGAGCTTTTTGGTAAAAACTCAACTATTCCTGTTTGGAGGAGAAAGAATGCTGAGTTGCATCCAAGGAACCCCATACCTATGAAGCATGGGGGTGGAAACATCATGCTTTGGTGCTGGTTTTCTGCAAAGGGACCAGGACGACTGATCCGTGTAAAGGAAAGAATGCATGGGGCCATGTTTTGTGAGATTATGAATGAAAACCTCCTTCAAAACGTGGCTGGGTCTTTCAACATGACAACGATCCCAAACACACCGCCCGGCAACAAAGGATTGACTTTGCAAGAAGCATTTCAAGGTCCTGGAGTGGCCTAGCCTGTCTCCAGATCTCAACCCCCCAACTCCAGATCCATGTTCCCCAGCGACAGCCCCAAAACATCACTGGTATAGAAGAGATGTGCATGGGGGAATGGGCCAAAATACCAGCAACAGTGTGTAAAAACCTTGTGAAGACTTACAGAAAACGTTTGAGCTCTGTCATTGCCAAAAAATGTATAAAGTGTTGTGATGAAATTTTGATATTGACCAAATACTTGTTTTCCACCATAATTGGGAAATAATTTCTTTGGAAATCAGAGTCTGATTTTCTGGATTTTTTTTCATTCTGTCTCTTATAGTTGAGGTATAACTATAACTATGATGAAAAAGTACAGGCCTCCCTTCTCTTTTTAAGTGGGAAAACTTGCACAATTGGAGGAGACTATATACTTTTTTGCCCCACTGCATGTGTCTGTTATTTTGTTATGTGAAATTGTTTGGTTCATGGAAGCGTTTTCATAATTCATAGAGGAAGGACTTAATTAACCTAAAGACACAGCAATAGAAGAAGCGGCAGAGACTCCTGTACACTGCATGAGAGGGAGAAAGTGCCACTAGGGCTTGAGTGGGCAGTGGGAGGCGGCTGCGTATGGGTGGCCAGGGCTTTCATCACCTCTTGTGGCTTTCATGATAATCATTATTAATACAAAAAAAAGTAATGTTGATATTATAAATACTATTACAATCATAAACTAATAACTAAATAACGTAGGGTATAGATTGGTTTTGTATTGTCGATTTACCAAAGTTATAATATAGTGAATACATCAGTTCTCAAGAGAGGCCAATCAGACTTCAGGGTTGGAATTGCTTTTCTCCTTTACATATATATTAAGCAATTGCAGTGTCATATAGGCGAGGCCTATTTGGCAAAATTTTAAAAACATGTCATTTTCTGCGAAACCTCTGGACTGTTAATGGTCCTGCGTGTGATGAGAGCACCACCTAGTGTCAACTGCAAACTGCTCACAGTGGAAGACCCACCATGCGCCACTTGCATTTAAACAAATACAGCAAATGATGTCACAAGTTTTAATACAGTCATGTCATTTTGATGAATGATTATAATTTGTAGATCTGAGAACAACTGCATCTGGGCTACAAAGTTGTGTCATGTTTAAACTAATTCAAGATCAGGGTGCACATTATTGTCATTATGATGATGGTGGTGGGTTTTTGTTTTGTTTGTCATTGATATTATGATAAAGCTCTTTAACCCAGAGACTGTAAGTTTGACCATTGCAAGTATATTGAGCACGTCATAAAAACGTGACCACGCTGAATGAACGAGCGGATACAAGGCTGAGATTCGGTGAAGAGGCGACAGGCTTTCTGAACAGAGGAAATTCTATTTTCTATTTAACCAAATTTGCATATAAAAGGGGCATTCGGAGAGACAATAAGGCGTTTATGAAGCGAAGTATTTGGATTGATTCAAAGCGAGGAATTATTGGCAGCTTTTCTGTGACATTTTATTTACATAACACCCGTCACCGTGCGTGCGTCGGCGCGTCCAGCTACACTTTAGTTTCATCGACCTATACTGAGCTCGACTCTCATCCGTCCTCACAACGAGTTTACGAACTACATCGCGTATGTATCTGAATCATAATCTGAATACATACATTTTTTCTATTCAGATAAACAAGTTATACAACGAGATGCCCCACTGCCTGTTTTAAGCGGTCCTAAAGCCCGCCGTGTTTGCATCCGCACCGCTGACCCCGCACTGTCTCGGTCCCAAATGCGTCTTTCGCAAAAAGCTTTGAAATTCTTCGACATAATGGAAAAGGTGCTGTTGGAGCAAGGCTAATTACTCTGTTGTCAGTTTGGCTACTCAGTTTTGAATCTATTTTTTTTTCCTCTGCTAGAACTGTCTAAAGCCAGAACACGAACGTGACCAAATACAGACTGCTAATAATATTCTTTAAAAAACTATTTGTCCAACTAAGTAATGGTCATTAATACGGTCCATTGGTTCAGGAAGGGCTTACGGCTCCACGACAATCCGTCGCTTAAGGACTCTCTGCTGGGAGCGGACACTGTCCGCTGTGTGTACATCCTCGACCCCTGGTTTGCCGGATCTTCTAACGTGGGGATCAACAGGTGGAGGTCAGTGGACCAGCCTCCTGCTCTTTGTTTATTTCGATTAGCAAAGTTAAAACAAATTGATGATGCTTGATAATCCATAATTGAGTATCCTCAATGTATTGTAATGGATGCTATTTCTATATAATGTAAATATATACCCTAGATCAAGGAACACATGCACAGACATGAAGCTGGACACATTTACACAATGTAAGAATTTGCTTCAATTGGCTGATTATTCTTTCAATTGCATGTTATTTTCATGCTTACATACTTACTATCTTCATGGTCATAATATCTTCATCACCACCACAAATTTCAATATAATTGTATTTAGGATTATTCTGTTTGCTGTGGTTGTCTTTCCTATTCAACATGATAAAACATAATTTTATTAGTCTATTCTTATAAACATGCATATGTGTGATTTGAGGTACAACACATTCTGAATTTGAGTCTGAGCTGCAGCAGTGATTTTGGCAACTGTTGCCTCTCTTGATGCAGTAACTAAGTAGTGTCATTTATTACACTTTGAGAAAGTAATTGGTAATGTGTGGCCCACCTGCATGTGAAAGTCTGGTCCTAGCAGCTCTACGAAAGCACTGCTCAGTACTTTAATGGGAGACCTTGGAACACCAGGGTCCATAGTTGGGCAGCTGCAGCTGTGGCCTTAGCAATAAATTTAACGTACCAGTACTACACGTGTGTATTTCATTGTTGTAGTGTAGGGAGATAATGCATATGCTTGACATCATCAACCTGTGTGGATGCGTGGGTAGCGCTCTGGTTCTGACCAAGAGCATCATGTTGTGCCTTGAAGGATGGCAGACATATGCAGAGCGCAAATTTCTCTTAGTGGATAACACAAGGTGATTAACAATTTTCTTATTATCTACAGCCATGCACAGGGTCAATGTCCATCATGCTAAATGAGTTTCAAAACTCATAATCCCTATAACCTCCCCTGCCCCCACATCTCTGCGTGTGCTGCATCTGGGCCAGTGTGTTAGTAGAAAACCCTCCTCTCCGGTCTGACCTACTTTTCCTCTCAATGAAAATAACATAGTGAAACCAGAGAGAACCATAGAAGTGTTTTTTTTTTGTGTTTTTTCTGCTGGTGATTGTCTTAAACAAACAATGCATGGTGCTGCCAAAGTGAGCGACTAGGGGTCTTTGCCCTCACCTGGGGATGTAGGCATCATTATCATTCTGTTTTCTATTCTTTTTACATTTGTGCACTTAGTGCAGCTGGTGTTGTTGCAAATGTGCTCTACAATTCAATTAGAGAAAAAAGATCAACATTTGTATGTCTGTATTTTTTCAGATATTTGATAATAAACAGATCTTAAACTCTCAATGGTGGTTCAGTTGGTAGAGCATTGGCCTTGAGCCTGAAGGTTGTGGGTTCGAGCCCACCACAAGACCTACTTCACGACTCCTCCCGATGACTGCTGTCGTTGTGTCCTTGGGCAAGACACTTAACCCACTTTGCCTGTAATGAGCACAGAAGTAGTTCGCTGCATGCCTTGATGTGTACTTATATGTGTTTGTGTATTCATCAAACTGAAATTTCCCCTCTGTGGGACGAATAAAGGACCTCCTTCTTCTAAAATTCTACCTGGTATTATATACACAGAGCTAGGATTAGTTGGCCAGTCAAAACACATTGACATTGTGGAATAAATTATTTAATTTATCATAAAGACGATGTTACAGACCTAATTTATCATACAATCTTAATGTTCTTTTTCCCAATTAATGTTCATTTTTTGCATAATTTTCTCCATAAACAAAGAAACCAGTAAGAAATCGATTACCGTTAAATACGTAATGCTCATTTTGGGTTTTATGGTGTGAACATAGCCAGTGCTTTTCCTGCTTTTCCTGCTGAAAGGTTGGAGTCAAAGTATACAGAATTATACAGGAAGCTTCCACCTACAAACTATGAGTAACTATAGCAACCACACAGGAAGCAGCTCATTACTGCCACTTTATTAGAATTCATTGACATCCCTAAAGTGATGGATGGTTTAATGTGTGAGTCAGACTTTTTTCCTTCTTGGCCTAGGTAAGGTAATGCGTGTTCAAATAAGTATGACCTGTTAAACAAAGAAACGGCTTCACCCAACACAAAGCTTCTCAACGTCCAGTCAGCCTTCAGTATTCCCATTATTACTTGAAATCATGTAATAAATTGCAAATTTATGATAACCTTTGAGCAACAGGGTGGCTGGGTGTATAGAACTCTCGCTTCTCAGCAAGAAGGTCCTGGGTCTTTTTGAGTGGAGTTTGTATGTTCTTCCTGTGTCTGTAGGTTTCCTCCAGGTGCTCCGGTTTACCCTACCACTAAGAACATGCACAATCGGTATGAATGTACTGAGTGAGTGAATGGATGGTGATGAATGGAGGAAAATAAAACAATATCTGAACTCTGAACATTGTAAAGTGGTTTGGGTGACCTTTTGATTAGATTACTTACTTTGTTTGATTCTTTTAGGTTCCTGCTCCAAAGTCTGGAAGATTTGGACTCAAGTCTTCGCAAATTAAACTCTCGACTGTTTGTGATCCGGGGCCAGCCCACTGATGTCTTTCCCAGACTTTTTAAAGTAAGTTGCATTTGAATAATGTGTGCTGGGCTGGATTAGGAGCTACAATTGTCACTTTTTTTTTTTTTTTTTAAGGAGTGGAAGATTTCTCGTCTGTCTTACGAATATGACTCCGAGCCATTTGGGAAAGAGCGAGATGCAGCTATTAAAAAGCTGGCCACTGAGGCTGGAGTGGAGGTGACAGTGTGCGTCTCTCATACGCTCTATGACCTGGACAAGTATGCTTACTTTGTTGTTAATATGTTAAGGTACATGTGTGTGTTCTCTCTTAACTGGTTCTTTTTTGACTCTGAAGGATTATAGAGCTGAATGGAGGTCAGTCACCGCTCACCTACAAACATTTCCAGACCCTCATCAGCCACATGGACCCAGTGGAGGTCCCTGTAGAAACCATAACGGCAGAGGTCATGGGCAAATGCACTACACCACTTTCTGAAGACCATGACGACAAGTTTGGGGTCCCGTCTCTAGAAGAGCTTGGTGAGTCAATGTTTGGAAGAGTCGTCAACGAAAAGATGAGATGAGAGAACTGTTAGGATTTAGGCAGACAGAGACGGATCGTGGTGTGCCAAACTCTGGAAGTTTATTTATGTTTCTCTCAAGTTCCACTGGTTTATTCTGTTTCTTTCCCTCAGACAGAATAAAGGCAGTACACAGTTTATATAGTCATTGTCACGTCACACATCGAAAGACATACGTGTCACAAAGAGACAGTCACATCATAGTCATAACATGGAGTCCTTGTAGAGTCCTTGTACAGTCCTGCACGTAGGCCATATTGCTATCTAATACTAACACTCTCCCCTTTGATCACATAATCACATGTGATCACTCAAATCGATCAATCAATAAAATGGAAAAAGAAAAAAAAAAAAATTCCAAAAAAACTTAAAAAAATTATTAAAAACAAAGAAAATGTATGCATTACACTCATAATCATCAAATCAATATCAGTGGATTTTATCCTCTATCCTGGGAAAAAATAAAAAAATAAACAAACAAATCAAAAATAAAGTAAATAAATAAACAAAAAACAACAAAAACAAATCAAAAATAAAAACAAACAAACACTATTGGACACAGTAGAACTCAGCAGATTCAGTCAAAACACAGACAAAAACGAGCTGAGTCTCAAATTTGAAGCTAATTTCACTTTTCTTACTTTATACTTTTATTCTAATGATAATTGTTTACACTACACTCAATCTTATTTCACTGTATTATTATCACTTTTTAATCTTAGACTGTGTACTTTACTCTCTATTCACTATAGTTTAAACTATTCTAATCTATTTACAAATATGTTTGTATATTTGCTTCTATTGAGCCATATTCTTAAACATACATTTTAATCTAATACATCTCTCTGTGGTTTTATACTCTCATTATCAGTTTGGGATGAATGTACATCTTTAATCAAATTAGTATTATCATTACAAGAGCTAATCTATTTTAGCAGGTTTGGGGTTGGGGTCAGTTATTCTACAATGGTGTTTGTGCTGGAAACTTCTCAATATCTAAATATCTACTATTGTGTTTTTGTGCTATACCCCAATACATCAAAATGCTTTTAAATGCTTTTGAATCTCTGTTGGTTGTAATCTATCTCATTGATCTAGGCATTAATCTAGACTACACTCATATGAACTTTTGCATTGTCAACATTCACTCATGTTTGAACACAAGTGAATTTGGAAGGTATCTAATAAAACTGTACATAAACTGTAATTAACTTTATCTACTTTTGAAGTAAATGCTTGTGAAATGGTCCCTTTACCATTTGATATTAGCACTGGCTACAAATAATCTCTATTTTTGAAAGCATCGATGGTTGATGCATTTATCTACTCCTATTTTTACTCTATTTTTTAACTCCAAAGCTCGGTTGCAGCTAGAGCCAAGGCATATTTCTAGTTTGTGACTTCTGTCACTTTTAATATCTCTAAAATACTCTGATTCTAATATTATAGCTGATCTATCAAAAGGATAACATTGTAGGGTACTATTTTAACTCTTACGTGGAAATATGTTTATGAAAAACAAAGGAAGTCAAATTCTACTCTTTTACTACTATTTAACATCTACTAAAACGCTACAACACTCATACTTTATCATTTTCAAAGTTTTTGTCTGTCAGATGTCTGAATACTTAACATGTATATTGCATTTGTCACAGGTTCTGGTTGTAGCAATAGCATCGGCAATAGACGTTTTCATTGGCTGGTTCTTGTTCCGCAAATGGCTGTGTCCAATAGATCATCAGATGTCCAGAAGCTAGGGACAAACAAAAACAAAAGAAAGAATCATGAGTATCTCTCTCATTTAGCACTCATCAATGTATGATTTCAAAAATATAAACATCACTCCCCAGTTTTCTCTCTCAGGTCCTCAGGTCCTCAGGTCCTCAGGTCAGGTCATACTCCGAGAGATGTCATCTTGGTCATCAGTAGGGTCCAAGCCATGGTTCTGGTCACTCCAGATGCACATCAGATCTCCAGATACAGTCTTTTCAGTTGAAGCACATCAGGTCATTTGCGATGCACTTCTGGTCAATGGTGCAGTGTCTCAGTTCCTGTACACAGCTTGTTATGCAATAGTTACTCTCTATGGTTAAGTCACTTTGATTCTACTTTAACACAATTTCTATTCATGCTGTTGCTAATGTCCCTCAGACAAAAAGCAAGCGCAGTTTACTTCTCTAATTTGTGTTTTTATCAGATCTAATTCTAATCAATGTAATTACTTCACACAGTACAAAATCAACAAATCAAAAGTGTCAGGACAGACGTCAATTAAGTCCATGACAATATAGAATTCAAATGAACATTTCTGGTCTCAAAAAATACTGATTCAACTAAAGATTCAAGTGATAGACAATTAAAAATATGTGTTTACATTGGAGTAAACTTTTAAAATGCTTTTTTCTCATGTTCTGCTTTTTCATGTATCTATATGTAAATGTGTGATTGTGAGTGTATGTGTGTATGTGTGTGTGTATATGAATTTTGGGGTTGTGTCTCAAGACTCCTCGAACCACCTGTAGGTCTCAAAGGTCACACTGTGGTGATGTAAACCACGTAGACACACTTTCAACTCCCTCTAGGTCTCTACCTGACGCTCCACCCATCACGTCTCCAGATACCTCTCTTTCATGGCCCCGGTCTCTCTCACACCCACTCAGCTCTGCAGTGGCGTGGGGAGGGGCAAGGAGGTGGCATTTCCTTTTGCTCTTTGATCTGTGACCTGTGGCTGGGTGGGCTTTGCGCTGTCCAGTGTCCAGCAGTCCAGTGACCCTGTACAGTGTGTGCTCTTGGTTCTGGAAAACAACCTTATAGTCAAATTAAAAACAACAGAGATTGTGAATGAGATTGTTTTTCTCTCTGAAGTCTAAACAATTTTGAAGCGCTCTTGGCTTTCCCAAGCGCTATGTAAATAAAAGATTACTTATTATCTTACTAATGATGACATTTGAAGACCAGAAACTAAAGAAGTTATCAAAACAACAATTATACTCAAAACAAACAACCTTTTAAACTTTAAAACATGTATTATATACTTTTGTACTGTGTGATGTTTTTAATCTTGAACATCTTGGGTTTCACTTTATGGACTTTCCCTTTTACACTTATTTATCTCAGCATCTATTCTACTAATTTAAAATAATTGCAGCATTTTTCAAATGAAGTCAGTATGAATTGGAGCACATTTTAGACCAGGCTCCTGTGCTGCGTGCATCTGCAGCAGGAGGAAGGTCAGGTGCATAGTCAAAACAAAAACAAAAGTCACCACTTGAATGTGAATTGGGTGAATTGGGTAGTTTAACTTAATAATATAATACTTTTACAGCCTAATTCCCTCTTTCTTTTTTAGACGAAGTCTACAATCATTAATCACTTTTAACAGATTCTAATTTAAATGTTTGAAAAACGGCTTTTGTAACTAAAATAAAAAATAAAAACAAACACAACTCACAAAAAGTTAAGAAATAAGCAGCAGATTTAAAAAGAAAAGCACAGCTTTTTGTACTAATCTCTGGGTTTCAAAAACATATAATATTCAAAACTTATTCACTAATGGTGTTTAAAAACGTTTAACTGTGTCATAACACAATGTTCAATGGCAAATTTCGCAAATTTAACTGAATAACAACTATGAAAAGCCTAAATCCTAAAGCAGTAGCTTTGCTTCAGATTCACAGCCAGAGCAGCGAAGGAGGGGGCCGTTTCCCTGACAACGGCAGCAAGATAGAGATGTGCACACACAGGCAAAAAGATACAGAAGAATAACTTTCAAGATTACTTTGTTAAGCGAATATAACTGATGTTGTTCTTTATACTTTTGTCATCCAAATCTAGAAGTGATCACTTTCCACACTAGTAACAAAAGGCACTCTTATCTTTAACGTACGCTTCTATTTTATCGAGGTAGCAAACTAATTTAAACTCAAAATCTCTTTCTAAAAAACAAAAACAACTGTTGGATACATCCCTCTCATAGCTCAACTGTAGATAAAACTCGGCAAAAAATGTAAATAACTCACGAAAGCTCTCATAGCTCAACTTTAGATAAAACTCTGCATTCTCCGTTCACGCCAAAAACAAACTAAAAAACAAAAAACTCCCTTTTTCTGTATGTAATTTAAACCGTGATCACTGAAATATTGTTGCTTCTTTACTTTTGTCATTTATCAGCCTGAAATTCGTCAATTTCAAAGCTTTTGTAACAAAGGCCTCCTTAACACGTTTCCCTTTTTATTGCTTTTATGTTTACACCATGGATTCACTAACTATTTTCTATTCTCTATTCTCTGCCCCGGCTACTCCAAAGGCAGGGACCCCGATACGTCAGGGGTTCCTTTCTCTCTGTCCTGACTACTTCAAAGGACAGGGACCCCGATACGTCAGGGGTTCCTTTTTCTCTCTGTCCTGACTACTTCAAAGGACAGGGACCCCGATACGTCAGGGGTTCCTTTTTCTCTCTGTCCTGACTACTTCAAAGGACAGGGACCCCGATACGTCAGGGGTTCCTTTTTCCTATAGGGACTGGTTACCCACACAGCTAACCTGTTTTCTACAACATAAGACATGACAAAGACGTGACAAAGACACAACAAAGAAAATTTGATTTAGAGAGATTTGGACAGACCTCCGGGACAGCTCAAAATTTAGCTAGTATCCAATTATGCAGACTTTACATATTAAAAAAGGTGTCTGCTTACCTTAATTCTTTGTCCGGACTGTTCGAGAGGTCGACCAACATCTTTTCCGCGTCGAAAAATTCAATTTAAAAAACAAAAGTGACAGAAGCGACAAGAAGCATCCAGGAACAGCTCTTCCAGCCTGCTGGAATCTCCGCTCCCAGACACAGCATGCCGATCTCTCACGCCGAGGAAAAGAAACAGAGCAAGCTCGCTCAAAACAATCCAGAGAATGGCACAAACTGAGCCGCGCATTCTCCACCAAATCTGTTAGGATTTAGCAGACAGAGACGGATCGTGGTGTGCCAAACTCTGGAAGTTTATTTAAGTTTCTCTCAAGTTCCACTGGTTTACTCTGTTTCTTTTTCTCAGACAGAATAAAGGCAGTACACAGTTTATATAGTCATTGTCACGTCACACATCGAAAGACATACGTGTCACAAAGAGACAGTCAAATCATAGTCATAACATGGAGTCCTTGTAGAGTCCTTGTACAGTCCTGCACGTAGGCCATATTGCTATCTAATACTAACAGAACCTTTTATTCGTTATTCTCACTGAGGGGAAATTTCAATGTTGCAGCGCACATACAGGACAGTAGTAAGAGCACACAAAATATACAAGTATCGGCTATGTTTCTTAGCTAGCTGTAAATGCTGCAATATAAATATATCTCTGTATCTATCTAATTAGTGCAAAGTTTGATACATATAGGGCAAGATAAAATGACATGCAGTGGACTTTCTGAAATTGCAGTATTGCACATGATTACAGTATTTACCATTTACAGACGAATGACATGTACAGGCTCAGCAGTTTTCCAAAAATCCACGCCTAATCCACATATACATTTCTATACAATTGCAGGTTTTGATATTGAGGGTTTATCTTCAGCTGTGTGGCCAGGGGGTGAGTCTGAGGCTCTCACCCGGCTTGAGAGGCATTTGGAGAGAAAGGTTGGTAACATAATTAATTTCTCTAATATAGACATAATACAATTATATCCAAAAAATACTTAAATTTGTTGCTATTAGGCATGGGTTGCCAACTTTGAAAGGCCCAGAATGAATGCCAACTCGCTCCTCGCCAGCCCAACAGGACTCAGTCCCTACCTACGTTTTGGATGCCTCTCCTGTCAACTTTTCTACTTTAAACTCACTGATCTTTACAGAAAGGTACAGAAGAGACATTTATCATTTATTTCTTTGAGTTTGTTATTAATGTCATCATGTGTATTTCCTAATTTTTCTTCCAGGTAAAGAAGAACAGTTCCCCTCCTCTTTCACTCTATGGCCAATTGCTTTGGCGAGAGTTTTTCTACACAGCAGCCACCAACAACCCCTGCTTTGACAAAATGGAGAGCAACCCCATTTGTGTTCAAATTCCTTGGGATCGTAACCCAGAAGCACTGGCCAAGTGGGCTGAGGGGCGAAGTGGGTTCCCCTGGATTGATGCTATCATGACCCAGCTGCGACAGGAGGGTTGGATCCACCATCTCGCCAGACATGCAGTCGCTTGCTTCTTGACCAGAGGAGACCTGTGGATCAGCTGGGAGGAGGGCATGAAGGTCAGCATTGTTAGGGACAAACTACTCTGATTCATATTCATTTATTTGCAGTAAAACCACATTAGAAAACATTTGCAAAACTGTTATTGGCTAAAACAGTTTCAATACAAGTGCAAGATCATTAAAGTGCTCTGTTTAAACTGATAACAGCTTGTGGGAAGAAGCTGTTAGCATATCGAGATGTCCTGCATCTTCGTGAACAATTTCTTCTGCCAGAGGGAAGAAGCTGGAACATGGCTTTTCCAGGGTGCCCAGAAGAGTCATTGATTATCCTAAGAGCTCGGTTTAAAAGTTTGGATTTATAAAGAACCTCCAGAACAGGAAGCTCACAGCTCACAGTCCTCTTTACAGAGCAGAGCACTTTGTTTAGAGCTGTTGCTGTTATACATTGTGTTTGTGAAGTCCTGCAGTTCATGTCTGTGCGTGCTTGTGCAGGTGTTCGAGGAGCTGTTGCTGGACGCAGACTGGAGCGTGAACGCCGGCAGCTGGATGTGGCTGTCGTGCAGCTCCTTCTTTCAGCAGTTCTTCCACTGCTACTGTCCTGTGGGCTTTGGTCGACGCACAGATCCAAATGGAGATTACATAAGGTGTGAAGACTAATCTACATAGCATTTGGATGATTCATGTCTTTTTCAGAAATTATCTTGAAGATTGCTATTTTATTTTATTCCTTATTTTTTTGTATGTTCCCGCCACCACACCCCCAAATCTTGGGAGGTCAGCTTCATTTTTATTTCAATTAATCATCACAGGAGTGAGGGAGGGGCTATACAAGACAAAGTGAATGGAGGACAGGGAAAAGAGAAAAAAAAAAGAATAGGGAGAGAGTAAGCAAATTTGTTGAATTGCCCTAAAACACAATGAAACTAATAAAATACATAGTTGAGAGATAATGATAATAAAAATATTAGAACTAAAATCATGAATAATAAAATACTAAAGGTTAAAGAGTGGTGTGTACCTGGATATTTGTGATGAGGTGTATGGTTAAGTGTGTGTGGCGATTGGCTGAAGATAGCTATTTTCACTAAAAAATACCTAATTTCTTTTATTTTTTTACTCAGACGCTATCTACCCATTCTCAGAGGATTTCCTGCCAAATATATTTATGATCCTTGGAATGCACCAGAGAGTGTCCAAAAGGCAGCCAAATGCATCATTGGAGTACATTACCCCAAGCCCATGGTTCATCACGCAGAGGCCAGCCGTCTCAATATCGAGCGGATGAAACAGATATATCAACAGCTGTCCTGTTACCGAGGCCTTGGTAAGACACATCACATAGACAGTAAAACGCCTGAATGCTGACTCAAACGTATTGGCGTTTTAACTACACAGGTTTGTTGGCAACTGTTCCATCAAATTCCAACAACAACGGTAATGGAGCCCGAGAAAACGAGACCAGCAGCGGGAGAAAGAATACAGACGCGTCCTTGGATGTGTGTTACGCTGGCGAGGCCTCTCATTCTTCTACAGCCGCAAGTGGTAAGTGCATTCTGAAGGTTGAGGTTAAGTCATATTCTCTTTTATAGTGTGTGTGTGTGTAAAAAGTATTGTTTTGTCAGGGTACCGCATGCCAACCCACTCCCAGGGCGATTGGCAAAGTGGTGTCAAGATGTACTCTCCAAACGACGCACAAATGAGTGTCTCGACGCAGCAGCAAAGTGAGCGTTGCGTTTTTGTCTCTGCCGTTTCTGCCATAACATAACAGAAAGGATTGGTGATGATCAGGACACTTTAGCATTCTACAACATGTATGGACATTTTCTTCTGTGTGTGCTTTATATTCTTCATGTGTTTTAACTGTTGATTCTCTGACCTGTGTTGGTGATTTCAATGGTTTTGTTAAGTCCTCTGAGATGACTTCTGTTGTGACCTAGGGCTATACAAGAATAAATTGTATTGTAACAGTTGTTTTAAAATGTAATTGTCCATCTCAAAGGTTATGCAGCGGCAGGAACCAGCATGATGTGTTACAAACAAAGCACTATTATTCAAAAGGGTGAGTTCATTGTGTGTTTTTATCAGTGTTGAAATGTTTTTTGCATTCTAATGTGAATAATGTGTGCCTTTTGCAGGGGCCGAAGAACAGGGAAACTTTCAAATAAGTGGAAAAAGACACGGTGAAGGAGCGGATAACAACAAGGCTTCAAAGATCCAGAGGCTCTAGGTTTGTTTTATTCAGTTGTTTTAATATCTAATTCAAAATGCATGACTTTTGGGGCAATGTTCTTACATTTAAAAAAAAAAAATAACCATTCGTTACTTCTGTTTGTCTATTTTCAGAATTTAATCCCAATGATTCTGACAATTGATGATACATTCAGGGACGGAGAGACTAGTACTCTGGGATAATTTGTTTGATGATGTTCAGATTAAAAGCTGTTTATGTTGAATTTGCACATTTTCTGTTCACATACAATGTGTGTATATATATTTGAATATTGTATGTTTTTTTGTGTGTGTAGCATAGACCAATTCTATTTTTGATATGACATGTGTTTTTCCCCAAAAGTTTTACATCATAATAAATACTTGTGAAGTGTCATTTAAACAAGACGTTTTTTGTCAATGCAGCTATCCACCTGTCCACCTGACATGGATCTAACCAGCGTTGTATCCATATCTCAGAACTTCTGAAATAGATTCAGGACATCTCTGATGTCATCTCTGACATAATCATTTTGTATCATTCATAAACATCCAAACATACTTCGATTTTCAAGTTTTGTGAATTTTGTAGATAATAAATTTGTTTAAGTACGAATGAAGTTTGTTTATTTAAGGGACCGCGTGTAGTTAAATTAAAGTTGGCTACACCCAAAATATTGAACATGCTTCTGCTTCCTTACAAAAACTAAAAAATACATAAGACATTTTACGAACTGATTTATTGCTGTGTTAATTACGCCAGTAATACTGCATGGAAAGGAAAACAAATCTGTTGGAAAAAAAGAAGTACAGTACATTTGAAAGCAGTTCCTCAAGAAGAGGTGAAACCTCAGGTGTTGATTTGTACAGCACGCAAATAGCTTTAACTACTTGGTAAAGACCACATTGGAAGCCCTTCAAATATATTCCATTTGGTTGTTTTTGCAAATGTAACCATGAAAAATACATGAGTTTGCTTAAAAGGCAAAAAGGATTTTTTTTTTCCCAGGTAGCTCATCAAGACTATTGGTCCTCCTAATCGTCAATCATCCTGGAGATCAATTCACTTCCAGTAAAAGTAATCTACGTCTTTATTGTCAGACCCTCGCGCATGTTTCTGGCACACATTTTAGAGGGTGGAGAGGTGGCCGGTCTTTCCTAAAATTCTGGAAAATCCTCCTTTATACCTTTAATGATTCTGCAAATATGCTGACAACATTGTTGATGAGACAAATGAAACAAATATATTTGTCACTCCTTCATAGACCATAGAGGACAAACTGCTTATGGCAATGTCTTTTGCTGTTTTTGTTGCAGCAAGGCACAAGTCATGTCAAAATCTCTCTTCGACCTCACAATGATTTCCAGGCTGTTGCTATGAACGTCATATCCACAGGAGGCCAGCTTCTGCATTCGGTACCGCACCATCTGAGTGCTCATCTGCAGAACAGCTGGAGTCTCTTTGATCTGCTCTGTGCCCAGTCCTATGTCCATCATCCCGTAGAACCTCTCCACCATCGTTGCCAAGGACAGCGACAGTATGGCAGGACAGCAGATTACTATCTGTTTCAACTCCTCTTTGGAACAGTCCAGGACTTGTTTGAAAAAGGACATCACTTGGTGCATGTTCTGCAGTTGCATCTCTGCCATGGGAGCTCTGAGGCCCACACTGAGCATTTCATCATTGGTGAAGCCCTGATCTGTCAGAAAACACAAACCGTCTCTCCAAACTGCAGCGGGCCACAGTAGGACGAGAGGGTTCTGACCTAGAAGTGTTTGCAGCCACACTCTCAGGTCACGCTCATTCCCTCCCAGTTCCAAGTATGTTTCCCTTAAGGTGTGAATTACTTCCTTATTTCTCTGCACAGATTGACTCAAGCTCTGAGGGGCACAGGCGATCACTTTACCAATAATTTCATTGCATAAGCCAAGGCGCTGGAGGTAGGTAATGTTGGCATGTTGGTTTTCATAGTGAAACCTCATGAAGAAAGCCGCTGGGAACTTCTCAATGATCCTGATCAACTGGTCCTCACTCGCGCACACAGACATCCACAAGTTTTTCCGAGCAATGATGTCCTCTGGCCGGCTCAGAATGGCCTCAGGGTGGTTTTGCATAATTGAGGCGATTACAGAAGCATGTGCGCCCATGTCTTCCAGTATTTCTGCAGTTTCACTAACATATGCGGACGTTTCAGATAATACCCAGCTTTTGTACTTTCGCACCTTGCCGATGTCCAAAGAGAGTTTGTAGAGTGCCTCGATTGTGTCCTGGTTTTCTAGTCTGTTGTTGGTGGAGGTGACTTTAGAAAAAGGTGCCACGTGGTTGAAAGGCAATTTTATCCTCTGGCAGGATAAAAGTGCACAATTACTGCCAAAAGAGGAGGCCATGACACGCAGCATTGTGGCCAGCGGCAGTGTGTCTGTTTAAACACAGAAAGAGAAGGTTCCATAAGAAATATACAATCAACAACAATAATAATAACATGGGTTTCTTTATTCTATTCTCAAAGACGCTTGAGATTATTCATTGACTGCAGTATTATTATTGATACAGTATGTATGACCACAGCTGTCCTGAGATAGACAGAAGCAAGGATGGAATTCTACAACACAGAACCCCTGACCACCCCAATCATCATGCACACACCAGATTCAAACATGGTTTTGACCAAGGGTTTAACATCACAAAAGCCAATTTACTGTCATTTTAAAAATATGTGTTGACTGACAGCATTTTTCTTCTTCTATCCTTTTATTAGGACATTTTATTGTACATTAATACAACTTTGGCATGTATCTTGTCCCTTTTTTATATATGAACAGTAACACAATACTTGCTTTAACTTAAACACTGAGATATTAAACAATAATAGAGTGATTACACTGATATTGAATTGAAATCTGATCTAAGAGGAGAAACAAATCTTTTCCAGGATTCTCAAAGTTTGTCAAATGTCTCCAATTCAAGTTTCATGAAACATTTTCCATTATATAAATCATAAATTGTATGGACAATATCAAACCATTCATCTAGTGAAGGGACAGTGTCGAATGAGCCATCTCCTTTTGATACTATAGACTATAGAGAGTATATGGTAAATACATTTTTTCATACGTCATGCTCTGTTCCTTGTTTTTTTTTGTTTTACCAAGGAACAGTGTTGTAAAATTGTGCAGTACACACTGCATATTTGTAAACTCTGTTGTTATAAACACACAAGGAGAACAACGTGTGCTGAATGCACCATGTGACGTACATGACGTACGGTACATAGGAGTGCGTTGCAAATGTTGGAGAGGAAACAGACTATTAAATCACTCAGCCTGAGAGGGCACAGAACTTAAGTATATACTGCATAGGGCTAAGCACGCATATGCATTCAATATAAAGAAGTAAAAATGGTTTTACCAGCTGAGCTGTCCCACCGCCCTGCGCTCCGTTGGACACACCCACCCTTGGCTCTTCTGAGGTCAGACAGAGAGGGGCGGGGCTTAGAGAGACCCGGACGTGAGGTACACTTTTTATAAAGATCCATTTCTGCATGTGATGGAATATAATCCATACAGTCAATGGATGGAGCCATCTGCCATGAATCTGTTAAAACCATATCAACGAGCCGCACATGTGATGCCGTATCTTATGACATTAACAGAACAGATATAGCATTTACAAAAAATCTATAATGTGGCATAATATTTTGTCATTTTGGGGTATCCGTTATATTATTTATCACGGAGAGTATTAAGTAGAAGTCCAAATGTAAGGGTTTATCATACAGACAGACAGTTTTGTCAATACATATTTGATACCTTTATCCACAAGAGGTCACTCTCACATAAAGAAAGAGAAGGAGGTTGCTCGGTTTCATGCATGGATCTATTATAATAGTTTCATGCTGGGTTCAGGGAGATCACAGTTGCAAAAAAGATGTTGGCTACAAAGTGGAATCCCCCCATGGATGTATTATGAATCCCCCTCACTCACTGTTGTGCATCCACGGCACTAATGAGAACACTCAACCTGTGGAACAACACAATAAACAACTCTTTGAGTTAATTTTATTTTTGTTCAAATTGTTTATACTGTTTATTTGATTTGTGTTGATGCTTTTTGATGAATAATAAAAAGCTATACAGCTATATAAACATAGAAAATGCGATAGGTCAATAAATAAGTCATGGTGTCTTGAAGAGAAAATCCTATTCCATGAAAGTTTCCACAACAAACATGACAATATTTTATTGGCATTTATGTCCAACTGAAAATTTGTGTTTGATTTTTCTTCTCATAAAAACTCAAAAGTAAGTCATGCATAAAATTTCAGCTGTAGAATACTTGTTGTGACTTTGTTTTGTTTTTTGTTTTTTATTGTGACGTCGTGATGTTAAAATGGTGTCCTGTTTCCACCAAGCCCCGGCGATCCAAGATGGCGCCCTATTCAAATGAATGGTTGTGCTCAGTGGCGCTTTGTGACAGCATGGGGGCTGAAATATTAGCGGAAGTCGCCTGGAACTCGCAAAGATCTATGGGAAACTCGCCTGTATTTGGGCATCGTCTGGTCCTCCCGGTTCTGCGCAGTGGATGATCTCCCATAATGCGTTGCGCCAAACACGCGTGTGTGGGTCTCACACCGGGTCTCACGCACGTGCACAGAGGGGCTCGGCCGCGCTCTGACCAATCAGAGCAGTTCATCAGAGCGGGAGTTAGAGTGAGAGCCAGACGAGCAGAGTTTGTGGCACTAAAGTGTGGATTTAAACAAAACCGAAGGATTTAAGAAGAAAAAAAGTTCAGGATGACAAGGGACACTAAAATCCCCACAAAATCCGACCTTTATGAAAGCTGTAGGTTCTCTGTCAGCTGAGGTTGAGCTGTTTTAATATGCATTGAGTTCTATGGGGAAAATTTCTGGGTAGCCCACGTGAATTTAGTCTGGTTCAGTCTGCAGTACCGCGAGAATCCCCTGAGCACATGAGTTATTCAGCTACAAGCTAGTAATACCCTATCCAGTTATTATAATAGATCCATGGTTTCCACATACACAAAATGAAAATCGTGTTCAATTCTCGCAAATAATCTTAACATGACTGTTGTCCACTTCATCCATTTCTGGGAGAGGGGGTGGCAGTCAGAGCTGCACACTCAAAGCACCAGCCCCTCACTGATCCTCCTGCAGGTGCTGGGTCCACAGGAAGATGGCTTCTCCGTCATCAAAGACATAGCCTTGGTCTTTCAGCAGGGGCTTCAGGCAAAGTGGGGTTAAGCGTCCTGCCCAGGGACACAACAACAGCGGACATCAGAAGAAGCAGGTGACATGGGTCGTGGGGAGAACGTTTAGAATAGAATATATAAGAGAGACCATAGTAATCTATACTATCAATGTATGTGCAAGTTTTTCAAAATAATTTTAAGTGGAATAATTGGGGTAATGGTAGCCTGGCTATAGCCATCCGTACACTCTGCTCAATCATTATTTCACTGCATGTAACCGTCTGGGTCTGGTCCCTGTGTTAGCGAATACAATCGGTCGTATTTCGACCGGCTACTCAGAGCGCGGAAGGCGGGTGTTGTAGGTCGGTGCCGGTGACGTTAAGAGTTTGCGCCGAACGGGCAGGTTGTAGTTTGGCAATGGTGAAGAATGCGATAGTAAAGTAATCCGGTCTGGTTCTATCAAGAAATTGAAGCAGGAGCAAGAGGAATGTTTAGCAAATGTAATCCACTGGTCAAGATTGTGGCGCTACTCCCCACGGGCTCCGTTAGCGGCAAAGGAGATGGCTAGGCTAAATGCTAAATGCTAACAACACACTTGGGCGCATTACGTCACGGTAAACTCAGATCCAATCGTTTCAATCTGCAAAAGGAGTTAACTCCTCCCATCTGTTCACGGATCTCAATGGAGCACCTCCAGACCTTAGTATGAAATGTAATTTGTACTAAGGTGTGGTACAACCAGGCTAGGGTAATGGGGGAGTTTTTGGGTCTTACAAAAATGAGACCTGCACTGGATGAATGTACATACCTGATCTCTATATATTCTGCTCTAAGGTTTGCTGTACATACTGTAGTCTCATATCTATCAAAATAGCTGTTTGGCCTGCGCGTGTGCGAGTGGGTGTTACAGCCCTATAGTCAGATCATATTCATTATTATTCATATTCATATTCATCCATCCATCCATCCATCCATCCATCCATCCATTCTTTCTGTTAAACTCCCCTCTTTTTGACTGGGGATTACAGGAGAACAAAACTAGCTAGAAACCGATTACTTATTATTGCTCCTTATAGTAGACAGTCCAGTCTTTCAGAATCTGGTTTCATATTTCATATAGTCACAGCACATAATATTCTGTGGGTCTTGAAAGTCTGTGAAATCATCAAAAACGGCAGGCAGTCAATGAGTTAATATTTCTTTCATGAAAGCCATGACGATGAGCCTGCGGGTGTACAGCCATTTGAGCCTGCTTGCAATTTGTATTACTAATTTCTTTAAGTTTTCCCATTTCCAAGCTTTACCGGAAATGTTGTAGAAATCCATCCATTACTATTTATCTTGCCAACATCCCAGATAGATGTCCATGTGTCTTTGTGTAGCTACAAACAAGAGGTATTTATA
This sequence comes from Knipowitschia caucasica, assembly GCA_964034765.1. NCBI lineage: Eukaryota > Metazoa > Chordata > Actinopteri > Gobiiformes > Gobiidae > Knipowitschia > Knipowitschia caucasica. Next base: position 18,081,240 of record OZ035823.1, read on the forward strand.
GTCTTGGTAATTTGTTGTTTCACTTTGGTGATGGACACAGTTGTTCCCCATGTGCCTTGATGACTGTGACCACCTGCTGTCTTAATGTGCTGTAAAAGCATGCTTCAGTAGACCCTAGTCACAAAGAATATTACCATCGGCATTCATTTCTATTTAGTTGTCCACTAAATTTAGGCCCATAATTAGCTATATTATCCTTCACATACAAAATGACTTCCCTGATATAGACCACCTAATCTTTCACATAGGCTACAGAACATGTTAGAAGGATCACATCGTTATCTTTATCCATATAGATTCCGTGTGGGACTTAAGTTGGGATTCTCAGACACTGCATGACACCTGTCTGCGCATGTTAACCCCAAAATGGATTCGTTTTTGTCTTGACAATAGCCTAATTCCATAAACACATCCAAATTTCTTCAACAAGCTTATTTTCCCCTTGCTTTTAACCCAAGAGTTTGGGACGTTTTAAAAAGATATAGCGTAATGTATTGATGTGTATAATGTAAAACCCAAGACAGACTTTTATTTATACATACTAAAAGTTTCAATGTGTAATGAAACATCTTCATAATTTTTTCCATTTAAGCCCAGTCCAGTTTGGTGTTTAAATGTACAGCATAGCGTCTCCTAACAATACAATTTCTTTATTTTCTTTTAGTTCACTTTTGTGTTTTGAACAAAATAAAAGAACCGCTGTATTTGAACTGTGGCCTTTCAACCTGGCTGTATCAAAAATATGTCTTCATCGAGCATGATTGAGAAGCGGTAGTACAGAGTAAGGAACAGTTTCCAAGGTTTTAGAATGTGGGTTTGAAAAGGACACGTGTTTGAGTGCATCTGTTGTGTATCTGAAATAGTCTGTCAGCCTGTAAATACAAAGGAATGAGGAGCAACAGGGTCCAGGGAGAAGTCTGTGTGAAAGGACTTGATGATGGAGAAAATAGACCTTCCATCTGTCTGCTTCTGACCTTTGCTAGACAGTGGTCACATGGTCCTAAAAGGCATTTAAAAAGGCAGCGCGTGCAGCTCACAGTTTGTATTTTACCCAAAAGACTTGAGGGGTCACTGCTGTCCTCAGCTGCTGTCGGTGAATGTCCAACATGTCACACACTGAGGAGCTTGTAGAGGAGTACGAACAGGAAGAAGAACAACATGAAGTTGAGGAGGATGACGATGTTGAAGAAGAGGTTGAGGATGAACCAGTGAAAAAAGAAGAGGGAGAGCAGGAGGAAGACTCGAAGAGGCGACACAAAACAACCTACATACCAAATATTGCTCCTCCCAAGCTCCCAGAGGGTGAGAAGGTGGATTTTGATGATCTCCATCGTAAGAGGCTAGAGAAGGACTTCAATGACCTCCAGACACTGATAGAACTACACTTCTCCACACGACAAAAAGAAGAAGAGGACATTGTGGCACTGCGTAGCCGCATCGAGCGTCGACGTGCTGATCGTGCAGAACAGCAACGTGTCCGTGCCGAGCAAGAACGAGAACGCCAGACACGCTTGGCTGAAGAGAAGGCTCGGCGTGAGGAAGAGGCTGCAAAGTTGCGAGCAGAGGAAGAGGCCAAGAAGAAAAAGATTTACACCAACAAGTCATTTGGTGGCTATCTCCAGAAAGTGGACCAGAAGAAAGGCAAAAAGCTTACTGCACGTGAGGAAAAGAAGAAGGCCTTGTTAGAGCGACGCAAGCCACTGAATATAGATCACCTAAATCAGGAAAAGCTGGCGGAGAAGGCCCAGGATCTGTGGACGTGGCTCCATCAGCTTCATGCAGAGAAGTTTGAATTAGCCGAGAAACTCAAGCGGCAGAAGTACGACATTCACGTTCTGCGGAACAGAGTAAGCGATCATCAAAGAGGCTCCAAAACATCCAAGACCACTCGAGGGGCCAAAGGAAAATGTGGCTCTTGGAAGTGAGAAAAAGACAGTTGTGTGTTTTTGGCCATTATTGCAGTGCACAGTTAAAACCTGTTATCACAAAAGCTGGGTCACTGCACGTCGCAGTCTCAGCACATCTCACTGTTCCCGTGTTTCAAATCCTTCTATTTCTTGTGTGTTTCTACTATGTGTCCAAAATCGACATGAATTGTTTAATTCCTGTTTATTATCACACAACTTTCTTCAGCATTTGCAATAGTATATCTTAAAATCAATTAAAGAATTATATTTTTCTCTCATTTTCATCTTTGGGTTACGTTTATATTTGGCCACTGTACGCTTCAAACATGTGTCTATAGCACAGGGATACTCACCAACCTTTTAGATGGTTGACTTTGTCAAGGACCACATTTTAAGTATTTAATTTAATATATTTTTTAATTGATCCCATCACTTACATTATTATACAACATAAATTAAAATGTGAAATTCATGTTTTATTTCATTATATACATTATTATATATGTATTTTTTATTTATTACCGTTCAGTCAATGATAATTAACAATAGATCAATGATTTCTATATTTTCCCCAAAGTCTCCTTTATGCAGACTACTAGATGAACACAGGGTGTTTTCTTTAATTATCAGTATCTGTGGATAAACTTGGATGAAAAGGATTATTTCAATTATATTGGAAATTGGGGACCAGGTGGCTTTTTACTTTATGTATGCATAGACAACAGCAATAACATGGTGCTATGCGGCTGTAAAAGAGACAAATGCCCCGTCATAAGCACTAAATCTTATTTATATCTCCAGCTCGTACCAAGTCCCAGCTTTATTTGGAGGACACTGAAGATAAGCCTGCAGCGCAGTGTCCCTGGGCTGTTTATCCACAAAGTGCAAGTGTCCAATGGAGCTGCTGCACACTGGCATTCACATCACCTATGGCCGTCCACCTATGCAGAAAAGACATGGAAACAGCTGCTCCTGAGAACACACCTTGAAAAAAAAGAATCTCTCTTGGTCCCACAATGGGGATATTTCAGTATTACAGCACACATTACAGAACAGCAGGAATAAAAGAAGCACTCAAAGCAAAATACATAAGAAAATGTCACTAAGTTAAAAAGATCATGTATTATGGATATATTATGGAAGTGGGAGAGTTGAGAGAAAAGAATAGGTCAAGAATCATAGTAGAGGAATCAAAGTCAAAAGTAGTCACAAGCAGTGATGAACGGCCCTTGCTAAATGTGCCACACAACTGTGTGGCACATTTAGCACATTTAGCAAACAAACAAACCGCATACAAACAAACCGCAGTAGTAACAGCGATTTTTATTTTTTTCTGCCACCACTATTTCTTCACAAATTCACTTTAGATGTCATGTAAAGAAACCAAATTAAAATGGTAAGTAACAAGGGTATAGTCTTGGTTTCCACCTCAACAGGCCCTGCCCCAGTGATGCGTTACTGTATGTGTTTATATTGTCTAGGCACTACAGTAGGAGACTAGATGTACAGCTAATAATAGTACATTTACAGTAATGTTGATTACTTTGATTGATGTGTATAGTCCCTATCCAAATCAATCAAACAGAGTAAAAATAGACCAACAGTACATGTTTTTCAATGGAGACACAGGGAGAACATACAAACTCCACATATAAGCCCTGTCTGAAGGTGGAATCAAACCCATGACTTCTTGCTGTGAGGCATGAGTGCTACTCATGCAGCCACTCTGGCAATTTTTAGACGAGATGCAGTTAGAAAATTCCCAATAACAGCTATGGCTCTCCACCCTCATCTTTATGAAAAGCACGTTGTATTATTCACATTATAATTTACAATAACTGAAGGAGAATTATCTTGCAGTGACACTTTATCAAGTCCCAGGTCAGAGTTGAAAGGAGGCCTATAGGAACTGTCAATCATGTGTTCCCATTATCTCACAGAGTTCGCTGAGAATTAATGAGCAGACCTCACGATGACTCTGCAGCTGTTGCCATGATTTCTCTTCAGGCATAAATACAAACCCCTGGTGTATTTATCCATGTTGCATAAGCTTTTAGCACTATAATGGCATACTTAAAATCCCTCAGTTTCTATGGAAACCTATTGGCTTTAACATTTTGTCTTGGCTTTGAGAAGTGATGAGATGAGCTCAAAATGCATCTAATTGGCATTCAATGTGAAGATGCATTGTAAGTGTAGACATATGGATACATCCCTGTAATCCCAATTGTTTCACATGCATTGCCGATTTGTGGGTTTTATTACGGTCGTCATCGCAGTGATGTGATAATGACATCTAGTGGACATTTGAAGGAGACCACATAACTTCTTGAACCATTTCTGCAAAAAAGAGGGGAAAAAAGACTACGCAACAACAACAATAACAACAACAACAACAATGCTATCTAAGGATTATTTGCCACAATTGAACAATAAAGCAAAAGTATTTAGCCAAATTGAGACTCACCTTCCTGTTAATAATATTTTCATGTATTTATATTGTATATTACCATCAAACTTGATATTTACTCAAATTACTCAAACTCAGGGAGAACATGCAAACTCCACTCAGAAAGGCCTTGTCCCGCCTGGGATTTGAATCGAGGCCCTTCTTGATTTTCCTTGTGTTGATTAGAAAAGGGGAGAAAAACACGCTCACACACACAACTAAAAGTGACGACTCACGACTGAACAAGGACTAAACCAGAACTAAACCATTCATATTATTATATTACGTCAAGTACACATTTAATAATATAAATTATATCATATCAGGCTTAAATATATTAAATCATGAAAGGCTTCAGTGGAGGACTGAGGCACAGTCAGTGCATGAAGGAGCGCTACCGCATAGCCTTTATCCCAACCCCTGTCAGACTGTACAATGAGTCACTTTAAGTCACTAATGCACTAGGACTGAAAAGACCTGTCCTGCTATTGCCACTCTTTTTATTGCCACTTGTTTATTGTACATAATTATATCCTGCACAGCACAGACTATATTTACTGTCTTTTGCACAATCTGAGTGATTCTATCCATGCCAAATGTGACATGTAAATTTCTCCAGTGTGAGATCAATAAAGTCTATCTTATCTTATCTCATATTGAGCCTGTAAGTAGACGGAGATTAAAGTTTCATGAATTAAAGTTCCCAATAAAAAAAATCATTAAAATGTCCACATCATATAATAATGAAAACGTGACAGAGGTGATTCACTGTCTGGTGATTAATTGACCACAAGATCTAAATGAATAAATAGTGTATGTTTGTAATAAACTCAAAGTTAAGCAACATTTTACACTTACTGTTCTTTTTATTTCACCGCATTGTAGGTAGCTAGTTAGCTTCTGTTGTGTCTGTTGATGTAGAAATTGGAAGGGTGATCTTCCAGAGATTCAAGGGGCAGTCACCTCACAGCCCCATTAAGTTTCTGCACATAATCCCAACAAATACAATATTGGTGGGTAACAATGAAATTCATTTATTGTCAGTTGTGTTCCAGAGGGCCACAAGTTGAGAAACATGGATGGAGTTTGCATGTTCTATTAAATTCAATATATTTCTGTATAGCCCTAAATCAGGAGTGCTCTCAGAGGCGGAGCAGCCCACGAGTCCTGAGAGATAACTGGATGGGGTATTACTAGCTTGGAGCTGAAGAACCCATGTGCTCAGGGGATTCTCGCGGTACTGCAGAGTAAACCAGACTAAATTCACGTGGGCTACTTAGAAATTTTCCCCATAGAACTCAATGCATATTAAAACAGCGCGACCTCAGCTGACAGAGAACCTACAGCTTTAATAAAGATCGGATTTTGTGGGGATTTTAGTGTCCTTTGTCATCCTGAACTTTTTTTCTTCTTAAATCCTTCGGTTTTCTTTAAATCCAAATTTAGTGCCACAAACTCTGCCCGTCTGGCTCTCACTCTAACTCCCGCTCTGATGAACTGCTCTGATTGGTCAGAGCGCGGCCGAGCCCCTCTGTGCACGTGCGTTAGACCCGGTGTGAGACCCACACACGCGTGTTTGGCGCAACGCATTATGGGAGATCATCCACTGCGCAGAACCGGGAGGACCAGACGATGCCCAAATACAGGCGAGTTTCCCATGGACCATTGCGAGTTCCAGGTGACTTCCGCTAATCTTTTCGGCACCCATGCCGTCACAAAGCGCCACTGAGCACAACCATTCATTTGAATAGGGCGCCATCTTGGATGGCCGGGGCTTGGATAGTCCACAGGTGCAGATGAAGGAGAGAGAGACAATGTTCTCTGACAACTGTTCTCTGCGATTGCCTCTGGATGCTCCGGTTTACCCTACCACTAAAACACGTACTCCTCCAGATCTGGTAGTCCTGACCAAGCTGAGCATCAACATGGAGATGGATCCCCGGGCGCAGGACTGTGACGACCACTGCTCCTGACAGAGGCCCTAGTGGCATTGGAAGCATGGGTCAAATGCAGAGGACACATCTCCCTGTGAGGACAATAAAGTATAAAAACCTTTCGGCAGCCGATAGGACTCCACTCAAGCTGACATCAGTGTGACATCACAAAAACCAGATCGCAACTCCCATGAAACATAATTTTGTAGAAATTAGTACCAATGTCCAAAACACTTCTACATACCTATTTTCTTAATTTGACTTTGCATGTGGTTGAAAACTCCCTATTGCTTCAACCATGGATTTGAAGCCACCATGGCTCAGTGTAAAACATGACTAAAGGACAGACAGCCCACTGCCTGGAATAAGCATTGCCCAGTGGTGTGAGTCTTCGGGGTGATTCATGCTGACGGCACCGCCTCTGCACTCCATGTAAATTATAAGGAAACAGACAGGTCCATTTCTGTGTCCCGTGACGACAATGATAACGGGGTCTGTGCTTTCCTTACACCTCATCAGGCACAATGACGCACAAATGTTTTAAATAATATCCTTCTCTGAGTCACCTTCTTTTAGAAAGCTTTGTGAATACATCACTAGAGATCTTAATGAAACTACTCAGATGATGAGAAAAAATAGATGTTTTGGCTTTGCACCTGTTGATGTTCATCAATGTGCAACTTAACTGATGAAGAAATGTCATGGAGGAAAGTTATTGGTAGAGATGAGACTAGGCCGTTGTGGCCAAAGCATTGTTGTGAAATAAAGATGAGCTGGATGTAAAAATGTAAAGAAACAGATAATAAAAGAGCATGAATAAGATGAGTCATGTCACGGTCACATACTGTGCCCTGTTGCGCCCGAGCCATACTGTTGTTTGTATCTATCTATCCAATCACTATAATACGCCACAAAGTGTGGAGGCTTTCAAGAAAGGCCTTTAATTTTTTTTATTTAAACTTTTTTAATTTTTTTGTTGACTCACAACCTGGAATTAACATGGATTGTTTGAGGATTGGCATCAGTTAATTTACAGAACATGCCCACAACTTTGAAGATGTCGCCTTTTTTTTTTAATGTGAAGCAAACAACAAATAGGACATAATAACAGAAAAGGTCAATGTGCATAACTATTCACCCCCCTAAAGTAAATACTTTATAGAGCCACCTTTTGCGGCAATCACAGCTCCAAGTCGCTTTGGATAAGTCACTATGAGCTTGCCACATCTTACAACTGGGATGTTTGCCCATTCCTCCTTGCAAAACTGCTCCAGCTCCTTCAAGTTGGATGGTTTGCGCTTGTGAACAGCAATCTTTAAGTCTGACCACAGATTTTCTATTGGATTGAGGTCTGCGCTTTGACTAGGCCATTCCAACACATTTACATGTTTCCCCTTAAACCGCTGAAGTGTTGCTTTAGCAGTGTGTTTGGGGTCTTTGTCCTGCTGGAAGGTGAACCTCCGTCCTAGCCTCAAATCACGCACAGAGTGGTACAGGTTTTGCTCAAGAATATCCCTGTATTTAGCACCATCCATCTTCCCCTCAACTCCGACCAGTTTCCCAGTCCCGGCTGCTGAAAAACATCCCCACAGCATGATGCTGCCACCACCATGTTTCACTGTGGGGATGGTGTTCTTTGGGTGATGTGATGTGTTGGGTTTGTGCCAGACATACAGTAGGTCCCATTCCGTTTTGTCGCCTTTCACGCGTGAATCACACGTGAGTCTCGTGTGATTCACGCGTCTTTTATTTTCCCCCTTCCCAGTGACGTTGCAATGACCAAAACAACCACCAGGTGGCACTTGTGAGCAGGGTTACATTGGCCAGTCTCTGGAATAACCCGCAGACATTAAAACTACTGCACACTGAGAAAAGTGTTGCAAGCGCAACTTTGAACCTAAGTACTTGTATTTGCAATTTCGGACTTAAAATTTATTCTTATGGTTTTAATATTAGAAAAATAATTTCCATTTACTAAAACAAAAACAATATACCCACAAATACGTTTTGTGTGTGTATTTAACTAAATTTTGAAAAAATATTGTTGGCAGTGCAGTGCTTCTTAAATCTGACGCTATCAATAAGTGTTCAGACAAAGTAATTTCTACTGGGCGGGAGTTTGCTTCCGGTTCGGACCGTTTCCGCGAGCTTGTTGTTGGTGATGGGCGCTGAGCCAGCCTTGGACACGGTCGTGTGGTTTCCCGTGAGATCCAACTCAAAGTAAGATTTTTTAAATATATGGTGCTTTCTCTGTAAGGTTTGTCGCGTATTTGATCAAATATATACAATCTGTGGTCAAATCGTCGTTTTATTTTCTTGGCAGTTCGTGTCCAAAATTACTTCATGTTAACTGTCTACTCTAGCCCCAAACATGTTGTTAGCATAAAACTGTGCCAGTATAATGGTCCTACAATTTCGTTGTTTAGCAAAGTGATTTGTGTTAAGACTCGTAACATTACCAACTACCCCTTAAATGTTCTGAACCATAATAACAGGCGTAGTTTTCGCAGTTTGGAGCTGCTAGCTTCTAGCTAGCTGTTGCTAACGGTACGCAGCTAACATAAGTAGACCAAAGTCGCTACTGTCCTGCTCTGTCTTGTTGCCGGAGGTGCAAGTGGAAAATACAGTTGGCAACAGAAGCCACGTGACATTTATTAATCTTCTATTATTTTCTACTCTTGGGGACAGTTCATTTCCCCGCAGAAGTCCCTAGTTACATTAGCTCAGCGGAGCAACTCTCAAGGAGGAGACAGGTGCAGAGCATGGTGCGGAGGCAGAAAACATGTTTATTGCTATCTGAGATCGCTCTGATTTCCTCGCGGTCAGAAAGTAGCTTGTTTCAGCAGAAAACTAACGTTAAGTTAACAGCTACTGCATGTTGTTAATGTTATGACCCGTCCGCATCAGCATCACTGTATTATATCAAGGCCTGTCTGTTTTAGCCAATGTGCAGCTATATGGTTAGTTATGATAAGTTCAAATAAATTCAGAAATCTGCAGCACATTTAAAAAACCCAAACAAAGTATAAGTGATACATTATAAACATGCATTTTTAAAAGAACATACTGAGGGTGACTGCTATAGCCTATTGCAGTCACAAAATTAGAGTGGAAATGTTAAAAATCTAATGTGACTTACATTCGCATTTCATATGAACAACATTTTGGCATGTTAATTTTGAAATAAACGATATTTTGCTGGACAAGTAGGTTTTGTTTCCGGGCAAGTAAAAAATACCTGCCACTTCAAGTACCTCAAAGCACTTAATGTCAAGTCCTGACAAGGTAATACATTCAGCTAAAGACAGGTACATGTTGTGGTATAGAATGTTTTTTGTGGAATCACGTGTAGTAACGCAAAATGCACAAAGCACTTTGTTTGTACTAATCTAATGCATTTTTTATATGTAAAAAGCAGCACCGCCTGTTTAAATGCTTATGATATTTGTCCAATGAAGAGTATTTTTAAGCATGTTTATTAATTTTATTTTATTTTATTTTAGATTTTTCCTTTCACTGCTGCCAATTGATGGAGGAAAGCTACAGCAGGAGGTAAGTGTGATACAAAAAGAACTGTTAATAAATTAAGTGAATGTAATGTACTCGCTAGGGATGCAATAGTTTTTTGGGGGGGGGGCATTATACATTATACATTACACTCACCGCAAGATTTGCGGTGAGTCCTTGGCAACAAAGAGAGGAGATTTTCCCATCATTTGTCATTATATACGTTTTTATATCTAAATGAACACAATCAGAAATATGAAAACATATTCAAGATAAGAAGTGCTGAATACTTCCTAATTCGTGGTGTTTTTTATTTCTATGTTGTTTCGTAGGATCCAACCGCTGCTATAGAAAAGAGGAGGGAAGTCGTAATCCGAGGCCTAATTGAATACATGGGGGAGAAGCCAGGAGACTTGATTTCAGATCTACAGGTAAAATTTCCAATCTTTTCTTTTTCAGGGTATAAAAAAAGTACCGTACCTTATGCTGATATGTCTATCATTAAGAGTAGTAGTATCACCAAATCCTCTTCATCCTCTGCATATGCTAAAAGTCAGCATATGCAGATTATTTAAAAAACATTTTGGTCTCATTTGACCATAGAATAATCTACAATCATGTAGAAAAGGTTAAATCATCTACTGGACTGGGTTTTGGTAAAGTTGCGGATGTTTCGCTTTTAGTGACACAAGCTTCTTCAGAGCTCTTAAAGTCATAAAAGAACACTTACCCAAACTGGACTAAAAACTAAAAAGACCCAGGTTCCTTCCAGAAGGAGAGAACCAAAACTGCCAAAAATGTCTATTCAAATTGTTTTCAATATCACTCAACTTTACCAAAACCCAGTCCTGGCGATGATTTAACCTTTTTATAAGATGGACACTCCCTGGATGAATGAGAGCCTTCACAAACATCTGACCATATGACATTCCCCCAGCCCTCTGGATGGAATGGTCACTGGAAAACTTCAGTTGGACATGAATGAACATGAGCTGGCTAAAGCAGCTGGACCTGTATGGTATGAATTAAAGGTGCACCGATCTGATCTGTCACCAATCATGATTGGTCGATCACGGCCTAATTTTTGTGATCGGTGATTGGTGAAATGCGCCGATCAGAGGGGCCGATCAAACGTAGATTTCAGACTTTCTTACAGTAGATAATCTGGTGAAAACTCCACAGTATAGCGCCGCTCTAAACCGAGTTTTAAATGTAATTCGTGGCTACAAAACCGCTCTGGATGAAATGCTCGGCTGTATCCCTCTGCGCATGTCGGCTCTCCTCTTTCCAGACTGCAGTGTAACTAAACAAAACAATGATGAAGCTTGAGCTAACCCGCTATCGCTATGCTTTAAGACAAAAACATGAGTTTGTGACAATAAAATATCAGCGTCTGGTACTTCTAATAGTAGGTAAAGGAGATGATTTGCCATGTACCATTATTTACATTTGCAACTACCGCATGACTTCACATGCGCGCTCCGTAAGTGATACCACAGGATATTTAACACAAAACTGTGCTATCTGAAACGCACGTGAAACTACAATCAGAGGCAGGGGTCATTGTCCTGTCTTATTTTGCTCTTTAGTACTCACTAAATGGCAGCTCGTCAAAAGGGAAAGTATGTGCGTATGTGTTTGGCACCTCATGTCGCCGTCTCCTTGTGGAAGTTCTTTTCTTTCTTCAAATATTGTCTAATGTTACTGTCAAACTAATTTAGGCAGAAATGTGAGAAATTCCACACAGTGTGCTCACTTTTTCTAAACATTAATTGAACAAACAATATATATTTGTACCGTCAAATAATTCCTGCAACATTATAACATACATAATGGCTGAATTTATGTGTTGTATCAAATATATTTAAGCTGTTACTGATGCATTTAGACACAAATTATGTAATTTAGTGACAAATCTCAAAATTAAACAGATATAATCGACTTGAAAATGTCTGCACAGCTCATCAGCCGTCAGTTTCTCTGAATAGGTTGCGTTCACGTTTTAGAATGTGATGATGGGCAGTTGTCAATACAACTCTATGGGAGAAATACAGTTTTTGTACGAACTCTCAAACAAAAATTGACAAATGTTTTTCCTCTTCAGTATTTGACGGTGATTAGATTTACTAACCCACTTTATTATTTGTATGGCTGAAAGTCCTTTCTACTGACCAACATCACGCTCATCATTTCAAAAATTGTCATTGGTTTATAATATAAACCAATGACCAATCATTATGTGCTGAAAGAGGAGTCAATGAACTTTGAGACAGTTTTTTTCATGTGGATTCTCCTAGTAATGATCTCAGTCAATACTAGGAGTACTACTACTCATTAACCAAAAACTAAGACAAAAAATATGCAGTTTGCCAGTTACCATAGTTAACGCCATGGAATTTTCACTTGCCCTCCACCTCAGTTTTAAATGAACACGTGAACACAACCTATTGCATTGACTATCAAAACATATCAATGTCTAATGTATTTTTCCCTCTCAAATAGAGTCTGGAGGAAACTGAAGACACTCGGCAGAATATCGCCTATCCAGTGAAGATTGTCAAAGTTGGTGACACGTACGAGATCAGCATTGATGGCCTTCAATGCATTACAGGTTTGGGCACTGTAGCCAAGGCCTCCTGTATTCTTGTTGGCGTTATATACGCATTGGACTTGAAATACCCACCCAAGCTTCAGCACACATTTGAAACTTTTCAGAGATTACTGATTGGTCTCAGTCCTGTGAAACCAAGAGCATCTGTGAGATACAGTTCACTCCTTAAAAAGCTGTCTTAAAGTTTGAATTAAGGAATCCTCACTTTTGACCCTGTTCTAACATTGTTCAAATATAAAAAGTGTTTGAAAATTCAAAATGGTGAGTTATAGAGGCTTAGAAGCACAATGTATCAGTTTTGTGAACTGCAACTGCATGTTTGTGTGTTGCAGCAGACACCTTTGTAATTCCCTCTGCAGTAGATGTAGCCATTTTTTTTTTTTTGTCCTAGGGATGTGGATTGTTCATTTGGGAATTATCTGTTCACTCACTATGATTTAGTAATTTTACACATTGTGTAGGACAGGGGTTCTGAAACTTTTAAAGGCAGGAAAACAAAATCAAAATTTGGATGAAAAAATTCATTTCACATTGCCCTTTTTATTGGTAGTTGTTTCCTTTTTAAAATATTGTATATCACAAGGAATTGTTTTATATATATATATATATATATATATATATTTGATCAGACTCCCTCTAAATACAACTTCAGAATTTGAATGAGACGTAAACGACTAGAACATGATTAAAACCAAAGTCCTTCAAGAAAGTTTTTAGAAATCTTTAAAAAAAATGTCTACTCATCTTTTTACTTTTTTTTGTTGTTAAAACTGGAGTGGTAAGGAAAAATGGTACAGAGTTCTGTTGGAAGATAAATATTAATGTTTCAAAATGTAATATTGAATATATAGTTACATTTAAGTGTACATATTGAAAAATAAATGTTGACGTGGAAAAGCTTTAAAAGGTTTTATTTTTTCAGAACACAAGCATATTGGTATAAATGTTTATTTTAAAGTCATGTAATTTTTTATCAGAGCTGACATTCTTGAAAATGTTTTATGAGTTTTCTGAGTTTTTTGAAGTACCGAGTTTAAGTATTGAGTTATGATGTTATGTTGCTGTTTATCGATCCTGATGGTCACACGTGAATGTGTGACCAGAGGGGGGGAATGTGAGATTTCATAACACTTTTAAGCAACTTTTGTTAAAGTTAAACTCATCATTCTATCAATGTGCAGAAGCCTGTACTTTTCCACTTCATGTTTTGTCTATCTGAAGGCCAAGCTACAAGTACAAAGTGGCAGCTGCTGATTGGAGGTCTCCATGCCTCCGCTCTGTATAATACACTTGCATTCTGTTGTATCTGTTGTTCGTGCTGTCTCTACCATCGACAATAAAACATGTCTTCTGTCTGAATTTAAGACGCGATCCCAGACTTGGCACATCTTCTTCAGGTGGTGGAAGGATGCGGGCCTTGTCTGTAACATCTAGAGAACAGAAGACATTTGCATGTCAAATGAGGTGATGACCGAAACAACAGGGGGCTAGGGTGGGCTTTGTTTATTCGTCTGGGGGAGGAAGGCCCAGTCCCAATACCCACACTGCACCCTACGCCCTCCTATGAAGTGTGCATTTGTTTGAAGTGCGCGCAAGGGTTTGAGTGCGCAGGTTACAAGTGTGCACAAAAGGTGGAATTGGGACAGTGCACACTGAGTGCAGGTTACGTCATCGACTCGTCAAGAGATGGTCATTTTCAGACCTAAACTTTATACAAATTAAAGGTAATTTTGTCTGATCCTTTGGGAAACTAAATGAATTGCTTCACACACGTTAAAATACATGTATATTAGTGGTTTCTAATTAGAGATAGCTGTATAATTTTAAGTTAAATGTGGGTAACTAACTGTTATCTGGTCAGTTTTTATACATTCTAAGATTATTGTACTAAGTGTAAAGTTTAAATTGAATGTTATATAAACGCTTGGTTTAAAAAGTTATTAAATTGTTAAAACACAATGTCCGTAATTCTTCATCAGACGTTTATGCTTCTTTCCAAGTAACATTGCAAAACTTATTTACACACATACTGCATATATATTTCAAAATGTATATTTAAATGCATTTTCCCGACGTTTTGGTGTGTACCGCAAAGAATTATGGGCAATATCCTTCGCCAGAGTGCGCATAGATGCAGGCTACGGCGAAGTGTGGATCAGGGGCGCAAAGGGGGCGGGGCCAAAGACCTCCCTGGAGAATTGGGACACCCTACACACTCGCACCCTTTATCGGGAACGCGCAAATGAGGGGCGCGAGGGTGGAAGTGCGAGTATTGGGACGGGGCCGAAGGGCTGCGAATGAGTGACTTCCAGACTGTGAACCCTGAGAATTAATATACTGTATATATTTTGTAATAACATTTTTAACACAGTATGTTTCATTCTGACTGAAGCACATGATAATGTTATAAAACAGTATGTTTCATTCTGACTGAAGCACATGATAATGTTATAAAACAGTATGTTTCATTCTGACTGAAGCTCATGATAATGTTATGTGATGTGAGAAATGCACTAAAGCCACTGGAGAAAAACTAACTATTCAGATCCTCCCCCTCCCCCTAAGATGGCAAAGTGAAGCTCAGCCTGTGATAACGGCCCTATTTACATAACAAAGTTGGCCGTTCACAGGTGATTTCGTTTGTTAGCTAAAATCCTTGGGGTCATTTGACACCGTGGAGGGGATGATAGGTATAAGTGCCAAATGACACCTCCATGCGAGTGCTAGTGTTAAAGCTGCTTTCAATATCTTTTCAAATCTGTTTTCCTTTTCTCCATAGCATGTCTGTAACAAAAGTTCTCATAATCTGAAGTCGGCGTATTTACATGGTTTTATGAAACAGAATTCTGAGAAAAACAGGTTTAAAGATCGACATTCCAAACATAATCATCACAGTCACATATAACATGTAAATTTTGAATTACTCTGTTATGGCACACTTGTTTTAGTCACTATGTTGTAGAAGATTAAAAAGATGTTACTTTGGCACCAATTAAACACACAACACTCATGAATTAGTCGAAAATCAAGAATGTATTGATTCTTTCAATATTCAATGGATTGAATTTTGACCTCCTCTTCTTTTTCTTTCTCTTTATAATTTACTGAAAATTAGATATGTATTAGACATTGCCAGTATTATTCTATCAAATCACGCAGTCTAAATATCCACAACCACCAAGCATTTTTAATGCAAGGAGAAACTTAGGTAACTTTAAACACAAATAAAACAAATGGACCTGTCCGACTCGAGTGTCTATGCTTCGTGTGTCTCTGGTTCTGTCCAGGTGTCTATGATCCGCGTGTCTCGCGTGTCTCCGCCTGTCTGGGTTCTGTCTGCGTATATGTAAATGTAAATGTAAATGTCTGTCTGTGGTTCTGTTCGCGTGTCTATGGTCCCGCTCGTGAGCAGAGAGAGACGTGAGCAGAGAGAGAGAGCAGAGAGAGACGTGAGCAGAGAGAGAGAGACGCGAGCAGAGAGAGAGAGCAGAGAGAGACGTGAGCAGAGAGAGAGAGAGAGAGCAGAGAGAGACGTGAGCAGAGAGAGAGAGACGCGAGCAGAGAGAGACGCGAGCAGAGAGAGACGTGAGCAGAGAGAGACGTGAGCAGAGAGAGAGAGCAGAGAGAGACGTGAGCAGAGAGAGAGAGACGTGAGCAGAGAGAGACGTGAGCAGAGAGAGAGAGGTGTGAGCAGAGAGAGAGAGCAGAGAGAGACGTGAGCAGAGAGAGAGAGACGTGAGCAGAGAGAGACGTGAGCAAGAGAGAGAGAGAGTGTGAGCAGAGAGAGACGTGAGCAGAGAGAGAGAGGCGTGAGCAAGAGAGAGAGAGAGAGAGAGAGAGAGAGAGAGACGGGAGAGAGAGAGAGAGAGAGAGAGAGAGAGAGAGAGAGAGAGAGACGTGAGCAGAGAGAGAGAGACGCGAGCAGAGAGAGACGAGAGCAGAGAGAGAGAGACGTGAGCAGAGAGACGTGAGCAGAGAGAGAGAGACGCGAGCAGAGAGAGACGTGGAGCAGAGAGAGACGTGAGCAGAGAGAGGTGAGCAGAGAGAGAGAGAGAGAGAGAGAGTGAGAGAGAGAGAGAGAGCGAGCAGAGAGAGAGAGAGAGAGAGGAGAGAGAGAGAGAGAGCGAGCAGAGAGAGAGAGCAGAGAGAGAGACGTGAGCAGAAAGAGAGAGACGTGAGCAGAGAGAGAGAGGCGTGAGCAGAGAGAGAGAGAGGTGAGCGAGAGAGAGAGAGAGAGACGCGAGAGAGAGAGAGAGAGGTGAGAGAGAGAGAGAGAGACGCGAGCAGAGAGAGAGAGACGCGAGCGAGAGAGAGAGAGAGACGAGAGAGAGAGAGAGATGCGAGAGAGAGAGAGAGAGATGCGAGAGAGAGAGAGAGAGATGCGAGCAGAGAGAGAGAGATGCGAGCAGAGAGAGAGAGATGCGAGCAGAGAGAGAGAGATGCGAGCAGAGAGAGAGAGGCGTGAGCAGAGAGAGAGGTGAGCAGAGAGAGAGAGATGCGAGAGAGAGAGAGAGATGCGAGCGAGAGAGAGAGATGCGAGCAGAGAGAGAGAGACGTGAGCAGAGAGAGAGGGACACGAGCAGAGAGAGAGACGTGAGCAGAGAGAGAGACGTGAGCAGAGAGAGAGGGACACGAGCAGAGAGAGAGACGTGAGCAGAGAGAGACGACGTGCAGAGAGAGAGAGACGTGAGCAGAGAGAGACGTGAGCAGAGAGAGAGAGACGCGAGCAGAGAGAGACGTGAGCAGAGAGAGAGAGGGTGAGCAGAGAGAGAGAGGTGAGCAGAGAGAGACGTGAGCAGAGAGAGAGAGACGCGAGCAGAGAGAGAGAGCAGAGAGAGACGTGAGCAGAGAGAGAGAGACGCGAGCAGAGAGAGAGAGCAGAGAGAGACGTGAGCAGAGAGAGAGACGTGAGCAGAAAGAGAGAGACGTGAGCAGAGAGAGAGAGACGCGAGCAGAGAGAGAGAGATGCGAGCAGAGAGAGAGAGATGCGAGCAGAGAGAGAGAGAGATGCGAGCAGAGAGAGAGAGAGATGCGAGCAGAGAGAGAGAGATGCGAGCAGAGAGAGAGAGATGCGAGCAGAGAGAGAGAGACGTGAGCAGAGAGAGAGGGACACGAGCAGAGAGAGAGACGTGAGCAGAGAGAGAGACGTGAGCAGAGAGAGAGGGACACGAGCAGAGAGAGAGACGCGAGCAGAGAGAGAGAGGTGAGCAGAGAGAGAGAGAGGTGAGCAGAGAGAGAGAGACGCGAGCAGAGAGAGAGAGACGTGAGTCCGCGTGTCTATGGTCCGCGCTCGGAGCCCAGACGGCAGTGCGTTCACTGAGCTGTCAGAGCGGGGGTCACAGCAGCTGCTCTCGGGGCCAGAGCGGAGGATGTAACGTAACGTTCGGTTTATCAAAATATATCACAATATTTAACGTATAACACTAGTGAATTTCACCTAGATTTTTTCAGACATTAAAGACAAGATGTTATATAATAATTGTTTAATGAAAAAACAATTTTGCCACAAGCAACCAAAAGATGTGCCTCAGACAAGAATCGAACCTGGGTTCTCCAGGTCCCTGTATTTAATGCTATCCATTCGGCCAACAAAGCACCTCTGGGCTAGACAGGTTTGCACGCAGTATGATACCTGAGCGTCTAAGTCGCTGGCAGAGCTAAAGCGGACTTAGCCTGCCACCTTGTGGCGATAAGATGTACTATTTTTCACGCAGCTGCGTGATTCCCGAGAAGCGTGAATGAAGACGACAAAACGGAATGGGACCTACTGTAGCGTTTTCCTTGATAGCCGAAAAGTTAAATTTTAGTCTCATCAGACCAGAGCACCTTCCTCCATACATTTTGGGAGTCTCCCACATGCCTTTTTGCAAACTCAACACGTGCCATTTTGTTTTTTGCTGAAAGTAATGGCTTTCTTCTGGCCACTCTGCCATAAAGCCCAACTCTATGGAGCGTACGGCTTATTGTCGTCCTATGTACAGATACTCTAGTCTCTGCTGTGGAACTCTGCAGCTCCTCCAGGGTTACCTTAGGTCTCTGTGCTGCCTCTCTGAGTAATGCCCTCCTTGCCCGGTCCGTGAGTTTTGGTGGGCGGCCGTCTCTTGGCAGGTTTGCTGTTGTGCCATGTTCTTTCCATTTGGTTATGATAGATTTGATGGTGCTCCTGGGGATCATCAAAGATTTGGATATTTTTTTATAACCTAACCCTGACTTGTTCTTCTCAACAACACTGTCCCTTGCTTGTTTGGAGAGTTCCTTGGTCTTCATGGCAGTGTTTGGTTAGTGGTGCCTCTTGCTTAGGTGTTGCAGCCTCTGAGGCCTTTCAAAAAAGGTGTGTATATGTACTGACAGATCATGTGACACTTAGATTGCACACACGTGGACATCATTTCACTAATTATGTGACTTCTGAAGGTAATTGGTTGCATCAGAGCTTTTTATGGGCTTCATAACAAAGGGGGTGAATACATATGCACATGCCAATTTCCAGTTTTTTATTTCTGAAAATGTGTTTTATTTATCTATTTTTCTCAATTCACTTCACCAACTTAGACTATTGTTTTCTGATCTATCACATGAAATTCAGATTAAAAAAACATTGATCTAAAGGCTGTGATGTAACAAAATAGGTAAAAAGCCACGGGGGTGAATACTTTTGCAAGGCACTGTAGTTATGTTTTTATGTGTTCATGATGGTGTCTATTTGATGTTTTGTGAATATGTACAAAAAAAAAAAATCAATGTTGTGTATTCTTGGGAATGTCCCTGTTCTGTAGCACTCTGAGATTTCATTGAAATGTAAAGTGCATTATAATTTTTTTTTAAATTATTATTATCATTGTGGCTAGGGTAACCAACAAGTAGTTATATGGGCTTCGCAAGAAGGAAATGTGACGGTTTCCAGCGGTTTAAACCCGGTGATATCATTGGCTACATGAAATAACAAATAAACTATAGCCCACAATCACTTCATCCTTTCTCTGATCACTTCATTGTAAATCCTTGCAGAATAAATCTAGTTGATATTTACCCTTCTACCGGGAATACACTCCACTCTAATCATGATCATAGTGAGGTCTAAATTTGTAATAGCGGTTTCATCGTCACCATAAACCAAATGAAAGGTCAGCGTTTAAACCTGTGGGGTCTTCTCCTTGCAGATGAAATAGCACAATCTGAAAATACCCAGGACGAAATGTCAAACTTTGTGTGAGATTCTACAAGCGTCTGCCAGGTTTACTGCATATTTGCAAAATCACTGCATGCAAAGGTCTACCACAATTTATTAAAACACAATTTTAGAAGGCCAAGCGATATAATGATGACATGAAAATTCTCAAATCGAAAATTGTAGAATTGTAGAAAATTGTAGTATGGCGCCATAAAAATGGCGCTGTGGCAAGAGCTCTGGTGTGTGTGGTCTTCTCTGTCTGGTACACACTGAGGTAATATTGCACAGTTTTTCCAATGTGGTTTTACTGCAAATGGCAAATCAATTCTTGTTGTATGAAACACAAACATAATCCTGTTCTTAAATTATTATCCTATCACAAGCGAGAAACCTGGACAGCCATGGGGACCAAAAGATCAGCAGAACTCAACCATATTTGGGCATCGTCTGGTCCTCCCGCTTCTGTGCAGTGGATGAGCTCCCATGATGCTTTGTGCGAAATACGCATGTGCGGCTCTCATGCATGTGCACAGAAGGGCTCGGCCACGCCCTGACCAATCAGGCTCAAGTTTAGAATAACAAGGGACACTAAAATCCAATCTTTTAGTGTCCCAGAAAGAGTTCTGTGGGACATTTTTCTGGGTAACCCACATGAATTTTGTCTGCAGTACCGCCAGTCTCCAAAAGGTCCATGAGCATGTGTGCTGACATACTTGCACTGTCACTTTGGGCCGGTGGGGGTGTACCTGGAAGAAGAATTACCCAATCGTAATGATAATAATAGCAATAGTAAGGGTAGTAATGATAGCGAACACAAATAGAACAGGGCA
Organism: Knipowitschia caucasica; assembly: GCA_964034765.1. Taxonomy (NCBI): domain Eukaryota; kingdom Metazoa; phylum Chordata; class Actinopteri; order Gobiiformes; family Gobiidae; genus Knipowitschia; species Knipowitschia caucasica. The sequence continues at coordinate 18,101,649 of OZ035823.1, forward strand.
AGTGGAGAGGGCCTATCAATGAGAGTGAACAACCTGGAGTTGTTAGCCCCCACAAATCCCGTTTTTTTTTTTACCCTATATACAAAAAACCGCCTCATTTTGGCTTGTGCACAAAAGTTGGGCATACCCAAATGTCTTTGCTTATTTAAAAACACATCTTACATCTCACATGCTTGTGTGATACATCATTTCAAAGCTAGAGCCTTCTAGTTTATGTAAAAAAACACTAAAATAATGTTTGTCATTCCTATTTTCCTCTGCATCCTTTGAAGTTAGGGATAAAAAACCCCAATTTTTTTAGCCTCGCCTAACATTTTCAATTTCTAAAGGCCCTAAAAAAGGCATACTTCATTGTAAGTTCACAATATTCAAATCCTCTGTTCATTGTGTTGTTGACAACAACTGTCTAAAGTTTCAGACTTCTAAGTTTTATAGTTTGTATGCAGTTTCTCCTTTTCATCAAGTAGTGCACAAGTAAATATCTTTACTTACATTTAATCATCATAAAAACAATATTTTTTATTATTGGTACTTATAAGTTACTAATCTATGTGTGTTTTTCTTTTTTAAATGTCAAAGTTATTTTTTTATGAGTGTAAATTCATTGCAGCTTCGAGAGCGTCTTTTGGCTTCCATTACGCACAATTCTACAGGCACAACATAAGACAGGACACCATTGTCCCACCCCTTGTTCGAAAGCTTTCCTCATTGGCTACAAGGACATGTCAATCGTAAATCCCGGAAGTAAAAGCAAACAAGTTGGGATCACAACAAAGATCAGTGATCCATGCGCAAACAGCAGCACTAGCTGTACTTACGGGAGCTCTTGCAGACCCAAAAATTGGTCTAGCTTTTCGGGAGTAGTCTCATTTGAAAGATAAGGAGCTAAGGAACACGTAGATACCAGATGTTTGGGTGAAAAACAAAGCTAAAAGTCCGTTAAAAGTGAAAGAGTAACATCTGTGCTCTTTTTGTTTCGTTTTTTTCGCTAAAGATAAATGCAAATTTTTGGATTATTTCTGCAGAATGGATTTTACTTTGGGAAATACAAGGGGATATAATTTTCCTTTGGACTGTTCCAGAGAGAATGATGTATTGCAAGCTGGGAGGAGAGCTGATTTATTTGTACAGCACAAGCCCAAAGGTAAAAAACTATTTCGGAATTGATTTATTTTGTGCCCACATTATGTGTTATATCTTTTGAATGCAAAGTCTGATGTAGTTTAGTTTGTATATAAATGTAGATAAGAAAATAATCTTTAAAATGATATACAGCTTTTGGGGTTTGGTGTTCAAAATACATCTGCTATTGCCAGCAGAACATTTAAAAACATAAAAACGGCCGCCGGCGTTCCGGTTGTTGTAAAGAGGTTAAAAATATATATATATATATATACACATACATATATACATATATATATATATATATATATATATATATATATATATATATATATATATATATATATATATATATATATAGTCAGACACCTTAGTAACCATTCCTGCTATTACCTACTTATATCCTCCTCCCCTTCTCAGCATTGTATCTCCCACTAGCGCACACACTCACACACACATACTTACCCTACCCTAACTCCCCCAGCTGTACCTTTGTTGTTTATTGTAATGTGATCAACAATGTATTATCACTGTATCTGTATTCAACTTACAATTTATTACCCAATTACCCAATGCTTTTGTATTCACATTTTTCGTTCATTGACTGGCTCACTCAAATCTAATGATATGCAGTAAGTATGCAGACAGTTATGGAGGGGGACAAAACAAACCATACAGTGATTAGTAATGTATATTTATATTTATTATCTTCACATACATATGCAGTGATTACATTTCATCTTCTTTCAATAGCATACATGAAATTCTTACAAAAGTTATCACAAACTGTACACCATGTCACGTATGCTGGCTTGTTCAATACAGAAACAACAGTAAGAGTATTCTTCTAAACATGGAACATCTTGCTATAATTATGATCAATGCATAAATGCATTCAATAGGCTATATTATTCACTGTCATCAAGTACACCTTTGAGAAAAAGAAAGTTTACTAGCTCCGTTCCGAGTTCCAGTGGCCAACTTCGAGCATGCACCAAGGAGTACAACAATTGACTTGAATTGGCAGACATCTTGGATCTCCAGGACTTTCTGAAATGACTGTCACACTTTTTCACAATATTTTTTATTGTTTTAGATGCGCCTAAAAGTATTAATACAGCTTGAACTTTTGTCATTCAACATGACAATTGATAAAAAAGATCACTCAAAATAATGAGGACAGTTGTCTATAACAGGCTTCTATATTTACCCCTGAAGATCTTTCCACAGCAGCTGTCATCATTAACCTGAGCGGAGTCGGGGCACAGGTGCACACACCGTGTATAAAGTGTGTGGTCAGGGGTTTTATGGCTTTAAAACAACTTCTGAAATAGACTCTAGTTTTGATAGGTTCACTGTGTTGACACCGTGGGCACGATACCCCACCGAGATGACACCATCTTTTAAAGAAGCTATACCCGATTTTTTTTCTAAGTAGTTGATAAAAATCCTGATTACTACATACAAGTTGTATGGGCTATGTGCACGGGGAGGCGTGACGTCATTTCCTGTTAACACAGATCAGCCCGTTCACTTCCTGCCTATGCTATCCTATGGCATTTAGGTGAGTTTTAGTGACGTTTTATAGTAATTAGATTGATACATTCAGCTGTGAGACTGATCCAAAAGTGTCGCTGTGCTTTATCTCTGAGGTAGAGCTTTGACTGTGGCCACTCAGAGAGATTTGTAAACTTTATAAAAACACAATGACAGCACAATCAAAGAGCACTGCTGTGTCCCAAAAATGCCCAGTATCCTCACAGTTTAATTCCCGTTTGAGCGTTATTTGGGAAACTCGTGTAAACCACTGCTGAACAGGAAGTGAAGTGGGGCTTTAGCTAAAACGCGGAAGTGGTGCGTGCATAGAGCCAATTATAATCCGTAATTTAATTGAAAACTTGAGGTAATTGATTCAGCTGTGTAAGAATTACAAGCAGTGAAAAGTGCTGAGTAGAGTCTGAGTGGGACGCTCGTTCTCCTCCACTCACAGAGAACAAGCAGCGAACTGCCTGCGTCCTCTAGCCTCTACAGCGCTGCTAAAAGCTAGGGCATCGGCTTTGAAATTCGAATACAATTCTAAAATAAAAAAAAAATATATATGCGAACACATATTAGACAGCAATGTATTCAATAACTGCAGATAAAATAGTTAGCTCCCAAAGGTTCCATCAGGACGTGCTAAGCAGGTAACAGCTAAGCTAGCTAGCTCCCTGAAACTACAAGTTAATGGTTACTTCCAGGTTTTTCGCGATCGCTTTTTGTCACATTAAAATAGTAATTTGGTCATGAAAACGATAACAAGAAATTCTGAAAAAGTCCGTGCATGTGTGTGAAGGATGTATATGTATACTGTATTGTCCGATTAACATTTAATGGTGTTGATTGATAGATATGTAGTTGTTTATTGAGCGTGGCTAGCTCGGCTAGCTCGGCTAGCTTCTCTCGTTGTACTCGAGGAGTAATGGCAGTATTTTACACACCTGAATTACAAACAGAGATTGCATTGTCAAAGGGCAGCGGTCCTTATTGATTTGAGAGTTCTGTTATCAAGAAAAAATGACCGATAGAATTACATTCAAGTCAATGGAGTGTTCTACCGCTGCTGTGAGGAGCTGTATAATAAATTATAATTAAATACTCTAATATATTCTAATGTTTTAATGAATACATTTGGATGCGAAACTAGCGGTATTCTTTTACTATATATTGTGTTAGCAGTGCGTTGCTTTAGTACCATTTCATCAGTGATTGTTGTACAGCTTACAAGAAGTTGTGCTAATGCTAATATTAGCATACACGTCAGATCGCAAATTGAGCTAGATGGCTCTGTGTTATGAGAGCGTAGGGGAAATGAGAAGCCATTGAGCGAGTTGGGGGCGGTGCTAAACATTCAAACCTTGCAGAAACGGGTATAGCACCTTTAACATTGAAACGGTTACTGTCACTGGCACAACTGCAAATCTACCAACAATCAGACGTCCGCCCAAATTCATAGCTGATCACAGATGCAGACAGGATGCCCTTGGTTACTCTGGAGGAGTGGCAGACATCTACAGCATACCTGGGGGAATCTGTACGTAGGGTAAATATTTGTCTTACACTAAACAAATCTGGCCCTGATGGATGAGTGGAAAATAGAAAGATATGTTGAAAATAAACCTCAAGAAGTCAAGCAGGGAACACATTCTCACCCTTAGTTCACATTCCTCAATATGAAAATTGGGGTGGCAGCATCATGTTATGGGCCTGCTATTCTCTTTGCAGAGACTGAGATGATGGGTGGGTCGATGGAGCTAAATACAGGACAATCTTGGAAGAACAGCTGCTGAAGATTCTACATCGTTCTTAGGCTGTATGATTACTGCAACCCCACTTTTTGATAGAACACATATGTTTGTAGTTGTTAAATGAAAAGTTCAAGCTTTATTAATACTTTTGCCACGTCTTTCCTGTCAGCGATGGAGTGCTCTAAATCCAGTCTGAGGTCTATTCTGACTGCATACACCTGTTCATGTGTGGATTTGTACGTGAACAAGTGGTTTTGTGAGTGCCGTTTATGCCAAAGACAGCAGACGCACAGCAGTCTATGTTGCCCCCACCTCAAGATGCTCACTTTTTCCTCATGATTTCTTTACAATTGCTAAATGTGTAACAATCAGCCTCTTTCTAACACAGCCTCACACTCATGTTATATTGCTGGGTTACAGCTAATCTCCTACAAGGGACAGGAAGTATCTCCCCCTTCAGAACCATGTAAATCTTACAGTTGTGGCAAATGCTTGTATCAAGTGGAAAACCAATGAAGTCTCCATTTTGCTCAAATATACTTCTCTAATGAGTATCGATTTTTAGGAAAATACCTAAAAAGGAACTAAAATAATGCTGTAGCCTGTGTAGCGTCTGCAGCCATAAACACAGCTGATAGTCCGCTGTCTTTTTGAGTGGTATACGCTTGTAGTAACCGAGGCAACAGGGAGAAAGAACTGTTAAATACATGTTTAAATGCTAAAGTTTGTCTCAAACAAAGGTGTTATAAAAACAAAGAATAAGCGTAATAGTACTAAGCTGAATTGTAGGCTGAAGTCTTCTAACATAAAATCTAGTTTTCATCTGACCATTACGTTAAAAGAGTGATTGTTCATCATTATTTCTACGACTAGAACTGTTCAAACCAGGGTCTGGGACAGTTCATCTTGGATGTGGCTTCTGTTGATCCCAGAGAGATGAGCTCCACTGTAACATCTGCTAAATCCTCCTCATGGTTGAAAATATTGAACTCATTCAAACTATACAATGCTTACGCTGTATTGAAATAGTTTTCAGTCCAAATAAGAGTCATATCAAGACAAAAAAAGTTCCTATATGCCCGTTTTCTCGCCTTGTTGAAACTAATGACAAAATTACTTCCTGTCCAATGGCCCTCGGCCTTCTAACCACGTGATTGCAACCCAGCAATGTTGGTAAAAAAAACATCTTATCAAAACCCTGCACAAGTTCTTTGAAAGCGTTCATGTGGTCAGTGTGGTGCTGTGTTTGACTGATGTGCGTTCAATGCTGTTCCGCGCTGGGGGTGCTTTGAACGAGGCTTTGAACTTAACTCTTTGACAAACACTGCACTACAGCTCCTGCAAGCTTATAACTGCACTCAGATTAAACATGCTGTTTTTTGTGGATAGGAATTTATTTCAAATGGAGGACGTAAATATTATAAATGGAGAGGGTAGGAGCTACATTTATGACACTTGGCATAAGACCGGCGTGCAGAGTGAACTATATACAGCAGAGTGCATTGTATCTTACCAATTTTTAGATTAGAATTTACATTAATTCTTTAGTCTAACGGGAAAAAATAGGTTGCAAGCCAGGGCACAGGGCTCTGCTGCGGCTTGGCGTGCAGTCAGAGAGCTCCGTCAGACCAGGAACACAAGTGAAATAAACCTCCTGCCACCGCCAACCCTCGCAGCAACGTCACTCCAAAATGTGTGTGTTTTGGGAAAAGACCAAGAGCATAAACATTTCCAATGGAGAACAATTGATCCATGACGCTCTGATGCAGACCAGCCTTCCAATGGCTTCCAATAGATACATGTATGAAGAAAGGTTTTAAAGTCTCTAAAGGACAAACGGAAGAAGAAGAAGCCTACACTAATGTGCTTAAAATGTGTCTATACACTTTTGATACTTTTATAATTTGTATCAGTATTTGCATAACAGTAACACCCACATTTGAATTGGCTCAGAGTTGATATATCAATACTTGAATTCTCAAAATGTGATTGATAAGTCCCATCTCTATCATTGGCCAATACAAATGCATTGCATAAAGAGGCAATGCATCCGCTGCAGAGGCACAGAGAAGTGGGGTGGGGTCTTTACCTTGCTTTTTACATTGTCCTAATTTGTGATAACATTAAAGATGCAGTTAGCGATGTTGTTAGCTTAGCCTTAGCACCAACTCGAAACCACTCCCCTCGCCTCGCCACCAAACCCAACCTCCAGCATGTTCTTGTCTTTGTCACAACAGGGAGAGTGGGTGGCAAACGTGAAATTGGCCTTTTCTGTTCAGCCCTTTTAGGTTTTAGAAAATAATCCAATAACTCGTGTGCACACTCGCAAGAAACAGGAAGAGGGTGAAGGATGAACGAATCCCATTGGTTTATTTTTATCGGTTCTCTCGAAATTTATTTGTTATTATTTTTTTGGAGACTATAGGCATCTTGTAAATTCTATTACTATTTGAAAACACATGATTAACACATGATCCCACAATAAAAAAAATGCATCTGGAAAAGAAATCACTAACTGCCTCTTTAATTTACTATCACATGGTAACAGCAAAAATATAATTCAATAATGAAATAATGCAAACATTTTGAACAACACATTATAGTGCACAAAGTTCTTGAAGACTTCATGTTAAAAAGTGATACAGCAGATTTTTTTTCAAGTAGGCTACATGTGGCAAATCCATATACAGTATATTTATTTGCACTATCCAATATCTGTAATACCATGTTCCCACGGCAACTGAATGCACAATATGAACTCATAGCAGTACACGCTACATAACATTTATGAACAGCAGCATTTCTCCAACAGAGCAGAAGAAATTGGACTGATATGTTGAAATTGTGTGGGAAAGGGAAACTGATCATAAGTTATGAGCAGTATGTTTTATTCACAAAGGTCATTTCAACTGTTGGTGTACATCCATTTAGCACTCGTTACTAACAAAATATTTGTTGACCTTTGAAATCACCATGGAATATATGGTAAAGGCATTGTACCAGGCCATGAGGCCATTTCAGATGGGATTTGTAAGGTTCAGATTCATTCTTTGGCACTATGGCTTAGTAAGACCTGAATATGTCTTTCTAATCAATGCCATTACATCATCCACATACATAGTAATAACACACAATGCAAGGAGGGGGTCATGCTTCAAGTATAAATATTTCTTATTTTTTACAGGTTGAGGAAGTGCAAGTAGTAAGATAACAGTATACAGCCATGTACTATTTACAGAGTTCACTTTTTATTACTGTGTCAGATCCCTCGGCAAGTAAGGACCTGTATTTTTTGTCCTGATTTTTTATTAAAAGTGGTTTATTACCATTTTACTTTACATTGACATCACCACCCAGACAAATATGGAGGAGATATGTAAAAAGGAATGAGCCCAGAAATTGTATGGGGATAAAAAAGTACTAACAATGTGATTTGAAATAATACATTTCATATATCTTGTATTTGATTATAGATGTATAATTTGAAATATATATATATATGTATATATATATATAAATATAATATATATACTATATATATATATATATGCTTTGACCATCCTGAGGCGTAGGGGAACAGAAGAGAGTTTAGATTAAGCCTAAATTTGTCTCAACTGTGAACAATTTTAAAATCCAATAATGTATTATTGGTTGGTTTATATAAACCAAAAGAAATCTAGACGTCATCTGAGGATAGATCTACAGGGCCTCAGATTTATAGATTTTAGATTTGAAGAGGCAGAAATTTGCCAGTTATTTTAGAAAAAAGAGGATGAGTGTGTAATGAGCTTACGATAATTTCTTGTATACACACAAATAAGTCATCCTGTACGTTTTGCTACATCTATTTGCTACACTAACTCCTAATACAAGGTTGTATATGTTAACAAGACTTTGCAGAGGCACAATACATAACAAATACCTGTACTTGAACCCATGAAAATGGCTATCATGATGATATGTAAACTATTAACTTTGTGCCATTTTGTTCAAAATGCAAACCAATACATTTGACACTATTTTTTCTGGTAGGCACCGACTGTTAGTATGAACCTTTATATCTTGAAAATGACTAAATAAGCAGAGTGGGACTGGTTTCCAAATTTTATACAAAAGATTTGCTTTTGTTTTTTTCATGCCCCTTGGGATCCCACAGAAAGGAACTGAAACATCCTCATGGAGTATGTGGCGGTTTGGGTGAAGAACACGAACCTTGACTTTCAAAGCTTGCTGCTCTTCCTGGCCACTGAAACAAATATAAAATACCACAGAATGGGTGAATGTATCCCTTGTTCCTGCAGGAGGGTTTCATAAGAAAACAAAAGGAAAAGGGGCAGAATAGTTTTGGTGGTGAACTCCAAACAACAAGTGAATGAATACGTTTGGAGTGAATAGTTGAAACCAGAGGTTTATAAATTCCTTCGCAAAAGTACTCTATAGTTTTTCACAATTTCACAAGCCTTTCATGCTAGTATCAATACATAATTACAATTTTGGGAAATGTTGAAATATTAGGGGGAAATTATGAGTTATTTAAGCTTTTATTCAACAGAATAAATAGTGGTTGCCTCGCTTCTGTCAGTGTACCCACGACAGCTGTGAAGCATCTTGAGTGTTCAAGTTCTATATACAACTGATCAAATATTATATATAATTATTATTGTTATTATAAAACAGGCACCCTGTTAAATGAGGCAAACAGACTATAATTTAAGAATCTTTTTACATAATAATTGGTTTCAATGGCCTTAATTTTTCATCCCTTAAATTAAATAACTAATTATAAAACGACTACAACCATAATTTATTTCCAGAATGAGAAATCAGCCTGTCCAGGCCCTTGCTCAGGTGTCTTCTCTTATGTGCGTACCTCTCCCAGCGCATGCCAGTGTGTGATGGGTTTCCGTGGATACGCCAACATTTCGTTCCAGTGATCTCTTCCTAACCCCTCAGCGTCAGGACCAGAGCGACAAACACCTATCACTTCATTGCGCCCAACCCTGATAGAGACATTAGAATATGCATCAAATTAGTTACGCCATGAGGGATATATTACCTGTTCAACTCCAATGACATCAGAAGTGTTTGTTTATGTAACAAGTGTGCGATCCACTCACCTATCATAATCCATGACTATAACGGACAGGCTGACTTGTTCCACATTTTCAGGGGGGATGTCGAAAATGATGGCCTCGTTGTACACTGGGTTGAGAGTGCTTTTCTTTGTGGTAGTTTTCCGCTTCTTTAATCTCCGTCCATCACATATCAGGTATACTTTCACATATGGATCTATGAAAATAAAGAACGCTTTTCATTTCAGCTTAAAAATGTCAACATTTCAATGTATATCTAGAGCCCTGTTCACATAAACCTCCCGTATAAGTAATGAGAATTTTTTTTTAAACAAAATAAAATCATGTATCAGTTTTGCTTTTACTTCACAGTCGTCTGTAACTTTGTCAAAACAAAGCTACCATTGCACAGGGGGATGAGGGGGTGGGACGACACGGAGAAATTCACAGGGTGAATTACTTTGGATTACTTTCAAAAGTAATCCAATAGAAAATTGTAATGTTTGTGGTTGCAAACATGACAAAATAGGTTTCTTTCCAATTACTTTCTAAGTGGCCACCTGTTGTTTAGTTGAACAGAAATGTATCCAAATACCATAATTGGGGACTATAAGCAGTACTTTTTTCAATTTTCTTTTGAATCCTATGTATCCTTTGAATACGTAGCAATGAAGCCAAATGTATGTATGTTTACTGTGGTAGAGTTGGACTGTTGTCAGAGGAGAGTTAATGGAATTAATAATAATAATAATAATTTATTACTATTATTATTATTGTTATTTAGTAGCTATAGAAGGCTCGTTTTTTGTAAAATAAATAAATAAAAGGAGTCATGGAAACTGGCAGGCTAATGTGAGTGAATGTTTTTATCCTCAAATTCTATCGTTTCATTTACCAAGCTTTGTCCATCACAAGGCAACATTGCACCATATCATTAAATCATGTTGTGTCCAGTTCAAAAGTTGTCTGTCTGCTTTGTAAGCTGTGACTTATTCTGTGAGTGAGGCCTCTACTGTATGTGGACAAAATCTACTTTTTGCTGGTGTGTTTTATAAAATACGTTTGCCTAATTTTCTAGCAAGTACAGTATATCTTTTTTACGTATGCCGTATTTCGTTGACTGTGGCTTACCAGAGGAGCCTGTGATGTCCATGGCTTTGAGGTTTCTGCATTTGATGACTGTTAGGGTCATCCTTCCTGCTGTGGGGAGGTAGCACAACGAGTACATGATCTCCCCCAGGTCCACACTCTCCTGGACGGGAGGAAAGGGAAATATATACACATGATTACAGCACATGTTTTAAATCTAAAAACTAAGGCATGACATGATTCATGGATTACTAATAGGGAGAGCATAAAGAAATCAGATGTCTCAGTGGTGTTCCAAATAAAGACTAAATCAAGACACATTTTATTCAGCAGGTTATTAACAAGGTTAAAAAAATACAGCTGAAATTGTTTGGTCCACAATATGTATGATTCATGTTGCAGCTTTTGAATCCAAGAAGGAAATGTGTGGGAGTTTGGTTGATTGGGTGCATTTGAGTCATTTGAATAAGATGTGGCCTTTATCAATTTAATTTTGATGTATTTTAAATAAGGCATCTAGAGCACTGTGACTTTTTTGTTTTGATGTCTGTTTTCTATGCACAAATCCCTAATGAGGTCACAATTGTCACATAATCTCACCATAGTTGCTCCATGGATATCCTTCCAGACTACAGCCTCACGGGAAAGGTCAGACAGTTCAAAAAGGTTGTCCACCACAACTTCTCCAATCATGTCATGGCTGGTAAAGCGATCAAAGTCGTAGACACTGAAGTGCAGCTTACGGTTGCAGAGCTCATCATAGGCCACGGGGAAGCAGAAGCTCTCGTCAAAAACGGGGTCAAGGTTTTTTCGGTGAACTCTGGTCTGGTACTTTTTCTTCCTCTCGGGCAGTAGATAGATCTTTACATATGGATCGGACGTACCTGAAAAATCTTTAGCAGGCAGGTCTAACGCCTTCAGTATAGTGACCACTAGAGCCTGCTCCTCGTAGTCATATCTGAGAGAGAAGCTGAGTTTCCCACAGGTCTCCACAGGAGGCTTCCCTTCATCCTCAGAGTCCACTGACTTCTGCTTGTACAGTTCTGGTTTGATCCGGCCGATGCTTGCTGTGGAGGACTGCCGTAGTGGCACCGTGTCCATACTGAAATCCACACTGGACACGTTCATCTGACGAGGCAGGTGGCGCCGGAAAGAGTTGTGCCTGTGGACAAGGTTAGGATGCATCAAAAAGTTTCCTTTGTAGGACCTTTGGTCAAAGGGGACTACTGGTATGAATGGGACAGAAATAAGGATATTTTCATCTCTATTAGACACAGAGGTGGCTGCTCTCCATTCACATGTTTTGCTATTACTGTCTATTACCTTCACTGACACAAGTTACATCGCATTCAAACGTGGTTAAAAGATCAGAACACTGAAAACAATATTAGCAAAGCTACAAAAACAAAGCTTACCGAGATCAGACACGTCGGTTCAGACATAGAAGCCATTTTGAAAAAATAAGTCCATAGTTTAACTAATGCTGTGTGGATTCGTTCCCTTAATGTTTGAGTTGTACTTTTTGTCTGTTCTGTTGCTTGTTTGCCCCACCCTCATGTGTTACATCTGTGTCTAAAGTCCCTGTGCTTGTGTCGTCCGTCAAGATTTTTTCACTCCATGTAGTGTCCATGGTTTCAATGATTACTTCATATTATTTTGCAGATCTGCTTATGAGTCCTTCCTTGTTTTAGCATGTGGCAGATTTCATTTTGATTTGAGCAAATAAAAAAAAAGTATATTGATGATTTTGTCCGTGTGAAGAATTCACTTGCATTATAAAAATAAATGTAGACTGTATACATATAGTTTTCAACAAGCCTGTAAATCCAGTGCAAGGTAGTCAATGCATTTACCAATATTATGCTCCATGCCCTTTTGAGACATGTGATTTAAATCTTTCATGACAGCCCCCGTCCCACAGCAGGCTAATTATGGCCATTCTGTTTTAACCACGGCACTATATTACAACGAAGAGCAGCAGCTGATTGTTTAATTACTAGGGTTGTTTCCTTTGGTTACCATAGCAGCTGAACTTGCGTGTACAGATTATAGGGTTGGAAGTGAAGCTGCACAATGGAAAACCCTCTGCTTTTATATACAAAGCTGATGGAATGCTGCTTTATGTTCAATCTACTATTGTTCAGAGATGGACATGTATAGGATTCATATTTTGTACATGAATCATTTTTCTTTTCATTCTTCCGTCTCCATAAAAGACAGATGCAATATACAACTCACATGTATATGTATGATTAGTGAATATGGGTGTAACGGTTTACCTAAATGAAGTTACTTTTCCATTATGATATGCTACATCAAGTGGCACAGTCATAGTTTGAGCCATTGATGCAGTTTTGTGTCATGTGTACCGCTTATTTTTTATTCAGCTTTTCAACGTTAAATTATTTTATTCCCGAGTAGCATCATCTTCAAGGGGCAGCACTGTAGAACTATGTTACGTTTAGCAGCTTGCAGAGGAAGAGTTGAAACCCCCCGACACACCGTGAGAAATGGGATTCACACAGGAGCATTTAACAACGCCGAGATTTAACAGTGGACCATAAATTGTGGCGGAGGCAGAAGACATCGCTGGTTTGTGTGTTTGAAAACCTATCGTCAAATCACAAGATAAGATGAGATGAGATAAGCTACTGAGATAAACTTTAGGTTCGTTCATGACCAAAAGGTTTGAGAACCATTGATTTAGACTCAGGATGGCAACCAGGCAATTCAATCTGGTACATATCTGGTGAATATGTAATCGATCGTGACTTGATGCATACTCATAAGTCCTTCAGCCTTGAGCTGGCAGTGCACACGTGCACACAGCTCTGCAAACTGATTTTTTCTTTCTTGTGCTTATGCAAGGTCGACAGACCATGAATGATCTGGAGCGAGCACTACAAAGCCATCCACCAGCAGCAGCAGGAGAGGAGCTGCTGTCTGAGTAGTTGGTAATTGTTGAGGTGTGGTGCTCATAAAGAATCCTATGGCTTTGAGATCCTGTGGTGCCTTTAGAGGCTGGCTCTGTGTGTGTTTTTAGCTCTAGATCTGCAGATGTGGCCCGCCCTGGAGGATGGGAAGAGGCGCACTTACAGTATGGACCTGTAGAGCACCAGTTGGACCGAAGACTACTTGCTGTTCATTCCACTTTATGGGAGCCTTTTAGTATTTTTATACCCTCTATTCTTTTACATGTTTTAGTGCTCTCCCTTTTTGCACTATAGAAATATTTTTGTAATTGTTTTACGTAAATGCTTTCCACAAAAAGTAGTTCACACATTTATTTGGCCACAGCAATTCACCATTTCAATCTTCTAATCGATATCCAAATTGCATGCATCCAAATAAATAAATAAAAACCCATGCTGATCCTTCCTTCAGAGGTACATCCCATAATTGATTGTATTTGTTTGCATGTCTTGCCGAGAAGTTGCAGTGAAACAGGACTAAACTAGTTCTAAAGCCTAGTGTATACTCGCGCGGCGTGGAGCTTACGGAGGTGACGTGGCGTTGGTCACCACAAGGCCCTAAGCCAGGTCCGAACCAGGTCTAGACTGAATCAGGACTGAAGGGGGGGCTTTTGTCTTGAAACAGAAAAACCAGCACTTCTAAACGGATAAAAAAGTACCCAAAAGAGTGTACCAGTTTGCACATTAACTAACGTGAACATTATAATATTGTTTTGAAGCTAATTATACTACCGAAATGTATAGGACTCAAGACTAAATCTTTAGATTAAAGGTGCAAAATTACGCTTTTTGGAGGAGCTCTGGGCTCTATGTGATGGATTGTCACTGTTAGAAAACGTTTTTTTCTTAGGTATGAAATTATTATGTATCAGTGAAAGCTAAATAGTTTTGTGTTTACTAAGTCAGCGTGAGGCTAAGTCACTGCGGGGGCGGGGGGAGGCAAGCTCACAAGGAAAGAGCACAGATCCAAGCGCTTGCATAGAGGTTTGCAAGAAATGGCAATAATTTCAAAGTTTTGAGTGTTGTGTTGTGTATCACCCAAGTTATCATCACACCTGTGCATAGGATGGACTGTGAAAAATTAAGAAAAGTTAAATATAGGACCTTTTAGTTTGCTAACAAACTGTTGAACATTACTTTTCACATGAGGATTGGTGAATCATCATTTGGCAGCGACAGGAAGGTAACAGATTCAACGACGGAAGGCCATTGCTTTACGTCCGATGCACACCCACGTCGCTTAGACGTGGAAAACACAGGTCCTCGACCGACTCACAAGTCAGAGCTGTAACCTCGTATAAGTCGTGCGTCGTTTGTTTAGGATGTTATCTATTATTTTTTCACAGTAGTCAGAACTTAATGCCTGGCAGTGGTGTAGCGGTTGCGTAATGAGGACTTCCGTGCAACGACGCAGGTTCAAAATCCCGTCGAAACGGTTTTGACTTTTCACTTTTTAGCGACACAATTTTTTTCTGTTTGGTTAAAAACGAACTTAAAGCACTCAACATAAGTAATGTAGTGGCTAATAATAAAATTGTGAACCCATGCATTTGCATATAATCTCCAAGTGCTCACCCCTTATTTACAACTTGAGGCATGTTAGCAAACAAATGCCTTACATTTCACAAGTTTTATAATTAGCCACTACGTAATCCTTGTTGAGTGTTTATTTATTAGTCTTTAACCAAACAGAAAAATTGTTCGCTAAAATCGAAAAACAAATTATGTAAAAGATAATGATACACACCGTGGACCTTGAAACACACGTATCCAAGGCTGCACACATTTGCTTAATCACTACGCTACCGTTCAGGTACACCTAGATTGCCTTACCACGCCTATATAATTGTATTGCTAGATCAAGACCGTACTGCGTCGGGAGGCCGATTGACCGTTTTCCAAGTCTAGAGGAGGTGGGATTGGACGTCTATCACGTCACTAGGGCGGTCATTGTTTTACCGTCCAGATGCGCACCTTGACAGACGTCGTTTGGACGTAAATAAAAGGTCCGAACCCGACCGACGCGATAATGACGTGATCTGGGGTTGAGTGGACGTCGGATGTTTAGTGGGTTCATGGTTCATTGGAGTTTTCGAGTGCACCTTGACTCTCGGGGAGATAAGATAGAGTGACATGGTTTATCTCAATGTGGGAGAGGAGTGTGCAAAGGACTTTGACTTGAAGTTGGTACCTTGATCCTTTGGGATGACCTTGGCAGACCCAACCAATGAGAAAACTTTACCCAGAGCCCTGACTGTGACCCGGATACATGATTTCCGCAGGCAACTGCTTCGGAGGTACCTGGTGGATGCACATTAATTGTGAGAGAAACCGATTTACAGTCTTAGTTTTTTGGCAACGGTCCCACACAGTCAATATTAACCTTTTATTAATTTTTTAAACTGGACTATTCCCCCACCCCCGTATAAGTTATTTGGATGCTTCCTCTATTTGTGTGTCAAAGATTTATTTCTATTTGTTAATGACTTGACAAAGACCACTCCCATTCGGTGACCTCAAATGGATAATGCAAACACCATGCAAGCTAAAATCGTAAATCGGACGTATTATTTCCAAAGTTTAGGTCATAGAATGGCCAAGGATCTACTCTATTTTAGTCTGTCTGTGGGAACCACTCCTGATTCTTCTGATGAAGACACTAGAGGTGCCAAGTAAGACACTGAAAATATAGGTAACATTGTAAAAGTTCATGATATATTATTTTAGACTGAGTGGAAAAAAAACTTCCCCCATTCTCCAATATCAGAGGGAAATCGAAGACACTGAGGTTAAAAAAGGGAAATGAATTATTCCGTCAACAGGTATAGCAATTGTTTAAATTTTTCCGACTTTAGTCTGATGTGGGAAAACCCTCAGGTTAAGTACATATTTTAAAATATGCTTCTTCCCATAACGTTGAGTTTGCCCTGGATTGAATTACAGTTAAGTGAACTTATCACCACCATAGCTGTTTCTTTTTTTCTTGTATGGCCTTTTCTATTTTGGCTCTGTCTATCAAGGCTGAAGAAAGACAAATTCTTTCATTTCCACTACCCAAACCACCCCTTTTTTATATTTGGAATTAAAATGATGGCAAAAATTGGAAAAATCATGCAAAGATAATTATTTTCCCCCGATTTAAAATGGCCAACATTTAATTGCGGCAGGACTAAAGAAGTTCATCCATTTTGCAGTTTTGGATTCAAGAGGCCTTTATTGAAAACATCAAAAATAGAGAAGCCACTTTCATGTACAGCTTTTTGGTCATTTTTAAAGCTGTACGGTAACAGCTTCAGTCCCAGTGCCTACTGACATAGTTTTGAAGTCCGGTGTGGACTTACTGGTCACGTGGTCACGCACAGACTAGTTAATATGCAGACCAGTGAGCTCAAGGGCAAGACAAATTGTAGGTAAATGTGTACCTGGAGGAAAATAGGAACAACTTTTTGGAAGTTGTTTTTGGTCTGGTTGCAGGACAAGCCCCTCGTACAGAGAAAAAAATTACTACCTTATCACATGACACACATTGAATGTCTTCAGAACAGCCAACTGGTGCTGATGGAGATGTGAAATACAGAAGATTATGCAACACCCTAAAGGCCATCATGCTGCTAGTCCAAAAAGGACTAAATATTTTCATTCAAGATGCAAAGTGGACAATGTTTACCAGGATGCTACAGGGTGCATAGTGCAGAGGAAGACACAACAAGTTTATGGAATGAGACCGTGGTAGGAAAACCCTTCAAATGGTGCCTTCACCACTGCCAATAGCTACTTCTCGCTACTTGTGATCACACCACACCTCCATTATATTACCTTGTTTACAGGCATTTTGGACGATGCAATGAGAATGTTTGTAAAAAGGTCTGTAAAAGGCCTGTAATGTTTGTGTGCGATGGTCTTTGGTTCTGCTGCATTCCATGACCACGACGTTTTGTCGGCTCTCATTGAAAACCCTCTCCATAAAATATGATGTTAAATTATGGGCAATATTTTGGAGAGGATTTTGACTTCCACAGCATCCATCCATGTTTGAGCCATGTCATGAAAAACGCAAAAAGACCTCTGCAAAAAAAGTATTTGTGTTTGGGCACATTAATTTTGTAAGATCCTTTGATTTTAATATATGCTGTTATGAATGTTTTAATAATCTCAGTCCTGTTTATTTATTTATTTCGCTTATATTTTTTTTTATGAACCCTCTGGGACACTTAGGTCCTCAATATCTCTTAACCTGTCCCCTTGGGCAGTCCAAACTACTCCATGGTGGGCCTGGTAGTTTATCTGAGATCTGAGGTCCACTGTGTCATGGTGTGGATTTTTTATTTCTGTATTTGGTTTTCATTGGACATTAGTTCTCTGGTGTCATTTAGTTTTAACTCATGTCTGTTCCCCTGTTGATTGTCTGCCCAGCCTGATGCTGTGTCTTCTGTGTCCTGTCTGTGGTCTATATGTACCTGTGCTTCTCTCCTTGGTTGCGGGTTCATTGTCTTGTCAAGTTCCGTCAGGTCATGGTACTTTGGATTTTGGCGTTTGTGTTTTTTGCCTTGGACTATATTATTAAAGTCGTTATTACTGGCATTCCTGCGTTTGAGCTCATCACTCATCTCACCTCATGATTCACTGCAAGATTTCAAATTATAAAAGTATTTACACAGTCTTTTTATTAAAGATTTTCGTTAGTTTTGTTTTTATCAAATATTTAAGAATTTTACAGTGGCTCTGCCTTTATTAAATGTCGATTTTAATTCTTATAGACACTACTAAATGAGGTGCTTGTGAACTGGTGCCAGCTCTGATTGCCACCCCCCATCCCAGAATGTATTAAGGGGAAGAAAAGGGATGGATATTTATAAGGTAATTTTTGTGTACATTTATTACAACATCTTCAGCCTTTTTAAAATTATTCATTATTTTTTAGGGGCGAAGGGGGGGTTATAGTCTGTGTATTTTGAATGCTAGATTAATGAGGATCTTTACGTAATAGCTCGATGACTTCTTTTTTTATTCCTGAAGGAGTAGCTTTGCCCTCGATCCCAGACCGGTGTGTTCAGCCAATCGACTCTGGTGGAGCATTGGCAGAACCACAAGTCCAAGTAGCAGTACCCTGCAAGAATTGGATGAGATCCTTCACAAGTGCCACAGTTGTGTCCTCCTCTCTTCTCACGGATAGCTAGTTTTAAAACCCACTTGCGAAACTTCAGGAACTGATGAGGATGTCTGCCGCGTGGATTGATGTCTTGGTTCATTTAATAGAAGACACCGGAGCGGATAAACTATGAACAACGACGTCACTCCAAGATCCTCTGTCCGATTCATCTCCACACAGCCCAGAGACCAATTTCTTGAATACTACTATGAGCCTTAGCCCAATCCAAATTTGTGATTAGTTCCAAATTCATGCGACCATTTGGGCCTTAATTTACAGACTCTCTATTGGTAGGTTATGTAATGATTAGAGCGCGACCAGCAATGGTATCCCCGGCGGTAGGTTACATCCGTAAGACCGAAACATAGAAAATGGCTAACCAAACTATGTACCGGCAATTGTTTGAAACCTCATTGGGTTGTAATATACATTTTAAATTACTGTTAGCGTTTTATTTATTTTTTAGAGATGGACCTGTGTGACACACCATTGGTGCACCATTTCCATGAAGTGATTGAAGGAGCACCACTTGAGTCGTTGGTGGAGGAGGCAAACATGTCTATTCGCCAAATTTCATGCCCCGCTTGTTGTCCTCTTTGGTCTGGATTAATCCTTGGTTGTCAGAGCTGACGCAAAAGCAGAACTGCAAAAAGTAATATAATTTAATAAATGCCAAAAAAAGTAAAAAACAGAAACCGGGAACAAGAGAAGGGGGGAAAACACAATGGGCCGACAACCAAGAGGGAACATGAGCACAGGGTCTAAATTACACACACCGAGTGGACACATGGTGTAGCACATCAGGGAGGGGCAAACAATCAACAAGACAGGACAAGGAACGCAAAAAACTCACATCTAAGGGAACAAAAAAAAAATATCAAATTAAACCAGATACCACATTCCAGAAAGTCCACTCCCATGAAATTGGTTAAGTGTATTGAAAAGCACTTCCACTGACTTAAACAATTTTCGGCCAAATTTTAGTATTTGTGAGTTGCAAAGGTTATCTTGAAAATTTGATTTTCCAAAAGTTATATCCCTACCCTAATTGCATTTATCATTTTGTCTCCCTATCCATCTGGGTTTTCGATCAAGGTACTCAACCACCAATGCTCTGTTTAAATGCTATCAATGATGTATTTTCTTGATTTGACCAAAATATGTTCTGGGCTCCTATTCCATGCTCTTTCCAAAGCCTTTGACTAGTAGGATACTCCCCTTTCTACTTTGACAAGCTTAAAGCAATTAGGTCTTGATACCCAACGCCATTTTCAATATGTTGTTGCTCTCAATTGTTGTTTTTCCATTCCTAGGTCCAACAAAGGCATAATTGATAACGGCTCACTTTAGGTCCCCTTCTATTCTCACTATTCATCAACGATCTTCAAAAGTCATATCAAAATAAAAATATATATCGCAGACGACAGTCATTTACACATCTACAGTAGGTCCATTCGTTGTTGTCGTCTTTCATTCACTTTTTCTTTTTCGGGAATCACGCAGCCTGCGTGAAAATTAGCTACATCTTATCGCCCACAAGGTGGCAGGCTAAGTTTCCGCTATAGCACTGCCAGCGACTTAGGACGCTCGGTATAGACTGCGTGCAAACTGTCTAGCCCAGCGGTGCTATGTTGGACGCATGGTTAGCATTAAATACAGGGACTGGGAGAACCAGGTTCGGATTCTTGTCTGAGGGACCATCTTTGGTGGGCTTGTGGCAAAATGGTTTTTTCATTAACAATTATTATATACATCTTGTCTTTAAATGTCGGAAAAATCTGGTGAAATTCACTAGTGTTATACGTTAAAAATTGTGATATGTTTTGATAAACCGAACGTTAGTTACATCCTCCGCTCTGGCCCCGGGAGCAGCGCTGTACCCCCGCTGCTGACAGCTCACGTGACCGCACTGCCGTCTGGCTCCGAGCGCGGAAATAGACACGCGGACTCACGTCTCTCTCCTCTTCTGCTAGCGTCTTCTCGCTCGCTGCTGCGTCTCTCTCTCTCTGCTCGAGCGTCCTCTCTCTCTCTGCTCGGCGTCTCTCTCTCGCGCTCGCGTCTCCTCTCTCAGCTCGCTCCTCTCTCTCTGCTCGCGTCCGCTCTCTCTATGCTTCACAGTCTCTTTCTTGCTCGGGTTCTCTCTCTCTTGCTCACGTCTCTCTCTCTCTGCTCGTATTCTCTCTCTCTCTCTCGCATCTCCTTCAATCTGCTCACCTTCTCTCTGCTCACGTCTCTCTCGCTCTCTCTCTGCTTCACGCCTCTCTCGCTATGCTCGCATTCATCTCTCTGCTCGCATCTCTCTCTCTCTGCTCGCATTCTCTCTCTCTCTTGCTGCCTATCTCTCTCTATGCCGCATCTCTCTCTCTAGCTCGCGTCTCTCCTCTTGCGCGCGTCTCTCTCCATGCTCGCGTCTCTCTCTCTTCTGTCACCCTCTCTCTCTCTGCCGCGTCTCTCTCTCTGTCCCTCTCTCTCTATCTCTCTCTGCTCACCCTCTCTCTCTCGATGCTCAGTCTCTTCTCTCTGCTCACGTCCTCTCTCTGCTCAACTCTCTCTCTTCTCTCTCTGCTCTCGCCTCTCCTCTTGCTCGGTCTATCTCTTCTTGCTCACGTCTCCTCTCTCTCTGCTCACGTCACTCTCTGCTCCCGTCTCTCTCTCTCTCTCTTCTCTTTCTTTTCTTTTTATGTCCAAGTCTCTCTTCTGCTAGCGTCTCTCTCTCTCTGCTCGATCTCTCTTCTGCTCGCGTCTCTCTATCTCTGCTCACGTCTCTCTCTGCTCACCTCTCTCTCTTGCTCACGTCTCTCTCTCTCTGCTCACGTCTCTCTCTCTCTCTGCTCCACGTCTCTTCTCTTGCTCAACGTCATTCTCTCTCTCTGCCTCACGTCTCTCTCTCTCTGCACAGTCTCTCGCTCTCTGCTCACCGTCTTCTCTGCTCGCCGTCTTCTCTCTTGCTCTCGTCTCTTCTCTGCTCTCTCTCTCTGCTCAGTTCTCTCTGCTCCCGTCTCTCTCTGACCGAGACTCCTTCTCTGATCCACGTCTCTCTCTGCTCACGTCTCTCTCTGCTCACGTCTCTCTCTCTCTCTTCTCAGTCTTCTCTCTCTCGGTCAGTTCTCTGTCGGTCTCTCTCTCTCTCTGATCACGTCTCTCTTGCCTCTCTCTCTTGTTGCGTCTCTCCTCTCTCTGCTCACGTCTTCTCTGCTCTCTCTCTCCACTCGCGGCTCGGTTCTCTCTCTGCTCACGTCTCTCTCTGCCTCACATCTCTCTCTCTCTCTTCTGCTCACGCCTCTCTCTCTGCTCACGTCTCTCTTGCTCACGTCTCTCTCTGCTCAAGCCTCTCTCTCTCTGCTCGGTCTCTCTCTGCTCACGTCTCTCTCTGCTCTCGTCTCTCTCTCTCTGCTCACGTCTCTCTACTGCTCGCGTCTCTCTCTCTATGCTCACGTCTCTTCTGCTCTCTTTCTCTGACTCTCGTCTCTCTCTCTCTGCCTCACGTCTCTCTTGCTCGCGATCTCTCTCTCTCTGCTCACGTCTCTCCTCTGCTCAGTCTCTCTCTCTCTGCGCACGTCTCTCTCTGCTCGCGTCTCTCTCTCTCTCGCCTCACGTCTCTTCCTGCTCTCTCTCTCTGCTCACGTCTCTCTCTCTCCTGCTCCGTCTCTCTCTCTGCCTCACATTCACTCTTCTCTCTCCTCTGCTCGCGTCTCTCTCTCTCTGCTCAGTCTTCTCTCTTGCTCACGTCTCCTCTCTGCTCTCGCTTCTGCTCAAGTCTCTCTCTCTCTGCTCACGTCTCTCTTCTCTGCTCACGTCTCTCTCTCTCTGCTCACGTCTCTCTCTGCTCTCTCTCCTCTGCTCACGTCTTCTCTCTCTGCCTCACGTCTTCTCTCCTCTCTGCACAGTACTCTCTCTCTGCTCACGTCTCTCGCACCTGTTCTTCTTTAAAGATGTTGTTTGATGCGGAGCAGAGGAGTCAGCAAAATAGATGGGTTGTGAGTTTATTAAAAGACGCTAGTTCTCTCATTCTTTACAGCAGGGAGTTTTGAATGTTATTGCATCGGTGATTAAATGCTATTTTATTTTAATAATGTAGTAAATGCTGTCATTAAGTAGTGCCTCCCAATCACCAATCCTCACCGCAGTATGTCTGTCTGCTATATGCATCCGATTCATTTGATGTTCCCTCAACCTACACTTGTTTTAGTTTAAATGTGTACGGCGAGCTGTTTTTCAGTCTTTGAAAATGTTGATGTGGGCCATTTTATGGCTATTAATAGCATCTGCCTCTGTCTGTGCGCTTTAACTGCCGGCACTAGGACCCACTACGTGGATTCGCCCCCTCTCAGCTGTCTTTCGCGCCGATATGAATGACAGCTAGCAGAAGTGATAGAAATGTAAACAATGGCAACGCCGAGCTGCTGAAAAGGGCAAAACCTAGGCCATTCAGTCTGCTGGACCAAGAGTTTGGTTTGTTGTTTGTGAAGGACCGTGCTGTGGTGCACTTTATGCTGTGAAAATGTTGTGTGCAGTACTTCACGTTGTTAAGCGTCATATTGAGCCGACGCACGAGAAGACCTTCCCAGACCACTCAGGACAAATAGAGTCAATTAATGTGCTGGGTCCCAGATATGGAAAACAAGCTAGTTCCTCAGGGTTTATACCACTGCTAAAATCACGGGACAGAAGCAGCTCTCCCTCCCCCCCACCACGACATAAACAACGCCCACCCCAGGCCCCTGATGTTTAGTCATTACGTAAAATTGCACACTTCAATACCATGCACATGTATAGCAGCCAACCTATCTTCTTTTCAAAACAGGGGCAATTCGCTGGGTTTGCTAGAGTTAAAATAAGCAGACATTCATCGCCCAACTCCATTTATAATTTGTAAAACACACGGCAAGAAAGAAAGTTTTTTTCCCACCCATCATAAACCTTTGTATTAGCAATATCGTTTTACACGTTTCTACAGGCTAGCCAACTATTCATTTCAACCTTCGGCACCAACACGCCAAAACCGCATGAATTCAAGCATTTGGACAATAATTAAACATGTTCACACTCTGGCATCATGTTTAAAAAATGAATCTGGCGGCATCCGAAAATGTATAACGGAAACACGCAAACATCGAATTCATTATATAATAAGCCTCTATTATTCTTTTAAATAATGTTGTTATAACACTCCACCCGTAATGCGACTTCTTGGTGCTGGACTGTTATAATAATACAACTCAAAATTGTTCACCTTTATAAGATTTTTGCATTCACTGACAATAAATTGCCAGTTGGTACTTTTATGACAATGAAGGCCATGGGCCTGTATAGTAGTACAAAAACAAGATAAAATAGACGTACAAGACACACAATGTTCTTGATGTATTAATCTGCCCCCCCCCCCCCCTTACGATTGTGTATCAGTTGTTTTAGCTGGACTGACGCCCAATTATCCAATTATAATGTGTTCCCTGTTTATGTTTGCCTGAATCTCACCTGTTGTGAATAAACTTCCATGTTGCTTGGTGTGCAAAGATCCCTGCTATGCGTCTGATTTTCGACATCACTTTCTGAAGTTTCTGATGAAATGTTCATTCTTATTTGATATATTAGTTGATTTGACTTTGAAGTTGTAGTGAACTTCTGACCGTTCAAGTGGCTCCCAAGATAGTTCCAGTACCAACTGAGGAAATTTACTTCGTCCACTGAATGCAAAAATCTGAGTATGTAGTGAACAATTGTGAGTGTCGTTTTTACAGTTTCACCGAGCTATAGTGAGGTCAATTATCAGCGTTAGCTCACTATAAATATGTGTTATGGCAAACAGCTGCATTCAACATTTCTGTACAACTAATTTGCCCAAAAAAATCACTGTATTGAATTTTTACCAACGTAATCGGGGGGGAAAACCGGGCCAAGCACAAAGTAGCCCTTTATATTCTCTTGTCAGTCTTAGGAACATTAGTTCCCCCTCGGGTTCACAGTGTGTGCGGCACGGTGGCTGAGTGGATAGCACTCTCGCTTCTGACACGAAGGTCCTGGGTTCGAATCCCCCGGTGGAAAAGGGCTTTCTGTGTGGAATTGGCATGTTCTGTGTCTGCATAGGTTTCCTCGGGTGCTCCGGTTGCCCTCCCACGTGACCTTGGTCCATGAAATGCGTATATAAATAAAATCCACTGATCTTTTTTAATGTCGGGGAGCTTAATCTTAAACTCAAAAATTGTAAGTTAATTGTAGGAGGACCAGTAATCTGAACTTAAAAAAGTAAGTTTTACAGTCTTGACAATTGCGTAAACTTGAATTTAAACACTTAGTTGGCAGCACTTGGAAAACTTAATGGGCACACAACTAAAGAAGTGTAGTTCTTCAAAACTTGAAAGAATTAAGTTAATGCCTTCAACTCAAAACTCCTTCGAGTGGTTGCTTTGAAAATTTTGGTTGAACTAACTTTATCTTGTTTACCAGTGTGCATGACCAGAAGTCCAAATAAAATAATGGACCATTGCTCCTGCAGCGCCCTGAACAGGGACATGCGAGGTGCGCGGGTCGGCCGAAACCCGACAGTCAACCCGCGGGGTCCCGCGGTTTTTCGGACGGGTTGGATGCCTCAAAAATATGAGTCATCGGCAGGTGCGGGTGGGTCGGGTCAGAAAGCTACTGATCCCTTATATTATTATATATGTGAGCCACGGTATGGGAGTCCCTTTGAGTACATTTGCAATCGCGCAGGGAGGATGTTAAACAAAATAAATCATGCCTGAACAAACAGGATCTGCTCCTTTGACTCCCGCTTAAAAGCACTCCAGAACATCCTGTGAGGACAGACGTGTGATCTACACCGAGGCCCCGAGCCTGATGACGTGGGGCCTAACAGCAGAGGCCTAAAGCAGGCGGCCTCATAACTTTAATTAGCAATGAAAGACTCAGTGGAAACCCGCTGTGGTGTGAAAAGAGGTCGCCGTCTTACTAACTTCGTCTCTTGATTTGACGCCAGAAAATAAGCAGAAGTTATAGCCTACCACCACTATCAATCAACTATTTTTTTCATAGAGCCATAAATGTGTGGATTGTTCTCGACTATTCCGTTTCATTTCCTGAGATATGAATTAATAAGTTGCACCAGAATATGAGGCAGAGTGGGCCACAGATCGTCTGGACTCTGAAAAAAAATGGAGTCGGGATATCTCGGCATTCCGCGCGGTTAATGAGTCGCCGCGAGGTGATAATTCTTACCGGGAAACAGTATCATTAATACCAATTTTTATTTATGGCATTACGGTGAAAGCGGATCTCTCAGCTGTTGCGGTTACGGAGCTATAATCCGACGATACCTAATAGCCATCATACACCTGGTAAGTAACCGGGGTTTTGGAAAACCAACACCACACACATACATCTCAGATCATAGCTTTAGAATGATGGTATATTGAGTCAGGTACGGTTGTTTTGACCCCCGCGGATCAGTGAATAAGTTGAAAAACCGCCGCGCTATCACACACTCTGCTCTGCTGCCGAAGCGGCAGGCAAGTCGGGCGAGTCCACTTTTCCGGGGGGTAGAATAAACGCGAGTCACGTGGCCCAAACCCCCGACCCAATCGCATTGGTTGGAATAATCCCATTTTACATGTTAACAAGCGGGTGTTAGGGTTGTTAAACATGTTTAAAGCTCGGGCTCCGGTAACTTTAGTCTATAACACTAACATGCCTTAAAGCTGAGGTCTGTAACTTTAGTCTGATAAATAACCTGTTTAAAGTTTGAGGTCTGTAACTTAGTCACATAACTAACACATGTTTAAAGCTGAGGTCTGTACTTTAGTCGCCATAAATAACACATGGTTTAAAGCTGGGTCTGTAACCTTTAGTCTCATTAATAACGTTTTAAAGCTGAGGTCTGTAACTTTAGTCTCATTATAACATGATTCTAAAGCTCGGGTCTGTAACTTTAGTCTTCATTACTAAAATGTTTAACGCTGAGTATGTAACTTTAGTTCATTACTAAATGTTTAAAGCTAGGGTCAGTAACATTCGTCTCCCATAAATAAACAATGTTTAAGCTGAGGTCTGAATTTTTTTAATTCTCATAATAAACTCGTGTGTGTGTGTGCATTGCCAAAAAATTTCTAAGCATCATATTCTAGATAGCTTTACACTTTATTTTGATATATTACATAGTCGTTTGAAAAAAATGTTCGGATTTCTTGTTGGCACGCCATCTTGGATAAGCTGGCGGCCATGAATTGGAATCGGGTCGGCCAAATTGTAAAATTGAATATCGAATTAACATCCCTGAATTGTTTCCTTCTTTCACTGTGAATTTTAATGTTTACTCTTAGTAAAATATGTAGTTACAGCTATTAGAAGATTGATAAAGGCTTGGAACTGGCTTGACATAGAATGGTTCCACAGTATCCACTTTGTTTTAAACCAATTACTTGCACTATAAGCGAAAAAAGCACTTATCATTATGGTAATAAAATATAACCACTTATCGATCTTCATAATTCAAAACTGTTTTATTCCTCTTACTGGCTGGAAAGTACTGTGTGAATTAAATCTGATTGGTAATTTAAAAAATGTAATTTGCATTGCTACTTTAATACTTACAGTCTGTGTAAATACAAGGGTACATGTGGTACACGTGCTTAGACTAATTAGATTGTATGTGGTAACATTCAAAATAGATGAGTGAATATTCCCTTTTCTATTTAGTGATTTGCGGAGGAGAGGAGAGGAGCAAGCGAGAGAAGTTTGGCAGTTAAAATAAATGAATTACTGCTTGCTAAATTATTTGGAAAGCATCTTCATTATGATTGTTATATTTATGTTTTTTTTATAAATGTTAGAGATGCCAGAGACAAAGGAGTCTGCTTTTTTTTCTGAGTGGGAGGAGGACACCCGCGGCGCTGTTGAGTCCTAATAACGCTTCAGCGTTATATTACCAATAGTTTCTCTTTCCATCACGATATTCTCCCTCGTTTTGGAACGATCACCAACGTGGATGCAAAAAGTTTACGTTATATTGCAGTAGTTTAATGTCTGCGGGTTATTCCAGAGCCTGCCTGCTACAAGGCCGTTCGCCCCGTTTTAACCAGATTTGTCGATGTGCGCGGGGCGAAACCTCGCCAATGTAACCCTGCTCACAAGACACAAACAATGCCACCTGGTGTTGTTTTGGGTTATTTGCAACCGTCACTGGAGGGGGGAAAATAAAAGACGCGTGAATCACGTGAGTCTCGTGTGATTCACGCGGTGAACGGCGACAAACGGAAGGGGACCTACTGTACACTGCTAATTTACAAAATCACGCGTTACGCCGTAAAGCGTTCTCCGACGCAGCCAGACCGCGCGTAACTTTTTTCCATGTTAAACATATGATGATATTTCCACTTCTAGCATCATGCATGTATGTCGCGAAGCTGCGCTCTTAATTTAGGTGGTTTCTAATTTTGTGCCGCGCTCCCATCGCGTCTCCCTTGATGATCTCATGTAAAAACAGTTTTTCTAGCGGTCCTATGGCTCCTTAGATTGCCTCTACCACACAAGCACTTGTGTTTAAACATCAGAGGAGGAGCAGCAGGTTTTACAGTGATTCTGGATATCGTTTTTTTACTTTCATAAAGTCTTGCGTATGGCCCAAACCAGCGCTCTCGACCATGAGGGCACAAAAAAATGCTTGTGATTGTGTTGCTCGTACATCAGTCCTCTGGCCCATACTGTCCTCCCTGTGTAGTCTATGAGAGCAGTGAAGAGGACAGTAGGGGCCAGAGGACTGGATGTAGAGCAACACAAATCAATGCATGTGTTGTCCTATGGTCTTTGTGCGCTGGTGTTGGCCAGACGCAAGGACTTTCTCTGATAGAAAAAAAACGATATCCCAGAATATCACTGTAAAACCTGCTGCTCTCCTGTGATGTTTAGGGACACAAGTGCTTTGTGTGTGTAGAAGCAATCTAAGCCCAAGGGATCCCGCTAGAAAAATCATGGTTACATGAGATATCAATGGGAGGGGACGCGTTGGTGCGCGCCAAAAATTTAGAAAATCCATCCTACATCTAGAGCGCAGCTTCGGTCATACATGCGATGATGCTAAGTAGAAGTGTAAATATCATCATAGGTTAACATGGAAAAAGTTAAGTTAACGGGGGGGGGGGGGGCCGGGGGGTGCGTATCTGCGCGTATTATCTACTCAACGCGTACGTGCTGTAACGCGTGAAGTGTAAATTCAGCCGTTCCAGTAGGTCCCATTCCGTTTTGTCGCCTTTCACGCGTGCATCACACGAGATTCACGTGTGTTCACATCGTCTTTTATTTCCCCCCTCCAGTGACGTTTTGCACTGACCAAAACAACCACCGGCTGCACTTGTGGAGCAGGGTTACATTGGGCGGAGTTTCTGCCCCGCGCACATCGACAATCTGGTTTTAAAACGGGCAACGCCTTGTAGCAGGCAGGCTCTGGATAACCGCAGACATTAAACTCTGCATATAACGTAAACTTTTGCATTTCACGTTGGTGATCTTTCCAAAATGAGGAGAAATAATCGTTATGGAATAGAGAACTAAACTATTGGTAATATCACGTGAACGTTATTTTGACTCAAACCGCCTCCGAGGTGTTCTCCTCCACCACTCAGAAAAAAAGCCGACCGCCTTTTCTCTGGATCTCTAACATTTATAATAAATACATAAATATAACAATATAATGAAGATGCTTTCAAATAATTTAGCAAGCTGGAATGTCATCTTATTTTAACTGCAAAATTCTCTCGATGCTCCTCTCCTCTCCTCCGCAAATCACTAAATGAGGAAAAGGGAGAATATTCACTCAATCTATTCGCTTGAGATGTTACACATACAATATTAATATAGTCTAAGAGGTGTACCACCGTAGCCCGTGTATTTACCACTGACTGTAAAAGTAAGAAAGTTAGCAATGCAAGATTACATTTTTTAATTACCAAATCAGATTTAATTCAGCACAGTACTTTCCAAGCTCAGTAAGAGGAATAAAACGTTTTTGAATTATGAAAATAGGAAGAATAAGGTGGTTTTGATTTTTATTACCCATATTGATAAGTGCTTTTATGCGTTTAGTGAAAGATAATTTGGTTTTAAAAACAAAGGGATACTGTGGAACCTTCTATTCTGCCAGTTTCAAGCCTTTATTCATCTTCTAAGTGCTGTAACTTCCCTATTTTACTAACTATAAACCATATTTAAAAATCACTGTAAAGAAGGAAACAAGTTTCAAGGAGTTGGAACTTCGATATTATTTTACAATTTGGCCGACCCCGCATCTCCCAATATGGCCTCCAGTATCCAGATTGGCTGCCAACATGAAAAATTCCGGAAAACATTTTTTTCAAACTACTATGTAATATATCAATATATAAAAGGTAAGCAATCTAAATTGATGCTTAGGAAATGTTTTTGGGCCTATGCACACACACACAGTGTTATATATGAGACTAAATTCAGACCTCAGTTTATACATATGTTATTTATGAGACTAAAGTTACAGGGACCGCGCTTTAAACTGTTATTAATGAGGACTAAAGTTACATACTATCAGCCTTTAAACATTGCTTATTTGTGAGACCTAAAGTTACAGACCCGAGCTTTAAACATGTTTATTAATGAGACTAAAGTTACAGACCTCAGCTTTAAAACGTTCTTAATGAGCCTAAAGTTACAACCCCAGCATTTAAACCTGTGTTTTTATGCAGACTAAAGTTACAGACCTCCGCTTTAAACTGTGTTATTTATGAGGGACTCAACTGTACCAGTTCCTCAACTATAAACATGTTATTTATCAGGAACTACGTTACAGACCTCGCCTTTAAGCATGTTATTTATGAGACTAAAGAAAGACCGTAGCTATTTTAAACATGTTAAAAACCCAAACACCTTGTTACCCTGTAAAATGGATTAGGTCAACCAATGGCCATTGGTCGTTTGGGCCACGTGACTCGCGTTTCTACCCCGGAAAAGTGGACTCGCGGACTTTGCCCTGCCGCCTTCGGCTAGCAGCAGCAGCAGAGCAGAGTGACTGTGATGGAGCGCGGCGGTTTTGCAACTTTATTCACTGATCCGCGGGTACAAACAACCGTGTTGACATGATTCAAATATACCCATCATTTCTAAAAGCTTTACTCTTAGATGTATTGTGCTGTGGTGTTGGTTTCCCAAAAACCCCGGTTAGCTTACCGTGTATTTTGCTATTAAGTTCGTGGATTATACTCCGTAAACCGCAAACAGCTGGAGAGATGCAGCTATCACCGTAATCGCAGTAATAAGTGATTCTGTTTACCGGTAAATATCAACCTCCGCGGCGAACGTCATTACCCGCCGACTGCGAGGATATCCCGCTCATTTTTTTTCAGGAAGAGTCCAGACTATCGGTGGCCCCACTCTGCTCAATATTCGTCAACTTTATTAATTCATATCTAGGAAATAAAGGAATCTTCAGAACATTCCACACATTTATGGGATTCTATGAATAAAATATGTCTTATTGATTCGTTGGTTGGTTAGCTTATATTCATGATATTTGCTGCTCAGTAAATCAAATGAACTAAGTGAGTAAGACCGCCGACCTCTTTTTCACCACACGCGTTGCCTCAGGCGCAGCGTTTCCCTGTGGTCTTGCCTTGCTAATTTAAAAGTAATGAGGCCCTGCTTCCTGGCCTCTGGCTGTGAGGCCCACCACCGTCATCAGTCTCGGTGCTGCCTCTGTGTAGATCACACGTCTGTCTCGGACTGGGTGTTCCTCGAGGCTTTAAGGGGGTGTAGGAAGGAGCGATCCTGTTTGTCCCGCATGTTTTTTTGTTTAACGCATCCTGCGCCGAATTGCAAATTGTTACTCAGGGGACTTCCCATGCATACCGTAGGCGCACATATATAATAATATATAGGGATCAGGAGCTTTCTGTCGACGACCCACACGCACCATGACATGGATCATATTTCTTGAGCATCCCAACCCGCCCGAAACCAGCGGGACCCGAGGGTGGACTGCGGGTTTCGGGCCGGACACCCGCGCACCTCGCATGTCCTGTTAGGGCTGCAGGAGCATTTGTTCCTCCATTATTTTAATGGGACTTTGGTCCATGCACACTGTAAAAAAGATAAAGTTAGTTCACTCAAAATTTCCAAAGCAACCAGGCTGCGCAAGGTTTTTGAGTTGAAGGCATTAATTAATTCTTCATAGTTTTGAAAGAAACACACTTATTATGTTGTGACAGTTATGTTTCCAAGTTTGCCACTAAGTGTTTTAAATTCATTACTGGAAATTTCAAGTCTGTAAAACTTATTTTTTTAAGTTCAGATTACTGTCCCTACAATAACTTACCTAATTTGTGTTTAAATTTAGCCCCACCATTTAAAGATCCTGATGTTTATTTTATTATTGCGTTTCAAGGACCAGGTCCCTTGGGTAGGGGAAAACCGGAGCACCCGGAGGAAACCTATGCAGACACGAGAACATGCCAATTCCCACACAGAAAGGCCTGTCCGACCGGGATTCGAACCCAGGACTTGTGTCAGAAGCGACGAGGCTATCCACTCAGCACCGTGCCGCACACCACTGTGACCAGGCGGGGACCTTCTGTTTCTAAGACTGAGCCAGAAATTATTACGGGCTACTTTGGCTTGGCCCAGTCGTTTAGGTTGGTAAACAATAAATACAGTGATTTTTGTGGTCAAATTAGTTTGTTCCAAAATGTTGAATTGAGCTGGTTGCCATAACACCTATTTAAATAGCGCAAACGCAGATAAGTGACCTCACTATAGCTCGCGTGAACTGTAAAACACGACAACTCAAAAATTGTTCACCTTACTCAGATTTTTGCATTCACTGACAATAAAATTTCCAGTTGGAATGGAACTATCTGTGAGCCACTTGAACTTTCAGAAGTTCATACAACTTCAAAAGTCAAATCACTTAATATATCAAATAAGATGAACTTTTCATCAGAAACTTCAGGAAAGTGAGTTGACGAAAATTAGACGCATAGGCAGGGATCTTTGCACACCAGAGGCAACTTGGCAAGTTTTTATTCACAACAGGTGGTGATTCAGGCAGAAACAATAAAACAGGGGGAAACAGATATCTGGTTATATTGGCTCGTCAGTCAGCCTAAAACAACGGATACACAAACGTGCAGATATACAATCAAAGACCTTGTGTGTTTGTACTTCATATTTTCTCTTGTTTTTGTTACTACTATACAGGCCCATGGCTCTTCTTTGTTCAAAAGTTCCAAACTGGCAATTGTATTGTCAGTGAATGCAAAAATTCTTAGTAAGGTGAACCAATTTTGAGTTGTATTTTTTACAGTCCAGCACCAGAAGTGCATTAATGTGAGTTTATAACCACATTATTTAAAAGATATAAATGCAGAGCTTAATATATATATGATTCGCAGTTTGCGTGTTTCGTCTCAGACATTTTCTTGATGCGCAAATTCAATTTTTTTTAAACCTTGGATTGCCGAGTGTGGAACCATGTTTATTATTGTCCAAAATCTAGAATATCATGCGTGTTTTGGCGTGGTTTTGTTGTGCCGCAAGGTTGATATGAATAGTTTGCTAGACTGTAGTAACTTGTAAAACGATATTGCTTTAATACAAAAGTTATGATGGGTGGGAAACTTTCTTTTATCCGTGTTTTACAATATAATGGAGTTGGCTGATGACTGCTGCCTTAGTTTTTAAAACTAGCAAACAAGCGAAATTGGCCCCTGTTTTTGAAAAGACAAGGAAGGTTGGCTTGCTAACATTTGCATGTATTGATTTGCAAAATTTAGGTAAATGACTAATAACAGCAGGGGGCCTTGGGTGCGGCTACTTGTGTTATTGGGTGGGGGAGGGAGAGCTGCTGCTGTCCCGTGATTTTTAGCTGTGGTATTAAAAACCCTGAAGGAGTAGCTTGTTTTCCTATCTGGACATAGCACATTTAATGAGCTCTACGTTGTCTGATTGTCTTTGCAGGTCTTCTCGTGCTTCGTCTCATAATGACGCTTAACACCTTGAGGTTCTGCACACAACATTTATCACAGCATAAAGTGGCACACAGGCACTCGTCCTTCTACCAAACACAAAACCAAACTTTGTGTCCAGCTGGACTGGAATGGCCTAGTTTTGCCTTTTCGCAGCCGGCGAGTTGCCCATTGTTTACATATCTCTATCACTATCATGTAATCTGTGCATTTCATTTCGGAACGCCGACGAAGACAGCTTGGAGAGGGTTGGCTAATCACGTATGTTCCTGAGT
Organism: Knipowitschia caucasica; assembly: GCA_964034765.1. NCBI lineage: Eukaryota > Metazoa > Chordata > Actinopteri > Gobiiformes > Gobiidae > Knipowitschia > Knipowitschia caucasica. The sequence continues at coordinate 18,135,593 of OZ035823.1, forward strand.
GCCGGCAGGTAAAAGCGCACGGACAGGGCAGATGCTTTTTAATAGCCATAAAATGGCCCCCATCAACTACTTTCAAAGCTGAAAAACAGTAGCCTACACATTTAAAACATAAAAACAAGTGTTATGTTGAGGGAACAAATCAAATGATCAGATGAATATAGCCAGACAGACAGTGGCACGTCGCGGTGAGGATTGTGATTAGGGGAGGAGGCACTGACTTTAAATGTCAGATTTACTATCCTTATTATAATAAAATTGCATTTAATCACCGATTGCAATAACCATTCACAAAACTTCCCATGCTGTAAAGATGAGAGAACTAGGCTTTCTTTTACATAATCTCACAACCAATTCTAGTTGCTGACCTCTCCTGCTCCTCCCCTCCAGCTCAAACAACATCTTTTAGAAGAACAGTGTGCGAGGACGTGAGCAGAGGAGCGAGACGGTGAGCAGAGAGGCGAGAGGACTTGGCAGAGAGAGAGAGGCGTGGCAGAGGAGAGAGCGCGAGAGAGACGTTGAGCCAGAGACGAGGAGGAGACAGTGAGCACGAGAGAGGAGCGACGTGAGCAGGAGAGAGAGAGACGTAGAGCAAGAGAGAGAGCAGAGTGAGACGTGAGCAGAGAGAGAGAAGGAGACGTGAGCAGAGAGAGAGACTACGCGGGGGGGAGAGCAGAGAGAGAAGAGAGAGATGGTGAGCAGAGCAGAGAGAAGACGTGAGCGAGAGAGAGAGGACCCCGTGAGCAGGGAGAGAGAGAGCAGAGAGAGAGTGGAGGCAGAGAGAGAGGCGCGAGCAGTGAGAGAGACGTGAGCAGAGCGTGATAGAGACGTGCGCTGAGAGAGACGTGAAGAGAGAGAGAGAGACGCGAGAGCAGAGAGAGACGTGAGCAGAGAGAGGAGACGCGGAGCAGAGAAAGCAGAGCAGAGAGAGACGACGTGAGCAGAGAGAGAGAGAGACGGCGAGCAGGGAGCAGAGAGAGAATGTGAGCAGTGAGAGAGAGACGTGGAGCAGAGAGGAGACGTGAGCAGAGAGTAGACGTGAGAGAGAGAGAGAGGCGTGAGCAGAGAGAGACTGTGAGCAGAGAGAGACCGTGAGCCGAGAGAGAGGTCGGCCGTCGTGAAGCCAGACGAGAGAGGAGAGAGGTGCAGCAGAGTGAGAGAGACCTGTGAGCCGAGAGAGAGAGACGCGAGTGTGAGAGAGAGCGCAGAGAGAAGACAGAGCGAGACGTGAGGCAGAGAGAGAGAGACGTCGACCAGTAACGAGAGAGAGCGAGAGAGACGTGAGCAGAGAGAGAGAGAGCGAAGCCAGTGAGTCGTTAGCAGAGAGAGGGAGACGTGGCAGAGAGAGAGAGGACCTTGCTGGTAGCAGAGAGCGACGTGAGCAGAGAGAGACGTGGAGCAGGAGGGAGAGAGACCGCGGAGCCAGAGAGAGACTTGATGCAGAGAGAGACGTGAGCCAGAGGACAGCGAGAGGAGCGCAGAGGAGACGTGAGCAGTCGGAGAGAGAGACCGCGAGCATTGACGAGCGAAGGGAGCAGAGAGAGAGAGAGACCGGGTGGCCAGAGAGAGAGAGACGTGAGCAGGAGAGAGAGTAGAGACCCGTGAGCAGCGAGAGAGAGACAGTGAGCAGGAGGAGAGAGAGAGACCGTGAGAGAGAGAGAGAGACGTGAGCAGAGAGCGAGAGGTGCGCGAGAGAGACGTGAGCAGAGAGAGAGAGCCGCGCGCAGGAGAGCGAGAGCGAGCAGAGGAGAGAGAGACTGGCGAGCGAGAGACGTACGTGAGCAGGAGAGAGGGGCGCGGAGAGTCGAGCGAGAGAGACGTGGAAGCAGAGAGAGAGAGGACGTGAGCAGAAAGAGAGCAGCGCGCGCAGCGAGAGAGAGGAGGCGTGAGCACCGAGAGAGAGAGAGAGAGCCGTGAGCAGAGAGAGACGGTGAGCAGAAGGGGAGAGAGAGACCGTGAAGCAGAGAGAGAGCGAGGTGAGCCAGAGAGAGAGCGAGAGAGAGTTGTGAAGCAGCGAGCGAGAGGGACGCAGAGCAGAAGGAGAGAGAGAGGTGAGCATGAGAGAGAGCGGACGCGAGCAGTCGAGGAGAGCGCGAGCAGAGAGTGAGACCGCGGAGCAGAGAGACGAGAGATGCGAGCAGGAGTAGCGAGATATTTGCGATCAGAGAGAGAGAGATGCGAGCAGAGAGCGAGTGATGCGAGCAGAGAGAGAGTGCGAGCGAGAGAGAGAGGCGTGTGAGAGAGAGAGAGGATAGCGAGACGTGCGCAGAGAGAGAGGTGGAGAGGAGAGAGTGATGCGAAGCAGCAGAGATGAGGGAGAGATACGAGCAGAGAGAGAGAGCACTGTGAGCAGAGAGAGAGAGACAGAGCAAGAGCAAGAGACGGTGAGCAGAGAGAGGAGGAGCGAAGAGAAGAGAGGGACGCGAGCAGATGGAGAGACGCCCGCTGCAGAGAGGGAGGGACGGCGAGCAGCGAGGGGAGAGGACGCGGCAGAGAGAGAGAGACGCGAGCAGAGAGAGAGGATGCGAGCAGCGAGAGTGAGGAACCGTGAGTCCGCGTGTCTTATGGTCCGCGCCTCGGAGCCAGACGCAGTGCGTTCACTGCGCTGTTCAGAGCGGGGGGTAACAGCAGCTGCTCCGGGCCCAGAGCGGAGGATGTAACGTAACGGTCGGTTTATCAAAAAAAACATAACAAATATTTAAACGTATAAAACATAGTGAATTTCACTAGATTTTTTTCCAGACATTACAGACAAGATATTATTTCATATTGTTTAATGAAAAAAAAATAACAAATTTTGCCACAAGCAACCACAAAGATGTGCCTCAGACAAGAATCGAAACCTGGTTCTCAGGGTCCCTGTATTTTACTGCTAACCATTCGGCCAACATAGCACCTCTGGGCTAGACAGGTTTGCACGCAGTCTTATACTGAGCGTCTAAGTCGCTGGTCAGAGCTAAAGCGGACTTAGCCTGCCACTTGGGCGATAAGATGTACTATTTTTCACGCCGCTGCGTGCTGATTCCCGAGCGAATCTAAGAAGCGTGAATGAAGGACGACAAAACGGAAAATGGGCCTTATTAGTGTGTAAATGGACTGTCGACTGCGTATATAGGTATTTTGATATGACTTGTGGCCAAGGATCGTTGATGAATATTGAGGAAAAGAAGGGGACTCTAAAGTGGAGCCCTTTCTCAATTATGCATTTGTTGGACTTGGAACAATGTGACAAAACATATTGAAAATGGCGTTGGTATCAGACCTAATTGCGTTAAGTTGTCAAGTAGAAGGGAGTGCTCTACAGAATCAATGGCTTTGGAAAGATCCTTGGAATATGGAGCCAGGACTATTTGTCCAAATCATGAAAATAAATCAATGTTACATTTTAACAGAGCAGTGGTGGTTGAGTACCTTGATCGGAAAAACCCTAGATGGATAGGGAACAAAATATGAAATGCATTTGTGTAGTGATCTAAACTGGTTGGAAAATCAAATTTTTCAAAAATTTGCAACTGCACAAATATTAGAAATTGGCCGGGAAAATTGTTTAAGTCAGTGGAAGTGCTTTTCAATACACTTACCAATTTCATTGGTGTGGACTTTCTGTTATTGTATCTGGTTTAATTTGATATTTTTTTTGGTTTCCCTTGCTGTGAGTTTTGCTTCCTCGTCTGTCTTGTTGATTGTTTGCCCTCATGATGTGCTACCACTGTGTCCCCCTGTGTGTATTTAGACCCTGTGTCATTGTCCTCTTTGGTTTGTGGACCATATGTTGTTTTCCCCCCCTTCTCTTGTTCCCGGTTTCAGTGTTTACTTTTATTGGCCTTTATTAAAATTATATTCATTTTAGCAGTTCTGCTTTCGGTGCGGTTCTCTATGACAACCAAGGATTAATCCAGACCACCAGAGGCTCACAAGCCTTTGGGCATGAATTTGGCGTACTAGAACATGTTTCACCTCCAGCCAACTACATCAAGTGGTGCTCCTTCACTCACTTCCATTGAAATGATGACAATGGTTGTGTAACACAGGTCATTCTAAAAAATAATATAAACGCAAAACAGTAATTTTAAAATGTATATTTCAACCCAACTGAGGTGTCAATACAAATGATGTACAAAAGTTTTGGTGTAGCCATCGTCTATGTTTCTGACTTACTGATTGTAACCTCGCCCGGGGATACCCATGCTGGTACGCGCTCTTAATCTAACATAACTTACCAGAGAGTCCTGTAAATTAAGGCCCAAATTGTTCGCAATGAATTTGGAAACTAATCACAAAATTGGATTGGCTATGGCCATAGTAGTATTCAAGATAATTGGCTCTGGGCTGTGTGCGATGACTCGTACAGGAGGATCTTGGAGTGACGTCGTATGTTCCATATTATCCGCTCCGGATAGTCTTCTTAAAGATACCCAAAGACATCATCCCCGCGGCAGACATCCTCATCAGTTCCTGGAAGGTTTCGCAAGGGTTTAAAAAAACTAGCTATCCTTGAGAAGGAGGGGAGGACACAACTGTTGGCACTTGTGAGGATCTCATCCAATTCTTGAGGGTACTGCTACTTGACTAGTGGTTCTGCCATGCTCCCCAGAGTCGATTGGTACTGCACACACAACGGTCTGGGATCGAGGCAACGCTAACTCCTTCAGGAGATAAAAAACGAAATTCATCGGAGTATTACTTAAAGATCCTCCTTAATCTTAGCAATCCCAAAATACACAGACTATATAACCCCCCCTTCGCCCCAAAAAAATATTGAATACTTTAAAAGCTGCTAATTTATCGTACGAAAATGTTACTACAAAAATTGCCCACGTTATAAATATCCATCCCTTTCTTCCCCTTATACATTTCTGGATGGGGGCGTGGTGGCTGTCATGAGCCTGCACCATAGTTCAAAAGCACCCTCATTAGTAGTGTATATATTAATTAAATCTACATTAATAAAACATGCATAGCCACCTGTAATATTATTAAATATTTGATAAAAAACTAAACTAAACCTAAAATCTTTAAATAAAAAGACTGGTGTCAATACTTTTTATAATTGAAGCTTGCGTTGTATCATGAGGTGGAGATGAGTGAGGACTCTCAAACGCAGGAAATGCCATAATTAAGATTTAATATACAATTAAGTCCAAGGCAAAAAACACAAACCTCCAAAATCCAAAGTACCGAGGAACCCAGAGGGAACTTGACCATGACAATGAACCAAGCACACAGGGACAAGAGAGGGGAGCGAGAAGCATCAGGTAATTAGGGACACAGACGATCACAGAAGAACACATAGGGCGGGGCAGACAATCAACAGGGGACAGGACATGAAGTATAAAACTGAAATGAACCAGAGTACATAATGTCAAAATGAAAACCAAAATACAGAAATAATAAATCCACACCATGGAAACAGTGGAACCTCAGTACATCAGATAAAATTAACAGCTCACCATGAGTAGTTTTGGACTCTAGGGACAGTTAAGAGATATTGCAGGACCTAAGTGTCCCAGAGGGTTCATAAATAAAATAAAAATGCGAATTTAAGATACATAAACAGGACCTGAGGATTATTTAAAAACATTCATAAAGCAGTATATTAAAATCAAAAGGTATCTTACAAAATAATGCGCCCAAACACAATCCTTTTTTGCAGAGGTCGTGGCGTTTTTCATGACATGGCTCAAACCTGGTTGGATGGATGTGGAAGTCAAAAGCCTCTCCAAAATATTGCCCCTAAATTTAACATCATATTTCATGGAGGAGGTTTTCCCCAATGGAGAGCCGACAAAGTCGTCGTGGTATGGAATGCAGCAGAACCAAAGATCCATCGCACACAAAATATTTACATGCCTTTTACAAGGCATTTTTTACAAACATTCTCCATCCCTGCATCTGTCATAACGTTGCCTGTAAAAAAGTATATAATGGAATGGGTTCGTGTGGTGTGATCCAAGTAGCAGAGTAGCTATGGGCAGTGGTGAGGCACCTTTTGAAAGGGTTTCTTACCACGGTCTCATTCCATAAAATGGCTTGAGTGTCTTCCTCTGCACTATGCACCCTGTAGCATCCAGGTAACACCAATGTCCTCTTTGATCTTGACTGGAAAATATTTAGACTTTTTTGGATACAGCATGATTCCTTTAGGGTGTTGATAATCTTCTGAATTAATCTCATCAGGCACCAGTTGGTGTTCTGAAAGGACATTCACTGCTGTTTCATTGGATAAGGTATATTATTTTTTCTCTGTACGAGGGGCTTCTGTCCTTGCAAACCAGACTCAAAATACAATTCCAAATGGGTTCTATTTTTCTCCAGGTTACCAAATATACCTACAATTTGTCTGCCCCTTGATCCCACTGGGTCTGCATATTAACTATTCTGTGCGGTGAGCCGCCCCAACCCGTGACCAGTAAAGTCACACGACCCTTCAAAACTGATGTCAGTAGGCACTGGGACTGAAGCTGTTACCGTACAGTCTTTATTGTACAAAAAGTGTACATGAAAAGTGGCTTCTCTAGCTTTTTGATGTTATCAATTAAATGCCTCTTGATCCAAAACTGCAAAATGGTCCCTGAACTGTCTTTAGACCTTTGCCGCAATTAAATTTGTCAATTTTAATCAGGGAAATAATTATCTTTGCATGATTTTTCCAATTTTGCATCATTTTATTCCACATATAAAAAGGGGTGGTTTGGCGTAAGTAGGCAAATGAAAGCATTTGTCTTTCTTCATGGCTTGAGACCAGGAGCCCAGAAATAGAAAAGGCCAACAAGAAATAAAAGAACAGGCAATGGTTGTGATAATTCAATTAACTGTAATCATTCCAAGCAACTCAACATGTTTGGGTAAGAGCCTATTTTAAAATATTTACTAACCTGGAGGTTTCCAACATCAGACTAAAGTCGGAAAATATTTTGAATGATATACCTTGTTGACTGATAATTCTTTCCCATTTTTTACCCTCAGTGTCTTCGAGTTTCCTCTGATATTGGAGAATGGGGGAAAGTTTTTTTCCACGTCAGTCTATAATAATATGATCATGAAATTTTACAAATGTTACTCTTATTTTCATTGTCTAACTTGCCACTCTATGTCTTCTATCAGAAGAAACAGGGTGGTTCCCAACATCAGAACTAAATGAATAGAGAGATCCTTCCATTTCTATTACCCAAACTTTGAAATAAATATCGTTTCCGATTTTTAACGATTTTTAGCTTGCATGTGTTTGCAATTATCCTCCTTGCGGTCACCGAATGGGGAGTTGGTCTTTGTCAAGTCCTTAACCATAGTATAATCTTTACACAAAAATAGAGAAGCATCAAATAACTTATTACGGGGGTGGATGTCCATTAATAATAAAAGTTAATATGGACTGTGTGGACCCCTGTTGCCAAAAATATAAGACTGTAAATCGGGTTTCGGCTACCATTCGGTGCATCCACAGGTACCCCGAAGCAGTTGCCTGCGGAGGCAAATTCATGAATCCGGGTCATCGTCAGGGCTCTGGTAAAGTTTTCTCATTGTTTTGGCTGCCAAGGGTCATCCAAAGTGATCAACGGTACCAATTAAGCGAAAGACTTGCACACTCTCTTCCAATTGGAGATAAAAACATGGTCACTCTGTTGTCTTATCACCCGAGAGTCAGGGTGCACATCGAAAAACTCCATTGAAACATGAACCCCACTAAACATCCGAGTCCACTCAACCTCCCGATCACGTCAATATCGCGCTCGGCTCGGTCGTGACCTTTATTAGTCCAACGACGTCTGTGCAAGGTGCGCCATCTGGCGTAAAACAATGACCTCCCCATAGACGTGGATAAGAGTCCCATCCCGACCTCCTCTAGACGTGGAAAACAGGTCTTCGGACTTCCGACGCAGAACGTCTTGATCTAGCAATACAATTACTATAGGCTGTGAAGCATTCTATGGTGTTGTTCACCTGACTGGTAGGCGTTTAGTGATTAAGCAAAATGTGGCCAGCTTGGGATACGTGTGTTCCACAGGTCCACGTGTTTGTTGTATCATTATCTTTACATATTTGTTTCGATTTTTTTTTTTTTCTATGCGAACAATTTTTCTGTTGGTTTAAAGCCTAATAAACACTCAACATAGGATTTACGTAGTGGCTAATAATAAAACTTGTGAATGTATGCAATTTGTTGAGCTAACAATCTCAAGTTTGTAAATAAGGGGTGAGCCACTTTGGAATTTATGCAAAATGCATGGGTCAACAAGTTTATTATAGCCACTACATAATTTCTAGGTTGTTGAGTGTTATTCCGTTTTTAACCAAAACCAAGAAAAATTGTTCGCTAAAAAAGTGGAAAAGTCAATCATTTCTCCGACCTGGGATTTGAACCTGCGTCGTTGGACTGAAGTCTATTACGCAACCGCCTACACCACTGCAGGCATATTTTTCTGACTATGTGAAAAAATAATAGCTAACATCCTAAACAACGAACGCCACCACTTATACGAGGTTACAAGCCTGACATGTGAGGGTCGTCGAGGACCTGTTTTCACGTCTACTCGACGTTTATGGGTGTGCTTCTGGACGTAAAGGCAATGCCTTCCCAGACGTTGAAATCTGTTACCTCTGGTCGCTGCCTGCTTTATTTTATGGAATGCACCTTCTAGTAATGTACACAGTCTGCACCGAGTTTTTAGATATAGATGTATCATTTCCACATTGAAAAGAGTTTGTGGAGACAGAAGTAAGTTGTTTTCTCACGTTATACGTGGAATTTTGTTAAGTATATTTCGTATATTATCTGTATTTTGAAATTTGCCTCGCACAGTGATGAATCTATAACATACCGGCTGGCATCTGCTCAGCTGCAAGGGAGACACCTTTTTTAGTTTTTTAAGGTAAAGTTTATAAATATGATTTTGTTTTTCATATTTCAAACTCTTTTTAGTCACATTAGAATTCTTAGGCTTAGACTGTCCAACAAACTCTGTGTTTAAAAAAGGTTATGATTCTGGAGTTTTAATTATAATAATTCAAATTATTATCAAAAGTTACTGTATAGATCACAATGGTTTATAAACTGCAAAAAGGACAACAGTCGAAAACCTAGTAAAAACTAAGTTTAAAAACAGGGGATGATCAGCTTTAATATTTGAGGACACTCCCATCATTTAGACACCTGTGATGTCATCAGTGGAGTTGAGTTCAGGTGTGGGACCATGTGGGACCATGTGGGACCAATAGGAGCACCACATGATGTTACCTGCTGTCAGAAAGAGAGTTTAATGTTCATGTATTGCTTTGTCTAATTAAATGGAGATTTAATGTCTTCCCAGCGTCGTCAATGTCAGAGGACTTTCACTTCTTCTCACTGTGGCTGTTTAAAATATGAGCCACTACAGTTGTTATTTTGGTTAGTTGCTTAGCTGCAAATATTAAATATCCATTCATCTGCTGCTTGGTAGCAAGCTAACTAGCGCTTGCAACCTCTATTCAATTTCTTACTTTTTCTTATAAACTTTAAAACCAGCCTATGTTAATTAACATACATTTACCTTTGGCTAATGCAGTCCAATTATTGTGAAATCCATAGCTAGTGTATAATTTTCATGCATGTTGCAATAACTAATGTTCTCGAGTGTCCTAATGTGTCATGTGTTGTTTGAGTCTTTTACAGGTGTCAGACTGTGTTGAAGGTGTTCGACAGGTAAGAATCACACTCTCACACATTGATTGTTTCTTCTGTATTATTATGTGGTTTTTCGAATAAACCTTATTTGGTGTATTCTCTTGAAAACATTCTTTTTCTCAGATTGTTCATGCAACTCACTCAAGCATGAGGGAAAAAGAACAACAAGGGGAAAATGCCCCCCTCGCGAAGAATGCAACATGTGTACCAGTATACAGGGGTAAGTCAGCTTTCAGGGGCTAATTTGTGTCCATGTGCAAAACAAATGCACATTTGCAATTGTTTTTTTACATGGCTTTACTCCAATGACCAAAGCCTTATCCCAAGTTTTCTAGACAGAGTGTCTTCCAGTGTTCAAGCGAGGGTGCAGTGCCTAAGGTTTGTATCCCCTGGTGATGGATTCGAGTGGTTGAGGGCATTACTAGAAAGTTATGTGTTGGTTATATCACTTTGCAACATTATGATGAAACTAAAACATGTTCCACATTTTCAGGGGCTGTGCTTGGACCTTGTTATGAGAGACTGCAGACAAGAGAGGACCACATGTTTGGAACACCTCAACATTCATTAAATGCATTCTTCTGCCTTTCAGATTGTGTTTGTACATCTGGGGAAACCTAGAGTTGTGGCGTGTGCCTGTTTATTACGGATCCAAACATAGGGCTACAATCATGTTTTTTGTTACTTTGCTGAATGTTCAGACTTAGTGTTCTATAACACTGTGCCCTGTGTGCTTGAACGTGTACTTTGATGTAGGAAACATGATTTTTTAATGCAGCTCCATTTGACAAATAATGACTGATATCCTTTACTACGTTGTTTCTCAGGTTTTTGACTGCTGTGTTTATCGTGTATTGCCCAGAGTCAGAACTAAACATTGGATAAAAGCCTGCATTTCAGTTTCACAAGGCTAAAATCTGGAACGGTCTTCCTGGGAAATGTGAGACCAGGCTTCTTCTTTGACAATGTTTTAAATCCCGGTTTAAAAACACTTCTGTTTCTGCTTCAATGGCGATTTTATGAGAGATTTTATTTTTTATCTTTTTAATTTACTGTCAATATTTATAATTGTAATGCCTGTTTTGATTGTTTCTATTTTTGTTTCAGTGTTTGAGTTTCCTTTGTTTTGACTGTGCTATACAAATAAACCTTGCCTGCCTATTGCAAAAAGTAGTCTCGACCCGTAAGTGATTCTGCAGAGGATAAGTAGTTTCAATAGAAACTGTAATGGGGAGTCATATCAACGTCAAAAATTTTGGTCATATAAGACGTCGAGAGGCTTCGTCGGACCCGACCCCGGTTCTGTACCACATTTCAACTTGAATGAACGTGGCCGCGATCGTCTTTGAAACGTCCAGATAAGTCCAGATGACGTTGAAATGACAGTGTTTTGCATCTGCTTGTTAGCGGGAACAACGGAGCAACGAACGTCATATGAAGGCAATATTTTGGTCATATAAGACGTTGCTAGGAGTCGGACCACGACGGTTCTGTACCCCATTGCACCTTGAAAGAACGTCAGATGACGTTGGAAAATTACGTTGTTTTTGAATCAGCTAGCTTAGTGGGAACGACTGAACCGAACGTCATATAAAACGTAATATTTTGGGCATATGAAGACATTGATAGGACGTCAGACCCGACCGGTTCCGTACCACATTCAAAACCTTGAATTGACGTGCCATCCAGTAACATTTGGAGGTTGATGGTGACGTCGGGAGGAAACGACGTCGAGGAACAACGTTCATTCAGCACCCACCAGTGACCTTATTCGACGTTCCAAATTACGTTGATTCAACGTATCGGCTTGCTTAGTGGAAGTCCATGTTGAGGACGCCACTGCTTTGAGTCACAAAGAGAAAGTGAAAAGTGTGCCCTTGTGCTGTTTGTGCTGGAGAAGAAGAAAGCTGTGCAGGAGTGGTTGCGGTTCAGCCCGGTCCGCAGGCAACATCATCAAGCCAGGAAAGCGATGACTTTTACTATAGGTCTGCTGAGCCAGATCAAGGCCTTACATAAGAAACTCTATACTGCGGGACCTGGTAGTTAAAGGCACAGTATCGAGACTTGATATAACCATCAATATTGGTATCACATGGCACCAATAAGCAAGAAAATGCGGTTGCATTTTGTCTAATATGAATGTGCAAGTTGATACCAATCAGCCACAATCTGTATTATTTTTAAATAATTGTTACCTGTTAATGAGCCATGGTAAATGAGCATGATATAGTCTACATCAGGCATGTAAAGTCATATACATCAGAGGGCCAATAACACAAATTTGCTGCGAGCCGAGGGGCCGGATGGTTCAATGTTTATTATACTCATTGCCTGTCAGCCTATTTCAGACAGGTACTACCATATTGCCAGCGTTTTGATTGATTTTTATAGATTTTTAGGACCCAAGACTATTGTTTATTGTGTACTTTATGACTATCTGGAAATCCGAAACCCGATTCTGAAAGAATTTGCCTGTCTACTTTCATCAGCAAAAAGAATTTTGTTTTAGCTTGTATATCCCGTTGAGTAGCGAGGGAGTTTTACTGAAATCACCAAAAAAGCTGAGAAAAAGAGGCCACAATAAAGGCATTAGCTGTTTTCAAAACCATTCAGCGAGCGCTGCTGCCACCTGCGGGCTCGATTCCAATATGCTCTTCAAGCTTATCCCCCCAAACACATATTAGAATAAAATAGACATCTGGAACATGAAAATAGCGGAAAACGCAATTGCGTAATAGTGCGTCAATGGCAGGCAACGGGCCATGTAAATTCATTTGCGGGCGGGGATTTGGCCGCGGGCTTGACTTTGCACAAGTGGTCTACATGATAGGTCAGTGGTCCATTTTATACTTGCTCTTGGAATGATTTACTTATACATCAATTGATGTGTCGCTTCTTGAGACAATAACCTTGGTCTTCATGGTTGCTGTCTGTTAAAATCTTGTAGTTTTTTTTTTTTTTTTTCCGAATTTCAGCTCTGTTGTGGACTGGTGAGAAAGCTTGTCTCCTGAGCCCCGTCCACCCAAGAGTTGACAACACCCCCCAAAAACATGCTGATGCACCCATACTGAGAGTGACGGGGCCAGGTGAAACGTCACGTTCCACACCTTGAAGACCTTCCAAGTAAGTTTTTTGTTAATCTGTCATTTTTGTGTGATAAGGGTTTCTGCGGGGGGCATATAAAAATTTTCGGTGATTAAAAGGACAACTAAGCACAAATCAACTTTTTGAGGGGCTTATAACTGCCGATAAATATTGTTTCTTATTGCGCTCTCTACATTGTCTGGTAATAATTTTCTTGGACATTTTAGTGCCAAAATAGATAAACTCTCACTTTGAAGCCTAAATACCGCTGTGTAGCGCCCTCTCTAAATTTATTCTTTGGCTACACTACATTTGAATTTTCGGTGCCGCGTCCTCCCCATTTGCTCTGCCAGCATGTTGTATCGGTCCGCGCTCTGTGATCGGCGGTATAAAAGCCAGCCAGAGTCTCGCAACGCCCCCTGTGCGAGTTAGAGTTGGAATACGGGCGAGCCGCTTTTAACATCGATTTCAGGTTAGCAATTTATTAGCATAGTATTTTAGAAGTTTTTTAGCGCAGCGTTTCTCGTGTGTAGTTAACTGTAGTCAGGTAGTTTCTGTAGCCGTTTTGTGGGACGTTGGAAGCACAACATGCCGGTCACGACGCGGCCAGGGAGCGGGAGATGAGGAGGGAAGACCCGAGACGGGGATTTGATCTTACAGGCCCCGCTGTGAGAGCCACTGCACTCACATCCCCGACCTCTCCGTCTAAATAATGACAACCGAGCAGAGACCGCTCACCCACAACTCCCCCTCCCCGCGTCTCCCAACGCCTCTCGCCACGCCTCCTTTCTTCCTGGAGTTTTTTTTACTTTTTGGGATAGTGGGGTGGAGTAAGATCTGGATAGGGGTGTTTAGTCGCTTCTTTTTTAAGTGAAATTTGTCCAAAAATAAGCCTTAAATATATTTACATTTTTGCATTAAAGTAGATTCAAAACTGGCATTTAACTGGAAAATGTATAAGGGGAAATTATGACATGCGCGACGCCTGTATTAACCTTTAACACGCAAAACTCACCCCCCCCCCCCCCCCCCCCCCACCCCCCCCCACACCCCCTCTTGCCATTATTAGCCTTCTTATGCTTGTGTGATGTCATCCATTCTAATGCATTGTAGTGACTTTCCTTTTTTTCATCCTTGTCATGGTCATATTTCTATTACTTTAAAGGTGTGAAAATCGGGTCGCGATGATGTCACTATCTCATCCAATAGTTGGAGACGGCACAAAAACTTGTACCCACCTCGCCAATGGTCTGGCTCGGGTGTAATGATGGGCTCTTTGATTTGAAGTCCTCCTCAAGGGTCAACCTGAAAGGGGGCGTCAGCAAATTGGATCCTAATGCCGAGCGTCGGCAGGCTCTCGACCCGAGGAACTATTCAAGCTCTGCAAGGTAACTTATTCTTAGAGTTTTTGGGTTGTCTTCCAGTTTTGATTGCATTATGCAGGAGGGAGGATGAGCGGGGGCTATGGGGAGAGGAAGAGGTTGGCGAGTCGGGGACGGGATGCTTAAGCGGATGAATTGGGTGGAATCGTTGTTCTGTTCCCACTGATGCTGTTGTTAAAACAGTTTCCGGTACGGCCATAGACGCTGATGTGAGAAAGTCCATTCAATAGTCGAATTTCGGAGCTAAGACACCAGGTGAAGCGCAAAAGTTTGTAATTGTTTTAAGTTTTTGTACTTGCACTTTTGCGGAAGTGCGTTTAAAGTTTGCACTAGATTTTGCCCTGTTAAAAACTGTACCCTCTTACCTCAACATCCTCTGGGATTTGTTATTTATCTGAATTAGAAAATAACGTTTGGCTTTTGATTAGATGCACATTAGTCTGTGTTAATTGCCATACACATGTTTGCATATATATATATATATACCTCTTTATTTATATATATAATTACCTGTTTCTATATTAACATATATTTCAAATACATTGTAACATTTTAAACTATAAAGGCGGGGGGGGGGGGAATTTTTTTGGTCCACTCTAGTTTTACTGGCTGTGATTTTTGAAGTCTCTCGTTCAAATGGAATGGGGCAGCGCCGGCTGGCGCATGCCAGATGCGTTTTTCCACAATTTTTCTTGTGGGCGGGACACTCGCGGCCAATTTGGATTGTTCCAGGTAGAGCACATTTTTTTTGGACATTATTTAGAACGCGGAGATAGGCGTGACTCTGTCGTTAATCTATACAGTCTATGGAAAAAAAACACATCTGCGCTGGAGACTTCAAAAATTCACAGCAAGGTAAAACTAGGTGGACCAAAAAATTCACCCCCTCAGCATTGACACAAATTGGAACGGCGCTTTGGCCAAGAGCCAAACTTTTGTTCAGCCAGTAAAGCGTTTTTGAGGAGGTCTGCCAATGGGAATATGTTAGTATTGGCTCATTTTCTCTCCACTCTCTCTACTCAGCTGTTTTTGTTAGATGCATTAGTTTAGCAGTTGTTGCCATCCTTGTTGTTTTACACCGCCTACTCTTATTTAGGTATAAATAGACTTGGCATTTTTTGTTTCCTTCTTTTGTTGACTAGTTTTGTTGAGTTTGTTATTTTGGCACAACTGGGCGACGCCACTCCCACCATTGTTATTCCTTTTTTTTCGTTTAGTTTTATAAAAAGGAAATTGCCAAAACCCACTGTGAGTGACTCCGGCCGGCTGAGTGTATACTGAGACGCTGCGCAAACATTTCCAGGCTATTAGCAGCAACGCAACTGACCAGGGCTCCTAATGCAAATTTTCCAGCGTTCATACAAGGTTGAAAAAACTATGTAGTTCTAGCGCTCACCACTGCCGGCCAGTAGTGGTAAGAAAGAAACAACCCCCCTCCTGGCCAGTATACCCACTTCTGTGCCAGCCTCGCCGAGCGCCAACATCATTTCTGTAATATTAACAGCAGTTGATGAAAATGGAATGAAGCTCGGACAAACTTTGCAGAGGTCTCGTTTGGATGACCGAAGGAGTAGAATTATCCTCTCTGCCGAGCTCGAAGCCCACAAGCTAGTTTGTGTCCCGCCGCCATTGTTGTTTGTTTTCCGCTACTGTGCATGTTCCAAAATTTACGTGCGGGGAGCTGCAGCTGCGGGGAGGATGGGGGTCAGCTCATGCAGGAAATTCACACCTTTTTCCCCTCACGCGGGTGTGAAAGAGAACCCGCTGAGCCGAGTATCTTGGTTGTCCCACTCTGCAGGTCTGGATCTGAATTCTTACGTTTTTCCCTCCCTGGAACACAGTCTTCGTCCTGAGGGTTAGTAGCAACAGACCATCCAACTATAGTTTTTTATGCCACATTGTCTCTGTGTAGCTGTCCTCTGTTTCAATTATTGTTTCATCTATCCTGGTATAACAAAATTGGGGGTCGGGGGCCTCGTCCAGGGATACTTTGAAACAATTCATTGTCTCCTTGTGGTCTAGTGTATTAGAGAGGGTGTGCCCAATCCATGGTGTTCGTTTTACAGATTTCATTGAGGGACTCCCACTTTTCAGCCATCTTCCAGGTTCAGTAGAACTCAACCTTCGTGGTGTAAGCAACAACAGGGAGATGCCTTCTCATCACGCAAGGGATGGCCGGATGTTTTGCTGGTCACTCCGTATGCTGTAGGAGCTTCCAGCATATTCACATCGAGGACCTGAGGCGGCCTTCGGATCCCCCAAGGTGTGGTGAAAGACGTAGTTGGTGTTCACTCAGCTTCTTGTATTTTACAACATAAGGACAGAGAAATGGTAGTGGTCATTGATGAGCATGGTATTGGTATAAGAGAAGTTGGGAGCCCGTGTCACCAGGCTTATACCGAAGCTCGTTGACCATACGCCTTCTTGTCCAAATGCTGCTTCATTTCGGTCTGGAGAAGCCGAAGACCAGCTGGGGAGCAACGCTAGTTATAAACGCATACCCAAAGTGTAGTGACATACTCTGGGATGTTTTTGGACAGGGTATTTGAGGTTTAATGAAGGTGCTCTTTTAGATAACCTTCAAAGGCCCTGGGGCGCCACGGTGGTCTGAGTGCGATAGCACTCTCGCTATCATGCAAAGAAGGTCCTGGGTGCGTATCGACCGGTCGGACCAGGGCCTTTCTGGAATGGAGTTTGCATGTTCTCCCGTGTCTGCGTAGGTTTCCTCCAGGTACTCCGGTACCCCTACCACTAAAAATATGTACAAATAGGTATGGCATGCGCCTTCTTACTGGCGACCCGCTCCCATCTCTGAGTGGATGCGGAGAGACAAATGCCCAAACTAACAATTGTAAACCGCTTTGAGACTCTGATGTGCAGTGAAAGACGGGTTTATAAATAAAGATTACTTACTTACTCAGACTTCTGGCCAAGACTAGTGGGCTGGGCTGAACCTTCACCACTCCTGCAAGCTTCTCCAGCAGCAAACACCAGCACAAGGGGCACACTTTCACTTTCTTTGTTGACTCAAAGCCAGTGCATCCTCAACCATGGACTTCCCACTAAGCAAGCCGACGTTTGAATCAAGTTAATTTGAACGTCGCATATAGGTCACTGGTGGGGTGCTGAATGAACGTTTTCTCGACGTCGTTTCCGACGTCACCTCAACCTCCAAATGTTTCGTTGTTGGATCGTCAATTCAAGTTTGAATGTGCGCCCCTACGGAACGGTGGGTCTGACGTCCTGATCAAGGCTCATAGGACCACAATATTGACGTTTATATGATCGTTGTTTTCAGTCCGTTTCCCACTAAGCAAGCAGATGTCAAAAAACGTAATTTCAAGTCATCTGGACGTTCATTCAAGGTTGCAACTGTGGTACAGAACCGGTCGGTGTCCGACGTCCTATCAACGTATTATATGGACCAAAATATTTGCCATCTATATGACGTTCGTTTTCCGTTGTTCCCACTAAGCAAGCCAGATGTCAAAACACTGTCCTTTCAAACGTCATCTGGACCGTTATCTGGACGGTTTTTTCCCCCAAATGACGTCGCGGCCCCGTTCATTCAAGGTTTGCAATGTGGTACGGAACGGTCGGGTCCGAGTCCTCTCGACGTCTTATATGACCAAATATTGCCGTTTATATGACGTCCATTTCAGTTCTATAGACCTACTTAACCTCTGCAGAATCACTTACTGGTCGAGACTACTTTTTGCAATAGGGCAAGGCAAGTTTATTTGTATAGCACGTCAAAACAAAAGGAAAACTCAAAGCACTGAAACAAAGATCGAAACAATCAACAAGGCATTACAATTATAAATATTGACAGTAAATTAAAAAGGATAAAAAAATTAAAAATCTCTCTTATAATCTTCATTTGAAGCCGAAACAGAAGTGTTTTAAACCTGGATATTTAACATTGACAAGAAGGAAAGCCTGTCTACATTTTCCAGGAAGGACGTTCCCGATTTTAGCCTTGTGTAATCTGAAATGCAGCTTTATCATGTTTAGTTCTACTTGGGCAATAAACATAAAACCCCGCATACAAAAAAACCTTAGAACAACTGTAGTAGAAGGATATCAGTATTCTTGCCAAATGGGAAGCGGATTAAAAATCATTGTTTCTCTACATCAAAGTACAAGTTAAAGAAACAGGGCACCTGTTTTAAGAAACTACTGTATGAACGTTATATGCCAAAGTAAAAAAAATGATTGTATCACTATGTTTGGATCAGTATTAAAACAGGCTACCACGCTACACTCGAGGTTCCCCAGATGTAAAACACACTTTCTGAAAGCAGAAGATGCAGTTATTTGAATGTTGGAGGTGTTCCAACATGTGTCCTCTCTTGGTCTTCCAGTCTCTCATCACAAGGTCCAACACAGCACCTGAAAAATGTGAACATGTTTAGTTTCAACATAATGTGGCAGAAAGTGATATAACAAACATAACTTTCTATAATGCCTCAAACCCCCTCGATCCATCAACCATGTGATACAAAACCCTTGGCACTGCACTCGCTTGAGACACGGAAGGGACTCTTGTCTGAGAAACTTGGGATAAGGCTTTGGTCATGGATAATTCCATGTAAAACAACCAATTGCAAATGTGCATATGTTTTGCACATGGACACACATGAGCCCTGAAAGCTACTTACCCTGTAAATTTATCGTACACATGTTGCTCATTTCCGAGGGGGCATTTTCCCACTTGTTGCTCTTCTTCCATCATATTGAGAGAGTTGTGAACAATTGAGAAAAAGATGTTTTCAAAGAGAAAAACACCAATAATGGTTTATTCTAAAAACAACATAATAATACAGAAGAACAATCAATGTGTGAGAGTGCTTATTCTTACCTTGAACACCTTCAACACAGTCTGACACCTGTAAGACTCAACACACATGACACATTGGAATAATCTCAGAACATTAGGGTTATTGCCACAATCATGAAATTATTACCTCTATGGATTCACAATAATTGACTGCATTAGCAAAGTAAATGTATTTAATTAACATATGGCAGGTTTACAGTTTATAAGAAAACGTAAGAAATGAATAGAGTTGCAAGCGTAGTTAGATTGCTACCAGCTGCTGAATGCGATACTTAATATTTGCCAGCTAACAATAACAAAAAGAACAAATGTACGTGGCTCATTTAAACAGCCCACAGTGAGCAGAAGGGAAGTCCTCTGACATTGAAGCCAGCCACCGAAGACATAAATCATTTTATTAAACAAGCAATACATGAACATTAAAACTCTCTTTCTGCAGCAGGTAAACATCTGTGTGCTCTATGGTCCCACATGGTCCCCCATCCCCCTCCCCCCTCCCCACATGGTCCCACACCTGAACTCAACTCCAAAACTGATGACATCTCAGGTGTCTACATGATGGGAGTGTCCCAATATTAAAGTGATCTCCATGTTTTTAAAACTTAGTTTTCTAAAGTATGTTGTCTTTTTGCAGTTTATAATAACCATTGTGAAATATACAGTAACTTTGATAATAATTGCATTATTATTTTAATAATCAAGAATCTTAACCTTTTTTAACACTAGTTTGTTGGACAGTCTAACCTACAGAATTCTAAAGTAGCTAAAAATAGTGTGGAAAAATATGAAACAAACAATATCATATTTTTACACTTTAATTAAAAACTAAAAAAAGGTGTCTCCCTTTCAGCCTGAGCAGTGCAGCCCGTTATTATTATAGATTCATGCACTGGCAATTCAAAATACAGGGATAATATACAACTATACTTTAACAAATTCCACGTTTCGTGAGTAAACTAACTTAATTTCTGTTCCAACTCTTTTCAATGTGGAATGATAATCTTATCTAAAATGTCAGACTGTGTACTTACTAGAGCGGGTGATTCCAAGTAAATAAGCAGGGGCAGCGACAAGGTACAATTCAACGTCTGGGAAGGCCATTGCTTTACCGTCAAGATGCACACCACGTCGATTAGACGTGTAAAACCGGCCTCGACCGACTCACAGGTCAGGCTGTCACCTAGTATAAGTGTGCGTCGGTTGTTTTAGGGATGTTCTCTATTATTTTTTTCACAGTAGTCCGAAAAAAATTGCTGGCGTGCGTGTAGCGGTTGCGGAATGACGACTTCAGTCGCACCGGCGCAGGTTCAAATCCCGGTCGAAATGTTTGACTTTTCACTTTATAGGAACAATTTTTCTGTTTGGTTAAAAACGAATAAACACTCAACATAAGGGATTATGTAGTGGCTAATATATAAAACTTGTGAACCATGCATTTGCATTAAAATCTCAAATTGCTCACCCTTATTTCAACTGAGATTGTTAGCACAACAAATGCCATTCCCTTCACAAGTTTTTTATTAGCCACTACGTCATCCTATGTTGAGTGCTTTATAGTCTTTAACCACACAGGAAAATTGTTCGCTTAAAAATCGAACCAAATATGGTAAAGATAATGATACACACACAGCTAAACCACCTAACAACAAAAACAACACACACACACCAAAACACAAAAAAAACACAACCAACAAAACACAGTGGACTTGAACACACGTTATCCAAGGCTGCAACCATTTGCTTAATCCACTACGTACCGTCAGGCTTACACTAGATTGCTTCAACAGCCTATATAATTGTGATTGCTAGTTCAAGAGTTACTGCTGTCGGAAGGGCGATGACCTGTTTTTTCCAGTCTAGAGGAGGTCGGATTGGACGTCATATCCACGTATATGGGAGGGGGGTGTGTGTTGTGGTGTGTGTGTGTGGGGCGGGGGGTCATTGTTTTTCGTCCAGCTGCGCACCTTGCCACAGACGTCGTTTGGACAGTAAATAAACAGTCACGACCGGATCGACGCGATATTGGACGTGATCTGGAGGTTGAGTGGACGTCGGCATGGGTTTTTTTCCTCAGTGGGTTCATGGTTAATGGAGTTTTTCGTGTGCACCTTTGTGCGACTTCTCGGGGGTGGGGTGGATAAGGACTAGAGTGCTGTTTTATCTCCAATGTGGGAAGAGAGAGTGCAAAGGACTTTCGACTTGAAGTTGGTACCTTGATCACTTTGGATGACCCCTTGGCAGACCAAACATGAGACAACTTTACCCAGAGGCCCTGACGATGACGTACAGAATTTCCGCAGGCAATGCTTCGGGGTACCTGGTGGGATGCACATAAATTGAGAGCAGAAACCGATTTTACAGTCTTAGTTTTTGGAACGGTCCCACACAGTCAATATTAACCTTTTATTATTACTGGGATCCTCACCCCGGTATATGTTATTTGAAGCTTCTCTATTTTTGTGTAAAGATTATACTATTAGTTAATGACTTGACAAAGACCACTCCCATTCGGTGACCTCAAAGGATAATGCCAACACATGCAGCTAAAATCGTAAAATCGGACGATATTATTTCAAAAGTTTGGTAATAGGAATGGCAACGATCTCTCTATTTTAGTCTGATGTTGGGAACCACTTCAGAGTCTTCGGTTGAAGACATAGAGGTGCCTAGTTAGACAATGAAATAGAGTAACATTTGTAAAAGTTCAAGATATATTATTTTAGACTGAACGTGGAAAAAAAACTTTCCCCCATTTCTCCAATTCAGAGGGAAATCGAAGGACACTGAAGGTAAAAGGGGTAATGATTATTCAGTCAAAGGTATATCATTTAAATTTTTCCGACTTTAGTCTGATGTTGGGGAAAAAAACCCTCCAGGTTAAGTAAATATTTTAAATTATGCTTCTACCATAACAGATTGAGTTTGCTTGGATTGATTACAGTTAATTGAATTCTCCAACCATTGCTGTTTCTTTTATTTCTTGTTGGCCTTTTTCTATTTCTGGGGCTCTGTCTCAAGCCTGAAGAAAGACAAATTCTTTCCATTGCCACTTACCCCAACCAACCCCTGTTTTATATTTGGAATAAAATGGATGGGCAAAAAATTGGAAAATTCATGCAAAGATAATTATTTTCCTGAATTAAATTGGACAATTTAATTGCGGCAGGACTAAAGACGTTCATCCATTTTGCAGTTTTGGATTCAAGAGGATTTTATTGAAAACATCAAAAAAATAGCGAAGCCCACTTTTTCATGTACAGCTTTTTGATACATTTAAAGTCTGTACGGAACAGCTTCAGTCCCAGTGCCTACTGCCATCAGTTTGAAGGCCCGGTGTGACTTTACTGGTCACGGGCTCACCGCACCAGAATAGTCAAATATGCAGACCAGTGAGTCAAGGGCAGAGACAAATTGTAGGTAAATTTTATACCTGGAGAAAAATAGGAACCCTTTGAAGCTTGTATGAGTCTGGTTGCAAAGACAAGGCCCCTCCGAACAGAGGAAAAAAATATACCATATCACAATGAAACACATTGAATGTCTTTCAGAACAGCCAACTGGTGCTGATGGAGATGTAATACAGACGATTATGCAACACCTAAAGGCATCATGCTGTAGTCAAAAAGACTAAATCATCTTTCATTCAAGATGCAAAGAGGACATTGTTACCTGGATGCTACAGGGTGACTTTAGTGCAGAGGAAGACACACCACGCCATTTTTGGAATGAGACCGTGGTAAGAAACCCTTCCAAAAGGGCCTCACCACTGCAATAGCTACTTCTGCTACTTGTGATCACACCCACCATCCATTATATACTTTTTACAGGCATTTCTGACAGATGCAATGAGAATGTTTGTAAAAAATGTTGTAAATGGCCTGTAATGTTTGTGTGGCGATGGATCTTGGTTCTGTGCATTTCCCTGACCCGGACGTTTTGCGGCTTCATTGGAAAAACCTCCCTCCATATATATCGCGTTAAATTATGGGCAATTATTTTGGAGAGGCTTATGACTGCCACATCATCCATCCCCTGTTTGAGCCATGTACATGAAAAACGCCAAAGACTCTGCAAAAAAAGTATTGTGTGGGGGCATTAATTTTGTAGATACTTTTGGATTTTTTTTATAATTAATATACTGTTTATGAATGTTTTAATAATCTCAGTCCTGTTTATTTATCTTATTCGCTTTTATTTTATTTTATGAACCATCTGGGACACTTTAGGTCCTCAATAATTCTTAACTGGCCCCTAGGAGTCCAAACTACTCATGGTGAGGCCTGTAAGTTTATCTGATGATCTGAGGTCCCTGTTGTCATGGTGTGGTTTTTTATTTCTGTATTTGGTTTCATTTTGACATTAGTTCCTCTGGTTTCATTTCAGTTTTAACTTCATGTCCCTGTTCCCTGATGAATTGTCGCCCCGCCCTGATGTGTTCTTCTGTGTCTGTCTGTGTCTATATGTACCTGTGCTTCTCTCCCTTTGTTGCTGGTTCATTGTCTTGTCAAGTTCCGTCCTGTTCCTGGTTACTTTGGATTTTGGAGTTAGTGTTTTTTTTTGCCTTGGACTTAATTTTATTATATCTTATTAATGGGCATTCCTGCGTTTGAGTCCAACTCATCTCACCTCTGATACCACTGCAAGCTTTCAATTATATAAAAGTATTACACCAGGTCTTTTTATTAAGATTTTAGTTTAGGTTAGTTTTATCAAATATGTAATAATTTTACAGTGGTATCATGTTATTAATGTAGATTTAATTATTTATATAACACTACTAATGAGGTGCTTGTGAATGGGTGCAGCTCTGACCTGCCACCCCCCCATCCAGAAATGTATTATGGGGAAGAAAAGGGCATGGTATTTCTAAGGCAATTTTTGTGTCATTACTTTACATACATTCAAGCTTTTTAAAATTATTCCATATTTTTTTGGGGCGAAGGGGGTATTGTCTGTGTTTTTGATGGCTAGATTAATGAGGATCTTTAAGTCATAGCTCGATGAATTCCTTTTTTGTATCTCCTGAAGGAGTTAGCTTTGCCCCTCGTACTCCCAGACCGTTGTGTTTCAGCCAATCGACTCTGGTGGAGATGGCAGAACCACAAGAGTCCAAGTCGCAGTACCCTGCAAGAATTGGATGAGATCCTCACAAGTGCACAGTTGTGTCTCCTCTCCTTTACAAGGATATGCTAGTTTTAGAACCTGCGAAACCTTCGGGAATGATGAGGATGTCTGACGCTGTGGATGATGGTCTTGGTTCTTATAGAAGACTATCCGGAAAGCGGATAACTGGAACATCGACGTACTCAAGATCCTCCTGTACGAATCATCTGCCACACCAGCCCAGAGCCAATTATCTTGAATACTACTATGAAGCCTAGGCCAATCCATTTTGTGATTAGTTCCAAAATTCCTGCCGATCCATTTGGGCCTTAATTTACAGACATCTGGTAGTTATGTAAAGATTAGAGCGCGACCAGCCTTGGTCAATCCCCGGGAGGTTACAAACAGTTAGACCAGAAACATAGAACATGGCCTAACCAAAACTTTGTTCAGGCAATTGTAGAAACCTCAGTTGGGTTGAATATACCTTTTTAAATTTACTGTTTGCGTTTATTATTTTTTAGAATGACCTGTGTGCCCACACCATTGGTGCAAACTTTTCAATGAAGTGATTGAAGGAGCACCCCTTGATGTAGTTGGTGGAGGTGGAAACATGTTCTATTCGCCAAATTTCATGCCCAGCTGTTGAGCCCTCTGTCGGTCTGGATTAATCTTTCCTTGGTTGTCAGACGATGAACGCAAAAGCAGAACTGCAAAAGTAAAATAATTTAATAAATGCCAAAAAAAGTAAAAACTGAAACCGGAACAAGAGAAGGGGGGAAAAACAACAATTGGCCAGAAACAGAGGACATGAGCACAGGGTCTAAATACACACGGTGGCCACAGGTGTAGCACATCAGGGAGGGGCAAACAATCAACAAAGACAGACAGGAACAAGCAAAACTCACATCAAGGGAACAAAAAAAGAAATATCAAATTAAACCCGATACAATAACAGAACGTCCACACCCATGAAAATTTGGTAAGTGTCATTGAAAAAGCACTTCCACTGTCTTAACCACTTTTCGGCAATTTTTATTATTTGTGCAGTTGCCAAAGTTATTTGAAATTTGATTTTTCCAACGTTATATCACTTACCACTAATGCATATTCATTTTTTGTTCCCTATCCATTATGGGGTTCGATAAGGTACCAACACCACTGCTCTGTTAAAATGTATCAATGATGTATTTTCTTGATTTGACCAAACTATGTCTCTGGGGCGTCCATATTCCATGATCTTTCAAAGCCTTTGTTCTAGTAGATCACTCCCTTCTATGGACAGCTTAACGCAATAGGTCTTGATACCAACGCCATTTTCAATATGTGTGTTGTCACATTGTTCCTAGTCCAACAAATGCATAATTGATAAAGGGCTCCCCTTTGGTCCCCATCCTATTTCAATATTCATCAACGATCTTCCACAAGTCTATCAAAATAAAATATATACGCAGACCGACAGTCATTTCCACATCTACAGTAGGTCCATTCCTATTTTTTCTCGTTTCATTCACGCTTCTCGGGAATCACGCAGCTGCGTGAAAAATCGTACATCTTATCGCCACAAGGTGGGCAGGCTAAGTCCGCTTTAGCCCTCTGCAGCGTCTTAGACGCTCAGGTATATGACTTGGCGTGCAAAACTGTCTAGCCCAAAGGTTGCTCTGTTGGCCGCAATGGTTCGATTAAATACAGGGCATTGAGAACCCAGGTGCGTTCTTGTCTGATGCACATCTTTTGGTGCTTGTGGCAAAATTGTTTTTTCACTAAACTATTATTCTATAACATCTTGTCTTAATGTCTGAAAATCTAGGTGAAACTTCATAGTGTTATACGTTTAAAAATTGTGGATTGGTTTGATAAACGAACGTTACGTACATCCTCCGCTCTGGCCCCGGGAGCATGCTGCTGTGACCCCCGCTCTGAACCCCCCCAACTCTGTGGAATCGCACTTGCCGTCTGGGCTACGAGCGCGGCCATAGACACGGACTCACGTCTACTCTCGCTCTGCTCGCGTCTCTCACTCTCTGCTCGCGTCTCTCTCTATCTGCTCGGTCTCTCTCTCTCTGCTCGGTCTCTCTCTCTCTGCTCGAGACTCTCTCTCTGCTCGCTCCCTTCTCCTCTCCCTCCTTGCTCCGCGTCCTCTCTCTCTGCTCAAGTCTCTTTGTCTCTGATGTGTCTATCTCGCTTGCTCACGTCTCTCCTCTCTGCTCGTATCTCTCTCTCTCTGCTCGCATCTCGCTCTCTATGCTCACTCTCTCTCTGCTCACGTCTCTCTCTCTCTTCTCTGCTCACGCCTCTCTCTTCTGCTCGCCCTTTCCCCCCCCCCCCCCCCCCCCCCCCCCCCCCCCCCCCCCCTCCCCCACCCCCCCCCCCCCCATCTCTTCTTGCTCGCATCTTCTCTCTCTTCTCGCTCGCCATCTCTCTCTCTCTGCTCGCATATCTCGCTCTCTGCTCGCATCTCTCTCTCTCTGCTCGCCGTCTCTTCTCTGCTCGCGTCTCTCTCACTGCTCGACGTCTCTCTCTCCTTGCCTCAACCTCTCTCTCTCTCTGCTCGCGTCTCTCTCTCTCTGTCACCTCTCTCTCTCTCTCTCTCTGCTCACCTCCTCTCTTCTCTCTGCTCACGTCTCTCTCTCTCTGCTCCGTCTTCTCTCTGCTCACTCTCTCTCTCACTCTCTGCTTCCCGGCTGCTCTCTCTCTGCTCGGTCTCGCTCTTTTCTGCTCACGTCTCTCTCTCTGCTGCTCCGTCTCTCCTGCGCAGTTCTCTCTCTCTCTCTGCTCACGTTCTCTTTGCTCGCGTCTCATCTTCTCTGCTCGATCTCTCTCTCTGCTCTCGGTCTCTCTCTCTCTGCTCACGTCTCTCTCTGCTCACCCTATCTCTCTGGCTCACGTCTCTCTCCTCTCTGTCTCGCTCTCTCTATCTCTGCTCACGTCTCTCTCTCTCTGCTCAGTCTCTCTCTCTCTCTTGCTCACGTCTCTCCTCTCTGCTCACGTCTCGCTCTCTCTGCTCACGTTCTCTTGCTCGCGTCTTCCTTCTCTCTGCGCAAGCTCTCTCTATGCTCTCTCTCTCTGCTCACGTCTCCTCTCGGCTCACGTCTCTCTCTGCTCGCGTCTCTCTCTCTTGCTCACGGTCTCTCTTGCTCAGTCTCTCTCTGCTCACGTCTCTATATCTCTCCCCTGCTCACGTCTCTCTCTCTCTGCTCACGTCGTCTCTCGCTCGAGTCTCACTCTCTCTTGCTCAGTCTCTCTCTGCTCTCTCTTCTCGGTTCGCGTCGCTCTCTCTTGCTCACGTCTCTCTCGGCTCTCTCTCTCCACTCCCTCCCGTCTATCTCTCTCTGCTCACGTCGCTCTCTGCTCAATCTCTCTCCTCTAGCTCTGCTCACGCCTCTATCTCTGCTCACGTCTCTCTCTGCTCACGTCTCTTCTGCTCACGGACTCTTTCTCTCACTGCTCACGTCTTCTCTCTGCTCACGTCTCATATGCTCCGTCTCTCTCTCTCTGCTCACGTCTCTCTCTTGCCGCGTCTCTCTCTCTCTGATCACGTCTCTCTCTGCTCTCTTTCTCTGCTCGCGTCTCTCTCTCTTGCTACGTATCTCTCTGCTCGCGTCTCTCTCTCTCTGCTCACGTCTCTCTCGGCTCAGTCTCTCTCTCTCTGCTCAAGTCTCTCTCTGCTCGCGTCTCTCTCTCCTCTGCTCATCGTCTCTCTCTGCTTCTCTCTATCTGCTCACGTCTCTCTCTCGCTGCTCACGTCTTCTCTCTGCTCTCCTCTCTCGCACTCTCTCTGCTCGCGTCTCTCTCTCTTCTGCTCAGTCTCTCTCTCTCGCTCACGTCTCTCTTGCTCTCTCTCCTCTGCTCACCGTCTCTCTCTCTTGTCATCGTCTCTCTCTCTCTGCTCACGTCTCTCTCTCTCTGCTCACGTCTCTTCTCTGCTTCTCTCTCGCTGCTCACCGTTCTCTCTCTCTGCTTCACGTCTCCTCTTCTGCTCACGTCTCTCTTCTCTGTCACGTCTCTCCACCTGATTTCTTAAAGATTATTGTTGATGCGGAGCAGAGAGTCAGCAACTAGATTGGTTGTGAGATTTTTAAAAGAAGCTAGTTTCTCATCTTTTTCAGCCTGGGAAGTTTGTGAAATGATATTGCATCCGGTGATTAAAGGCTATTTTATTTTAATAATGACAGTAAAACTGACATTTAAAGTCCGTGCACTCCCCAATCCACAATCCTCACCGCACGTCACTGTTGTCTGCTATATGCATCT
This sequence comes from Knipowitschia caucasica, assembly GCA_964034765.1. NCBI lineage: Eukaryota > Metazoa > Chordata > Actinopteri > Gobiiformes > Gobiidae > Knipowitschia > Knipowitschia caucasica. The sequence goes on from OZ035823.1 coordinate 18,163,914, forward strand.
GATCATTTGCTGTTCCTCAACCACACGTGTTTTAGTTTAAAAGTGTAGGCTAGCTGTTGTTCAGTCTTTGAAATGTTGATGTGGCCATTTTATGGCTATTAAAAGCTCAGCCTCTGTCTGTGCGCTTGAACTGCGGCCTAGGACCACTACGCTGGCTTAGCACCCTCTCAGCTGTCTTCGCGCCGAATGGAATGGACTGATTAGCATGATAGTGATAAGATATGTATACAATGCAACGGCCGCCCCCCCCCCCCCCCCCCTCCCCCCCCCCCCCCCCCGCTGAAAAGCAAAAACCTAGGCCATTCCAGTCCTGCTGGACCCAAAGCGTTTGGTTTGTGTTTGTTGTAGGACGCCCCCCCCCCCCTGCAGTGTGCACTTTATGCTTGAAATGTTGTGTGCAGGAACTTCATGTGTTAAGCTCATTTGGAGACCGACGACCGGAGAAGACCTTCAAAGACCCATCAGACTAATAGAGTAATTAAATGTGCTGTGTCCAGATATGGAGAAACAAAGCTAGCTCCTACAGGGTTTTTAACACTGCTAAAAATCACGGGACAGAAGCAGCTCTCCTCCCCACACCGAATAATCCAAAGCCCACCCCAGGCCCCTGCTGTAATAAGTCATTACCTAAATTTGCAAATCAATACATGCAAATGTTAGCAGCCTAACTATCCTTCTTGTCAAAACAGGGCCTATTTCGCTTGGGTTTGCTAGTGTTAAAACTAAGCAGACATTCATCAGCCCACTCCATTATATTTGTAACACAGGAGAGATAGAAAGTTTCCTCCCATTCATACATTTGTCATTAGCAAGATCGTTTTACAAGTTTACTACAGTCTAGCAAATCTATTCATTTCAACCGTCGGCACCCAACAAGCCAAAACACGCATGAAATTCAGATCTTGGACAATAATCAACAAGTTCACACTCTGGCATCATGTTTAAAATAAAAATGAATTGCCGCATCAGAAAATGTCTAACGGAAACACGCAAAACTTCGAATCCTTATTATATAATAGCCTCTGAATTTTATTCTTTTAAATACTGATGTTATAACACTCACCATTAATGCGACTTCTGGTGCTGGGACTGTAAAAAATACAACTCAAAATTGTTCACTTACTACGATTTTGTGCATTCACTGACAATAAAATTTGCCTGGTTGGAACTTATGTACTCTAGAAGGCCATGGCCTGAATAGTAGTACCAAAAACAAGATAAATAGAAGTAAAGCCACACAAGTTCTTTGATTGTCTATCTGTCGATTGTGTATCCGTTGTTTTAGCTGACTGACGCCAAATATATCCAATTATATAATGTTTCCCTGTTTATTGTTATGCCTGAATCTACCACCTGTTGCTGAATAAACTTCCAAGTTGCTCTGGTGTGCAAAGATCCCTGCCTATGCGCTAGATTTTCGACACTCACTTTCTGAAGTTTCTGATGAAAAGTTCATCTATTTTGATATATTAAGTTGATTTTGGACATTGAAGTTGTAGTGAACTTCTGAAAGTTCAATTGGCGCACAAGATAGTTCCAGTTCAACTGGAAATTTTATTGTCATGTGAATGCAAAAATCTGCGAGTAAGGTGAACAATTTTGAGTTGTCGTTTTAACAGTTCACCGAGCTATAGTGAGGTCCAAATCTTATCTGCGTTTGATCATTTAACTATGTGGTATGGCAACGCTGCATTCAACTTTAGAACAAACTAATTTGACCAAAAAAACTCACTGTATTGTATTTTTACCAACGTATTCGACAGGGGCCAAGCCAAAACGTAGCCCTTTATATTCTCTGGTCCAGTCTTAGAAACATTAAGTTTCCCCTCTGGTTCACAGTGTGGCGGCACCCGGGGCTGAGTGGATAGCACTCTCGCTTCTGACAAGAAGGTCCTGGGTTCGAATCCGGTCGGAACAGGGGCCATTCTGTGTGGGTCATTGGCATGGTTCTCCTGTGTCTGCATAGGATTCCTCGGGTGTCCGGTTTCCCTACCCAAGTGACCTTGGTCCATGAAATGCGCTATATAAATAAAACATCTTGATCTTTTAATGTGGGTGCTTAATTTAAACTCAAATTAGTAAGTTATTGTAGGTGACCGTTTAATCTGAACCTTAAAAAAAGAAAGTTTTTACCAGACTATGAAATTTCCATTACTGAATTTAAAAAAACATCGTTGGCAGAACTTGGAAAACTTAACTGGACCCAACTTAATAAGTGTTGTCTTCAAAACTTGAAGAATTAAGTTAATGCCTTCAACTCCAAAATCCTTCGCAGCTGGTTGCTTTGAAATTTTGAGTTGAACTAACTTTATCTTTTTTTACAGTGTGCCTGGACCATGAGTCCAATTAAAATAATGGACATTGCATCCTGCAGCCCTGAAAGGACATGCGAGGTGCGCGGGTCGGCCCGAAACCCGAGTCAAACCCGCGGGTCCCGCGGGTTTTTTCGGGGCGGGTTGGATGCCTCAAAAATATGAGTATGGTCAGGTGCGGGTGGGTCGGGTCAGAAAGCTCCTGATCCTATATCATTTATATATGTGAGCCACGGTATGTGAGTCCCTGAGTACATTTGCAATCGCGAGGGGAGGATGTTAAACAAAAATCATGCTGACAAACAGGATGCTCCTTCATGACTCCCGCTTAAAAGCCTCAGAACACTCCAGTTCCGAGGACAGTCGTGTGATTCTACACAGAGGCACGAGACTGAGGACGTGTGGGCCTAACATGCCAGAGGCCTAAGAGGGGCCTCATTACTTTAATTAGCAATGCACGACTCAAGTGGCAACGCTGTGGTGAAAAGAGGTCGCTGTCTTACTCATTTAGTTCCTTTGATTCTGAGCAGCTAACTAATCAAGAATATATCGCCTCCCACCCACTATCAATAAACATATATTTTATTCATAGAAATCCATTAAATGTGTGGATTGTTCTGGATATTCCGTTTATGTCCTGAGACTATGATTAATAAAGTGTGACGAATATGAGGCAGAGTGGCCACAGATAGTCTGGACTCGGAAAAAAAATGGGTTCGGGATTATCCTCGGGCATTCGCGCGGGTTAATGACGTCGCCGCGAGGGGATATTTCCTGGGTAAACAGAATCACTTATTACTGCGCATTACGGTGAAAGCGGATCTCTCCAGCTGTTGCGGTTCGGAGCTATAATCGACGAACTTAATAGCAAAATACAGGTAAGTAACCAGGGTTTTGGAAACCAACACACACACCTACAACTAAGATTATAAGCTTTAGAATGATGGTATATTTGAATCATGTCACGGTTATTTTGACCCGCGGATCAGTGAATAAAGTTGAAAAACCGACGCGGCTTCATCACACACTCTGCTCTGATGCGAAGCGGCAGGCAGTCCCGGGCGAGTCCACTTTTCCGGGGGGTCGAAACGCGAGTCACGTGGCCCAAACGACCAATGCCATTGGTTGGCCTATCCATTTTACATGTTAAACAAGGGTCGTTTGGGTTGTTAAACAGTTTAAAGCTTCGGGTCTGTAAACTATAGTCTCATAAATAACATGCTTAAAGCTGAGGTCTGTAATAACTTTAGTCATGATAAATAACATGTTTAAAGTTTGAGGTCTGTAACTTGTAGTTCATACATACACATGTTTAAAGCTGAGGTCTGTAACTTTGTCTCATAAATAACACTGTTTAAAGCTGGGTGTCTGTAACTTTAGTCACATTAATAACGTTTACAGTTGAGGTCTGTAACTTTAGTCTCATTAATAACATTGTTTAAAGCTCGGGTCTGTAATTTAGTCTCACTTTAATAAAATGTTTAAAGCTGTGGTATGTAACTTTAGTCTCTTAATAACATGTTTCAAAGGCTGGGTCTGTAACTTTTTTTTCAAATTTAAACAAATTTTTTTTTTTTTACAACAAACACCACACACACCCCCCCACACCTCTTTTACAACACAACACATTAACTCTCATAAATAACACATGTTTAAACAGTGCGGTCTGTAATTTTAGTCTCATAAATAACACGTTGTGTGTGTGCATATGCCCATAATCATTTCTAAGATCATATTTAGATTGCTTACCTTTATTTTGATATTTTACATTAGTATTTTGAAAAAAAATGTTTTCCGGTTTTTCATGTTGGCAGCATCTTGGATAAGCTGGCAGGCCCATTTGGAAGTCGGCGTGTCGGCAAATTGTAAAATTGCATATCGAATTCAACATCACCTGGAATTGTTTACTTCTTTACTGTGAATTGTAATGTTTTAGTTAGTAAAATAGGAAGTTACAGCACTTTAGAAGAAATGAATAAAGGCTTGAAACTGGCTGAATAGAGGTTCCACAGTATCCCTTTGTTTTAAACCAAATTACTTTCATATAAGCGCATAAAAGCACTTTCAATATGGTAATAAAATCATAACCACTTAATCCGATTTTCATAATTCAAAAACTGTTTTATTCCTCTTACTGAGTGGATAGTACTGTGCTGAATTAATCTGATTTGGAATTTAAAAAATTAATCTTGCATTGTACTTTAATAACTTACAGTCTGTGGAAATACACGGGCTACATGTGGTTACCGTGCTTAGACTATATTAATATTGTATGTGTAACATTCAAAATTAGATTGAGTGAATTTCCCTTTTCCTCATTTCGTGAATTTGCGGAGGAGAGGAGAGGAGCTGGCGAGAGAAGTTTGGCAGTTAAAATAAATGAATTACAGCTTGCTAAAGTATTTGAAAGCAATCTTCATTATGATTGTTATATTTATGTTATTTCTTATAAATGTTAGAGATGCCAGAGAATAGGCGTCTGCTTTTTTTCTGAGTGGAGGAGAACACCAGCGGAGTGTTTGAGGCAAATAACGTTCCAGGTTATTATTACCACTAGTTTCTCTTTCCATAACGATATACTTCTTTTTGGAAAGATCCACCAACGTGATGCAAAAAGTTTGACGTTATAAGCAGTAGTTTTAATGTCTGCGGTTTTCAGAGACTGGCCTGCTACAAGGGAGTTGCCCGTTTTAACCTGATTGTCGCTGTGCGCGGGGCAGAAACTCGCCAATGTAACCCTGCTCAACAATGCCACCTCGTGGTTGTTTTGGTCATTGCAACGTCTAGGGAGGGGGGAAAATAAAAGACCGCGTGAATCACACGTGCGTCTCGTGTGATTCACGCGTGAAAGGGCGACAAAACAGGAATGGGACCTACTGTAAATGCTAATTTACAATCACGCGTTACAGCACGTACGCGTTATACGCGCAGCAGACGCGCGGTAACTTTTTTCCATGTTAACTATGATTGGATAAATAAAAATTTCTTACACTTCTTTAGCATCATACGCATTGATGGACGCGAAGCTGCGCTCTATTTAGGATGGATTTCGAATTTTGTGCGCCACCAAGCGTCTCCCATGAGATCTCATGTTAAACCATGGATTTTTTATAGCGGTCCTTGGCTTAATTGCATCTACACACACAACAGCAACTTGTGTCTAACATCAGCTGGAGGAGCCAGCAGGTTTTCCTTTGATTTTGGATATCGTTTTTTTTCTTTCATAAAGTCTTGCGTTGTCAAACCCCGAGCCACCAAGACCTGAGACCAACTCATGCAGGATATGTGAGTTGCTCTACATCAGTCCTCTGGCCATACTGTCTCCTGTGTTGTCTATGGAGCAGTGCTAGAGGACAGTAAGGGCCAGAGGACTGAGGTAGAGCAACACACATAAACATGCATGTGTTTGTCCTCATGGTCGTTGTGCGCTGGTTGGCCAGACGCAAGACTTTATGAAAGAAAAAAAACGATATCCAGAATCACTGTAAACCTGTGCTCCACCTGATGATGTTTTAGACATCACGTTGCTTTGTGTGTGGCTAGATGCAATCTGAGCAAGGACCCGCTAGAAAATCATGTATTAATGAGTTCTCAATTGGGAGAGCGTTGGGCTGGCACCAAACATTAGAAATCCATCCTAAAATTAGAGCGCAGGAGTGGGGGCTTCGCGCATACATGCGTTATGATGCTAGAAGTGTACAAATCTCATCATAGGTTAACATGGAAATAAGTTACGCGCGTCTGCTGCTGCGCGTATAAGCGTTTACGTGCTGTAAAACGCGGTGATGTGTAACATTAGCAGTTACAGTAGGTCCCATTCCGTTTTGTGCCTTTCACGGTGCATCACACGAGACTCAGTGTTGCTTTCACGCGTCTTTTAATTTCCCCCCTCCCCAGTGACTTTGCAATGGACCAAAACAACCACCAGGTAGGAACTCCTTGTGAGCTCGGGTTACCTGGCGAGTTTCTGCCCGCGCACATCGACAATCTGGTTAAAACGGGCAACTCCTTGTAGCAGGCAGGCTCTGGAAAAACCCCGAGACATTAAAAACTATGCATTATAACGTAAACTTTTGCATCACGTTGGCTGATCTTTCCCAAAAGAGGAGGGAAGTATCGTTTGGAAAGAGAAAACTATTGGTAATATAAAACGCTGAACGTTATTTGACTCAAACAGCTCCTCGCTGGTTGTTCTCCTCCCAATCAGAAAAAAAGCAGAGCCCTTTTCTCCTTGCATCTCTAGCCATTTATATTAACATACATAATATAACATCATAATGAAGATGCTTTCAAATAATTTAGCAAAGCGTAATTCTTTATTTTTAACTGCCAAAACTTCTTCGCTGCTCTCTCCTCTCTCCGCAAATCATAATGAGGAAAAGGGAATATTCACTCAATTTTATTTCTGACTGTTACCACATTAACAAGATTAATTAGTCTAAGAACGGTGTACCAATTAGCCCCCGTTGTATTTACCACAGGCTGTAAGTATTAAAGTAGCAAGGCCAAGATTAATTTTTTAATTTACCAAATCCGGATTTATTCCAGCACAGTACTTACCGCCTAGTTATAGGCGGATTAAAACAGTTTTTGAATTATGAAAAATCGGATAAGGTGGTTATGATGTTATTCCCAATTGATAAGTGCTTTTAGGCGCTTATATTGAAAGTAATTTGGTTTATTTTAAAAACAAAGGGCTACTGTGGCACCTTCTATTCAGCCAGTTAAGCCTTTAGTCATCTTCTAAGTGCTGTTAACTTCCCTATTTTACAAACTATAACATTAAAATTACAGTAAAGAGTGGAAAACAATTCAGGGATGTTGAATTCTATATTCATTTTACAATTTGGCCGACCCCGATTTCCAATATGGCCGCAAGCTTATCAGATGGGCTGCCAACAAGAAATCGGAAAACATTTTTTTCTCAAATACTATGTAATATATCAAAAAGAAAGGTAAGCAATCTAAATATGATGCTTTAGAAATGTTTTTGGCATCTGCCACACACACATTGATATTATGAGATAAAAATTAACAGACCTCAGCTTTTAACATTTTGTTTATTTATGATACTACAGTTACAGACCGAGCTTTTGAACCATGTATTAATGAGACTAAAGTTACATACCTCAGCTTTAAACATTTTATTAATGAGACTAAAGTTACAGACCCGGAGCTTTTAACATGTATTAATGAGACTAATGTTACAGACCTCATCTTTTAAACGTTATTAATGAGACTAAGTTACAGACCCCAGCTTTAAACATGTGTTATTTCTGAGACTAAAAGATACAGACCTCAGCTTTACACAAGTGTTATTTATGAGACTAAAGTTACAGCCCTAAAATTTAAACATGTTCTTTATCAGACTAAAAAGATACAGACCTCAGCTTTTTAAGCATGTTCTTTATGAGACTATAGTACAGACCCGAGCGTTAAACATGTTACCAACCCAAACACCCTTGTTAACATGTGTAAAATGGAATAGTCCAACCATGGGCATTTGGTCCGTGGGCCCACGTGACTCGCGTTTCTACCCCCGGAAAAGTGGACTCGCCCGGGATCTTGCTGCCGCTTCGGCGCAGAGCAGAGAGTCTGATGAGCGCGGGCGGTTTTTCAACTTTTTATTTCACTGATCCGACGGGCGGGTTCAAAACAACCGTGACAGGAATTCAAATATACCATAATTCTAAGCTTATAATCTTAGATGTATGTGTGTGGTGTTGGTTTTCCAAAACCCCGGATACTTTCCGTGTTTTTGCTATTAAGTTCGTCGGATTATAATCTCCCGTAACCGCAACAGCTGGAGAGATGCCGCTTTCACCGTAATGCGGCAGTTACTAAGTGATCTGTCAACCCCCCCCCCTTAACCCGGTAAATATCCACCTCGCGGCTGACGTAATTAACCCGCGCGGACTGCCGAGGATATCCCGACTACATCTTTTTTTAGCGTCCAGACTTTTGTGGCCCACTCTCTGCTCATATTCGTCAACTTTAGTAATATCATATCTCAGGAAAAAAAACGGAATATCAGAACAATCCACACATTTATGGATTCTATGAATAACAAATAGTTTCCTTGATAGTTGGTGGTGCTTCGCTATATTTTCTGGTTATTTAGCTTTTTTTAGGATCAGAATCAATGACTAAAGTGAGTCAGACAGCGACATCTTTTCACCACAGCGTTTCCACGACGTCTTGCATTGCTAATTAAGTAAATGAGGCCCCTGCTTTAGGCCTCATGCTGTGAGGCCCACACCGTCATCAGTCTCGGTGCCTCTGTTGTAGATCACACGTCTGTCCTCGGAACTGGAGTGTTCTGAGGTTAGCGCGGGTGTCAGGAAGGAGCGATCCTGTTTGTCAGCATGAATTTTTTTGTTTATTAACAGCCTCCTGCGCGATTGCAAATGTATCAAGGGACTCCCATACCGTGGACCTCACATAAATAATATTATATAGGGATTCAGGAGCTTTCTGACCCGACCCCTCCGCACCACTGACATGCACTCATATTTTTGAGGATCCAACCGCCCGAAACCGCAGGGACCCGCGGGTTGACTGCGGGTTCGGGCCGACCGCGCACCTGCATGTCCGGTTCCAGGGGGGGGCTGCAGGTAGCAATTGTCCATTAATTTAATTGGACTATGTCCATGCACACTGTTCGTTAACAAAGATAAGTTAGTTCCAACTCCAAAATTTCAAAGGCCAACCAGCTTGCGCATGGACTTTGTTGAGTTGAAGGCCATTAACTTTAATTCTTCAAGTTTTGAAGAATACACTTATTAAGTGTCTGTCAGTTAAGTTTTTCAAGTTCTGCCAACCTAAGTGTTTTAACTTCAAGTTACTGGAAATTGTCAAGTCAGTAAAAACTTACTTTTTTTAAGTTCAGATTTTACTGTCCCCTACAATAACTTACATATTTTGAGTTTTAAAATTAGCCCCCAATTACAAGATCTATGATGTTGTATTTATATAGCGCATTTCTGGACCAAGGGTCACTTGGGTTGGGAAACCCGGAGCACCCGGAGGAAAACCTATGCAGACACAGAGAACATGCCAATTCCACACAGAAAGGCCCTGTTCCCGACGGGATTCGAACCCAGGAACTTCGTGTCCCGAAGCGGAGAGTGCTATCACTCAGCCACCGTGCCGCACCCACACTAGAGAACAGGTGGGGATACTTAATGTTTCTCAGACTGAGCCAGAGAATATAAAGGCTACTTTGCTTGGCCCTGACGATTACGGTTGGTAAAAATAAATACAGTGATTTTTTGGTCAAATTTGTTTGTTCAAAATGTTGAATGCAGCTGTGGCCTAACACATATTTAAATGAGCAAACGCAGATAAGTTGACCTCACTATCGCTACGGTGACCTGTAAAATACGGACAACTCAAAAATTGTTCACCTTACTCAGATTTTGCATTCACTGACAATAAAATTATCCGTTGAACGGGAAATATTTGTGAGCCACTTGAAACTTTAGAAGTTTCACTACAACTTCAAGTCCAAATCAACTGAATCTATCAAATAAGTTGTAACTTTTCATTCAGAAAACGTCAGAACGTGAGTGTCGAAAATCAGGACGCAATAGGCAGGGATCTTTGCCACAGGCCAATTGTGGAAGTTTTTCACAACAGGTGTAGATTCAGGCAGAACAATAAACAGGGAAACATTATATATTGGATATATTGGGTCAGTCAGCCTAAAACAACGGATACCAATCGTTAGCAGATATACACTCAAAGAACCATTGTGTGTCTTGTACTTTATCTTTATCTTGGTTTTTGTTGTACTATATACAGGCCATGGCCTTCTATTGTTCTAATTTCCAAATGGCCAATTTTCTGTCATGTGAATGCAAAAATCTGAGTAAGGTGCACAATTTTTGAGTTGTATTTTATACAGTCCAGCACCATGAACAGTCGCCATTAATGGTGAGTGTTATAACAACTAAATTAAAAGCATAAATTCAGAGGCTTATCAATATATATGATTCGAAGTTTGCGGTGTTTCCGCTTATGACATTTTCTGATGCGCATATCTTTTTTTTAAACATGATGCCAGGGTACGGAAATGTTTATTATTGTCCCAAATCTTGAATTTCTGCGTGTTTTGGCGTGTTGTGCGAAGGTTGAAATGATTAGTTGCTAGGACTGTAGTACAACTTGTTTAAAAACGATATTGCTAATACCAAATGTCTGATGGGTGGGGTACACTTTCTTTCTCCGTGTTTTACAAATATAATGGCGTTGGCTGATGAATGTCTGCTTAGCGCTTGTTTTAACATAGCAAACCAAAGCGAAATTGGCCCCCTGTTTTTGAAAGAAGGATGGTTGGCTGCTAACATTTGCATGTAATGATTTGCAACTTTAGGAATGACTTATAAACAGAGGGGCCTGGGGTGGCTGGTTGGCTTTGTTTATTCGTGTGGGGGCGGGAGAGCAGCTTTCTGTCACGTGTTTTTTGAGCAGTGGTAAAAACCCTGAAAAGGAAGCAAGCTTGTTTCATATTCTGGACCACGAGCACATTTAATTGACCTCGACTTTGTTGATTGGTCTTTGAAGGTTCTTCTCGTGTTCGTTCTCAATGGACGCTTAACACTTGACTTTGAGTCTGCACACAACATTATCAACCGAATAACGTGCACACAGCCCGGTCCTTCCCAAACACAAAAAACCCAACACGCTTGTGCCAGCCAGGGACTGGAAGGCCTAGGTTTTGCCTTTTCCAGCAGCCGGCGTTGCCATTGATTTACAATCTTATCACGTATCATGCTATCTGTCAATCATCCGGCGCGAGCCAGCTGAGAGGGTGCTAATCCAGTAGGTGGTTCTAGTGCCGGCAGGCTGGTAAAGGCACACGCAGAGGCAGATCGCTTTTAATAGCCATAAAATGGCCATCATCAACATTTCAAAGATGAACAACAGCTTAGCCTACACATTTAAACTAAAAACAAGTGTAGGTTGAGGGAACATTCCAAGGATCAGTTGCATATAGCAGACAGACAGTGACGTGCGGTGAGGATTGTGATTGGGGAGGCCACTGACTTTAAATGTCAGATTACTCTATTTATTAAACTAACATAGCATTTAATCACCGATAGCAATAACATTCACCAAATTCCCATGCCTGTTAAAAGATGAAGAGAAAACTAGCTTCTTTTACTAATTCACAAGCCAATCTAGTTGCGGCCTCTCTGCTCCGCATCCAAACAACATCTTTAAGAGGAACAGCGTTGCGCGAGAAGTGGAGCAGAGCGAGAGAGACGTGAGCATGAGGAGAGCGAGAGACGTGAGCAGAGCGAGATAGACGTGAGCAGAGAGAGAGAGCAGAGAGAGACGTGAGCAGAGGATGCGAGAGGGACCCGTGAGCAGAGAGAGAGAGCACGTGAGCGAGAGGGAGAGAGACGTGAGCAGAGAGAAGCGAGCAGGAGAGAGCCGTGAGCAGAGAGGAGAGCGACGTGAGCAGAGAGAGGAGGACGCGGAGCAGAGAGAGATGAGAGAGAGAGAGTGAGCAGAGAGAGAGACTCGTGAGCAGACGAAGAGAGACGTGAGCAGAGGAGAGATGAGCAGAGAGAGACGTGAGCATAGAGAGAGCGACGCGAGCAGAGAGAGACGTGGAGGCAAGAGATAGAGAGGAGTGAGCAGAGAGAGACGTGAGCAGAGGGAGGAGGAGAGACGGCGGAGCAGAGGCGACGTGAGCAGAGAGAGAGAGACGGCGAGCAGAGAAAGAGAGCAGCGAGAGACCGGTGGAGAGAGAGAGAGAGACGCGGAGCAGAGGGAGGACGTGAGCAGAGAGCGAGAGACGTGAGCAGAGCGAGACGTCGTGCGCAGAGAGAGACTGTGAGAGAGGAGAGGAGAGAAGGCCTGTGAGAGGAGAGAGACGTGAGCAGAGAGGGGAGGACTGAGTGAGCGAGATGAGAGGCGTGGAGCAGAGAGAGAGAGAGAGAGGGTCGAGCAGAGAGAGATAGTGCGCAGGAGAGAGAGAGGCCGCGAGTGGAGGAGAGAGAGCAGGAGAGGCGGTGAGCAGAGAGAGAGAGGACGGCGAACAGAGAGACTGGTAGCAGAGAGAGACCGTGTCGAGCAGAGGAGAGGTAGGACGCGAAGCAGAGAGACGTGAGCCGAGAGAGGAGACGGAGATCAGGAGAGGCGAGAGACGTGAGGCAGAGAGAGACGTGAGCAGAGAGAGACGTGAGCAAGGGGTCTGAGAGAGAGCGAGCAGAGAGAGACGTGAGCAGGAGTGAGAGAGACGGGAGCAGAGAGAGAGAGCAGGAGAGAGACGTTGAGCGAGAGAGAGACGACCCGCGCAGCAGAGAGAGACGTGAGCATGAGAGATATGAGACGTGGCAGAGTGAGAGAGACTGTGAGCAGAGAGGCGAGAGAGACGTTCGCAGAGACGAGAGAGACGTGAGCAGAGGAGAGAGAGAACGTGAGCAGAGAGAAGAGAAGAGAGTGAGCAGAGAGAGAGAGGTGAGCAGAAGGAGTCGTGAGCAGAGAGGAGAGACGCGAGCCAGAGAGAGCGATGCGAGCAGAGAGAGAGAGCTCGAGCAGAGAGAGGACGGTGAGCCAGAGAGAGAGAGAGAGACTGTGAGCAGAGAGAGACCGTGAGCAGAGAGAGAGGAGAGAGTGAGCAGAAAGAGAGAGACGTGCGAGCAGAGAGAGAGAGGCGTGTGAGCGAGGAGAGAGAGAGAGAGGTGAGCAGAGAGAGACGTGAGCAGCAGAGAGAGAGACGTGAGCCGAGATGAGAGAGAGGTGTATAGCCGAGAGAGAGAGAGAGAGAGGGTGAGCAGAGAGGAGTGAGACCGCGGCAGAGAGAGAGCAGAGGTGCAGAGAGAGAGAGACGCGAGCCCGTGGAGAGACTTGGCGACTCAGATGAGAGGAGACGCGAGGCCAGAAGAGAGAGAGATGGCGCGCAGAGAGAGAGTATGCGAGCAGAGAAGCGAGAGATGCGAGCAGAGAGGAGAGATGCGCGCAGTGAGAGAGATGCGCTGCCGAGAGAGAGAGGCGTGAGCAGGGAGACGCGAGAGGAGAGAGCGTGAGAGCAGAGGAGAGAGGTGAGCCTGAGAGAGTGAGATGCGAGCAGAGAGAGAGAGATACCGCATGATGAGAGAGAGACGTGAGCAGAGAGAGCGAGACCCGAGCAGAGAAAGGAAAGAGAGTGAGCAGAGCGAGAGGGACGCGAGCAGAGAAGCGGAGGGCCGCGAGCAGAGAGAGGAGACTCGAGCAGAGAGAGAGTATGAGACGCGAGCAGAGAGAGAGAGACGCGAGCAAGCCGATGGAGACGCGCGTAGCAGATAGAGAGTGAGCCTGCGAAGAGCAGAGAGGAGAGAGACGTGATGTCGCGTGTCTATGGTCCGCGCTCGGAGCCCAGGACGGCAGGCGTTTCATGAGCTGTCAGAGCTTGGGGGTCAAGCAGCGTGCTCCCGGGGCCAGAGCGGAGGATGAAACGAAAACGTTCGGTTTATCAAAACATTTCACAATATTTAACGTATAACACTAGATGAATTTCACCTCGTTTTTTTCAGACATTAAAGACAAGTTGCTATATAATAATTGTTTAATGAAAAAAACAGTTTTGCCACAAGAACCAAAAGATGTGCCTCAGACAAGCATCGAAACTGGGTTCTCCACGGGTCCCTGTATTTAATGCCTAACCATTCGCCAACCATAGCACCTCTGGGTTGACAGGTTTGCACGCAGTCTTATACCTGGAGCGTCTAAGTGCTGGTCAGAGCTAAAGGGACTTAGCCTGGCCACCCTTGTGGCGATAAGATGTACTATTTTTCACGCAGGCTGCGTGTTTCCCGAGAATCGTGAATGAAGGACGACAAAACGGAATGGGGACCTACTGTAGATGTGTAAAGACTGTCGTCTGCGTATCTTATCTTATTTTGATATGACTTGTGGAAGGATCGTTGATGATATTTGAGCATAGTAAGGGGGACACTAAAGTGGAGCCCTTTATCATTTAAGCATTTGTTGGATAGGGAACAATGTGACACAACATATTGGAAAATGGCGTTGTATCAAGACCTATTGCGTTAAGTTGTCAGTAGAAGGAGTGTGTTTCTACTAGATCAAAAGGCTTTTGGGAAAGATCATGGAATATGGAGCCCAGAGGACATATTTTGGTCAAATCAGAAAAATACATCATTGATACATTTTAACAGAGCAGTGGGTGGTTGAGTACCGTTTGATCGAAAACCCCAGATGGATTGGAACAAAATATGCAATGCATTGTGTAGGGATATAAATGTTGGAAAATTAAATTTTCAAATAACTTTGCAACTGCACACAATAATAGAAAGAAATTGGCCGAAAATTGCCTCTTTTTAAGTCCGTGGACAGTGTTTTCAATACACTGTACCCATTTCATGGTGTGGACTTTCTGGTGATTGAATCTGGTTTAATTTGATAGTTTTTGTTGTTCCCTTGATGTTGAGTTTTTGCTTCCTGTCTGTCTTGTTGATTGTTGCCCCTCCCTGTTGTGCTACACTGTGTCCACCTGTGTGTATTTCGACCTGTGCTCATGTCTCTTGTTTGTCGGCCCATTGATTGTTTTCCCCCCTTCTCTTGTTCCCGGTTTCAGTATTTCTTTTTTGGCAATTATTAAATTATATTACTTTTGCAGTTCTGCTTTTGCGGTTTTCATCTCTGACAACCAAGGATTACTCCAGACCACGAGGGCTCAACAAGCTGGGCATGAATTTGGCGAATAGAACATGTTTCCACCTCCACCAACTACATCAAGTGGTGCTCCGTTCAATCCTTCATGAATGTTGCACAATGGTGTGTCACACAGGTCATTTCTGAAAAAGATAATAAACCGCAAACGTAAGTAATTTTATATATGTATATTTAACCCACTGCGGTTTCATACAATTGCTGTACAAAGTTTTGCGTTAGACATGGTCTATGATTCTGTATTACTGATTGTAACCTCGCCGGGGCTATTACCAATGTGGTCGCCGCTCTAATCTTTACATAAATACCAGCAGTAGTCTGTAAATTAAGGCCCAAATGTTCGCATGAATTTGGAAATCTAATCACAAATTGGATCTGGTATGGACTCATAGTAGTATTCAAGATAATTGGCTCTGGGCTGTGTGCCGATGGAATCGTATACAGGAGGATCTTGGAGTGCGTCGTTGGTTCATGTTTATCCGTCCGGCTAGTCTTCTATAAGAAAACCAGACGATCATCCACAGCGGCAGACATCCTATCCGTACCTGGAAGGTTTCGCCAAATGTGTTTTAAAAACTAGCTACCCTTGAGATGGAGAGGGAGGACACAATGAGGCACTTGTGAGGGATCTCATCAATTCTTGCAGGGTATGTTTTGGACGTGTGGTTCTGCCTATGCTCACCAAGTCGCTTGGCCAGAATCACAACGGTGGGATCGAGGCAAAGCTACCTCCTTCAGGAGCTAAAAAAAAAGATAATTTCTTCGACGTATTACTTAAAGATCCTCAATTAATATAGCAATCAAAATACAAGACTAATAACCCCCCCCTTGCCCCAAAAAATATTGAATAAGTTTAAAAAGCTGGAAATGTATGTAAGTAAATGTACACAAAAATTGCCTTATAAATATCAATCCCTTTTCTTCCCTTAATAAATTTATGGATGGGGGAGGTGGGCCCCCAGCGGGGTTTTTCAGACGTGCACCAGTTCACAAAGCACCTCTAATTAGTAGTGTATATATATAATTAAAAATCTAACATTAATAACATGCATAGCATGTAAAATTATTAAATATTTGATATAAAAAAACTAAACTAACCTAAAATCTTTAATAAAAAGACTGGTGTAAATACTTTTATATAATTGACGCTTGCAGTGTATCATTGAGGTGAGATGAGTGCGGACTCAACGCGAGGAATGCCTATAATAAAGATTTAATAAAATTAAGTCTAGGCAAAAAACACAAACTCCAAAATCCATAAGTAACCAGGAACAGGACGGAATTGACAGACATTGAACCACGCAACAAAGGCGGATGGAGAAGCACAGGTACATATAGACACAGACGACCCAGTAAGAACACATCAGGGCGGGGCAGACAATCAACAGGGGAACAGGACATGAAGTAAAAGCTGAAATGAAACAGAGAACTAATGTCAAAATGAAAACCAATACAGAAATAAAAAATCCACACCATGGACACAGTGGACCTCAGCATCATCAGATAAACTTACATGGCTCCCCATGAGTAGTTTGGACTCCTAGGACAGTAAGAGATTATTGAGGACCTATATGATATGTGTCCAGAGGGTTCATAAACATAAAAAATAAAAAGCGAAAAGATGAACTAAACCGGACTGGAATTATTAAAACATTCATTTAAAAGGGCAGTATATTTAACAATCAAAAGGTTATCTTACAAAAAAAAAATATTTACTATGCGCCAAACACATACTTTTTTTGCAGAGGTCTTTGGCGTTTTTCATTACATGGCTCAAAACCATGGATGGATGATGTGGAAGTCAAAAGCCTCTCCAAAATATTGCCCAAATTACACATCATATTATGGAGGTGCGTTCTTCCAATGAGAGCCGGACAAAACTGTCGTGGTCATGGAATGAAGCAGAACCAAAGATCCCCATCGCACACTAAACATTCAGGCTCTTTACAGGACATTTTTTACAAATCCCATTCCTTCATTGCATACTGTCATAAAGAGCCTGTAAAAAGTATTTTTATGGATGGTGTGGTTTGTGATCACAAGTAGCAGAAGTAGCTTATTGGCAGTGGTGAGGCACCTTTTGAAGGGTTTTCTTACCACGGTCTCATTCATAAACTGGCTTGTGTGTTTACTCTGCACTTGCACCTGTAGCATCCAGGTAACACTATGTCCCTCTTGGCATCTTGAATGGAAAATATTTAGTATTTTTTGGACTACCGCATGATGCCTTTAGGGGGTGCATTATTCTTCTGCATTACTCTCCTCAGCACCAGTCTGGGGCTGTTCTGAAAGACATTCAATGTGTGTCATTGTGATTAAGGTATATTTTTTGTCTCTGCTACGAGGGGCTTGTGTCCTTGCAACCAGACTCAAATACAACTTCCAAATGGGTTCTATTTTTCTTCAGGTACAAATTTACCTACAATTTGTCTTGCCCTTGATTTGCACTGGTCAGACATATTAACTTTTCTGTGCGTAGGTGAGCCATCTGTGACCAGTAAGAGTCACACCGGCCTTCCAAAACTGATGTCAGTATGCACTGGGACTGAAGCTGTTACCGTACAGTCTTTAAAGGTACAAAAGCTGCTACCATGAAAAGACGGCTTCTCTAGTTTTTGATGTTCTTCAATAAATGCCTCTTGATTCCCAACAGCAAAATGGAAGAACTGTCTTTCGTCCTGCCGCAAATTAAAATTTGTCCAATTAAATCAGGGAAAATAATTATCTTTGCATGATTTTTCCAATTTTTGCCATCATATTTTATTCCAAATATAAAAAAGGGGTGGTTGGGGTACGTGGCAATGAAGAAATTGTCTTTCTATCAGGGGCTTGAGACAGAGCCCCAGAAATAGAAAAAGGCCAACAAGAAATAAAAGACACAAGCAATGGTTGTGATAATTCAAATTAAACTGTAATTCAATCAAGCAAATCCAACTTGTTATGGTAAGAAAGCATATTTAAATTATTTAATTAACATGGCGGGTTTTCCCCAACATCAGACTAAAGTCCGGAAATTTAAATGGATTATACCTGTTGACTGAATAATTCATTTCCCATTTTACTCAGTGTCTGCGATTTCCCTCTGATATTGGAGAATGGGGGAAGGTTTTTTTCCACGTCAGTCTAAAATAATATGATCAGGGAACATTTTACAAATGTTACTCTATTTCATTGTCTTCTAACTTTTGCACCTCTATGTTTCATCGGAAGAATCAGGAGTGGTTCCAACTTCAGACTAAAATAGGGGATCCTTTGCCATTCTAATACCAAACTTTGAAATAATATCGTTCCGGATTTTACGATTTTAGCTGCATGTGTTTGCATTATCCTTTGAGGTCCACAGAATGGGGAGTGTCTTTGTCAAGTCTTTAACAAATAGTATAATCTATACACAAAAATAGAGAAGCATCAAATAACTTATTCGGGGGGGAGTACGGTCCCAGTAATAATAAAAGGTTAATTATTGACTGTGTGGGACGTTGCCAAAAAAAACTTAAGACTGTAAAACGGTTTTGCTCACAATTATGTGCAGCACCAGGTACCCCGAAGCAGTTTGCGCTGCGGAAAATTCATGTATCCGGTCATCGTCAGGGGCTCTGGTAAAGTTTTCTCATTGTTTGGTCTGCCAGGTCATCCAAAGTGATCAAGGTACCAACTTTCCAAGTCGAAAGTTCTTTGCACCACTCTACTTCCCTCATTGGAGATAAAAACATGTCACTCTAGTCTTCTCACCCCGAGAGTCAAGGTTTGCCTCGAAAAAAAAAAACTCCAGTGAACCATGATACCCACTAAACATCGGACGTCCACTCAACCTCCAGATCACGTTCAATATCGCGTCGGTCGGTCGTGGACCTTTTATTACGTCCAAAACGACGTCTGTGCATAGGTGCGCATCTGGACGTAAAACAATGACCTCCCATATACGTGATATGACGTTCAATCCGACCTCCTACAAGGACGTGGAAAAACAGGTCATCGGCCTTCCCGACGCAGTGCTAGTCTTGATCTAGGCCAATACAATATATAGGCTGTGAAGCAATCTAGGTGACCGACGGTAGCGTAGTGATTAAGCACAGGTGTGCGCCTGGGATTCGTTGTGTTTCAAGTCCAAGTGTGTGGTAACATTATCTTTACCTATTTGTTTCGATTTTTAGCGAACAAATTTTTCGGTTTGGTTAAAGACTAATATAAACACCCAACATAGGATTACGTAGTGGTCTAATAAACAACTGTGAATGTATGCATTTGTTGTGCTAACAATCTCAAGTTTGTAAATAGGGGGTGAGCACTTGAGATTTTATGCAAAATGCATGGGTTCACAAGTTTTATTATTTAGCCACTACATAATCTTTATGTTGAGTGTTTATTCGTTTTTAACCAACAGGAAAAATTGTTCGCTTAAAAAGTGAAAAGTCAAACATATTCCGACCGGGATTTGAACTGCGTCGTTCGCGACTGACGTCTCATACGCAACCGCTACACCACTGCCCAGGCATTTTTTCTGACTATGTGAAAATACCTAGAATAAAACATTCCTAAAACCGACGCCTACACTTATCCGAGGTTACAGCATGACGATGGAGTCGGACCCCAGGACCTTCTGTTTTCCCACGTCTAATCGAGTAGGGTGTGCATCTGGACGTAAAGCTATGCCTTCCAAGCCGTTTGAATCTGTACCTCTGTCGCTGCCCTGCTTTATTTACTTGGAATCACCCTCTCTTAGTAAGTACACCTTCTGCACAGTTTTTAGTTTCGATTGTATCATTTTTTCCACATTGAAAAGAGTTGGAGAAGAATAGTAAGTTGTTTTTCAGTATACGTGGCATTTGTTTAAGTATATTTTGTAATTAATCTGTCATTTTGAATTGCCAGTGCATGAATCTTAGATAATAACGGTGGCACTGCCTCAGTGAAAGGGAGACGCCCTTTTTTAGTTTTTAAGTTAAAGTTTTTAAAAATCTGTTATTGTTTTCATATTTCCAAACTATTTTTGCGACATTAGAATCTTCAGTTTAGACTGTCCAAACCAACTATGTGTTAAAAAGGTTTTTACGATTCTTGACGTTTTAAAAATAATTCAATTATTATCAAAGTTCTGTATATTTCCAATGGTTTATAAACTGCAAAAAGACAAACCAGTACTTAGTTAAACGTAAGTTTAAAAACAGGGAGATCCGCTTTAATATATGGGGGACACTCCATCATTCGACACTGTGATGTCATCAGTTGGAGTTGAGTTCAGGTGTGGGACCATGTGGGCCATGTGGGACCATTGGAGCACACACAGATGTTACCTGCGCAGAAAGAGAGTTTACTGTTCAGTATTGCTTTGTTTCATAAATGGATGTAATGTCTTCCCAGGTCTTTCAAGTGTCAGAGGACTTTCACTTCTTCTCAATGTGGCTGTTTTAAATGAGCCACTACAGTTGTTATTTTTGTTTGGTTAGCTGCAAATATAAAATATCATTTCATCTGCTGGTCGCACGCTAACTACGCTTGCAAACTCTATTCAATTTCGTACTTTTTCTTATAAAACTTTAAAAACCAGCCATATGTTAATTAAAATACATTTACCTGTGCTATGCAGTCAAATTATTGTGAAATCCATAGAGAGTTAATTTTCATGATTGTTGCAATTACTAATGTTCTTGTGTATCTAATGTGTCATGTGTGTTTGTGTCTTACAGGTGTCAGACTGTTTGAAGGTGTTCAAAGGTAAGATATCACACCTCTCAACATTGATTGTCTCGGTATTATTTATGTTGTTTTTGAAAAAACCATTATATGGTGGTGTATTCTCTTTGAAAACATCTTTTTTCTCAGCATTGTTCAGAACTCACTCAAGATGAGGAAACGAGCAACAAGGGAAAAATGACCCCTCGGAAATGCAATCATGTGTCGAGTAATACAGCGGGTAAGAATAGCTTCAGGGCTCATTTGTGTCCATGTGCAAAACCAATGCACATTTGCAATGTTTCATTTACATGGATTTACTTCCAATGACCACTGCATTATCCAAGTTTATCAGACAGAGTGTCATTCTTCCAGTGTCTTCAAAGCGGTGGCAGTGCCAGGTTTGGTATACATGGTGATGGATCGAGTGGTTGAGGGCATTAATAGAAAGTTTGTGTTGTTATATCACTTAGCCACATTATGTTGAAACTAAACATGTTCCACATTTTCAGGTGCTGTGCTTGGACCTTGTGATGAGCAGGACGAAGACCAAGAGAGGGACACATGTTGGAACACCTCAACATTTAATAATGCATTCTTTCTGCCTTTCAGAGTGTGTTTTACATCCTGGGGAACCTAGAGTGTACGCGTGTGCCTGTTTTAATACTGATCCAAACATCGGTGCTACAATCATGTTTATTTATACTTTGGCATGAACGTTCAGTACAGTAGTGTTCATAACACTGTGCTCCTGTGTGCTTTAAACTTGGTAACTATGATGTAGAGGAGAAACATGATTTTTAATGCAGAGGCTCCCATTTGCCTAATACGACTGATAACCTTCTACTACAGTGTTCTAAGGTTTTTTTGAATGCTGTGTTTATGTTTATTGCTCCGAGTTCAAGAATAAACTTGATTAAAGCTGCATTTCAGCATTCACAGGCTAAAATCTGGTACGTCTTCCTGGAAATGTGAGATGGAGACAGGTTCTTCTTTGACCATGTTCAAAATCCAGGTTTAAAACACTTCTGTTTCTGCTTCACTGAGAGATTTTAGGAAGAGATTTTATTTTTATCTTTTTAATTTACTGTCAATATTTATAATAGTAATGCCTTGTTGATTGTTTCTATCTTTTGTTCAGTGCTTTGAGTTTTCTTTTGTTTTGACTGTGCTATACAAATAAACTGGCCTTCCTATTGCAAAAAGTATGTCTCGACCAGTAAGTGATTCAGAGAGGTTAAGTAGGGCCAATAGAACTGTAAATGGACGTCATATAAACGTCATTATTTTGGTATATAGACGTCGAGAGGGACGTCGGACCGACCGGTTCGGTACCACATTGCAACCCTTGAGCATGAACGTGGCCGCGCGTCATCTTGGAATCGTCCAGATAAGTCCAGATTGACGTTGAAAATGACAGTGTTTTGGACATATGCTTTGCTTAGTGGGAACAACGGAAAACGACTCATTTTGAACGGCAATATTTTGGTCATATAAGCGTTGATAGGACGTCGGACCCCGGACCGGTCATGTCCCACATTGCAACCTTGAAAGAACGTCCCAGATGACGTTGAATTACGTTGTTTTTCGACATCTGCTTGCTTGGTGGGAAACGGACTGAAAAACGAACGTCATATAAACGTCCCATATTTTGGTCATATGAAGACGTTGATGGACGTAAGACCCGAACCGGGTTTCCGTACCACCATTCAAAACCTTGATTGGAGTGCCATCAACGTTACACTTGGAGGTTGAGGTGACGTCGGGAACACGACGTCGAGAATAAGTTCATCAGCACCCCCCAGTGACCTATATTCGACGTTCAAAATACGTTGATTTCAACGTCGGCTTGCTTAGTGGGAAGACCATGTTGAGGAGCAGCACTGCTTTGAGTCACAAAAGAAATTGGAAAGTGTGCCCCTTGTGCTGTTTTGCGGTGAGAGAAGCCTGTGAGGAGGGTTGAGGTTCAGCCCAGGTCCAGCAACGTCATCAAGCCAGGGAAAGCGATGACTTTACTATAGGTTGACAGAGCCCAGGATCACGGCCTTACATAAGGAAACCTCTAACCTGCGGTCCATGGTAGTTAAAGGCAAGTATCGAGAATTATACCATCAATTTTGTACCACATGGCACAACTTAGCAAGAACAGAAAATGCGGTTGCATTTTGTCTATCTATTGTGCAAGTTATAACAATCAGCCACAATCTGTATTTATTATATAAATTGCTTACTGTGAAATGAGCCATGGTAAATGAGCATGATATAGTCTACAATCCAGGCATGTCAAAGTCAAATACATCAGAGGGGCCAAAAAAAACAAATTTGCTGCGAGCAGAGGGCCGGACTGGTTCAATGTGTTTAATCATTGCCTAGTCCGTCCTATTTCAGAACAGGTACTCCCATATTGGCCAGCGTTTCTGATGATTTTTATAGATTATTTCAGGGACCCACAGATTTTTGTGTACTTACTATGACTATCTGAAATCCGAAAACCCAGATTCTGAAAGAATACTGTCTACTTTCCACAGCAAACAGAATTTGTTGTCTAGGCTTGTAATCCCCAGTTGAGTGAGGGACAGTTTTACTGAAATCACAAAAAGCTGAGAAAAAAAGAGGCACAAAAAAGTGCATCTAGCTGTTTCAAACATTCTGAGAGCGCTGCTGCACTGCTGGCTCGATTTCATATGCGCTCAAGCTTAATCCCCAAACATATGTGAGTATAATAGACATCTGGGAACTATGAAAAATAGCGGAACCGCATTGACGTAAAGTGCGTCTAATTGGCAATGGCAACGGGCCCTGTAAAATTATATGCGGGCCGGATTGGGAGTTGGCCAGCGGGCCTTGACTTTGACACATGTGGTATCCATGAAGTCAGTGTTCATTTTATAACTTGCTCTTGTAAATGTTTTTTATACATTCAATTTGATGTGTAGCTTCTTGGACATATTGGTCTTCATGGTTGCTGTCTGTAAAATCTTGTAGTTTTTTTTTTTTTTTTTCAGAAATTTCCAGCTTGCGGTGTTGGAGGTGAGAAAGCTTGTCTCCATGAGCACCGTCACCCAACGAGTTGACAACCACCCCACCCAAACATGCTGATGCACACGTTACTGAGTAGTGACGGGCCAGTGAAACGTCACTTTCACACCTTGCAGGACCTTTCTCACGTAAGTTTTAGTTAATTGTCATTTTTGTGTGTACAGGGTTTCTGCGGGTTGGCATTAAAAACTTTTCGGTCAATTAAAGGACAACTAAGCACCAAATCAACTTTTTTGAGCTTATTACACTGCTAAATATGTTTTTCTTTTTCTTATAGGCTCTCTACAAGTCCTGGTAATTTTTTTTGGACATTTTAGTGCCAAAAATAGATAAAATTCATTTTAAGCCTAAAACCGTTGTGTAGCGGCCCTCTCTAAATTTTTGGCTTACACTACATTTGAATTCGTGCCGGTCCTCCCCATTGCTCTGCCAGCTGTGTAACGTCCGCCGCTCCTGCAGCTCGGTGTATAAAGCAGCCAAAGACTCGCACACGCCCCCGTTAGCGAGTTAGAGGGTGGAATAGCGGGCGAGCGTTTTACATCGAATTTTCCGGTTAGCAATTTATTAGCATAGCTTTAGATAGTTTTTATTTTTCAGTCGCCAGCGTTTCAGTGTAGTTACTTTATCAGTAGTTCAGTAGCCGATTTGTGAATGTCCGCGCGACAACATGTCCGGTCACAGGCGGCCAGGGAGAGGGCGAGGAAGGAGGAGGGAAGAACCGAGACGGGGTATTTGATCTACAGGACCCGCTGGCGTGAGCCCCGCCCTCACATCCCCGACCTCTCCGTCTCTAAATAATGCAACTCGAGCAGAGACCGCTTCACACCCACTCCCCCTCCCCGCGTCTCCCCACAAGCCTCTCGCCATGCCTCTTTCTCTGAGTTTTTTTTAATTTTGGGAGTGGAGTGGGTGGAGTATCGATACTGGAAGGGGTGTTTAGTAGCTCTTTAGTGAAATTTGTCAAAATCAAGGCCTTAAAATATTTACATTTGCATTAAAGTAGAGATTCAAAACTGGCATTAAATGGAAATGTATGGGAAATTATGACGTATGCGCGCGCCTGTAAAAACCCTTTAACACAAAAACATACTGCCCTTTTTAGCCCTCTTATTGCTTGTGTGTGTATCCATTCTAATGCTTGTAGTGACTTTCCTTTTTTCATCACTGCTTATGTGTCATTTTCTATACTTTAAAGGTGAAAATCGGGAACGAAGATGTCACTATCTCATCACATTGTTGGGGGAGACGGCAAAAACTTGTACCACCGCCAATGTATGGCTCGGGTGTACTGTGGGGTCTTTGATGTTGAAAGTTCTCCTCCAAGTCCAACCTGGAATGGAGGGGGTTCAGCAAAATAGGAATTCCTAATGCCGAGCGTCATCGGCAGGCTCTCCGACCCGCAGGAAAATTCAAGCTCTGCCAAGGTAAAATTATGCTTAGAGTAGGTTCTGTCTTTCCAGTTTTGATGGCATATGCCCAGGAGGGTAGGCTGAGCGGGGGGGGCTGGCTATGGGGCAGGAGGAAGAAGTGGGGACGGGATGATTTAAGCAGGCTGCTTTGAGGTGGGTAATCGGTGTTCAGTTCCACAGATGCTGTTGATGTAAAACAGTTTTCCCTTGCGGCCATAGACGCTGCTGTGAGAAAGTCATAAATAGTGGAATTTGCGAGCTAAGACCCAGGTGAAGCGCAAAGTTTGTAATTGATTTAAGTTTTGTACTTGCCAACCTTTTTTTTTTTGCAGGAAGTGAGTTTCAAGTTTGCACTAGATGTTGCAATGTTAAAATGTACCCTCTACCTCAACTTCCTCTGGATTTGTTTTGTATCTGATTTAAAGAAATAAAGTTGGCTTTTTTGATAGATGCCCATTAGTCTGTGTTAAATTGCCATACACATGTTTGCATATATATATATATTTAAATATTATATTTATAATGACTGTTTCTATTATTTAACCTATATTTCAAATACATTGTAAACATATATTAAACATATGAAAGGGGGGGGGGGAATTTTTTTTGTCACTTAGTTTACTGCTGAGTGGTGAATGTTTGAAAGTCTCTCGTTCAAATGAATGGGGCTGCGACCGGCTGGCGCATGCCCGAAGCGTATTTCCACATTTTTCTTGTGGGGGGACCTCTCAGCGGGCCAATTTGGATCGTTACAGTAGAGCACATTTTTATGGCCATTTGTTTAGAACGGCGGGATAGGGTCGTGACTCTGACCGTTAATATATTACGTCTATGGAAAAAAACACATGCCTTAGCGCGGAGCTTCAACATTCACAGCAAAGTAAAATAGAGTGGACCAAAAAAAAATTCACCCCCCTCAGAATTTCGACACAACATGTGGAAACGGAGCTTTGGCCAAGAGCAAACTTTTGGTCCTCCAGTATAGACGTTTTGATGGAGGGTCTTGCCAATGGGAATCTGATAGTATTGGCCCTCATTTTCTCTCCCTCTCTCTCTCTCAGCTGTTTTTGTTTGATGCATTAGTTAGCCAGTTGTTGCCATCCTTGTTGTTTTACACGCCGACTCTTATTTACGGTCTAAACGACTTAGGCATTTTTTGATTCATTCCTTTTGTTGGACTTGTTTTGTTGAGTTTGTTATTTTGGCACAACTGGGCGACGCCAACTCCCACCACTGTTATTCTTTTTTGTTTAGCTTTTATAAAAGGAAATTGCCATACCCACTGAGTGACTCGGCTGAGATTTATCTGAGCCGCTGCGCAAACATTTCCAGGCTATTAGCAGAAACGACCAGGCTCTAATGCAAATTTTCTCAGGTTCTTACAAGGTTGAAAAACATGTAGTTCTAGCGGCCCGGCCAGTAGATGGTAAGAAACCCCCCTCTGGCAGTTGATTACCCACTTCCTGTGCCAGACCCTCGGAAGCGCACCAACATCATTCTGTAATTTTAACAAGCAGTTGTGAAGAATGGAAACTGAAGCGACAACTTTGTGCTGAGGTCTCGTTTGGATGAACGAAAGGAGTAGAATTATCCACTCTCTCCCGAGCTCGCAAAGCCCCCACAAGCTAGTTTGTGTAACCCGCGCCTTTGTTGTTTGTTTTCGCTACTGTGCATGTCCAAAATGTACGTGCGGGGAGCTGCGGTGGAGGTGGGGGGTTCAGCTCCGGCAGGAAATTCCCACCTTTTTCCTCACGCGGGTCGTGAAAGACGAACCCCGCTGAGCAGCGTATCTTGAGTTGTCCACTCTGCAGCATGATCTGAAATTCTTACGGTTTTTCCACTCCCTGGAACACAGTCTTCTTCATATGAGCGGTTAGTAGCAACAGACATCCAAACTATAGTTTTTTACTGCCACATTGTCTCTGTGTAGCTGCCTCCTCAGTTCAATTATTGTTTCATCTATCTTGGTCGATACACAAACTTGGGGGCTCGTCCAGGATAATTTGAAACAATCATTGTTCTTGTGGCTCTAGAGTATTAGAGAGGGTGCAATCATGGGTTCGTTTTACAAAGATTTCATAGAGACTCCCACTTTTTCAGCCTCTTCAGGTTCAGTCAGAACTCACCTTGGTGTAAGCCAACAACAGGAGATGCCTTCTCATCACCGCAGGGAACTGGCCGGTGTTGCTGGTCACTCCGTGTGCTGTAGAGCTTCAGAATATTCACATAGCAGACCCCTTGAGCGCCCGCCTACGGTCGGTGTCGTGATGAGTAGTTGGTGTCCACTCAGCTTCTGGTATACAACATAAGGCACAGAGATGTAGTGGACAAATGCTGAGCTGGTATTGGTTAAGAGAAGTAGCGCCGTTCGAGCGCCGTAGTCCACCAGGCTAGACGATGTTGACAATAAGCCTTCTTGTCAAATTGCAGCTTTCTTTCGGTCAGGAGACGCCAAGACAAAGTGGGGTAGCAAGCTAGTTTTAAACCGATCCCAAAGTGTAGTAGTGGAATATCTGGGATGTTTTGACAGTCTTTGAGTTTAATGAGGTGCTCTTTTAGAAACTTGTCCAAAAGGTCCTGGGGCGGCACGGTGGGCTGGAGTGGATAGCCATCTCGCCTTCTCAGGCAAGAAGGTCCTGGGTTCGAAATCCGGTCGGACCAGGGCCTTTCTGAATGGGAGTTGCATGTTCTCCCCGTGATGTCTCGTTAGGTTTCCTCAGGTACACCGGTTTTCCCATACCACTAAAATTATGTACCCAATAGGTATGGACCTGCCGCCTCTATACTGGCGGACCCCGCTCCCCATCTCTGTGTGGAGCGAGCAGCAAATGCCCCAAATAACAATTGTTAAACCGCCTTTGAGGACTCTTGATTTGCAGTTGAAAAGACTGGTACAATAAATAACGATTACTTACTTACCTCAGACTTCCTGGCCCAAAGACTAGTGGGTGGGCTGAACCTCAACCACTCCTGCACAGCTTCCTCCAGCAGCAACAGCACAAGGGGCCCCCTTTCATTTTTTGTGACTCAAAGCAGTGCTTCACACATGGACTGCCCACTACAGCAAGCCGACGTTGAAGTCAACGTAATTTGAACGTCGAATATTAGGTCACTGGGGGTGCTGATGATTGACGTTTCTCGACGTCGTTTCCCGACGTCAACCTCAACCTCCAAATGTTACGTGATGGCACGTCAATTCAAGGTTTGATGTGGTTCGGAAACCGGTCGGGTCTGGACGTCCTCTCAACGGCTCATATGACCCAAAATATTGACGTTTATGACGTTCGTTGTCAGTCGTTCCACTAAGCAAGCCGATGTCCAAACAACGTAATTACATCTGTCATCTGGACGATTCATTCCAAGGTTGCAATCGTTGGTACAGAACCCGGGTCGGGTCCGACGTCCATATTAACGTCTAGAAGACCAAAATATTGCCTTCATATGACGTTTTGTTTTCCGGTGTTCCCACTAAGCATGCAGATTGTAAAAACACTGTCATTTTCC
The DNA here is from genome assembly GCA_964034765.1 of Knipowitschia caucasica. Lineage (NCBI taxonomy): Eukaryota > Metazoa > Chordata > Actinopteri > Gobiiformes > Gobiidae > Knipowitschia > Knipowitschia caucasica. The sequence continues at coordinate 18,192,535 of OZ035823.1, forward strand.
AACGTCATCAGGACTTTATCAGGACGTTAAATGACGTGCGGCAACGTCTTTCAAGGTTGCAACTGTGGTACGAACCGGTCGGGTCCGACGTCCCTCTCGACGTCTTATATGACCAAAATATTGCGTTTATATGTCGTCCAATTTACAGTTCTATTGGACTTCACTTAACCTCTGCCGAATCACTTACTGGTCGAGACATAACTTTTTGCAATTAGGCAAGGCAAGTTTAATTGTAGCACAGTCAAAACAAAAAGGAAACTCAAAGCACTGAACAAAAGATAGAAACCAATAAAAACATGGCATTACATTTTAAATATTGACAGTAAATTTAAAAAGATAAAAATACAATCTCTCATAAAATCTCTCAGTTGAAGCAGAAACAGAGTTGTTTTAAACCTGGCTTTTAACTTGTCAAAGAAGAAAGCCTGTCTCACATTTCCAGGAAGACCGTTCCAGATTTTGCCTTGTGAATTGAATGCAGCTTTAACATGTTTAGTTCTGACCTCGGGCCAATAAACCGTAAACACCGCATTCAAAAATCCTTAGAACAACTGTAGTCGTAGGATATCAGTCATTATTGCAAATGGAGCTGCATTAAAAATATGTTTCTCTCCATCAAACGTACAAGTTAAAAGCACACAGGGGCACAGTGTTATGAACTACTACTGTACTTGAACAGTTCATGCCAAAGTAAAAAATACATGATAGTAGCACCTATTGTTTGGATCAGTATTAAACACAGGCACCGCTACACTCTAGGTTCCCAGATGTAAAAACACAATTGGAAAAGGCATGAAGAATGCCTTTATTGAATGTTGAGGTGTTCCAACATGTGTCCTCTCTTGGCTTCAGTCTCTCATCACAAGGTCCCGCACAGCACCTGAAAATGTGGAAACCTGTTTTAGTTTCAACATAATGTGGCAAAGTGATATAACAACACATAATTTCTATTAATGCCTCAAACACTCGATCCATCCCCATGTGATACAAACCTTGCCACTGCCCTCGCTTGAGACACTGGAAGGACACTTGGTCTGAGAACTTGGGATAAGGTTTGGTCATTGGTGTAATTCCATGTATAAAAACAATTGCAAAGTGCATTTGTTTTGCACCATGGACACAAATGAGCCCTGAAAGCTACTTACCCTGTATTATCTACACATGTTGCCATTTCCGAGGGGGCATTTTCCCCTGTTGCTCCTTTTCCTCATCTAGAGTGAGTTGCTGCAACAATCTGAGAAAAGTGTTTTCAAAGAGACATACACCAAATTAAAGGTTTATTTCTAAATACCCATAATTATACAGAGAACCAATCCTGGTGTGAGAGTGTTGATTCTTACCTTTGAACACTTCAAAACACCAGTCTGACCCTGTAAGACTCAAACACACGCATGACACATTGGAATACACAAGAACCTTTGTTATTGCAACAATTCATGAAATTATACTCTATGGATTACACAATAATTGACTGCCTTGCAAAGGGTAATGTATTGTTAATTAAATATGGCTGTTTAAAGTTTCTAGAAAAGGTATGAATTGAATAGAGTTGCAAGCGCTAGTTGCTTGCTACAGCAGATGAATGGATATTTCATATTTGCAGCTAATACCAATAACAAAAATAAAACTGTAGTGGTCTCATTTAAACAGCCACAGTGAGAAGAAGTGAAAGTCTCTGACATTGAAGACAGTGGAAGAATTATATCCATTTATGAACATTTGCAATACATGAGACATTAAACCTCTCTTTCTCAGCAGGTAACATCCTTCCTTTGTGCTCCTATGGTCCACATGGTACCACATGGTCCCACCCTTGAACTCAACTCAAAACTGATGACATACACAGGTGTTAAATGATGGGAGTGTTCCCAAATATTAAAGCGGCTCTCCCTGGTTTTTAAACTTAGATTACTAGTACTGTTGATCTTTTTGCAGTTTTTAAAACCATTGTGAACTATACAGTCACTTTGCTAATAATTGAATTATTATTTAAAAATCAAGAATTCTTAACTTTTTTAACTCCAGTGTTTGTTGGACAGTCTAACCTAAGAAATTCTAATGTGCTAAACATAGTTTGGAAATATGAAAACATATCATATTTTAAACTTTAACATAAAAACTAAAAAAAGTGTCTACTCCCTTTCAGCTGTGCAGTGCCAGCCGTTATTATTATAGATTCATGCTCTGGCAATTCAAAATACAGCTAATATACAAATCAAACTTAACAAATTCACGTATACGTGAGACAAACACTTACTTTCTGTCTCACTCTTTTCAATGTGGAAATGATAATCTATATCTAAAAACTTTGCAGACTGTGTTACTTTAGCGAGGGTGATTCCAAGTAAATAAAGCAGTGGCAGCGACAGCGGTACAGAAAAAAAAAATTCTACGTCTGGGTGAAGGCATTGCTTTAAGTCAGATGCACCACCCTAACGTCGATTCGACGTGGGAAAACAGGGGTCCTCGACCGACTCATTTGTCAGGCTGTAACCTCGTATAAGTCGTGCGTCGGTTGTTTAGGCGGTTATTATTCATTTTTTCTAGTCGTCAGAAAAAATGCCTCGGCATTGGTGTAGCGGTGCCGTAATGAGTCTTCAGTGCCAAACGACGCAGGGTCAATCCCGTCGGACAAATGTTGTGACTTTTCACTTTTAGCGAACAATTTTTCTGTTTTCGGTTCAAAACGAATATAACACTCAACTAAGAATATGTAGTGGCTAATAATAAAACTTGTGAACCATGCATTTGCATAAATCTCAAGTGCTCACCCATATTTACAAACTTGGAGATTGTTAGCCACACACAAATGAAACATTCACAAGTTTTATGATTAGCTCCACTACGTAATTCCTATGTTGAGCGTGTTTATGTGTCTTTAACCAAACAGAAAAAATTGTCGCTAAAAACGAAACCACATAGTAAAGATAACTGATACACCTCCCCGTGGACTTGAACACACGTATCCCAAGGCTGCACACATTTGCTTAATCACTACCGCTACCGTCAGGTACACCTAGATTGCATCACAGCCTATATATGGTATTGCTAGATCAAGACGTACTGCGTCGGACGGCCGATGACTGTTTTCACGTCCTAGAGGAGGTCGGATTGGACGTCATATCCACGTATATGGGAGGTCATTGTTATTACGTCAGATGCGCACCTTGCACAGACGTCGTCTTCGGACGTAAATAAAAGGTCACGACCGACCTGACGCGATGCATTGGACGTGATCTGGAGGTGAGTGGGAGTCGGATGTTTAGTGGGTTCATGGTTCAATGGAGTTTTTCGTGTGCACCTTGAATCTCGGGTTGATAGACTAGAGTGAATGTTTTATCTCCAATGTGGGAAGAGAGGGTGCAAAGGCTTTCGACTTGAAGTTGGTATTGATCACTTTGATGGACCCTTGGCAGACCAAACAATGAGAAAACTTTACCAGAGCCCTGACGATGACCGGATACATGGAATTTCCGCAGGCATACTGCTTCGGGGTACCCTGGGGAAGCTAACCATAATTGTGAGCAGAAACCGATTTACAGTCTTAGTTTTTGGCAACAGGTTCGCCACCACTGTAATATTAACCTTTTATTATTACTGGGACCTCCACCCCCGTATATGTTATTGATGCTTCTCTATTTTGTGTAAAGATTATACTATTTGTTAAGACTTGACAAAGACCCACTCCCATTCAGTGACCTCAAAGGGATAATGCAAAACACATGCAGCTAAAATCGTAAAACTCGGACGATATTTATTTCCACAGTTTGAGTAATCGAATGGCAAGGTTCTCTCATTTTTAGGTCTGCTGTTGGGAACCACTCCCCTGATTCTTCTGATGAGACATAGAGGTGCCAACGTTAGACAATGGAAAATAGAGTAACATTTGTAAAATGTTATGATCATATTATTTTAGACTGCGTGGAAAAAAACTTCCCCCCCATTCTCCCAATATCAGGGGAAAGCGAAGCACTGCGGTACAAAATGGGAAATGGAATTTTTCAGTCTCAGGTATATTATTCATTTAAATTTTTCGACTTTAGTCTGCCTGTGGGAAAAAAAACCTCCAGGTTACGTAAATTATTTAAAAATATGCCTTCTTTCATAAAACCTGTTGAGTTTTGCCTTGGATTGATTACAGTAATTGAATTATCACACCATTGCTTTTTTTTTATTTCTTTGTTTTTTTTTTTTTTATTGGCCTTTTCTATTTCTGGGCTCTGTCTCAAGCCTGAAGAAAGACAAATTCTTTCATTGCCACTTACCAAACCCACCCCTTTTTTATATTTGGAATAAAATGATGGCAAAAATTGGAAAATCATTGCAAAGATCATTTTTTTCCTGATTTCAATTGGACAAATTTAATGCGGAGGACTAAAGACAGTTCATCATTTTGCAGTTTTGGATTCAAGAGGCATTTATTGAAAACATCAAAAACTAGAGAAGCACTTTTCATGTACAGCTTTTTTTGTACATTTAAAGATGTACGGTAACAGCTTCAGTCCAGTGCTACTGACATCAGTTTGAAGGCGGTGTGACTCTTACCTGGTCACGGGGCTCACGCACAGAATAGTTAATATGCAGACCAGTGAGATCAAGGGCAAGAAAATTGTAGGTAAATTTGTACCTGGAGAAATAGGAACCTTTTGGAAGTTGTATTTGAGGTTGGTGCAAGTGGACAACGCCCTCGTACAGCGGGGAAAAAAACATCTTACCTTATCACAATGAAACAATTGATGTCTTTCAGAACAGCCAAAGGTGTGATGGAGATGTAATCAGAAGATTCATGGCAACACCCTAATAGGCCATCATGCTGTAGTCCCAAAAGCCTATATATTTTCCATTCAAGATGCAAAGAGGACAATGTTTTACCTGGATGCTACAGGGTGCATAGTGCAGAGAAGACACACAAGCCATTTTATGGAATGAGACCGTGGTAAGAACCCTCAAAAAGCTGCTCCCCACTGGCCAATAGCCTACGTCTGCACTTGTGATACACCCCACCATCCATTATATTTACTTTTTACAGGCATTTATGTCAGATGCAATGAGAAAGTTTGTAACAAATGTCTTTGTAACGGCCTGAAATGTTTGTGGTGCGATGGATCTTTGGTTCTGCTGCATTCCCTGACCCACGACGTTTTGTCGGCTCTCATTGGAAAACCTCCTATAAATAGGATGTTAAATTATGGCAATATTTGGAGAGGCTTTGACATCCACTTTAATCCATCCATGTTTGAGCCATGTCATGAAAAACGTCCAAGACCTCTTGCAAAAAAAGTATTAGTGTTTGGGCGCATTAATTTTGTAAGATACTTTTGCTTTTATTTATACTGCTTTATGAATGTTTAATAATCTCAGTTCCTGTTTATTTAGCTTATTCGCTTTTATTTTATTTTATGAACCCTCTGGGACACTTAGGTCCTCCATAATCTTTAACCTGCTCCTAGGACGTCCCAACTACCTCTGGTGAGGCCTGTTAAGTTTATCTGATGATCTGAGGTCCACTGATGTCATGGTGTGGTTTTTATTTCTGTATTTGGTTTCATTTTGACATTAGTTTCTCGGTTTCTTTTCAGTTTTACTTCATGTCCTGTTTCCCCTGTTGATTGTTGCCCGCCCTGATGTGTTTCTTCTGTGTTCTGTCTGTGTTCTATATGTACCTGTGCTTACTCTCCCTTTGTTGCTGGTTAAGTGTCTTGTCAAGTTCAGTCCTGTTCCTGGTTAATTTGGATTTTGGAGTTTGTGTTTTTTGCCTTTGGACTTAATTTTATAAATCTTAATTATGGCATTCAGCGTTGTGTCCTCACTCATCTAACTCCTGATACACTGCAAGCTTCATTATATAAAAAGTATTTACCCCGTCTTTTTATTAAAGATTTTAGTTAGTTTAGTTTTAACAAAGATTTAATACTTTTAAGTGGCTATGCATGTTATAAGGTAGATTTAATTATTTATATACACTACTAATGAGGTGCTTGTGAACGGGTGCAGCTCTGAACTGCCACCCCCCCATCCAGGAAATGTATTAAGGGGGAAGAAAAGGGATGGATATTTATAAGGAATTTTTGTGTACATTTACTTACATAACATTTCAGCTTTTAAAAGTATTCAATATTGTTTTGGGGCGAAGGGGGGGTTATTAGTCTGTGTACTTATGATTGCAGTTTTAATGAGAGATCTTTAAGTAATAGCTCGATGAATTTTCTTTTTGTTATCTCCTGAAGGAGTTAGCTTTGCCTCGCTCCCAGACGTTGTGTTCAGCCAATCGACTCTGGGGGAGCCATTGCCCAGAACCACAAGTCCAGCTAGCAGAACCAAATTACCTGCAAGAATTGGATGAGATCCCACAAGTGCCACAGTTGTGTTCCGTCCTTCCTTCCTCATGGATAGCTAGTTTTAAAACACCTTGCGAACCTTCAGGAACTGATGAGGATGTCTGCCGCTGTGGCTGATGTCTTGGTTTTATAGAAGGACTATCCGGCGGATAAACTATGAACAAACGACGTCACTCCCAAGATCCTCCCGTACGATTCATCTGCACAACAGCCCAGAGCATTTATCTTGAATATACTATGACGCCCATAGCCAATCCAATTGTGATAGTCCAAATTTCATGCGAAATTTGGTCCTTAATTTACGACTCTCTGGGGTAGTTATGTAAAGATTAGAGCGCGACCCAGGCATTGGAAATCCCGGCGAGGTTACAATCAGTAAGACAGAAACATAGACCACTGGCTAACCCCAACTTGTACAGGCAATTTGTCTGAAACTACAGTTGGGTTGAATTATACATTTCTTTAAATTACTGTTTGCGTGTTATTTATTTTTTAGAATGACTGAGTGGACACACATTGGTGCAAATTTCAATGATAGTGATGAAGGAGCACCACTTGATGTAGTTGGTGGAGGTGGAAAACACATGTTATTCGCCAAAATTTCATTGCCCAGTTGTTGAGCCTCAGTGGTCTGGATTAATCCTTGGTTGTCAGAGATGAACGCAAAAGAGAACTGCAAAAGTAATATAATTTAATAAATGCCAAAAAAAGTAAAAACTGGAAACCGGGAACAAGAGAAGGGGGGAAAACAACAATGGGCCGACAACAAGAGGACATGAGCACAGGGTTAAAATAACACAGTGGACAAGGTGTAGACATCAGGGAGGGGCAAAACATCAACAAGACAGACATGAAGCAAAAACTCAATCAACGGGACAACAAAAAAAATATCAAAAAAATTTAATACCAGATACATAACTGAAAGTCCACCCATGAAATTGGTAAGTGTCTTGAAATGCACTTCCACTGACTTAAAAACAATTTCGGCCAATTTCTATTCATTTGTGCAGTTTGCTAAGTATTTCGAAAATTTGATTTCAACAGTTATATCAATACACTAATGCATTTCATATTTTGTTCCCTATCCATCTGGGTTTCGATCAAGGTACTCAACCACCACTGCTCTGTTAAAATGTATCATGATGTATTTTCTTGATTTGACCAAAATATGTCTCTGGGCCTCCATATTCCATTATCTATCCAACGCCTTTGCGTCTCGTAGATCACTCCCTTCTAACTTGACAAGTTAACGCCCCCCCACCCCCCCAATAGGTCTTGATACCACCGCCCATTTTCACTATGTTGTGTCCACTTGTTCCTAGGCCAACAAATTGCATAATGAAAAGGGCTCCCACTTTAGGTCCCCTTCTATTCTCAATAAGCATCAACGATCTTCCACAAGTCATATCAACATCTATATATCGCAGAAGACAGCATTTAACATCTACAGTAGGTCCCACATTCCGTTTTGTCGACTTCATTCACGCTTCTCGGGAATCACGCAGCCTGCGTGAAAATTAGTACATCTTATCGCCACAGGTGGCAGGCTAAGTCCGCTTTAAGCTTTGCCCAGCGACTTAGACGCTCAGGTATATGACTGCGTGCAAAACCTGTCTAGCCCAGAGGTGCAATGTTGGCGTAATGGTAGCGTAAACTACAGGGACCTGGAGCAACCCAGGTTCGATTCTTGTCTGAGGCACATCTTTTGGTTGATTGTGGCAAAATTGTTTTTTCCTTAAAACAATTATTATAGATCACTCTTGTCTTGAATGTCTGAAAAAACTCTAGGTGAATTCACTAGTGTTATACGGTTAAATTATTGTGTTATGTTTTGATAAATCCGAACGTTACTTACAAATACCTCCGCTCTGGCCCCGGGGGGGGGAAGCAGCTGCTGTGCCCCCGCTCTGACAGCCACATGTGAACGCCACTGCCGTCTGGGCTCCGAGCGCGGACCATAGACAGCGGATCTCACAGTCTCTATCTACTCTGCTCGCTCTCTCTCCTCTGCTCGGTCTCTCTCTCTCTGCTCGCGTCTCCTTCTGCTAGCTCGCGTCTCTCTCTCTCTGCCCGCGTCTCTCTCTCTGCTGCGTCCTCTCTCTCTGCTCGCGCCCTCTCTTCTCTGCTCACGTCTCTTTCTCTGCGCGTGTCTCTCTCTCTCTGCTCACGTCTCTCTCTATCTGCTCGAATCTCTCTCTCTCTGCTCGCATCTCTCTCCTCTCTGCCTCACCTCTCTCTTGCTCACGTCTCTCTCTCTCTCTCTCTGCTACACGCCTCTCTCTCTCTGCTCCGCATCTCTCTCTCTGCTTCGCATTCACTCTTCTCTTGCTCGACATCTCTCTCTCTCTGCTCGCATTTTCTCTCTCTTGCTCGCATCTCTCTCTCTCTGCTCGGGCGTCTCTCTCTTGCTGGCGTCACTCTACACTGCTCGCGTCTCCTCTCTCTGCTCCCTCTCTCTCTCTCTGCCTCGCGTCTCTCTCTCTCTGCTCACCTCTTCTCTCTCTCTCTCTCTGCTCACCTCTCTCTCTCCTCTGATCAGTCTCTCTCTCTTGCTCAGTCTCTCTCTGCTCACCTCTCTCTCTCTCTCTGGCTCAGCTCTCCTCTCTCTGCTCGCGTCTCTCTCTTTCGCTCACGTCTCTCTCTCTCTGCTCCACGTCCTCTCTGCTCACGTCTCTCTCTCTCTCTCTGCTCACGTCTCTTCTGCTCGCGTCTCTCTTCTCTGCTCGCATCTCTCTCTTGCTCGCGTTCTCTCTCTCTGCTCACCTCTCTCTCTGCTCACCTCTTCTCTCTGCCCTACGTCTCTCTCTCTCTGCTCACCGTCTATCTCCTCTCTGCTCACGGTCTCTCTCTCTCTGACACGTCTCCTCTCTCTCTCTGCCTCACGTCTCTCTCTCTCTGCTCACGTCTCTCTCTCTCTGCTCAGGTCTCTCTTGCTCGCGTCTCCTCTTCTGCTCACGTCTCTCTCTGCTCTCTCTCTCTGCTAACGTCTCTCTCTGACTCACGTCTCTCTCTGCTTCGTCTCTCTCTCTATGCTCTGTCATCTCTATGCTCACGTCTCTCTCTGCTCCCCCCCCCACGTCTCTTCTCTCCTCTGCTCACGTCTCTCTTCTCTGCTCAGTCTCTCTGCTCGCGTCTCTCTCCTCTCTGTCACGTCTCTCTCTGCTCGCTCTCTCTGTTCGCGTCTCGCTCTCTCTGCCACGTCTCTCTCTGCTCTCTCTCTCCACTCGCGTCTCCTCTCTCTCTGACCTCACGTCCTCTTTCTTCACCTCTCTCTCTCTCTCTCTGTCTCAAGCCTCATCTCTCTGCTCCGTCTCTCTCTGCTCACGTCTCTCTCTGCTCAGCCTCTCTTTCTCTGCTCACGTTCCTCTCTGCTCTCGTCGCTCTCTGCTCACGTCTCTCTCTCTCTGCTCACGTCTCTCTTGCTCGCGTCTCAATCTCTCTGCTCCGTCTCTCTCTGCTCTCTTTCTCTGCTCGCGTCTCTCTCTCTCTGCTCAAGTCTCTCTCTGCTCGCGTCTCTCTCTCTCTTGCTCACGTTCTCTCTGCTCACGTCTCTCTACTCTTGCTCACGTCTCTCTCTGTCTCGCGTCTCTCTCTCTTCTGCTCACGGCTCTCTTCTGCTCTCTCTCTCGGCTCACGGCTCTCTCTCTCTGCTCACGTCTCTCTCTCTGCTCCACCTCTCTTCTTCTCTCTCTGCTCGCGTCTTCTCTCTCTGCTTCACGTCTCTCTCTCTCTGCTTCACGTCTCTCTCTGCTCTCTCTCTCTGCTCACGTCTCTCTCTCTTCTGCTCACGTCTCTCTCTCTCTGCTCACGGTCTCTTCTCTCTCTGCTCACGTCTCTTCTGCTCTCTCTCTCTGCTCACGTTCTCTCGCTCTGCTCCGTCCTCTCTCTTGCTCACGTCTCTCTCTCTCATGATCACGCTCTCGCACCCCACTTGTTCTTCTTAAAGATGTTGTTTGATGCGGAGCAGGAGTCAGCAAACTAGATTGGTTGTGAGATTATTAAAAGAAGCTAGTTCCTCTCATCTTTACAGCATGGACGTTTGTGAATGTTATTGCATCCGGGTGATTAAATTGCTCTTTTATTATTAATAATGCTAGTAAATCCTGACATTTAAAGTTCGCGTGCCTCCCCAAAAACATCACAATCCTCACCGCACGTCACAGTCTGTCTGCTATTTGCATCGATCATTTGATGTTCCTCAACCCTACACTTATTTCAGTTTATAAATGTGTAGGCTAGCTGTTTTTCAGTCTTTGAAATGTTGATGTGGCATTTTTTGGATTATTAAAAGCATTGCCTCTGTCTGTGCGCTTTAAACTTCCGGCACTAAGGTCCACTTACGTGGATTAGCACCCTCTCAGCTGTCTTCGACGCGAATGAATGACAGATGCATGCTAGTGTACGGATATGTAAACCATGGCAACGCCGGCTGCTGAAAAGGCAAAACCTAGGCCATTCCAGTCCTGCTGGACACATGAGTTTCGGTTTTGTGTTTGTGAAGGGGGGACCGGGCTGTGTGCACTTTATGCTGTGAAATTGTTGTGTGAGAACTTAAGTGTTAAGCGTCATTTGAGACGAAGCACGAGGAAGGACCTTCAAAAGGACCCCAACCATCCGAAAAAGTTGAGTCAATTAATATGTGCTGTGTCAGATATGGGAAAACATGCTAGGCTCCTTCAGGGTTTTCCACTGCTAAAATCACGGGACAGGAAGCCAGATCTCCCCTCCCCCCACACGAATAACACAAAAAAAACAAGCCCACCCCGCCCCTGCTGTTATTCAGTAGTACCTAAATTTGCAAATCATTACCATGCAAATGTTAGCAGCCACTTTCCTTCTTTTCAGAAACAGGGCCAATTTCGCTTTTGGGTTTGTAGTGTTAAAACTAAGCAGGGACATTTCATCAGCCAACTCAATTATATTTGTAAAACACGGAAGTAATAGAAGGTTTCCCACCCCTCATACATTTGTATTAGGCAAATATTCGTTTTACAAGTTTACTACAGTCTAGCAATCTTCATTTCAACCTTCGGCCACAACACGCACAACCACGCATGAAATTCAAGATTGCGACAATAATAAAAACATGTTCACCCACTCTGGGCATCACGTTTTAAAAATGAATTTGGCCATCAGAAATGTCTAACGGAAACACGCATACCTTTCGAATATTATAAATCAGCCTCTGAATTTATGTCTTTTAAAATAATGTTGTTAAAAACACTCACCATTAATGCGACTTTGGTGCGGCCTGTAAAAAAATACAACTCAAACTTGTTCACCTTACTAAGATTTTTGCATTCACTGACATAAAATTGCAGATGGAACTTATGAACATAGAAGGCCATGGCCTGTTATCGTAGTCAAAAACAAGATAAACTAGAAGTACAGACACACAATGTTCTTTGGATAGGTCTCTCTGCTACGATTGTGTATCCGTTGTTTTAGCTGACTTTTTTTGAGCGCAATATATTCCCCAATATATATGTTTTCCCTGCTTTTGTTCTGCCTGAATCTACCCACCTGTTGTGAATAAACTTCCAAGTTGCTCTGGTGTGCCAACGATCCCTGCCTAGTGCGTCTGGATTTTCGACACTCACTTTCTGAAGTTTTGATGAAAAGTTCAGCTTATTTGCTAGATTAAGTTGATTTGACTTGGAAGTTGTAGTGAACTTCTGAAAGTTCAAGTGGTCACAAGATAGTTCCAGCTTCCAACTGGAAATTTTATTGTCAGTGAATGCAAAATCTGAGTAAGGTGAACAATTTTGAGTTGGTTTTTACAGTACACCGAGCTATAGTGAGGTCAACTTATCTGCGTTTTGCCATTTAAATATGGTGATATGGGCAACCCGTGCATTCAACATTTGGAACAAACTAATTTGACAAAAAAATCACTGTATTTATTTTTTACCCAACCGTAATCGACAGGCCAGCCAAAGTAGCCCTTGTATAATTTCTCTGGCTCAGCTCCCCCTAGGAAACATTAAGTTTCCCCTCTGGTTCACAGTGGTGCGGCACGGTGGCTGAGTGGCTAGCACTCTCGCTTCTGACACGAAGGCCCTGGGTTCTGAATCCCGGTCGGAACAGGGCCTTTATGTGTGAATTGGCATGTTCTCTTGTCTGCATAGGTTTCCTCGCGGTCGACTTCCGGTTTCCCCTACCCAAGTGACCTAGTGGGTCCATGAAATGCGCTATATAAATACATCATGATCTTTTAATGTGGGGGCTAATTTAAAACTCAAAATAGTAGTTATTGTAGGGGCCCGTAATCTGAAACTTAAAAAAGTAAGTTTTTACAGACTTGAAATTTTCCCAGTAACTGTGATTTAAACACTTTGTTGGCAGACCTTGGAAAACTTAAACTGACCAACTGAATAAGTGTACGTTCTTCAAAACTTGAAGATTCAGTTAATGCCTTCAACTCAAAAATCCTTAGCAGCTGGTTGCTTTGAAATTTGAGTTGAACTAAACTTTATCTTTTTTTTCCAGTGTGCATGGGAACCAGAAGTCAATTAAAAAGTTGGACATTGCTCCTGCAGCCCTGAACAGGACATGCGAGGTGCGCGGGTCGGGCCGAAACCGCAGTCAAACGCGGGTCCGCGGTACGGGCGGGTAGGATGCCTCAAAAAATATGAGTCATGTCCCCGGGGTGCGGGTGGGTGGGTCAGAAAGCTCCTGATCCCTATATAATATTATATATGTCGAGCCACGGAATGGGAGTCCTTGGAGTACATTTGCAATCGCGCAGGCGAGGCTGTTAAACAAAAAAATATGCTGACCAACAGGATCGCTCCTTCTGACTCCCCGCTTCAAAGCCTCAGAACACTCCTGTCCGGAGGACAGACGTGTGATTACACAGAGGCACCGAGACTGATGACGGTGTTGGGCTCACCGCAGAGGCTAAAGCAGGGCCTCTTTACTTTAATTAGCAATGCAAGACTCGTGGAAACGCTGTGGTGAAAGAGGTCGTGTCTTACTCCACTTTAGTTCATTTGATTCTGAGCAGCTAATAATAAATAATCGAGAATTTATAGCTACCACACTATCAAATAAACTTATTTTTATTCATAGAATCATAAATGTGGTGGATTGTTTGATATTTCGTTTATTTCCTGAGATATGAATTAATAAAGTGACGAATATGAGGCAGAGTGGGCCCACAGCTAGTCTGGACTCTGAAAAAAAATGAGTCGGTATCCTGGCATTCCGCGGGGTTAATGACGTCGCGCGAGGTGATATTTTACCGGGTAAACAGATCACTTATTTACTGCGCATTACGGTGAAGCGGCATCTCTCCGCTGTTGCGGTTCGGAGATATCATCGCCCCACGAACTTAATAGCAAAATACACGGTAAGTAACCTGGGTTTTGGAAAAACCAACAACACACACATACATCTAAGGCTCTCTAAGCTTAGCGAATGGTGGTATATTTGATTTCTGTCACGGTTGTTTTGACCCGTCGGATCAGTGAATAAAAGTTGAAAACCGCCGCGCTCATCACACACTCTGCTCTGCTGCCGAAGCGGGCAGGAAGGTCCGGCGCGAGTCCACTTTTCCCCCGGGGGGTAGAAACGCGAGTCACGTGGCCCAAACGGACCAATGCCATTGGTTGGACTAATCCATTTTACTTGTTAACAAGGTTTAAAGGGTTGTTAACGATGTTTAAAGCTCGGGGTCTGTAACTTTAGTCTACAAAAATAACATGCTTAAAAGCTGAGGTCTGTAACATTTGTCTGATAAATAACATGGTTAAAGTGAGGTCTGTAACTTTGTCTCATAAAATAACACATGTTTAAGCTTGAGGTCTGAAACTTTCGTCTCATAAATAACACCCGTTTAAAGCTGGGTCTGTAAACTTTAGTCTCATTAATAACGTTTAAAGCTGAGGTCTGTAACTTTCGTCTCATTTACATAACATGTTTAAAGCTCGAGTCTGTAACTTTAGTTCTCATTATATAAATGTTTAACAGCTGAGGTATGTAACTTATAGTCTCTTCTTTAATTAATTAACATGTTTTTAAAGCTCGGGTCTGTAAACTTTGTCTCATAAGAAACACAAGTTTACAGCTGAGGTCTGTAATTTTAGTCTCATAAATAACACGTGTGTGTGTGTGATATTGCCAAAACATTTCTAAGCATCATATTTAGAATTGCTTACCTTTTTTTGATATATTAAATAGTAGTTTGAAAAAAATTTGTTTTCCTGGATTTAATTGTTGGCCGCCATCTTGGAAAAGCTGGCGGCCATATTGGAATCGGGGTCGGCCCAAATTGTAAAATGAATCTCGAATTCAACATCCTGAATGGCTTTCCATTTTACTGTGAATTTTAATGTTTATAGTTCGTTACATAGGGAAGATACAGCACTTAGAAGATGAATAAAGGCTTGAACTGGTGAATAGAAGGTTCCACAGTATCCCTTTGTTTTTAATCCAAATTACTTTCAATATAAGCGCATAAAAGCACCTTATCACTATGGTATAAAATCATAACCCTTATCCGATTTTCATAATTCAAAAAACTGTTTTATTCCTCTTATGAGCTGGAAAGTACTGTGCTGAATTAATCCTGATATGGTAATTTAAAAATGTAATCTTGCATTTGCTACTTTAATACTTACAGTCTGTGGGTAAATACACGGGCGTACATGTGGTACACGTGCTTAAGGGGGGGGGACTATACTTTAATATTGTATGAGTAACTTCAAAATAGATTGAGTGAATATTCCCTTTTCCTCAGTTTAGTGATTTGCGGAGGAGTGGAAGGAGCAGCGAGAGGGAAGTTTGGCAGTTAAATAAATGAATTACGCTTGCTAAATTATTTGAACGCATCTTCATTATGATTGCTATAGTTATGTATATATTATAAATGTTGAGATGCCAGAGGAAACGGCGTTGCTTTTTTTCTGAGGGGAGGAGGACAACAGCGGAGCTGTTTTGAGTCAAACTAACGTTCAGCGTTAAATTACCAATAGTTTCTCTTTCATAACGATATGTCTCTTATTGGAAGATCACCAACGTGATGCAAAAAGTTTACGTTCTTTGCAGTGTTTTAATGTCTGCGGGTTATTCCAGAGGACTGGCCTGTACAAGGAGGTGCCGTTTTAACCAGATTGTCGATGTGCGCGGGGCAGAAACTCAGCCAATGTAACCTGCTCACATGTGCCACATGGTGGTTGTTCTTGGTCATGAAGTCACTGGGAGGGGGGAAATACAAAGACGCTGTGAATCACACGTGAGTTCTTGTGATTCAACGGTGATAGGCGACAAAACGGAATGGGAACTACTGTAACTGCTTATTTACACATCACGCGTACAGCACCGTACGCGTTATACGCGCAGCAAGCCGGCGTACTTTTTCCCTGTTAAACCTATGATGAATTTACACTTCTTGATCTTTCGCATGTATGACTGCGAACTGCGCTCTAATTTTAGGATGGTAATTTCTTAATTTTGTGCGCGCACCAACGGTCTCCCATTGAGATCTTTCAAGTAAAACATGATTTTTCTAGCCGGTCCTTGGCTCTAGATTGCATCTACACCACACAAAAGCACTTGTGTCTAACACTCAGCATGGAGGAGCTGCAGGTTTTACATGATTCTGGATATCATTTTTTTTATTCATAAAGTCTTGCGTTGGCAAACCAGCGCACAAAGACCTGAGGGACCAAACACATGCATGTGATTTTGTGTTGCTTCATCAGTCCTCTGGGCCCATACTGTCCTCCCTGTGTGTCTATGGAGCAGTGTAGAGGACGTATGGGCCAGAGGACTGATGTAGAGCAACCACAAATCACATGCAGTGTTTGTCTCATGGTCTTTGTGCGCTGGTTTGGCCAGACGCAAGATTTTATGAAAGAAAAAAATACGATATCCAGAATCACTGTTAAACCTGCTGCTACTCTGCTGATGTTTAGACCAACAAGTGCTTTGTGTGTGTAGATGCAATCTAGACGCAGAGGACCCGCTAGATAAATCATGTTCTTACATGAGTTCTCATGGGAGGACGCGTTTTAGTGGGTTTGCCGCGCCCCAGACAAAATTAGAATCCATCCTAAATAGGCGCAGCTTCGCGTCCTACATGCGTTATGAGGCTAGAAGAGTTAAATATCCATCATAGGTTAACATGGAAAAAAAGTTACGCGCGTCTGCTGCGGTATAACGCGTACGTGCTGTAACGCAGGTGATGTGTTAATTAGCGTTACAGTAGGTCCCATTCCGTTTTTTTTGTCGCCTTATCACGCGTGAATCCACATCTCCGATGTGACTCACGTGTGATTTTCACGGTCTTTTATTTTCCCCCCTCCCAGTGACGTTGCAGTATGACCAAAAACAACACCAAGGTGGCACTTCGTGAGCCGTGGTTAACATTGGCGAGTTCTGCCCCCGCGCACATCGACAATCTGGTTAAAACGGGCCACTCCTTGTAGGCAGGCAGGTCTCTGGAATAAACCGCAGACATTAAAAAAATACTGCATATAACGTTAAACTTTTGCATCAGCTGTTGGTGATCTTTCCAAAAAGAGAGATATCGTTATGGAAAGAGAAAACTATTGGTAATATAACGATGAACGTTTATGTTGACTCAAACAGCTCCGCTGGTGTCTGCATCCCACTCAGAAAAAAAGCAGCACGCCTTTTCTCTGGCATCTCTAAATATATAATAAATACATACATATAACAATCATAATGAAGATGCTGTTTTGTTTCAAATAAATATTTAGCAAGCTGTAATTCATTTATTTTATATGCCAAACTTCTCTCGCTGCCTCCACTCCTCTCCTCCGAAATCACTAAATGAGGAACAGGGAAATATTCTCACTCAATCTAT
Organism: Knipowitschia caucasica; assembly: GCA_964034765.1. Classification (NCBI taxonomy): domain Eukaryota; kingdom Metazoa; phylum Chordata; class Actinopteri; order Gobiiformes; family Gobiidae; genus Knipowitschia; species Knipowitschia caucasica. The sequence continues at coordinate 18,209,704 of OZ035823.1, forward strand.
TTTGAATGGTTACACATACATATTAATATAGGTCTAAGCACGGTGTACCACATGTAGCCCGTTGTATTTGAGCCAAGCTAGACATGAGAAGTATTAATAGTAGCAATGCCAAGATTCATTTTTTAAATTACCAAACTCCAGATTTAATTCGAGCACAGTACTTTTCCAGCTCGTAAGAGGAATAAAAAACAGTTTCTGAATTATGTAAATCGGAGATAAGTGGTTATGATATTATACATATTGATAAGTGCTTTTATGCGCTTATAGTGAAAGTAATATGGTTTTTTAACACAAAGGGATACTGTGGGACACTTCTAATTCGCCGTTCAAAGCTTTCATTCATCTTCTAAGTGCTGTAACTTCCCTATTTTACTAACTATAAACATTAAAATTCACAGAAAGAAGGAGGAAACAATTCGGGATGATGAAGTCGATATTCATTTTACAATTTGGCCGACCCGATTCCAATATGGCCCCAGCTTATCCAGATGGTGCCAACATGAAAATCCGGAAAAACATTTTTTTCAAAACTATATGTAATATTTCAAAATAAATAGGTAAGCAATCTATAATATGATGCTTAGAAAATGTTTTTGGCATATGCACACACACAACACGTGTGATTTATGAGACTAAATTACAGACCTCAGCTGTAAACATGTGTTATTTATGAGGACTAAGTTACAGACCCGAGCATTTAAACATGTTATTAATGAGACTAAAGGTTACATACTCAGCTTACACATTTTATTAATGAGGACTAAGTTACAGACCCCGAGCTTTAAACTGTTATTATGAGACTAAAGTTACAGGACCTCAGCTTTAAACGTTATTCATGAGATAAAGTTACAGACACCAGGCTTTAAACATGTGTTATTTATGAGACTAATGTTAACAGACCTCAGCTTTAAACATGTGTTTATTTATGAGGACTAAAGTTACAGACCTCAACTTTAAACATGATATTTATCAGACTAAAGTTACAGACCCCGCCTTAAGATGTTAGTTATTGCGGACTAAAGTTACAGCCCCGAGTTTAACTAACATGTTAAACAAACCCAAATCCACCCTTGTTAACATGTAAAATGGATTAGTCAACCAATGCGCATTCGGTCAGTTTGGGCCACGTGACTGCGTTTCTCCCCCCGGAAAAGTTGACTCGCCCGGACTTGCCTGGCCGCTTCGGCAGCAGAGCAGAGTTGTGTGATGAGCTGCGGCGGTTTTTCAACTTTTATTCCTCCTTGATTCCGCGGGTCAAAACAACCCGTGACATGATTTCATATATACCATCATTCTAAAGCTTTATAATCTTTAGATGTATGGGGATGTTGATGTTGGTTTTCCAAAAACCCCGGTTACTTACCGTGTATTTTAGCTATTAGTTCGGTCGGATTATATCTCCGTAACCGAACGGATGGAGAGATGCCGTATCACCGTAATGCGCTAGTAATAAGTGATCTGTTTTACCCGGAATATCACCCCTAGCGCGCCGTCATTAACCGGCGCGGAATTGCCGAGAATCCCGACTCAATTTTTTTAGGTCCAGATAGCTTGTGGCCCACTTGCCCTCATCATTCGTCAACTTTATTATTAATTCATATCTCAGGAAATAAACGGAATATCCAGAACAATCCACATTTTATGGATTCTAGAACTAAATATATGTTTATTGTTAGTGGTGGTGGTAGCTTATATCTGAATATTAGCTGCTCAGAATCAATGAAAATAAAGTGAGGTTAAGACCGCGACCTCTTTTCACCACAGCGTTTCCACTGAGTCGGCCATGCTAATTAAAGTATATGAGGCCCCTGCTTTAGGCCTCCTGCTGGTATGTGAGGCCCACCACCGTCATCAGTCTCGGTGCCTCTGTGTAGATCACACGTCTGGTCCTCGCGATGGTGTGCTTCTGAGGCTTTAAGCGGGGGAGTCAGGAAGGAGCGAATCCTGTTTGTTCAGCATGATTTTTTTGTTTAACACGCCCTCCCTGCGCCGATTGCAAATGTACTCAAGGGACTCCCATTACCGTGGTCACATATATAATATTCTCTAGGGGATCAGGGCTTCTGACCCCGACCCTCCCGCACTGACATGACTCATATTTTGAGGCCTCCAACCCGCCCGAAACCGCTGGGACCCGGGGGTTGACTGAGGGTTTCGGGGCTCCGCCCCGCGCACCTCGCATGTTTCCTGGTTCAGGGGTGCTGCAGGAGCAATTGTCCATTTTTTTAATTGGACTTCTGGTCCTTGCACACGGTAAAAAAGTTAAGTTAGTTCAACTTCAAAATTTCAAAGAACCAGCTGGCGAAGGATTTTTGGAGTTGCAGGCATTAATTAATTCTTCAAGTTTTGATAGGAAACTACACTTATTAAGTTGTGTCGTTAAGTTTTCCCAGAGCTTCTTGCCAACTAAGTGTTTAAATTCAAGTTACGGAAATTTCAAGTCTGTAAACACTTTACTTTTTAGTTCAGATTACTGTCCCCTTCAAGCACGTACTATTTTGAAGTTTAACTAGCTCCCACATTAAAAGGATCATGATGTTTATTTATATAGCGCATTTCCATGGTACCAAGGTCACTTTGGGTATGGGAAACGGAGACACGGAGGAAAAACCTATGCCCGGACACAGGATGAACATGCCCCATTCCACACAGAAAAGCCCTGTTCCGACCGGGATTCGAACCCAGGACTTCGTGGCAGAGCGTGGAGAGTTGCTATCCCACTCAGCACGTGCGCACACATGTGAACCAGAGGGGAAACTTATGTTTTAAGACTGAGGCCAGAGAATATAAAGGGCATACTTTGGATTGGGCCCTGTCGATTAGGTTGGTAAAAATAAATACAGGATCTTTTTTGGACAAATTAGTTAGTTCAAAATGTGAATGCTGCTGGTTGCCTAACACAAATTTATGAGCAACGCAGATACGTTGACCTCACTATAGCTCGGTGAACTGTAAAAACGGACAAACTCAAAATTGTTCACTTACTCAGATTTTTGCATTCCATGACAATAAAATTTCCAGTTGGAACTGGAAACTATCTTAGTGAGCCACATGAACTGTCAGAAGTTACTACACTTCCAAAGGTCAAATCAATTAATATATCAACTAAGATGAACTTTTCATCCAGAAATTCAGAAAGTGAGTGTCGAAAATCAGACGCATAGGCAGGGATCTTTGCACACTGAGCAACTTGGAAGTTTATTATTCACAACATGGTGGTAGATACAGGCAGCACAAAAACAGGAAACTATTATATATTGGATTTATAAAAACAAAAAAAATAAAAACAAACTGCCCGTCAGTCAGCTAAAAACAACGGTATACACAATCGTCGCAGTTATACAACTCAAAGAACATTGTGTGTCTTGTACTTCTATTTTATCTTGTTTTTGTACATATATACAGGCCATGGCTTCTATTGTTATAAGTTCCAACTGGGCAATTTTTATTGTCAGTGAATGCTAAAATCTTAGTAAGGTGAACAATTTCTGAGTTGTATTTTTTACGTCCAGCACCTGATAGTGCCATTACATGGTGAGTGTTATACCTAACATTATTTAAAAGAATAAATTCAGAGGGCTTTTTATATATATGGAATCGAAGTTTGGTTGTTTTCGTTAGACATTTTCTGATGCGCCAAATTCATTTTTTTAAACATGATTGCCAGAGTGATGAACATGTTTATTATTGTCCAAATCTTGAATTTCATGGTGTTTTGGCGTGTTGTGCGAAGGTTGAAATGTATACGTTGCTAGACCTGTAGTAACTTGTAAACGATTTTCTTATATAACAAATGTATGTTGGGTGGGAAACTTTCTCTTTCTACCGTGTTTTACAAATATTAATGGAGTTGGTTGTGAATTCTGCTTAGTTTTAAACACTAGCAAACCCAAGCGAAATAGGCCCTGTTTTTGAAAAGAAGGATAGGTTGGCTGCTAACATTTGAATGTATGGTTTGCAAATTTAGGTAATGACTTTATAACTTGCAGTGGCCCCTGGGGTGGGCTTGGCTTTGTTTATTCGTGTGGGGGAGGAGAGCTGCTACTTGTGTCCCGTGATTTTTAGCAGTGGTTAAAATACTGAAGGAGCTAGCTTGTTTGCCATATTGGACACAGCCACATTTAATTGACTCTACTTTGTCGATTGGTCTTGAAGGTCTTCTCGTTGCTTCGTCTCAATAAATGACGTTAACACTTGAAGTTCTGCAACAACATTTTCACAGCATAAATTGCACACAGCCGCCGTCCTTCACAAACACAAAACCAAAACCTCTTGTGTCCGCAGGACTGGAATGGCCCTAGCGTTTTTTGCCCTTTTCAAGCAGCCGGCGTTGCCATTGTTTCATCTCTTATCACACTATCATGCTATCCTGTCATCATCCGGCGCGGACGACAGCTGAGAGGGTGCTAATCCACGTAGTGGTCCTAGTGCGGCAGTTAAGCGCACAGGGGAGGGACAGAGGGCAGATGCCTTTTCATCGCCATAAACTGGCCACATTCAAAACATTTCAAAGCTGAAAAACATCTAGCTACACATTTAAACTAAAACAAGGTGAGGTTGAGGGAACATCAAATGATCAGGATGCTTATAGCAGACCGACAGTAAGTGGACGTGCGGTGAGGATTGTGATTGGGGAAGGCACTGACTTTAAAATGTCAGGATGTCCTATCATTATTAAAATAACATAGCATTTAATCACCGATGCCAATAACATTCACAACTTCCATGCTGTAAAGATGAGAGAATAGCTTCTTTTAATAACATCTCACAACCAAATTCTAGTTGCTGACTCTCTTGACTCGCATCAATGACACTCATAAGATGCCAGGTGCGAGTGACGTGAGCAGAGAGAGAGGACGTGAGCAGAGAGAGAGAGACGTGAGCAGAGAGAGAGAGACGTGAGCCAGAGAGAGAGAGCAGGAGGAGACTGTGAGCAGAGAGGAGGAGAGTGAGCCGAGACGAGAGAGACGTGGAGCAGAGAGAGAGAGACGTGAGCCCCAGAGAGAGCGAGCTAGAGAGAGCCGTGAGCAGAGCGAGAGAGACGAGAGCAGACGAGAAGAGAGACGCGCTCGCAGAGGAGAGGAGCGAGAGGTGAGCAGAGAGAGAAGAAGTGAGAGAGACGAGAGAGACGTGAGCAGACGAGAGGAGAGCGAGGAGAGAGTGAGCAGAGAGAGAGAGACGCGACAGAGAGAGACGGTGAGCCGATGAAGAGAGAGACGTGAGCAGAGAGAGAGTGAGCCGAGAGAGCGAGACGCGAAGCAGAGAGAGACGTGAGCAGAGAGAGAGAGACGGGCGTGGCAGAGAAAGTTGGCAGAGAGCGACGTGAGCCGAGAGAGAGGACGCGAGCAGAGAGGGAGAAGTGAGCAGAGGAGAGAGAGCGTGAGCAGAGAGAGACGTGAGCAGAGGAGAGACGTGCGCAGGAGAGAGAGAGGGCGTGAGCAGAGAGAGCGTGAGCAGAGAGAGCCGAGGAGCTGAGAGAGAGGATGTGAGCAGATGAGAGAGAAGAGAGAGGTGGCATGAAGAGAGACGTGAGCAGAGAGGCGAGGACGAGAGTGGAGAGAGAGAGCAGAGAGCGACGTGAGCAGAGAGGAGAGGAGACGCGAACACGAGAGATGAGAGCCAGAGAGAGACGTGAGCAGAGAGAGGGAGACGCCGAAGCAGGAGAGAGAGACGTGAGCAGAGAGAGAGAGCGTGAGCAGAGAGAGAGAGAGACGTGAGCAGAGAGGTGAACTGGTGAGCAGAGAGAGACGTGAGCAGAGACGAGAGAGACGCGAGCAGCGAGAGACGTGAGCAGAGAGAGACGTGCGCAGCGAGAGAGAGCAGAGAGAGACGATGTGAGCAGAGAGCGAGAGACGGAGCGAGAGAGGACACGTGAGCAGAAGGAGAGAGACGTGGCCGAGAGAGAGCGACGGTGAGCAGAGAGAGAGGAGAGACGTGAGCAGAGAGAGAGAGACAGTGATGCATGAGGAGCGAGAGACGTGAGCAGACGAGAGAGAGACGTGAGCTAGAGAGAGAGCGGTGAGCAGAGAGAGGACGTGAGCAGGAGGAGAGAGAGCGCGAGGCAGAGAAGAGAGCTGCGAGCAAGGAGAGAGAGACGCGTAAAAAGCAGAGAGAGACGTGAGCGAGAGAGAGAGAGAGACGTGAGCAAGAGATTAGGTGAGCGCAGAGAGAGAGAGACGTGAGCAGACAGAGGAGAGACGGCGAGCAGTGAGAGGAGGAGGCACCGTTTTGGTGAGCAGAGAGTGAGAGAGAGAGAGGTGAGCAGAGAGAGACGTTGTGCAGAGAGAGAGAGACCGTGTAAGCAGTGAGAGAGAGCGTGTGCGAGAGAGGAGAGAACGAGAGAGAGGTGAGCCAGTGAGCCGAGCGACGGCGAGCAGAGAGAGTGAGGGTGAGAGAGCAGAGAGAGAGACGCCGAGCAGTGAGAGAGACGCGGAGCAGTGAGCGAGAGGCGAGCAGAGAGAGAGAGATCGGCGAGGCAGGAGAGAGAGATATGCGCGCACGCGAGAGAGAGATTGCGAGCAGAGAGATGAGAGATAGCGAGCAGAGAGAGAGATGCCGAGCAGAGGAGATAGGCGTGAGAAGAGAGAGAGGAGACGAGAGACCCGTGAGCAGAGAGAGAGAGAGGTGTGAGCAGCGAGAGAGAGTTGCGAGCAGAAGAGACGAGAGATCGAGCAGAGAGTGAGTGACGTGAGAGAGAGAGATCGACACGTGCCAGAGAAAGAGGACGTGAGCAGAGAGAGTGGAACGCGAGCAGAGAGAGTGGGACGCGAGCAGAGGAGGAAGGCGAGACAGCGTGCAGAGACGAGAGAGACGCGAGCAGAGAGAGGAGGACGCGAGCAGAGAGAGAGAGACGCGAGCAGCGAGAGAGAGAGAGACGCGGAGCAGCAGAGAGAGAGAGACGTGAGTCCGGTGTCTATGGTCGCGCTCGGAGCCACAGACCGGCAGTGGTTCTACTGAGCTGTCAGGGGGGTTCACAGCAGCTGTCCATCGGGGCCATGGAGCGGAGGATGTAAGTAACGTTCGGTTTATCAAAAAATCTCCCAATATTTAAGTTATACTATTAAACACTAGTGAATTTCCACCTAGATTTTTTTCAGACTTTAAAGACAAAGATGTGTATATAATAATTGTTTAATGAACAACAATTTTGCCACAAGAACCAAAAGATGTGCCTCAGACAAGAATCGAAACCTGGGTTTCTCCAGGTCCTTTATGAATGCTAACCATTCGGCCAACATTGGCACCTCTGGGCCTAGACAGGTTTGCACGCTGTCATATACCTGAGCGTTCTAAGTCGCTGGCAGAGCTAAAGCGGACTTACGCCATGCTCTCCTTGTGGCGATTAAGATGTACTATCTTTTCACGCCGTGTGATTCCCGAGAAGCGTGAATGAAGCGACAAAACGGAATGGGACCTACTGTAGATGTGTAAATGACTGTGTCAGCCGTATATATTGTATTTTGTATGCACTTGTGAAGATCGGTTGATGATATTGAGAATAGAAGGGACCTAAAGTGGAGCCCATTATCAATTCTGTCATTTGTTGGACTAGGCAACAAGTGACTACCAACATATTTGAAAATGGCGTTGGTATCAAGACCTATGCGTTAAGCTTGTCAAGTGAAGGGAGTGATCTACTAGATCAAAGGCTTTGGGAAAGATCATGGAATTGGAGCCCTAGACATATTTTGGTCAAATCAAGAAAAATGAACATCATTGATAAATTTTAACAGGCAGTGGTGGTTGACGTACCTTGATCGAAACCCAGGATGGATAGGGGAACAAATATGAAATGCATTAGTGTAGTGATATAACTGTTGAAAATCAAATTTTCACATACTGTGCAACTGCACAAATAATAAGGAACAGGAAAGGGCCGAAATTGTGTTTAGTCAGTGGTAGTGCTTTTCTAATACATTACCAATTTCATGGTGTGGACTTTCTGTTATTGTATTGGTTTATATGATATTTTTTTTTGTTCCTTGGATGTGAGTTTTGCTTCCTGTCTGTCTTGTTGATAGTTTGCCCACTCCCCTGACTGTGCTACACTTGTGTCCACCTCGTGTGTATTTAGACCCTGTGCTCATGTCTCTTGATTGTGGCCCATTGTTGTTTTCCCCCTTCTCTGGTTCCCGGTTTCAGTTTTTACTTTTTTTGGGCATTTATTTAAATTCTATTACTTTTGCAGTTATGCTTTTGCGATCCTCTCTGACAACCTAAGGGATTATCCAGACCACAGAGGCTCATACAAGCGGGGCATGAAATTTGCGCGTCACTTAGAAACAGTTTCCACCTCCACCATACTACATCAATGGTGCTCTTCAACACTTCATTTGAAATGTTGCACCATTGGTGTGTCACCACTGGTCATTCTAAAAAATACAATAAACGCAAACAGTAATTTAAAATGTAGCTTTCCACCCAACTGAGGTTTCATACAATTTGCCTGTACAAAGAAAATTTGGTTAGCATGTTCTATGTTATCTGGTCTTACTGATTGTCAACCTCGCTGGGGATTACCAATGTGGTCGCGGCTCTATCTTTACATAAACTTACCAGATGAGTCTGTAAATTAGGCCCCAAATTTTCGCATGATTTTGGAACTAATCACAAATTGGAGTTGGCTATGGCTCATAGTAGTAATCAAGATAATTGGCTCTGGGCTGTGTGCAGCGGAAATCGTTACAGGAGGATCTTTGTTGTGACGTCGTTGGTCATAGATTTATCCGCTCGGATAGTCTTCTATAAGAACCAAGAAATCAACACAGCGGCAGACAGCCTCATCAGTTTCCTGAAGGGTTCGCAATGTGTTTTAAAACTAGCTATCTTGAGAAGGAGAGCGGGACACAACTGTGGCACTGTGAGGATTTCATCCCAATTCTTCAGGGTACTGCTACTTGGACGTGTTGGTTCTTGCCATGCTACCAGTGTCGATTGGCTGAACACAACGGTCTGGGATCGAGGGCAAAGCTAACTTCCTTCAGGAGATAAAAAAAGGAATTCATCGAGTATTACTTAAAGATCCTCATTAATTACAATCAAAATCCACAGACTAATAACCCCCCTTCGCCCCAAAATAGAATGAATAATTTTTAAAAAGCTGAACATTATGTATAGTAAATTTACACAAAAATTGCCTTATAAATTCCATCCCTTTTCTACCCCGTTAATAATTTTGGCTGGTGGGGGTGGCAGTCAGAGCTTCACCAGTTCACAATGCACCTCATTAGAATTGTCTATATATTATTAATTCTACATTTATACATGCATAGCCACTCTGTAAAAAATATTAAATATTGATAAAACCTCAACTAACTAAAATCTTTTAATAAAAAGACTGGTGTAAATACTTTGTATAAAGAAAGCTGCAGGGTATCAGAGGTGAGATGAGTTGAGGACTCAAACGCAGAATGCCATCGCATAATAAAGATTAATAAAATTAGTCAAGGCAAAAAAACACAACTCCAAAACTCCAAGTACCAGGAAAACAGGTCGGAACTTGACAAGACAATGAACCAGCCACAAAGGTGAGAGAAGCACAGGTACATATAGACACAGACAGACTCAGAAGAAAACACATCAGGGCGGGGCAGGACAATCACCAGGGGGGCCCTGGACCTGAAGTAAAACTGAAATGTAACCAGAGTACTACTGTCAAAATGAACCCAAAATACGAATAAAAATCCACACCATGACACAGTGGACTCAGCTCATTCAGATAAAACTTTACAGGCCTCACCATGGAGTCGTTTGGACTCCTAGGACAGTTAAGAGATTATTGAGGTCCTAAGTGTCCCAGAGGTTCATAAAATAAAATATAAGAAGCGATAATATAATAAACAGGACTGAGATTATTAAAAACATTCCTTAAAGGCAGTAGTATATTAAACTCAAAAGGTATCTTACAAAATTAATGCGCCAAACACGCAATACTTTTTTTTGCAGAGGTCTTTGGCGTTTTTCATGACATTGCTCAAACATGGATGGATGATGTGGAAGTCACAAGCCTCTCCAAATTATTGCCCATACTTTAACATCATATTGATGGAGGAGGTTTTCCAATGAGAGCGACAAAAACGTCGTGGGTCATGGAATGCTAGGCAGAACAAAGATCCATCGCTCACAAAAAATTTACTGGCCTTTTTACAGTACAATTTTTTACAAACCATTCTCATTGCATCTGTCATTAAATGCCTTGGTAAAAAGTATATATGGATGGCCCAGTTGTGGGCTTTGTGATCAACAAGTAGCAGAAGTAGCTACTTGGCAGTGGTTGAGGCACCTTTTGAAAGGGTTTATACCACGGTCTCATTCCATAAAATGGCTTCTTGTGTGTCTTCCTTCTGACTATGCCCCTGTAGCATCCTGGTAAACAATGTCTCTTTGCATCTTGCAATCGGAAAATTTTAGTCTGTTTGGACTAAGATGATGCCTTTAGGGGTGTTGCATAATCTTCTGAATTACATCTCCATCTGCACCAGTTGGCTGTTATCCAAAGACATTCAATGTATGTTTCATGTGATAAGGTATATTTTTTTTTCTGTAGAGGGGGCTTGTCCTTGAAACCAGACTCAAATTACAACTTCCAAAAGGGATGTTCCTATTTTTCCAGGTACAAATGTTGTCCTACAATTTGTCATGCCCATGATCTCACTGGTCAGATATTAACTAATTCCTGTGCGGGTAGTAGCCATGTGACCCGTAAGAGTCACACCGGCCTTCAAACTGATGTCAGTAGGCCCACTGGGGGACCTGAAGCTGTTACCGTACCGTCTTTAAATAGTACAAAAGCTGTACATGCACTAAGTGGCTTCTCTAGTTTTTGAGGTTTACAATAATTGCCCTATTGAATCCAAAAACAAAAAAAAATCCAAACTTGCAAATTGGCGTTATGGAAACTGTCTTTTAGTCCTTGCCTGCAATTAAATTGTCCAATTTAAATCAGGAAAAAATAATTATCTTTGCCATGATTTTTCCACTTTTTGCCATCCATTTTATTCCAAAGTTATTAAAAAAGGGGGGTGTTTGGCGTAGAGTGGCAATGAAAGGATTGTCTTTCTATCAGGCTTCGAGACAGAGCCCCAATATAGAAAGGCCAACAAGAAATAAAAGAAACAGCAATGGTTGTGACTTAAAAAAAATTCAATTCACTGTAATTCAATCCAAGCCAAACTTCAACATGTTATGGTAAGAAGCATATTTTAAAATATTTACTTAACCTGGAGGGTTTTCCAACATCAGACTAAAGTCGGAAAATTTTAAGAAGGATATACATGTTGACTGAATAATTCATTTCCCATTTTTACCGCAGTCGTCTTCGATTTCCTCTGATATTGGGAGATGGGGGAACAGTTTTTTTCCACGTCCGTCTAAAATTATTATGATCATGAAATTTTACAAATGTTACTCTATTTGCATTGTCTAACTTTGCACCTATGTCTTATCAGAAGAATAGGAGTGGGTCTCCCAACATCAGACTAAAATAGAGAGATCCTTGCCATTCTGATTACCAAAACTTTGACATAATATCGTCCGATTTTACGATTTTAGCTGATGTGTTGGCATTATCCTTTGAGGTCACCGAATGGGGAGGGGTCTTTGTAAGTTCATTAACTAATAGTATAATCTTTACACAAAATAGAGAAGCATCAAATAACTTATACGGGGGTGGAGCGACGGGTCCCAGTCATAATAAAAGGTTAATATTGACTGTGTTGGACCCGTTGCCAAAAACTAACTGTAAAATCGGTTTCTGCTCACAAGTATGTGCATCCACAGGTACCCCGAAGCAGCAGCAGTTGGCCTGCGGAAATTCATGGTATCCCGGTCATCGTCAGGGCTTGTAAAGTTTTCTCATTGTTTTGGTCTGCCAGGGTCATCCAAAACGTGATTCCAACGGAGGTACCAACTTCAAGTCGAAAAGTCTCTTGCACCACTCTCTTCCCACATTGGAGATAAAACTATGTCAACTCTATCTTATCACCCGAGAGTCCAAGGTTGCACTCGAAAAACTCCATTGAACCAAGAACCCACTAAAAATCCCGTCGTCCACTCAACTCCAGATTCACGTCAATATCGCGTCGGTCGTTCGTGACCTTTGTATTACGTCCAAACGATAGTCCTGTGAAGGTGAGATCTGGTGGTAAAACAATGACCTCCCAATATACGTGGTTATGACGTCAATCCCGACCTCTTTGACGTGGAAAACAGGTCATGGCCCTTCCGACGCAGTACGTCTTGATCTAGCAACTACAATATATAGGCTGTGAAGCATCTCGGTGTTACCCTGACGGTAGCGTAGTGATTAAGAAAAATGTGTTGCCGCCTTGGATACGTGTGTTCAAGTCCAGTGTGTGTATCATTATCTTTACATATTTGTATCGATTTTTAGCGAACAATTTTTCTGTTTGGTTAAAGACTAATAAGACACTCAAATCATAGGATTACGGTAGTGGGCTAATTAATAATATGTGAATGTATGCCTTGGTCAGTGCTATCAATCTCAAGGTTGTAAATAAGGGCGTGTAGCCACTTGAGATTTTATGGCAAATGCATGGGTTCACACGTTTTATTATTAGCCACTACGAATCTTATGTTGAGTGTTGATTCGTTTTTAACCAAACAGAAAAATTGTTCCGCTCAAAAGTGCAAGTCCAAAACATTTTCCGACCGGGGATTGGAAACCAGCGTCGTTGCGACTGAAGTCTACATTACGCACCGCTTACACCACTTGCCAGGCATTTTTTCTGACTACTGTGAACAAAATAATAGATAACATCCTAAACCAAACCGAGCGCACCACTAATACGATGTTACAGCCTGGACATGAGAGTCTGGTCGATGACCTGTTTTCCAGTCTAATCGACGCTAGGGTGTGCATCTGGACGTAAAGCAATGGCCTTCCAGACGTTGGTATCTGTACTCCTCTGTCGCTGCCCTGCTTTATTTACTTGGAATCACCCTCTCTAGTAAGTACACAGTCTGCACAGTTTTTAGATATAGATGTATCATTTCCACATTGAAAAGGGTTGTGACAGGAAAGTAAGTTCGTTTTCTCACGTATACGTGGAATTGGTTAAGTTATTTTGTATATTACTATCTGGTATTTTGAATTGCCCGTGCATGAATCTATAATAATAACGGCCTGGCACTGCTCTGCTGAAAGAGGAGACACCTTTTTTTTAGTTTTTAAGTTAAAGTTTAAAATATGTTATGTTTTTCATAGTTCAAACTATTTTTTAGCACATTAGAATTCTTAGGTCAGACTGTCCAACAAACTTGTGTTAAAAAAAGGTTAAGATTCTTGAGTTTTAAAATAATATTCAATTATTATCAAAGTACTGATATATTTCACCATGGTTAATAAACTGCAAAAAAAGACAACCCTATTGAGTAAATAAGTTTAAAAAACGGCGGATCTGCTTTATGATTTGGGACACTCCCATCATTTAGACTCCTGTGATGTCATCAGTTGGAGTTGAGTTCAGGCATGTCGGGACATGTGGGAACCTGTGGGACATAGGGCACACAGATGTTACCTGTGCAGGAAAGTGAGTTTACGTGTTCATGTATTGCTTTGTTTAATAAATGGATTTAATGTGATTCCCAGGTCTTCAATGTCAGAGACTTTCACTTCTTCTCACTGTGGGCTGTATAAATGAGCCACTACAAGTTGTTATTTTTGTATTGTTAGCTGCAATATTAATATTCCATTCAACTGCTGGTTAGCAAATTCTAAACGAATATATACAAAAAACTCCGGGCAAAGTGGAGATTTTTGAAAACTCAGAATCAGAATCAGAATCATTTTTATTGCCACGTAAGTAACAGGAGGTCACAGACTTGGAAATTGCTTTGGCTCAGTGCAACAGTCAAAAAGAGATAATAAAAATAAGAATAAAAAACACTTCTAAAGAATAAATTTAAATTTAAAATAGAGTTACAGTTACTATTTACAATATACAAGTGCACATGGTGCACACAATGTAAGGTGACAGCAGTACAGTGAAGTAAAGTGACGTATGATGGGCAGTAAAGTGACTTTATAAAGGGCGGGGGGACAGGTTAAGAAGTGTTCAAGAGTCCAACAGCAGTGGGGAAGAAACTGTTCTTGTGGCGGGAGGTTCTAGTCCTGATGGACCGCAGCCTCCTGCCTGAGGGGAGTGGTTGGAATAGTCCATGTGCAGGGTGAGAGGGGTCGGCTGTGATACGACCAGCCCGGCCTCGAGCTCGGGCGACGTACAGGTCCTGCAGCGATGGAAGGCTGCGGCCGATCACTTCCTCTGCAGAGCGCACAATGCGCTGTAGTCTCTGTTTGTCCCTGACTGTGGCTCCAGCGAACCACACGGTGATGGAGGAGGTGAGGATGGACTCGATGATGGCCGTGTAGAACTGCACCAACATCTGTGCAGGCAGCTTGGCTTTCCTGAGCTGCCGCAGGAAGTACATCCTCTGCTGGGCCTTCTTGATGAGGGAGCTGATGGTCGGCTCCCACTTGAGGTCCTGGGTGATGGTGGTGCCCAGGAAACGGAAGGACTCCACAGAGGTGATGGGGGAGTCCATCACGGAGGGTGGGGGCGGGGGGACAGTGCTCTTCCTGAAGTCCACAATCATCTCCACTGTCTTCTGGGCGTTCAGCTCCAGGTTGTTACCACTGCACCAGGACACCAGCCGGTCCACCTCCCTCCTGTAGGCGGACTCATCGTTGTTGGAGATGAGTCCAATGAGGGTGGTGTCGTCCGCGAACTTGATCAGCTTCACGGAGTCGTGGCTGGAGGTGCAGTGGTTGGTGTACAGGGAGAAGAGCAGGGGAGAAAGAACACAGCCCTGTGGGGCTCCTGTATTTATAATCCGAGAGTCCGAGACATTCTTCCCCAGACGCACTCGCTGCTTCCTGTCCGTCAGGAAGTCAGTGATCCACCTGCAGGTGGAATCGGGCACGTTGAGCTGGGAGAGCTTGTCCTGGAGCAGGGATGGCAGGATTGTGTTGAAGGCAGAGCTGAAGTCCACGAACAGGACCCTGGCGTAGGTCCCCGGGGAGTCCAGGTGCTGTAGGATGTGGTGGAGGGCCAGGTTAATGGCGTCGTCTACAGATCTGTTGGCTCTGTAGGCGAACTGCAGGGGGTCCAGGAGGGGGGAGGTGAGGGACTTGAGATGGGAGAGAACCAGGCGTTCAAATGACTTCATGACGACAGACGTAAGTGCTACAGGTCTGTAGTCATTGAGTCCTGTGATCCTGGGCTTCTTCGGGACGGGGACAATGATGGAGGATTTGAAGCAGGCCGGGACATGGCAGGACTGCAGAGAGGTGTTGAAAATGTCCGTGAACACAGGAGTAAGCTCACTGGCGCAGTGTCTCAGAGTGGCCGGAGACACGTGGTCCGGGCCAGGAGCTTTGCGGGGGTGCAGCCTCAGGAAGAGTTGTTTAATCTCTTTAGCGGCTATTGTTAGGCTGGGGGCAGGGCTGATGGGTGGGTCGTTAGAGTAGTGGGGGGTGGGGGAGGGAGAGGTGTCAGGGGCAGCATCAAAGCGACTGAAAAATAAGTTCAGATCGTCAGCTAGCTTGTGGTCATCAGCACAGGGGGGGGCTTTGGGTTTGTAGTTGGTGATCTCCCGTAGGCCCCTCCAGACAGAAGCAGTATCGTTGTTACCAAACTGCTCCTGTAGTCGTTCTCTGTGCCGGGACTTGGCTGCTTTCAGTTCTTTCCTGAACTGATATTTAGCTGCTTTGTAGCCGCTGCGGTCCCCCTCCCTGAAAGCAGACTCCTTTGCTTTCCTGAGCTGCCGGAGTTTAGCAGTGAACCAGGGTTTGTCGTTGTTATAGATGACCCTGGTCCTTGTTGGAATGATGCTATCCTCACAGAAGTGGATGTATGACGTCACAGTGTCCGTATATTCATCCAAGCTGTCTGTGGCAGCTCTGAAAAGGTCCCAGTCTGTAGATTCCATGCATGCGCGCAGCTCTTCCACAGCTTCATCAGACCACACTTTGGAGCTCCTCACTGCAGGTTTCGAGAGCTTTAGTCTCTGTCTGTAAGCAGGAACCAGATGTATCATGGAGTGATCTGAGAAGCCGAGGGCTGGCTTGGGAACAGCGCGAAAAGCTCCGCGCACGGTGGTGTAACAGTGATCCAGAGTGTTCTCCTCTCTGGTCGGGCATTTGATAAACTGTCTGTATTTGGGTAATTCCTGGCTCAAGTTTCCCTTATTAAAATCCCCCAGGATAATAATCAGAGAGTCCGGGTATAAGCGTTCCATACACAGTACTTGCTCTGCGAGTGCGTGCTGAGCCTCGCGCGCGTCCGCGCATGGCGGTATGTAAACAGAGGCAAGAATGAATGAAACAATTTCCCGCGGAGAGTAATATGGTTTACAATGAATGAAAAGATATTCCAGAGCAGGAGAGCAGTGCTTGGAGATCACTGTCACATCGTTACACCAGTTTGTATTGACGTAGAAACAGAGCCCTCCGCCTCTGCTCTTCCCTGAGAGCGCACAATGGCGATCCGCGCGAAACAGCCCAAAGCCCTGCAGCTCCAGAGCGCAGTCCGGGATCCGCTCATTTAGCCAGGTCTCAGTGAAGCAGAGGACACAGGATGTGGCGAAGTCCTTGTTTCTTCTCATGAGCAGGCTGAGTTCGTCCATCTTATTGCCCAGTGAGCGTACGTTGGAGAGAAAAATGCCGGGGAGAGCCGTGCGCGCTCCTCTCCTCCTAAGACGCACGAGCAGGCCTCCTCGCTTTCCTCTTTTACGGGCCCACACTTTTTTGGCTAGAACATGAACTAAATCAGCCGCAGATGCCAAGAAAACAGGCAATAGGTCCATGGGAACGGTGGGTCGGATGTTCATAAGTTCCTCACGGGTGTAGGAACAGCCAGATGCACAGTTAAAAAGTAAAAACAAAAGAAAAAGAGAGCAGCAAAGAGCCATGTCGACCGTACGAGGCGCCATCTTGAAAAAGAGAATCATTAATGCATTTGTGTGTAGACAGAGATAACCAGAGTTTTGCGTTCTCGCACGCCACAGTACCCCCCTAAATTCCTCTGATCACTGAAGCATGGATCATACTACCTTAAAAATTGTCCGCTGTGAGATGCTCGCAGCAGCGAACATCCTCGCTCCACATCAGAGAGCAGCAAAGTGATCGCAGGGACTCACGCTCGAAAACAACCAAACCAGGACTAAACCAGGACTAAACCAATACTAAACCAGGACTAAACCAGGGCTGAGGACGGGGCCAGTGCTTGTAAACATACGTCTTACTCTTTACTCTGAGTGTCTTCTATGACTGTAAAAGTGCCGCTACCGGCGTCTGCATCAGAACTCCGCCCACTTCTGTGTTTTTCCCCAACGCAGGACAGGACGTAAGAGACGCACATGTTTGGAATGTTACAAATGTGACTGATAACGCAGATGTGTGGATGCAAATTATTTTATAAACGGAGGAGGGGAAATATTTGGATTTAAAAAAAACAGGCATGGCACATGGACATGGCACCACAGTCAAATGACATCTGTGTTTTACTCAGTAATGTTTTACTGACACTTAGGTGACTGCACATGCGCAAACAACCGCGCTCAGTGCAGGAAAGCAAAACCACGACAAACTTGTCAGCGAGTTACCACCAATTTTCCGGACTATGCATCCCTGGCCGATTCAATTCAGTGCAAGTCATAAGAGTAAACTCGGGTAATGACAAAACATTTACATAGGTAATTGTGTTGTGTTGTGCTATATTGGCTCATGCTGTTTTGCATGTACATAAACATACATTGTAGATATAAAGAATATTTTTTGAAATATATGATTTGCATTTTTGTAGTAGGTAGATCATTTTGACTTGATCCTTTTATAAGTAGCTCGCATGCTGAAAAAGTGTGAGCACCCCTGGTATAGCACAATTCATACACAAGGCAACTCAAAGTGCTGAACAAAATAAGAAAGCATTAAAATCATAAATAATCACAGAACATGAAAAAGAAAGATAAAAATATAAAATCCCTCAGTTGTATGCACACCTAAACAGAACTGTTTTTAACCTGGTTTTAAACATTGTCAGAGAGGAGGCCTGTCTCACATCTTCAGGAAGATTGTTCCAGATTTTAGCAGCATGAATCTGAAAAGTAGCCTCCCCATGTTTAGTTCTGACTCTGGGCACTAACAGGAGTCCAGTCCCTGTGCTCCTCAGAGTCCGTGCTGGTTCATATGGGATTAACATGTCACTAATATATTTTGGTGCAAGGCCATGGAGAGACTTGTACAAAACATAAACAAAGCTGCTCTCAAAACTAAAACACAAATATTAATATAAATATTGTGAAATGCCATTTACAACGTACTATTGTAAATATTTAATTTGCACTATGAAAAACTCACCGTTACATTTAAGTTAGTGACAGATGTACAGTTAAAACTGAGTGAGTATTAAAGGACAGTGTTTTAAAGGAAGTTTTAAATAAATGTGTTTATGTGCACAAAAAGTTGGACTTTGTATTGATTTCGAGTATTTTTGTAGATAATCCTCTGGTCCGGCAGACCAAAATGAGTTTGACATCCCTGATAGAAGCCAATGGAGTTGCACATTCAATAACTTAGGGTGGGAAGGTTCTTGTTGCAGTGAATAGAGTGGTGAGAGGTAAGAATGTAAATGGAAGGGTACAGAAGATTCATGTGTATTGATATGGTATGGGCATATGTAGAGAATGGATGAAAAGAGATCGTTGTGCTGTATGTAATAAAGTTTAGAAGGTGCCCAATTTCAAAATGAGTTTGATCCCTGTGGTATGTAAATTCCCTCCCTCCTTAACTTTTTTGTAAAGAATTTATTATTGTCAATAGGCTTCTGTTCCTTCTCTTTTGTCCACAATACTTGTTGGTCCAAAACTGACTGGTGGTAGGATGCACTTAAAACAAATGACTGTGTGCTTTCAGATTAAAAGTTTAGACCTTCTGTTGACAATAATGACCTTTTAACAAGCAATGCACAATTTACCCAAGGTGTCATAATGGACAGTGAGTGTTTGAGAAAGAAGTGTGATTAATGATGAAACAGTTAAAAGCACATCCCTCATTGACCTCCTGCAGCAGCTCTGATTTAATGGCAGCTCATGATAGCGTTTCAGTTTAATTAGACCATTTAAAGGTTAACTGCCAGGACTTCGCCCACAATAACCGGTAACCCATCGTTCACAGCTCCATCTACAGTCTCATTAGTGAACACTGTGTTCAGGTACATCTCTCCTGCGCTACTTCAGCCTTGTGTTCAAACAACAGGCTTCAATCCCCACATGAATCAAGATGCAGTATTCCTCTTTTCATTGACGTCGGTCCTTTACATCTCAACAAACAGAAATGGTGTGTTTGGATCATGAGCTGACATTAATGTGTTGAACACATTAATGTCAGCCACATGTAGAGTTCTCATGGTTTTTCAGAAAAATTACCCCATCTTATTGCCACTCAGGTGAGCTCATTATCCTATTGTGGGGGGTCCTTAGTACAGACACTAGTAATTCATATCCACTGCTGTGATGTGTCACCAGGCATTCATTAATGCATGCAATTAGAGCTGCTTATTATACTTTTAAATAACATATAACATTACTAGCGTTGTTACTCTAGATCACTCCAGCAATAGTGACTAAATAGCAGAAGTATTTGTAAAATATATAAATAAATGATTGTGTGATCAGCAGCGCTGATTGGTCAAAGCACGCGCGAGCCCCTCTGTGCACGTGCATGAGCGTCACACATCAGTGGGGGAGGGTCCCAGCTCAAAAGTGGCCAAAATGACGTGCGCTGACATGCTTGCAATACCACCCCGGGCCGATGGGGGTGGACCCAGAAGTAGAATTAGCCAATGCTAACATACAGCATTGGCAGACCTCTCAAAAACGTCTTTACAGGATGGACCAAAAGTTGGCTCTTGGCCCAAAGCTCCATTCCACATGTGTGTCAATGCTGAGGGGGGTGGATTTTTTTTGTCCACTCTAGTTTACTCGCTGTGAATTTTTTAAGTCTCTCGTTCAAATGAATGGAGCTGCGCCGGCTGACGCATGCGCAGATGCGTTTTTTTACCATTTTCTTGTGGGCGGGACCACTCGCGGCCATTTTGGATTGCTCCAGTAGAGCATATTTTTTGGCCCATTAGTTAGAACGGCGGAGATAGGCGTGACTCTGTCGATTAATATATACAGTCTATGTCACACATGCGTGTTTGCGCAAAGCATCATGGGAGCTCGTCCACTGCGTAGAATCGGGAGGACCAGATGATGCCCAACTATGGGCGAGTTCAGCTAATCTCTCTGTCCCCTTGGCTGTCCCATGCGCTACTGAGCACAAGCCATTCATTTGAATAGGGCGTCATCTTGGATCACCGGGGCTTGAGTCCGAGTCACAAGGTAATTTTGAGTTCATCACGTCTAAAAAAGTGACATTATATGAAGCTGCTGGTGCAGATATAGGCCCTCTCCAAGCTACAACAGAAGTCGCACATACCCCCACGTCAAGCCAGTTCGAGCGAAGCTTTTCCGTACAAACAACAAAACACGCAACAGGCTGTTTGAAGACTGTCGCTTCGGTACATACATCCTAGACCTAAACTCCTGTTTGTGGTTGAAGTCAGACCCTATCCAAACTGCTCATATGTTGTTTGTACACTCAGGGCTGTGACCCCGAAGCTGGAGGAATGGTTACAGCGGATCCCTGGAACAACCTCGGACATCTCGGTCCAGAAATGTGCAGTGCTAGGAACAGCAAAGATACTGCGCAGAACCCTCAAGCTCCCAGGCCTCTGGTAGAGGACCCGAGCTTAGAGAGGGATAACAGCCCGCGGAGGGCCAAAGGTGAGTGGACCCTTTTTTATTTTTTTTTGTATTATATATATATATGTAGTGGTACGCGCATACCCACTGGCGGCCAATCACGCTGGGGCGGAGCCTTGATTACGTGAACTAGTTTCACCTGTCGTGTCTCTCTCTGAATATTTCAATCTTGTGCGCCCTGCCTGAGTAAAGGGCACCTTCACGCTGCACTCTAAAACAGTGAGATCTTGATCCGACGAGCCTCCCCTTCAGAGTGGCCCCTTGAGTGGCCCCCCTCGGAGCGGCTCCCCTTCAGCGCGGCCCCCCTTCAGAGTGGCCCCTTGAGCGTTCCCCTTCCGAGTGGCCTTCTTCAGAGCCTCTCCTTTGGGGCCTCCACCTTAGTGACCACCCCTGGGCCACACTCACCCCGCGTTGTGGGCTGTCGTCTCCTTGGCCCTTAGACCCCCCTGAGGTCACTGTTATTTTGTTGGGTTGTATTTTTGGGGCTATAAACTCATTTTAATGTCTGTGCAAAAGTGAAAGTTTTAATGACTCGTTTAACTAAATTGTGAAAATAAAGAAATATTGTTTCATACTACTGTCTCTCGTGCTCTTCAGTCCTACGAACCTGTGTTTCCTTACTGCAGAGGTTATTTTGTGTCACTGCTTGTAACAAGTGGTTATTATTGGTCCTGGGGCCATCTCCCCAGGACCGTTGCTGTTATTTGGGCTATTATCTCAACTATTGATTATATTCTGTTGTACCCTACCTACCATATCACCACAGACACGTATGTCTGTATTTACCCACTAAGCAAGCCGACGTTGAATCAACGTAATTTGAACATCGGAATATAGGTCACTGGTGGGTGCAGAATGAAAGTTTTCTCGACGTCGTTTCCCGACGTCACCTCAACCTCCAAATGTTACGTTGATGGCACGTCAATTCAAGGTTTGAATGTGGTACGGAACCGGTCGGGTCTGACGTCCTATCAACGTCTCATATGACCAAAATATTGACGTTTATATGACGTTCGTTTTCAGTCGTTCCCACTAAGCAAGCAGATGTCAAAACTATGTCATTTCAACGTCATCTGGACGTTCATTCAAGGTTGCAATGTGGTACAGAACCGGTCGGGTCCGACGTCCTATCAACGTCTTATATGACCAAAATATTGCCTTCATATGACGTTCGTTTTCCGTCGTTCCCACTAAGCAAGCAGATGTCAAAACTATGTCATTTCAACGTCATCTGGACGTTCATTCAAGGTTGCAATGTGGTACAGAACCGGTCGGGTCCGACGTCCTATCAACGTCTTATATGACCAAAATATTGCCTTCATATGACGTTCGTTTTCCGTTGTTCCCACTAAGCAAGCAGATGTCAAAACTATGTCATTTCAACGTCATCTGGACGTTATCTGGACGTTCATTCAAGGTTGCAATGTGGTACAGAACCGGTCGGGTCCGACGTCCTCTCGACGTCTTATATGACCAAAATATTGACGTTTATATGACGTCCATTTACAGTCCTATTAACCTCTGCAGAATCACTCACTGGTCGAGACATACTTTTTGCAATAGGCAAGGCAAGTTTATTTGTATAGCACAGTCAAAACAAAAGGAAACTCAAAGCACTGAACAAAAGATAGAAACAATCAAACAAGGCATTACAATTATAAATATTGACAGTAAATTAAAAAGATACAAATAAAATCTCTCATAAAATCTCTCAGTTGAAGCAGAAACAGAAGTGTTTTAAACCTGGATTTTAACATTGTCAAAGAAGAAGCCTGTCTCACATTTCCAGGAAGACCGTTCCAGATTTTAGCCTTGTGAATCTGAAATGCAGCTTTATCATGTTTAGTTCTGACTCTGGGCAATAAACGATAAACACAGCATTCAAAAATCATTAGAACAACTGTAGTAGTAGATCAAGTAGATCAAACTGGATTTATGAAAAATCGACATTCTTCTTCCAACATTCGGCGCCTTCTCAGTATTATTCTTTCTCCTGCATCCAGTGAGACCCCAGAAGTAGTGGTCTCGCTGGATGCAGAGAAAGCCTTTGATCGAGTTGAATGGACATTCCTGTTCGAGGCTCTAAAATGTTTTAATATCGGCCCAAAATATATATCCTGGATAAAGCTTCTATACTCGTCTCCCAAAGCATCAGTCATAACAAACGGATCTAGATCACAATTTTTTAAGTTGGGCAGAGGGACACGCCAAGGCTGTCCTCTCAGCCCACTACTTTTTGCCCTGACATTAGAGGTCCTCTCAATCGCACTTAAATCTGAAACAAAATTTAAAGGCATTGAAAGATTTAATACAATTAATAAAATTTCCCTATATGCAGACGACTTATTGCTTTTCATATCCGATCCTATTTCTGTAATCCCACATATTGTTAAATTACTGAATAGATTTGGCCCCTTTTCTGGATATAAATTAAACTTTGGCAAAAGTGAATGTTTCCTTGTGAATGAGCATGCTAATCAAGTTGATCAAAAACACCTTCCATTTAAAATATGTTCAGAAAAATTCAAATATTTAGGGATCTTTATATCCAAGAGTATGACTGAGTTATACAAAAACAATTTCCCATCAATAATAGATAAACTTAAAGCAGATCTGCATAGATGGGATAACCTACATATTAGTCTCGTTGGCCGAGTTAATTGTATTAAAATGAATGTATTACCAGCTTTTTTATATCTTTTTCAATGCTTACCAATTCACTTATCAAACTCCTTTTTTAAGACGGTAAATACGTTAATCACCTCATTCTTGTGGAAAGGCAAAACACCCAGGATAAAGGCAGAGTTCTTACAGAGACATACCTCAAACGGCGGTTTAGCGCTCCCAAACTTAAAACACTATTACTGGAGTGCCAACTTCACACAAATACTAATGTGGATGCAAGATCAATCATTAAGTTTCTGTGAACTAGAAGCCAAATCCTGCTCCACCTCTTTAATGGCACTAGTTACATCCAAAATGCCTGTTAACATCAACCAATTCACTTCTAACCCAGTGGTTGCATCCACATTAAAGATCTGGTATCAGTTCAGACGCACATTACATTCCCAGGACATGTCTATTCATAGCCCTATCTGTAATAACTATGCTTTCTCCCCCCCAAATTCAGATGGAGGCTATTCTACCTGGCACAAACTTGGCCTGATCAGAGTAAAAGACCTCTACATTAAAAACATTTTTGTTAATTTTAATGAGATCTGCGAAAAACACAAACTTCCAAAATCTCATTTGTTTAGATACTTTCAAGTCCGAAACTTTGTTAAATTAAATTTCCAAACCTTTCCTAATGCCCCTTCCCCTACAATAACTGATTTTATTTTGGATGTCCCACCTATCAAAAAGGGGCTCATCTCAAAACTTAATTGTGTAATTTCAAAGGCTACTACGGGATCTCTGGAAAAAATGAAAACACAATGGGAAAAGGAACTCCATAAGACAATGAGTGTGGAAGATTAGTCTAATGCCTTAACGCTGGTAAATGACAGCACATCCTGTAGCCGGCTTAACCTAATTCAATTTAAAATTATCCACAGACTGTACCTCACCAACCATAAACTTACAAAAATGTACCCAAATGTAAGTGATAGCTGTAACAGGTGCAACATGTCTCCGGCAAATATGTCTCACATGATATGGTCCTGTCCACATCTCCAGTACTACTGGACCATGATCAGTAAACATCTGTCAGAGTCCTTAAACATATCACTACTACCATGTGCTGAACTAGCAATCTTTGGTGTCTTACCTGAGAGCCAAAAGACCCATCAGAAGAGCATTGCATTTGCAACACTACTCGCACGTAGAAGAATTGTTCTAGAATGGAAATCAACAACAGCTCCGAAAGTATCCACATGGCTTAAAGATGGAGGGGGAGGGATAAAATGTATTTACTTTTGTATTCTTGTTTTATTTTGAAATGTTACCTCTCTACTTGGTGTGGAATATAATAAATTACAATTAAAAAAAAAAAAGATGTGAAAAAAAAAGAACAACTGTAGTAGAAGGATATCAGTCATTATTGCAAATGGAGCTGCATTAAAAATCATGTTTCTCTACATCAAAGTACAAGTTAAAGCACACAGGGCACAGTGTTATGAACACTACTGTACTGAACAGTTCATGCCAAAGTAAAAAAACATGATTGTAGCGCCTATGTTTGGATCAGTATTAAAACAGGCACAAGCTACACTCTAGGTTCCCCAGATGTAAAAACACAATCTGAAAGGCAGAAGAATGCATTTATTGAATGTTGATGTTCCAACATATGTCCTCTCTTGGTCTTCAGTCTCATTATAAGGTCCAAGCACAGCACCTGAAAATGTGGAACATGTTTAGTTTCAACATAATGTGGCAAAGTGATATAACAACACATAACTTTCTATTAATGCCTCAAACCACTCGATCCATCACCATGTGATACAAACCTTGGCACTGCACTAGCTCGAGACACTGGAAGACACTCCGTCTGAGAAACTTGGGATAAGGCTTTGGTCATTGGAGTAATTCCATGTAAAAACAATTGCAAATGTGCATTTGTTTTGCACATGGACACAAATGAGCCCTGAAAGCTACTTACCCTGTATTACTCTACACAAGTTGCATTTCCGAGGGGGCATTTTCCCCTTGTTGCTCTTTTCCCTCATCTTGAGTGAGTTGCTGAACAATCTGAGAAAAAGATAGATGTTTTCAACGAGAATACACCAAATAATGGTTTATTCTAAAAACAACATAATAATACAGAAGAACAATCAATGTGTGAGAGTGTGATTCTTACCTTTGAACACCTTCAACACAGTCTGACACCTGTAAGACTCAAACACACATGACACATTAGGAATACACACAGAACATTAATTATTGCAACAATCATGAAATTATACTCTATGGATTTTCTATGGATATGGCACATACTTGTTGCCTCGCTTATGTCAGTGTGCCCCAGGGCAGCTGTGGCTACAGTATTAGTTTATCACCACCGTGTATGGAGTGAATGAATAATGACATGTGAAGCGTCTTTGAGTGTCCAAAAAAGCGATATCTAAAACCGATGCATTTCATTATTATTCAATTGTAAAGAGAAAAAAATACAAGCTCCAACTCAGTGTTGCAAGAGCAGCCTGCTTCAGAAAGAGCTACACGTGCTCTGGAGCGTTGTATTGTTTTCCCACCACTACAATTTGTACATTCTGTGCAGCAAGTAAAGCGTGCGCATGCGTGCTAATTTAAAAAGGTGTGTCTTACGCCTGCTTTGCAAAATATGGTAATAAAGTTTATGTGCGTAAACTTAAATTATTCCTGTTTTTCAGAGTGTAGCCTAAGTGCGAGTTTCCAGGACATTGTCTATGTTATCAAGATGTTCTGAAACAACCAAAATCAAAATTTCTGTCCACAATGCCTTGACTATCGTAATAACTCAAGTCGCAGATCTTCCACCCGGAAGGTACGGAAGCTTGTTAGGTTCACTTGTGAGTGTTTTTTTTTTTTTTTTTTCGCTGGTATCATGTTATTTCATGATACTTTCATGAAATAACATGATAAATATCATGTTATTTCATGATTGTGACAAAGTGAGTCTTACAACTTACACACAGGTTCTGTCAAATACACTCTCATATCCCGGGCCTTGTTTGTGTAAGTTTGTCAGTTCCACATACTCACTCATTCACATATATACATTCCATTTGCAGCAGTTGGCTTTGTTAAAAACACCAAACACTATAGTAAGGTTTAAACATGTTTATTCATTTGTCTAGAGGGCACTTTGCTTCTAACTTACCTGCTCCATGCAGCATCAGATTAAAGGGGACGGCCGCAGAGCATTTCCTGGTTTTAACCCCTCTGTCTAGCTCCACCCATTTAAAGGAGGGGTTTGATAACTAACCTGGTTTAGGGGTTTAATGTTGAGTTGCATCATTGTTGTTTAACTTTGTGCAGGCTTTGTTACTGTCTGGGCAGTAATTGCTTCTTGTTTATGTTTACAGATGTATATTAGTGTATATATAAAAGCATATTCTTTTTGTTACAAGTTTTGGAGCCTTTGTTTTGTTCTTCTGCCACTTTGACCACTCTTGCTACACTACCTCACAATGATACACAATCATGTTATTTCATGATACCAATTTATAATGTTATTTCATGATACCAATTTATAATGTTATTTCATGATACCAATTTATCATGTTATTTCATGATACCAATTTGTCATGAAATAACATGATGTTGTAAGAAGAAGAAGCTATCAGCTTCTTCTGATAAATTGGTATCATGAAATAACATGATAGTTGTGTTTCATGAAATAACATGATAACTTGGTATCATGAAATAACATGATAGTTTTGTATCATGAAATAACATGATATTTATCATGTTATTTCATGAAAGTATCATGAAATAACATGATACCAGCGGGAAAAAAACACGCACAAGTGAACCTAACAAGCTTCCGTAGGAAGGTGATAAAGAACAGATGTAGTGGAAAATAAAGTGGATTTGTTTAGTGCTAAAACTATGCTGTAGATAAATATATACGTGCAACGTGGTTGTTGACACAGTCTGTGTCCTTTTACTACCTTGATGTGTGAAATGTGTTTAAAAATAACTACGAGTTACTTAGGGTTAGTTACTTTGAGCCAATGTGACGGGCATGTCGGGCTGTTGTCATGACTACCAGAATGTTGAATACTGGGCTGGACAAGAAAGACTTCACTCAAAGCTATAATAAAATAAAATCTGAACAAACTGCCGATTTATGGATCCTGTCGGCAGCTGGAACTTTTGATTATTTTAAATTCAACTGATTCCTACTGTACAGAATATCAATGTGCTGTTCAATCAATAAATTACTTTTAGGGGTCACATCAGGTCATACTCACATCCATGGCTTTCGGGAACAGGTAATCATTGAAAAAGTCACACAGAGGACATCTTTATTGGAAGCTCAACAAACAGACAGACATCAAGCGCCATGCGATTAAGAGTCTACATCCACTTTCAAGCTGCTTTAAGCTAGCCTGGCTAGCCAACTGTAAACCACGGACATTTATAATTTCCCTACATGTACGTCTGGGTCTGCTTCCTGTGAAGGCAGTTACATCAGTGGACATACATTTGCTCAATGGAGAAAATCCAGACCTTAATACGAAATGAAATGTACAATGGTATGGCAGGATTGTAAATTAAACTCCCATTGTTCACTGTTCATTCTCATTTTAGTTAAAGGTTATTTAAAGCATAAAAGGGCGACGCTACGGAAAAGGCTATCTGCTGTTGCATAAGACTTAGGTGCTGTGTGATGGGTGAAAAGAGCAGTACCAGCGGTGATGCACAAACACCGCAAGGAAATATTGCCTCCGAGAGCCAGACAGCCATTAGAGATAATAGTGTGATTGACAGAATTTCACAGCCTATTATTTAACTGTCTGGTGTGCTCTCTCTGAGTTTTCTATGAGTCACTCAGCAAAAGCAAAATTCATGCTGTTTCACATCAACAACAAAATGTGATTGTTATGCCCAAGAAATGGCTTTTTTACGACAAGTCTTTCTCTTGACATTGAGTACATTGAGAACAAACAGATGCACCTTTCCATGATGAAGAACACACATCCAACGCAATTCAGTTGGAAAGCTTAAGTTAAACATTGCTATAATAATAGGCTGTTAAGCAATTATTTCAATACATAAAATAAACTCATTATTCCCAGTGACATTGACATCAAATTATCTATTTGTGAAGTTATTTATAACTCGTCTATTGTAAATTTTGCTCTGATTTACTATGAAATTGTGGGTGTCTAGACTGTTTTAAATCTTGGTTGTTGATTTGGTACTTGTTTATTACCTCTTTAATCCATTTTTGTCCACGCCATGCGCTGAAATCATTTAACACAGCTCTGAGTATTTAATCCCCTTTAATCATGGTCACGCACCCAATTTAAATTAGATTATTAGATTTCCCACAACACTCACAGAATATCTGGGGAAGGACCACTTCATTGAGAGCCAAATTGTCAGATTACATATCTGACAAACCTTATTACTGTGATAACGGACCTCTCAAAGCAATAATGACCGCCGCCCTTTGGGAACGCACTCTGTGCTTGTACTTCAGGTGTGTAAAATACTAAGATTACTCTGGACAGTAGTTTGCACACTTTCAGCGCCTGTCACTTATTACTTTTGTCTCCGAGAGAGAAGCTATCGAGACTAGCCACGCTCAATAACACAAATATCAATCAATCAACACATTAAAGGTTAATCGGAGAATACATTATACATATACATTCTTACATACACAAAGGTTTTCAGAATTATCGGTTAACGTTTTCATGAAAAAAATACTGTTTTAATGCATCAATAAGAGATCGTGGTAAACCTGGAAGTAACTATTTACATTAGTAAAACATTTTAGGACACATTTGCAGAGGATCTGATTATGGATTTAGGTTAAAGGAGCTAGACCCGTTTCTGCAAGGTTTGAATTTTTAGCACCGCCCCAACTCGCTCACAGGCTTCTCATTTCCCCTACGCTCTCTTCCCACGGAGCCATCTAGTGTAATTTGCGATCTGATACATATGCTAATATTAGCATTAGCGCAACTTCTTGTAAGCTGTACAACAATCACTGGTGAAATGGTACAAAAGCAACGAACTACTAACACAATATATAGTAAAAGAATACCGCTAGTTTTGAATCAGAATGTATTAATATAAACATTAGAATATATTAGAGTATTTCATTATAATTTATCATACAGCTCACAGCAGCAGCACTCCATTGACTTGAATGTATTTTCAAAACGTTCTACCGATAATTTTTTCTTGATAACAGAACTCTCAAACCAATGATGACCGCTGCCCTTTGACAATGCAATCTCTGTTTGTAATTCAGGTGTGTAAAATACTAACATTACTCTGCAAGTACGAGCTTTCAGCGTGTGTCACTAACTACTTCTATCTGTGCAGAGAAGTAGTTAGTGACACGCGCGGCACGGTGGCTGAGTGGATAGCACTCTTGCCTCTCAGCAAGAAGGTCCTGGGTTGGAATCCCGGTTGGACCAGGGTCTTTCTGAGTGGAGTTTGCATGTTCTCCCTGTGTCTGCGTAGGTTTCCTCCGGGTGCTCCGGTTTCCCGGCATGTGCCTCCTGTACTGGCACCCCCACTCCCAACAATAACAATTGTAAACCGCTTTGAGACTCCGATGTGCAGTGAAAAGAGAGCTAGCTGAGCTAGCCACGCTCAATAAACAAATACCAGTCAGTCAACACCTTTTAAATATTAGAGTATCAGAGAATACATTACACATGTACATCCTTAACACACATACACTGAAGTTTTCAGAATTTGTTGTTAACGTTTTCATGACAAAAATATTGTTTTAATGTGACAAAAAGCGATCGCGATAAACCCGGGAAGTAACCATTAACATGAAACGAACATTTTAGGACACATTTGAAGAGCATCTGATTATGGATTTAGGTTGGGTATATAAATGGGTGACCGCTGATGTTCAGAATTCTTTGTTCAGTTTTCATGAAGTTACAGGGAGTTAACCATTTTATTTGCAGTCATTAAATACATTTCGAATTATAAGGGCTGTCTAATATTTGTTCGGATATAGGTATTTTTATTTTAGAATTCATTTTTGAATTTCAAAGTCAAAGCCCTAGTATTTACCAGCGCTGTAGAGGCTAGAGGACGCAGGCTGGTTCTGTGAGTGGAGGAGAATGAGCTGCCCGCTAAGTCTCTACTCAGCACTTTTCACGGCCTAATTTCATACACAAGCTGAATCAATGAGCTCAAGTTTTCAATTAAATTACGGATTATAATAAAACTTGTATGTAGTAATACACATTTTTATGAACTACTTAGAAAAAAAATTGGGTATAGTGTGACGCACACAAAATGTGCAGTCACATTTTATGGTGTTTTAGTTTAAGATATTCTTTATTTTAACCTCAAAAGTAGCTCCTTTATTAGTGTAGTAATGTGTTTTTGTTTGTTTAGAAGTAATTTTCACATTTGCGGGTGCGCCACCAGGGGGCAGTGTCGTGAGTAGTAGCAGGACTTTCCACCAGGGCCCATCCATGGATCTATTATATTAACTGGATAGGGTATTACTAGCTTGTAGCTGAATAACTCACGTGCTCAGGGGATTCTCGCGGTACTGCAGACTGAACCAGACTAAATTCACGTGGGCTACCCAGAAATTTTCCCCATAGAACTCAATGCATATTAAAACAGCTCAACCTCAGCTGACAGAGAACCTACAGCTTTAATAAAGGTTGGATTTTGTGGGGATTTTAGTGTCCCTTGTCATCCTGAACTTTTTTTCTTCTTAAATCCTTCGGTTTTGTTTAAATCCACACTTTAGTGCCACAAACTCTGCTCGTCTGGCTCTCGCTCTAACTCCCGCTCTGATGAACTGCTCTGATTGGTCAGAGCGCAGCCGAGCCCCTCTGTGCACGTGCGTGAGACCCGGTGTGTGACCCACACACGCGTGTTTGGCGCAATGCAGTATGGGAGATCATCCACTGCGCAGAACCGGGAGGACCAGACGATGCCCAAATACAGGCGAGTTTCCCATAGATCTTTGCGAGTTTCAGGCGACTTCCGCTAATCTTTCAGCCCCCATGCCGTCACAAAGCGCCACTGAGCACAACCATTCATTTGAATAAGGCGCCATCTTGGATCGCCGGGGCTTGGGCCCATCTTGGAGAGTCTTTGGTCCGCTCCATTTTATAACATGAAGCGAGGCTGCACTGAACGGATGCTCATGCTGTCGTCTCTTTCATTTGTCCTGTTTATTCAGGTAATATAATGTAAAACACATTGAAAAGTACATACAAGATGACTGTATATTGTTTTGGTAGTAGATCGCCATTTTTTCAGTGTGTGTTTAGAGGTTTACACCACGTTAGACCACTGTTTTAGAGTTTAGCAGTTCACTAGGAGGGAACATGTGGTTTTGTAATGGCGGCGCCACCCTTGTAACATGGACTCGTGCGTAGTAAGCATGTAGTAACTTTTGAGATTTTGTTTATGCTCAGGAACCGTTTTTCTAGTTTGTTTATTGTGTGTAAAGTTTATTAAGAAAATGTGAAATATGTTTTAGAGCAGACCAGACTTACAACCATATATTAGATCCGTTTAGCTAGTTTTTCAAGTAACATAATGGGCTTGGTTATTGTATAAATGTATACAGAAGAACATATTTTAGTTAATATGCATTATTGGTATGTAGTTAAATGTGTGTAAGATAAGTGACCACATTGTAAGAGACCAGATATTGAAGTAACATGATTTTAGAATTGGAATAAATTAGATTAGAGACATAATTGATAGATAGTACATAAATTGAACATGTAAATTGTAATTGAATATTTTTGTTATTAAATAACATGAAGCGAGGCTGCACTGAACGGATGCTCACGCTGTCGTCTCTTTCATTTGTCCTGTTTATTCAGGAGTATTCTTCTGTGCGAGTCTGCCCCCTAGACCGGACCCGTAACAATAGCTTCTTTAAAGCTGCACTAACTTGGCTTTATTTTTGTATTAATTACGAAAATGCAATCCATATCCATGCAATGCATTGGAATATACGTCCTTTTGAAGAAAAAGTAGAGCAGATTTGTGCTGGCGTGTCATTTGATTTTAGATCGAGTTTTTGAGCAATAAGGGAGAGAATGTGTTTCGGGGCCCGATTGTGACCAATCACAGCGGACCACTGGCCCCCACTTTCTTGAGAAAAGCCACAGGTCTCTTGTTAGCACAGACAGCTGAGTTAGCACAACAAGCGGCGGAGGCTAACCTGAAACTCCAGTGTCTTCGTTCCCGGGTACTGCTTACACAGCAAAACAGCCATTCAAAAGAAAGTCTCGTCCTCTCCGCGTTTCCCGGTTCAATCATTCTATGGTCAAGACATCCACGATCAAATGTGCAATCCATACATGGATCTAGCCATGAGACGCTAGCTCTGTAAACAACAGTGGGTGTGGGGTAGTGGGGGGCGATAGCTTTGTGTTTGTGGGGGGCGATAGCTTCGTGTTTGCGGGGAGGGGAAGAAAAAGAGCGAGGCCAGCGAAACCGCTGCTTCAAAATCCCAAAGTCGGTTAGTGCAGCTTTAAGTTTATGTTTGGGTCACTCACCACTGATGCTCAGAATACTTTGTTCGCTTTTCATGTGGTTCCAGAGAGTTCTAGTTAGTTAGCTAGCAAAGCTGTTACCCGTCTAACCACGTCCCGGCGAAACCTTTAGGAAATAACTATTTTATATACGGTATATCATTTAAAAAAGAGTACAACTTTGAATATTAAGGGCTGTCTAAATTTAGTTCGAATTATATACAAGCTCGATGATTGACAGCCCTTGGCATCACTTGATTGGTTAAAGTGGACGGCATCATGGATTTTGAGCTATAGATAAGGGAAGGCGGGACTTGCCCGTAATATTATTATTCATAAATTACTTATTTTATATCAACATTTAAGGCCAGGTGGTCAATTTAATACAATTCTTAAAATTGGTAATTTATTTAGAGTTCCAGACTAGCACTTTAAATAGAAGGAAAAGTTAACTTTTATATAAATACTTTACATTTGTGAGAAAAGCCAGCATGAAAGAGGTCTGCATTCTCTTGGGTTTGATAAAACCTCTGAAATCAATGAGGCATTTTACTATGGCGCCAAAGCAGTGGATACTAATGACCTTGCTCCTTGAGCAGATTCAAAGAGCTCTATAAAATATGATTTATACCCTGTGAGCAGAAGACTGTGTCTCAATTAGTATAGAAATGAGCATGAAACACCTCATTAGTGCTTAAAGGGCCCTGGGAAGTGTGAAAACAATGATAAGATGTCTGAATTTTCTGATTGCTAAGTTGTGCCTTACTTTACCAGAACACAGCTGGTTGTGCCAGTGTTTTAACTGTGTGTTGAATGTGAGGTAAGACGGGGCATTTCTGATGGTTGTGGTATAGGAGCAGTAGTGGCACGGACAGAGAAGGAAGTTTGACCAAATGTGCTTTTCCTGAGGGGGGTGATACAGTCCCCCTTTGCTGCCCCCCTGGTCCTGGTGTAGGTGCTGTTTCTGATATTGATGAATTGACTGCAAGGTGGGGATGAAAGACCATGAAGATTGTATAGATCAGACAGAGATTGGATAACTTGACTATGTTTTCAAGAGTGAGAAGTTTGTGTTTGTGTAGTATGGAGCAGTAGGGAGAGTGATAGGGTTTCTTGTCCAGGGTTATAACAGTCCGTTGTAGAGTGAGTGCAGGGGTTTCAGAGCTGTGGTGTTTGGTAGGGACCAGGTGTTGTAAAGTGTTGTTAGCGTGACAAGGTGGACTCAATGCTGTTTTTAAAGACACACTGAATGCAATTTAAAAAGTCCTTAAAGGAGCATTATGTGAAAATCTGGCCAAAAGTGGAACTGCGGTCACAGTCAATTTTTTTAGTCCTCTCCCACTCTCCCTGACTCAGGTTGCCAGATACACACCAAAAATAGCAGCAAACACAAGGAATTGTTTTATCAGTTGTTTGTCTGCCTCCATTCACATTGCCATGACAGCTGTGCTAATGTTGAATGAATGTTTTTTTTTTTTATTTGGACATTTGAGATTTAAAACACTAAATAAAAGCAATGTAATTATACATTGATTATGCAAAATAAATAAGCAGTTGATGTCCAAAATAGGAGTGGGAAGAACGAATGTTGGAACATATTTCTTCCGCGTATCAACATCAGGGTTTCCTCCAGAGGACATTTACATGAGACTCAAATGAATGCGTTCAATTTACTAAATGGGTCAAACTCTAAAAAATGAAATAAACACATTTACCTGCCTTTAAATGATCCCTGATAGTCAATTGTCCAGACAGTTAAAATGTTGCTGGCTCAACACTTTTTAATTTTCCATGAACATAAAACTGTTGATTTTAGCTCCAGTTTCCCTGCTGCCATGAGCGATGCACTTGGCAAGCTGTCTTGTTATGTTTACCCCTCCTGTCAAAAAATTAGGAGTAATTTATGGCAGCACTTGGACATGGACAAGCAAATCAATTCTGTCATCAAAGCAATTTTCTATCATCTCAGAAAGAAAAGGCCAAATTCCACCCAGTGACTTTGAACAAGTTATTTGCCTTATTTCATCAAGGTTGGACTATTGCTACTCAATGCAATGTGGTTTGGATCTAAGCACCCTCATACGATCCAAAATGCTGTTGAATTCAGGGTTGATTTCAAGATTATGATGCTTTTAAATGTTCAAATGACTTTGCCCCTGTATACATGATGTCAGATCATTCAGTTCAACTCAAAACTCGAGGAGATAGGGCTTTTTCCGTTGCTTCTCCCAAACTTGTTGAACGGTCAAACTCTGCACGCTCCAGCTTCTCCTTCAATCTTCAATCTTAAATCTAGCCTTCAAGGCACAGTCGGGCGGCACGGTGGCTGAGTGGATAGCACGCTCCTGGGTTCGAATCCCGGTCGGACTAGGGCTACTTTCTGAGTGGAGTTTGCATGTCTGTCATGTGCCTCCTGTTTGGCGACCCCGCTCCCATCTCTGTGTGGAGTGAGAGGACAAGTGCCCAAAAATAACAATTGTAAACCGCTTTGTGACTCTGGTCTGTCCTGTGGCCTGGATCGTCGCCACAGGGGTGGGAAGATGGCCCGCGGTCAGAAGGGTTTCTTTTTTCAACTGTGCCAGCCCGAATGCTATGCCATATAACTCGGGTCCAGCTGGTGGCAATAATACTAACTTTCATGACAACCTTGATGTCTGTGTGAAGTTTCTGTTTCTCTTCCTGTTTACACTAGGCTATTGTGGTCAACAGCTCGACCATGGATCACGTTCTTTGCAATGTGGACAAATGTTGTGACATGTGTCTTTCTCCAATATGCAAGCAGGGTGAGCGCTGAGAGAGGGTACAAATAGTGTGGCGTAAAAGCAGAGCGACCAGAGCCAGGATACAAGTGTATGTTGGTGTGTTTCGGCGATCAAATAAAGTCTGACTCTTGAGTAACAGGAGTAAGTGTTATTTGAATAGCACCAAACTGTGACAGTGAGGGTCAAAAACAGAAGGTAGTTATTCCCGTGGGAAATACATCTCTTCGGCCCTGGAGCCACGGTCCAGGGCCTCGACCACGGTCCGGGGCTTACATGAAAGGTGCAACACAAGCAAGGGAGAGCAGAATTTTAAAGTATGCGACTGCAGGTGGAGATGTGTGCGAAATTACACGTCACAGCGGGCGCAGCAGAAAGACGTAATATGATGCACAATATCACGTCCTCAACACTCCTTCCCTTCCCTCTACCACATTGCTCCGCTTCATCTGGACTTTTCAAGTGGGTCAAGGCCCACGTCTCTCAAC
Organism: Knipowitschia caucasica; assembly: GCA_964034765.1. Taxonomy (NCBI): domain Eukaryota; kingdom Metazoa; phylum Chordata; class Actinopteri; order Gobiiformes; family Gobiidae; genus Knipowitschia; species Knipowitschia caucasica. Next base: position 18,245,914 of record OZ035823.1, read on the forward strand.
CGTGCTCAAGCTCAGTTGCCGCAGGCACACGGAACCTAAAGCCCTGATCTAATGGTTGGGCTTTAGATTGTGTTTGTGACCGCAACCTAAAACACATTTGTATGGCCTGACTTTTAACACCAAGTTTTGTGCATTTGAAGCACTTTGGACAGCTGGTGACCTTTATGAACAAGTTTCTATCCTAGTTTGTCTCTAACAGAAAAAACATATTGTTTTTATAAAGAGGAGCCTAGAGTATCAGCATTCACCCCCTGTATATCTTGTTGAGCCTATTACATCACATACTCCATAACCTTTCAACACAGAAGCAGTGTTGCCCTCCTGGTTAGCAGCGTGTTCTCCTGCTGTCTTAAAGGTTAATAGATTCCTCGTTTCCTTGTGCATCGAAGAGACGCCTCAGCCTCTATTGCATGCCTCTGTGTTACAACATAAGATAACAGGTTTTGATCTTACATATTGTTTTGACGTAACATTCTCACACAATCAATCACACCCCCTTGGCACACATGGTCCAATTTGTCTTCTTTAGCATCAGCAAATACACAGTCTTGTTTGTTGATACCTGATTCAGGCGGAATGCAGAATACAGGAGTTTTTGTCTCAACAGATAGTTGTGACACAGACCACAGATATTAGGGTAGTCTGGAATGATGTTCTGTCTCATATTCTTTTCAATCGCTATTCCTGTTACCTCCAAATGTATTTGAATTTAACTTACCTTCTCTGTCCTTCCTTCTTCTGATTCAAATACTTTAAGAAACAATATTACATTCAGAAAGAACCCCTTTTTGCAAGGTACTGTAATTGTACATTTCACCAAAGCAGGACAAACATTGTCTCATTAATTGTTCAGGTATACAAAGTGCCACTTCTGCACAAACACGTAAATTAGGTCTTTTATTGCCAGTATTTTCAGTCATACGAATAATGACAAGGAATGAAAACATTGTTGTTTTACTAAGAGGCATGTGTGGTAACAGCAGCTCTCATCCACTGACTGACTGCAAGTGGACTTTGAGGCACACCGCTCTACACGTTATGTTTGGATATAACAGTATTTTCCTTAGCCACAGGATTGAACCCCCACAAACCACGTTACCTGCTCCAACGGATGTCTGTTGTCGTTGAGTCCGTGGGCAAGACACAAAACCCCACTTTGCCTGAAACCCCTGCTGAAAGATCACGGCAGAATCTTTGTTGAAGGAGAAACCTGTGGACTCATCACCTGCTATGAGGACTGGGTGGCAGCTCCAATTGCCACCTCCCCAACTAGAAAAAGGGGATCTACTTGCACACATACAGTATATTGTATATACATCTATACAGAGCAGTAACTTTACAGCAGGAAGGCCAAAAAGATCTAGCCTGACTCTCGCCAGACCCTTGTAGTTCGCTGCGTTTCACGCAAGGGTCTGGGTCTGCTTCATAGCTATGAATTTCAGAAGGCGGGACCTTTTTGTAAAAAAGATATCCTTGTATGTGATTGGATAATCCACTTATCTTGAATGACGTGTTCCTTTAACCACTCACATCGAAGCACACAATTCAGGCATTTGCAGGGTTGCCAAATCCCGGAAAGATATTCCAGGCCAAAACCTGCAAGAATGCCTCCAAAAAAAAACACCCAGAAAGATTTTTTGGCTAAAAACGTAATGCAGTCAACTATCATGATTCTGTTTTTGTCTTTATGTCAATTTATTACCAAAAAGTCGCTTGGTAAAAAAGTATGCGAGAAACCACCTAACCTGGCAACCCTGCTGTGTAGTGTTGTGATGAGCACTTTTAAACCAGTCATTAAACCAAACTTCACACGAACATTTTACTTAAAACACACATATAACAACATAGAACCCTCTAAATCTCGCCTCAAACTTCATTAAAAGTGAGATCCGTCTCTTAATTAGTTTGTATTTAAACTTTTTTTTTAAGATCCACTGACTTTATGTCCACGATCTTGGTTTGATTTGGCTGAGACGGCCCGTGCGGGAAGGCGGTGCAAACTCGCCATAACACCGGCGATCTTAATTGGCCGATTATTTTTTGATCCCCTGAAGGAGTTTGCAATGCGCTCGATCCCAGACCCTTGTGTTCAGAGAAATTCAGACTAAAAGATCTGGGCTGATGCTGATGATTTGCCTTGGCTTTCCACACATAAAGCCTATAAAATATCTTGATATTTGTGATTGTAACAATTAGAACTGGAAAATCCACGGGATATATAAACATTTTTGTCAGGCACGGTATACGTATACAGTACAGCACATTTGCAAATAATAAATTAGGATACATAGAGTAGGATACATGATAAACTGCTGACCACAGGTATTCATGGGGCCAAAAGATTGACACCACTTTTTTGTGTTTCAGATAAAGCACATTTACTAAAACATTGTTGGGATTAATGCCACGGTGTCAACACATTTTTGTTGTTTTTTTTGGGTTGACACTAGAACAGTAAAAAGCAAAAAGGAACTTCAAAAATGTGTGAAGACAAAGTATTAGCCAAGTCACTAAGTCAAGCACTTCCCGTACCCATCAAAAATGTTCTTTCACATCACTGCCAGACCTTCACTTTCCTCAGACTAATAAAGACTTAATACGTGGGACTTTGCATTGAATAATCTCACATTCAATTACAGCTTTATGCTCATTGATAAAACACATTTTAAGTTCTAAATCATTCTATTCCACTTCATCATAACTTTCTTGTGGTGTGAATTGAGAAATTGAATCATAAACTCTGCCAGTATCTTTCTGCAAAGCCCACTAATATGTCTCTATGAGTTGGTAATATGATTGTTATAGTGAGACAGACTGAGCAATCTATCCATAATTACATTGTGAGAGAAACTGTGCACGTCCCATCAGTATATGAGGCTGACAGTGACTGCTGCATCCACTGAGGGAAGGAGAAGAGAGGTGGGTTTTGTTTCAGGCTTAGCCACTTAGAGCACATTATGCATGAGATAATTCAATGCGAATTTGAATTATGGTTCATTCCAAGGGGAACAACATATATTCACTAATGAAGCATTTCCAGTAGATGGCCTTGGTTTATAACAAACTTCATCAGCACCAGTATTTATATTTTATCCATTATATATAATTCCCATGGAAATGTCACAATTATGAAAGTAGATTTGAATTAATTCTCAAAAAGCCACCGTTTTTTTATGAAATAGATTGGAGCCCTGAAACTTTGCAAGCGACTACTAAAGGGCTACTAAAATCTAAAACTAATAATTACAAGAAAAATATGTACAAATTTGTGGGAATCCAGCTTGCTGTATAGTGTCCAGGATTCAGGAGCAATTCTGCCACTTTGCTTTAAAATAGCAAACATGCCAATAGATGACACAAGTGGCTGCTGTTAGATTCCACAAGGGAAATCTTTAACTGAAATGAGAAACTTGTGTGATTAATCTCATAAACCGACCGTATATTTTTCCAAAAGTATATTAAATATTTTACTTAACATTTTTTGAATTGGCTATGTCAAGTTATTCCATTGATTTTCTAATTACAAAAAATATAAAATATATGAAACGTATTGACTTTAATCCTTGATAAACTTGTACCCTTGTACCTGGGTGTTCACATTAACAATAAACTGGACTGGTCCCATAATACAAACGCCCTGCACAAAAAGGGCCAAAGTCGCCTCTTCCTTCTGAGGAGGCTGAGGTCCTTCGGAGTGAGCAGGCCTCTGCTCAGGACTTTTTATGACTCTGCGGTAGCTTCTGCCATTTACTACGCTGCCGTGTGCTGGGCCCCGGGCAGCACAGAGCGGGACAGAAACAGACTGAACAAGCTGGTCAGGAGGGCCAGCTCCACTCTGGGCTGCTCCCTGGACTCCTGGACTCTGGAGGAGTGTTTCTATCCATGCCAAATGTGACATGTAATTTTCTCCTATGTGAGATAAATAAAGCACATCTTATCTTATCTTATCTTATCTTAAATATTCTTTTCTTGGTAGTGCCAGTGTTGATGATTTTTTTTTTCAATTCAATGTCTTTGGCTTTGATCCTGCCTTTGAAATGCCACACATTTGACCATTCAATTTGCAATACCTTCTTTACCTTTGGTTCTGTTTTGGTTCAATCCTAATAAACCTGAAATTTAACCTCTTAAACTCCTACATCTGTTTTGGCTCGTACACAAAAATTCGGCAAACCCAAATGTCTTTGATTATTTAAAAACACATCTTACATCTCACATGCTTGTGTGATGCATCATTTTAAAGATAGGCCCTTCTAGTTAATGTAAATATACACTGAAATAATGTATGTCATTCCTATTTTACTCTACATCCTTTGAAATTTGGGAAAAATACCTGTTTTTTTTTAGCCTCGCCTAAAAAATTCAATGTATAAATACCCTAAAAAAGCTCACTTCATTGGAAGAAGAACAATTTGATCATTGTGTTGTTGACAACAACTGTGAAAAGTTTCAGACTTCTAAGTTTTATAGTTTTTATGCAGTTTCTCTTTTTTTATCAAGTAGTGCCATTCGGAACCAATTTGGCAAAATTTGTGCCAAATTGTGCCAAAATTCTTTACTAACATTTCACCATCATAAAAAGCATATTTTTTAGTTTTGGTACTTATAAGTTACAAATCTGTGTGATTTTCTTATACATTTTTTCAAAATTATTATTTTTTGTGTGTAAATGCATATAAAATATGCGCAGCAATGTAACAACGTCTTTGCGCATGCTTTTACTGTGAAAATTAAAAGGGTTCCTATAACTCCCACCCATTAATAGAAAGCTCTTTTTATTGGCTACTTAGACACGTCAATCATTCAGTGCTAGCACATTGCGCCAAACGGACCCTGTGCAAATGGATGCGGTTCGTCTTTTTCACAAGGGTACTGCGGACTGAAAACTGCTCGTATCTCTTCAATTTGAAGCTAAGGAGTCAAGGAACACGTGGATATAATGTTTGTAGGGGTAAACAAAGTTCAAACTCGGCGAAATGTAAAAGAGCAGTCTGAACCTCTTTCGGAGCGTTTTTTTTTGCAACAGAAAAATGCAAATTTTTTGATTATTTCTGAAGAATGGATTATACTTTGGGAAATACAAGTGGATATTCTTTTTCAATGAAGAGTTACGGAGAGAAAGAGACTAAGCAAGGATGGGGAAAGTCTAATTTGTTGGAGCAGCAGAAGACGAAAGGTAAAAAACTTATACAAACACGATTTATTTTGGCCCCATATTATGCTTTATATCTTTTTAATGCAAAGTCTGATATTGTTTACATAAATATAAATATAGCTGAGAAAATAAGCTTTAAAATGATATATAGTTTGTGGCTTATGAAGTTCAAAATACATCTGCTATTGCCAGCGGATATATTTTTTTTCTCTAGCGAGCTTAAGAGGTTGGGTCCTGCCTCTCTGAAAAAGAGAGCATAGGAAAAGCTGATTCGTGATTGGTGCTGAGCAGAATGATTGACAGTGATGCAGACCATATATTATAATATTGGTACAAATGTCACCCAGCACGGGTTAGTGTTGGAACCATGGCATGTTCTGTTTACCATGTTTTTCTTTCTATGCATTACCAGACTTTATTTTGAATGACAACAAGTTCTTTATCTGGTGTTGCGCTTGTGGCCTTCCACACTCCAATGGCAACAAGGGCACATCAGTGCACCTGGATTAAGGTGCTTCTCTGAGGGTGTTCTATGAGATGGTTCTGAGGTTGTTCTATGAGATGTTCTATGAGGTGAGATGGTTCAATGAGGTGGTTGTCTGTTGTGGTTCTATGTTATGTTTCTATGTGATGGTTCTATGCGGTGATTGGTTAGGGGGCGACAGGAGCTCAGTTGGTAGAGCATCGGCCTTAGAGCCTGAAGGTCGTGGGTTCGAGCCCACCACGAGACCTACTGCACGGCTCCCACTGAGCCTGCTGTTGTTGTGTCCTTGGGCAAGACACTTAACCCCACTTTGCCTTAAGCCCCCACTGAAAGATCTCAGCTCCTGTAGACTCACCACCTGCAGGAGGATCAGTGAGGGGCTGGTGCTCTCTGTATTGGGTGCAACTCTGACTGCCACCCCTGCCGACCCAGAAATGGATTAAGGGGAAGAAAATGGATGGATGGATGGATGGTGGTTACATGATGTGGTTCTGTGAGGTGAACTGGAGAAGGGGAAATGGAGTAGAACATGAACAATCCAAACAGAGGAACCCTGAGAGCATTCAGAGTGATCACATGGAGATTACCGATAAGTGCACTCAGCGGCACTCACCGGTGTGGATGGCGCTGGTGTTCTTTGTTGCTGTAGGAGCGGTGTAGTGGATGTGCTGGTGCCCATCTCAAGCATGATCCGGGATGGTGCTACAGTGAATCTGCTACAGCTGTAAGGTGCCAGTCATTACGCGTTTTCACATAAGCTCGTCTCTGTACGGCTCTGCCCAGTTTGTGTGATTTCACTCTTAATGTGAGTAGTTTCGAGCTGCCACAGAGGGCTCTGCTTGGCACTTAAGAGCAGGGCCAGGGAGGCTCTGGCAAGAAGAAAGCAATTAGTGAGTTTGATTCTATCGCTGCGTGTGCATAGATCTGTTAGATTTGATTGATCTCATAAACACGCCCGTAAATGCATTTGTCACCCAGATGCAACGTCATTCGGCCCCCAGAAAATGTAGTTTGAGACCCCTGCTTTAAAATGTTGCCACACACTTCAGAACATAAGGTCAAAATCTGTGACCTGAAAGGACACTAATTGTTTACAAAATGTGTGATACAAATAAACTGGATTGGATTGAAATGGATGAACAGAGGCAGCGGGGGGTGTCTCACAGCACAACCTGTCCCCCACCGTAGTCCAGCTTGTCTGTGATTGTTTGTCCCTCAGTAATCTACAGATGATTTCTATCTGCAGTTGCCTGTTGCTAGGTTTCAATGCCCTGCACCGGGCTCAACAAGCCTGCCCATTTCTCTGGAAAGTTCAGATGTAATGCAATTACAGTTACATTCTTATTTTGAATATGAAGAATAGATTTTTATATACAAATAACATATTTGATATATTTCAAGTAGTGCTGTCAAACAAAATAAATATTTAGATGCAATGAATCGCATTAATGTAATTTTTAACTTGGCCCTTATAGCAATAAATTGCAATTAATTGCACATTTTTGCCTACTCTAAATGTCCCTTGATTTGGTTTGAAATGCATTAGATGAAGCAAAGCGAAGCGTGTGCTGATTGGAGGACTGCCTCAGCTGCTACCCAATCAGCACTCGGGCATCGCAGACAATCAGCTCCAGGTGGGGAATGAATGGCCAATTGGAACCCAGGACTCACGAGCGTGGTCTTCTGAAAAAGGAGGAAAACACAAACACACAAAGACACCACGGGAGAAACTAAGTGATCCCCAAAATGGGAATTACGGGCCGGGGGCCGTAACAACCATGTTGTCTTTATTCCTATTTCATTGGCAGGAAATTAAGAAATACCTAAATGATTTAGTTTATCGGCAGGGCATTTGTTAAAGGAGCTATACCCGTTTCTGCAAAGTTTGAATGTTTAGCACCGCCCCCCAACTCGCTCAGAGGCTTCTCATTTCCCCTATGCTCTCATTCCACAGAGCCATCTAGTTTCATTTGCGATTAAACTAGCATTAGCGCAGCTTAAGCTGTACAACATTCGCTGATGAAATGGTACAAAAGCAACGCACTGCTAACAAAATATATTACTGAAAGATTACCGCTAGTTCCGTGTCCGAATGTAATCCGAGCATAGATAGTCCGAGGCGGTCCCGCTCCCGCAGGTCTCTCCCATAGACAAGTCTCAGCACTTTGAATGGCATAAACTCATGCTTATGCTGAGTCAATGAGCTCAAGTTTTCAATTAAATTACAGTTTTTAAAACTTTTGGAATTTAGCTCTAAATGGCAGCTGAACAGGGGGGTTGTTAATCTATTCACTGTTGAAAAAAGAACAACGCAGATTGTTACTTGCAGCCTTCAATCAATTTAGAAAAATACCTTTTCTCTCGTACTACGTAGCAGCCGTTAACCTCGCACAAACTTAATCTTAGAAGATCTCGTAATCAACGCTGTAGGTTGGACCTTGCGCCACTTCGCTCGGCCCTCCGGCACTTTCTCTTCTGTGGCCCTGACCGGAGTCTGCTTTAGCCCACGGCGCCTTCTGCTTATTTTGGCACTATTTTAGAACTTTCACAGAGCAACGGTATCCAGAACATTCAAAACACTAGAGGTGACAGAGTAACAGTTTCATCTACAGTAGAACACAATGCATTCTCAAGTTTTAACAATACCCATAAATGTTCAACCGTATTTTCATTTATTGCGTCCTTTCTTCAAACAACAGCAGCGTCCACAGATGGTTTGTTAGTGAAAGACACTAAAAAATACACAAACACAAAAAATACACAGAAAGATCTGCCATAGCAACGTCCAACTATGTTAACATTTGCAATATCACCCCCTTAGTACAAACAGGTCTCGAGAGTGCCCTCGGCTGTGGGTGGGGCCCCTCACTGCTGAGTGAGACCAAAAGGATTGAAGAACAGAACTCAGCTCTTTTGCATTTTCGGTCATTAAACATTATCCACATGAATATTAAAATCACTCTGTAAAATAACTAAAAATCAAAATCTGTGGCAAACAACTGAAAGGTACTCGGTAAAATCATCAATAAAACTGTGACATGACTGCGGTGGCTTTGATAGGACAATGAAGATTATAGCTGCAACTATATTTTCATGGCTTGTCTTAAAGTTTTTATTTTAAATAACAGGTAGTTAGATATTTATATATGACTTTTTTAATTTTCTAGTATCCACAGAACATCATATTTTTAGTAAGATTTGCATCTTCACGCTGACCACACTCTCACATCTGTTAAAGGACGAACTCACCCTCAAATCCACTTTTTTTTTGCTGAAAACGTATAAATGATGTCCCAATAGTTTTTGTCTACATATCCCTGGTCATAATCGTGTCACTTTGGTGGCAAATTAGTTGAAAGATTTAGACTTTCTCTGCCGAAAACCGTCTTGAGCGCCATCTGCTGGCGACCTGTATTAACTACAATTGAACTTGTGATCTGGCGTCCAACACTGGCACAAAGATTGGCCCTGCCGTCTGCAATTGTACCTGACGTCAGCAGCCCCCCGCCCCAGAGCAATAGTAAACGGCCCAGTCCTCGTTCACGCCCCCGTTAGTCCTCCAGGCAACTCCCATTTAGAGGACGATTTGAACAGAAATGTAGTAACGTAAGCTCCGAGGAGCGGGTGAGCACCACTTTTAAAGTGTCTTAAGTGTCATTACAGTGGGGGTGGGTCCCAGCTCAAAAGTGGCCAAAAGCGTGCGCTGACATGCTTGCAATACCACCCCGGGCCGATGGCGGTGGACCCAGAAGAAGAATTAGCCAATACTAAACATAGAGCTTTGCATACCTCTCAAAAACGACTTTACAGTGATGGACCACAATTGGCTCTTGGCCCAAAGCTCCGTTCACAAGTGGTGTCAAATGCTGAGGGGGGGGTGATTTTTTTTGGTCCCACGCTAGTTTTACTACTCGCGGGAATTTTTGAATCTCAATCGTAAATGAATGGAGCTGCGCCAGCTGACCGCATGCGCAGATGCTTTTTTCACATTTTATTGTAGCGGGAACCACTCGCGGCCATATTTATAAGGATTGGCTCCCATGAAAGCACTTTTATGGCCAACTCCTAATGAACGGCCGAGATAGGCGTGACTCTGTCGCGTTATATTACATGTCTATGGTCCATACCTATTAAAAAAATCTATATGAATAATAGAAAGTATCAATAAATAAATACAAAATAATTATAAATACATAAATAATAAAATTACCATTAAATAAATAAATCTCTGTGGACTCACCACCAGCAAGGTCAGGGGAGGGGCGGTGCATGAGAACTTGGGTGGCATCTCTGACTGCCACCCCCCTGACCCAGAAATGGATTTAAAGGGTAAAAATAGGAGTGGATGGAGGAGATAAATAAATAAATACAAATCAAATTATAAATAAATAAAATAAATTACAATAAATTATAAATAAAATATATACTTACACAAATTATAAATAAAATAAATACATTAGTAAATCAACAGATTATAATAGATTCATGAGCGACTGCAAACATGGGATATAAACAGGAAGTCGTAACAGAATAATAGGTATTTATTTCAGTTTAAAGGGGAAAAAAGAGGAAGGATTTTGGCAATGGCAACTTTCTCTTCCTTTTGTTTTTTTGAGGTTGGGACCCATAACTGTTATGGAGAGCTTTTGCCATGTCTACTTTTTAAGTTCGAACCAAGTCGTTTGACCTCGGAACGTTTGTGGTCGTCTACAGCCCTGTAATAAAGATTACATTTTTTGTTATTTTGTGGAAAGACGTCGAAAACCGATGGGTTGCATCGTCGGTCAATGCAATAATGCCATACAGGGAAAAAACCACAAAGTTAAAAAGGGATCCCTATTGTAGCATCCATGGCCTGGAGGATGTTTGCTTGTGTCTGTCCTGGAAACGGCATCGTGCCTAAGACAGAGCATCTTGGGTTTCAGGGCGGCTGCACCAGCTGGAGCCAAGTGCAGCGATAAGATAAATCATGTTACACTCTCAGCCACTGATGGATAGCTGCCACCGTCAGAAGAGGCATTGAGGTCCGATTCACTTTCACCCCAAGTCAAGAAAATCGAAGAGATTGACATTTACCACAATGCAGACTATTTCCTTTTCATTTCATTTTTCATTTTTTGGTGTGTATTTCAGGCAATGGCACAGATATTTTACAATTTAAGACAAATACATCAAGTCATAAAGTGCAAAAAGGATACAGACAAGACCAAAAGTTCCAACTCCAATTCCCCAATCACTGATTAATGGGGGCCAAGCTTCACTGCTAATCAATCAATTCATCAATCAATCAATTCAATCAACTTTATTTGTAGAGCACATTTAAAACACCTAGGCTTAACAAAGTGCTGAACAGAAGCGAAAAAAAAATGATAAAAAAAATAAAAAAACATAAGATAACGAAATATAAAATTAATATTCTTATATCCCATAATCACAACAGCAGTCAGCCAGAAGCTGTTTACAAAAGTTGACCATATCGCCAACAACAGATCAGAGAATCGAATCTGTATGAGTTCAAACATGTACACTATGTATTACAGTGCCTTGCGAAAGTATTCGCCCCCTTGAACCTTTCAACATTTTGCCACATTTCAGGCTCCTATCATAAAGATATAAAAATTCCATTTTTTTTGTCATGAATCACCAACAATGGGACACAACATCGTGAAAGTGAAACAAAATTTATTGGAGCAGCCTCGAGCCTCAGCCAATCACACAGCCAGGCCAGCCTCCTGCCAACCCTCTCAGAGCAAAGCGGGCAGTTTAAAAGGCAGCCACTTCCTGACAAACAACGCTTCCTGAGGCTCTTAAACAACCATGGGCATGGTTCTCTGACCGCCGCTGCTGCCGGTCCCTGCTGCTCCTACTAATGCCTGTTCCCTGATGCCTGCTCCCCGTTCCTGCTGCTACTACTGATGCCTGCTCCCCGTTCCTGCTGCTACTACTGATGCCTGTTCCCGCTGCTGCTCCTACTGATGCCTGCTCCCCGTTCCTGCCGCTCCTACTGATGCCTGTTCCCGCTGCTGCCTGTTCCTGCTGCCGCTCCTGCTGCTCCTACCGCTGCCTGTCCCTGCTGCCTGCTCCTGCTGCTCCTACTGATGCCTGTTCCGCTGCCGCTCCTGCTGCTGCCTGTTCCTGCTGCCGCTCCTGCTGCAGCCTGTTCCTGCTGCCTGCTCCTGCTGCTCCTACTGATGCCTGTTCCCGCTGCTGCCTGTTCCGCTGCCGCTCCTGCTGCTGCCTGTTCCTGCTGCCGCTCCTGCTGCTGCCTGCTCCTGCTGCCGCTCCTGCTGCCTGCTCCTGCTGCTCCTACTACTACACGTGCCGCTGCTGCTGTTCCTGCCGCTGCCGCTCCCAGGCTGCACCTCTCTACGACTCGGCTCTTTCAGACACGTATGTAACCTGGCTCACAGAGACAAGCGGCGCACGCTGGCGTGACATGGTCTGTTTGCCCGTATGAATCGCATTGTGGTTGCGTCGTACGTGCTTGTCCCGGGCCCGTGATTGTCCCGTGCCATCGTTTGTTTGGGGTCTGTTCCTGCTTTGACCCGCTCTGATCTGCTCGTCAGTGCTTATTGGCGCCGCTCCTTAAACACGTCCAGGCTCCGTGTCACTGCTGCTCAAGTCTCCTCCGTGAGACAGTTCAAACTCCAGCGTGCTTGGTGGCATGCAAAATTACATTTTGGAGTCTTCCCTAATCAGTCTCCTTCTAAGGCCCGAATTGTTCGTATTAAGGCTTAATGTATCGGTCTCCGAGGCTTAACGACATATTGCACGTTCAGGGTGAATAGGAATCTGCAGCTTTGGCGCCTCTCTGATTTGGTTGCTCCCTAGACAAAGGCCTAATGTAATATTGCTCGCTCAGGGTGAAGAGGAATCTGCAGTTTTGACGCCTGTCTGATTTGGACGCTCCCATAAGGTGAAGAAAGTGCGTTTAGCTTCATGGCCCTGTCACGCGCATAATGGCGTATGTGAATGCATGTTGTATAGCAAGGCATGGCAAGTTTATTTGTATAGCACAATTCATACACAAGGCAATTCAAAGTGCTGAACAAAATAAGAAAGCATTAAAATCATAGATATTCACAGAACATTAAAAAGGATAGAAATATATGTTTGACCTTGTCTTAAACATTGTCAGAGAGGAGGCCTGTCTCGCATCTTCAGGAAGATTGTTCCAGATTTTAGCAGCGTGAATCTGAAAGGCAGCCTACCCACGTTAGTTCTGACTCTGGACACTAACAGGAGTCCAGTCCCTGTGCTCCTCAGAGTCCGGGCTGGTTCATATGGGACTAACATGTCTCTACTATATGTTGGTGCGAGGCCATGGAGGGACTCGACTTGTATATGTGCATGCACATGTAGGTACGTAGTATACGTGCGTGCATATATATTATGTATATGTATATGCGTATGTGTTTTATAGTCTTAAGCTCGCTTCGCTCAGTTCTCATCAGGGCTGTCTCTGCTCTCGTCAAACTTTCCTTAGTTTAATCGTAATTATGATTAGATGCTTTGCAATGAATGATGTGAGTTACCTTCGCTGGTCGTCGGGCTATTCCGTTAAAAGACAACCTGTTCCAACTGAGGCCAAGGGAATCTGGGTTCGTAAATACTTATTCGGTGTCGTCCATTCTACTTCAGCGCAGCCAATATAGACGTGTCGTAACCCGTTCTGAGATGTTGTTGTTCCCGGTCGGGCTCGAATCTCCGCTAATCTGTTGCTAGCGAGACGACAGGAGGTCGTCATCAGCCAACTTCAGTTCTTTCATAGTTTGTCCTAAAGTTCGGACCAGTCCAATGCGGTTTTGCCTACGTGTCGGCCCCGGGACTAGTTTGGCGGACTGAAGCGGCCCTCGTACTGAAATCCTCGAGCCCCCTCCGTGTACAGTAAATATTGCTCATAGGGACGCGTTGCCCCAGGTCTTTAGCAGTGTGTTTCATTTTATCCTGAGCAGGCTGGTGTCGATTATCAAAAGTAGTTTTATGCTTTGTTCCACCTCCGTGCGGAGTTTTGCATGTTCTCCCCTCGTCCGGCCGGTTTGCTCCGGATCCTCCACGTGCTCTGGCCTTCCCTCACTGCTGCCGCGTGCAATTGATCCGCCCTGCGCCTCATACGGGCGATCTCTCTCCGATTCTCCGCGTGGAGTCGGGGGGCAGCATCCACAACGGTCACATGCTCTCTGCCGCACTCTCATGGCTCTGAGTCATCGTAACGGTTGCTCGCTCTACTGCTCGTTCTCAGGTGCCGCTCTGTTCGTACTTATTCTGCTCCGTGGCCGCTCTTTGCCGTCGTTCTGAGTTCCTAATTGCATCAAGATAGCTCTCTCCTGTCCAGAAGGAGATTCGGTCGGTTCTTGTTTAATCTCTCCCTTATGTTGCAGGGCGCTCTTGCTGCACGGCCGCGCCTTGCGAATTATTCTCGTAGCAATAGGCCCTGTCATTCCCGCGCGGGGCATGCCCTTCCTACGCGGGGCTCGTCCATCTCAAGCCGGGCAGGCGTCTGGCCGTCACACTGGCCACCCGGCACACGTGATGACCCTCATCGAAGGTTTCGTAGATGCTCCCTCAGCTTGGACATGGAGAGAGAGGGGATAGGAGGAGGAGGACCAAGGTCTCTTGGTCCGTCCTGTCCTCTGTCACGTCCCAAACAGGTGCTGCTCTTCCGGCTGGGCCGCCTCATCCTCGCAGTGCACGTCATTCCTCAGGCCGTGGTTCATCCCCAGGCTCCTGCGCGCTCTGCAACCCTGTTTTCCTGTTCGCAGGTGCTGCGCTGACCTCAGCTTCAGCTGCTGCCTGCCGGAACGGCGTCTTTCATGATGGCACCGCCTCTTCCACTTACTTATTTCTTTTTCACGGACGCGGCTCAGTCCGTGGGTTTTTGGGGGTCATATCAAGGCCAGTGGTTAGCTGCACCCTGGCCCCAAGGACTTATTACCCCTATCACTATAATCCCTGCATTCAACACTCCAAAAGGAAGGTGCCGTCACACTTTCATTATGCATTATTTTTCCCCTGTCCAGATAAACACCTGATGAAATGCACTCCTCCATGCACGGAGAGGAGATTCAGATGGGCTGCTATTTCTCTCTCTGTCAAATGACGTCATGTTTGCGCAATGCATCCAAGCCCATTTAATAAATCCGGCCGGTCTCCTGTGATCTCCCGATTCTCCAATGCCGGCCGCTGGATTAGAATAGCCGCCGCACTCCAGCCTGCTGGGCCTTCCTCACTCTTCCCTACAGCAAATGGGTCAATGGTCCACGGCTTGGTCCTGCCTCATCCTCTATCAGACTAAACACTGACACTATTCTGACTGCTCAGCGCTCCCTCTTCAATCTGAGGTAATTATCAAATACTCTGGTGGTGGCTAAGGCTCTTCTCTCACATAAGCATTCTCAACATCGTTGCACTTCAATCCGGACATGCATATGATCACCTTGTCTTACATCATACATTCATGCTCACCGCAGCGCTCTGTGCAGAGAAGCTTCTCTGCATAACCCCCTACGGCTCACGCTATACACGCACCTCACGAAGCGGCCTGTGCGCGAGAGGCAGCTCCGCACGCCCCAAGGGCCCACGCTTCTACACGCATAGTCATTACAGAGCGTGCGGCCTCGTCACCCCCGCATATTCTCTGTATCATACGCTGACACACGCATGCTCAAATATAGCAGATCTTGTATGAGAAAGCTCTCTACATTGCTGCTCCACATTCTCAACACGCAGAGCCCGCATCAGCTCTGCGATTACACGCATTTACTCTTCACTTCATACATCCACCACGCACGCATGATCACATAGCCGCTCATTCAGTGAGTGTCTGTTCCCACAGATCCCCTGCGGCCTACGTCATACATGCACCCTCACGAAGCGGTCTGTGCGCGAGAAACCCTCCGCACGCTCCAAGGGCCAACGCTTCACACACGCATAATCATTACAGAGCGTGCGGATTTGTCACCCCCGCATATTCTCTGTATCCTGTTCATGCAATTCTGCTTCCAGGCAATGCTGCCTCCATGCAATGCAGCCTCCACGCAATGCTGCCTCCATGCAATGCTGCCTCCATGCTATGCTGCCTCCATGCTATGCTGCCTCCATGCTATGCTGCCTCCATGCTATGCTGCCTCCATGCTATGCTGCCTCCATGCTATGCTGCCTCCATGCTATGCTGCCTCCATGCTATGCTGCCTCCATGCAATGCTGCCTCCATGCAATGCTGCCTCCATGCAATGCTGCCTCCATGCAATGCTGCCTCCATGCAATGATGCAATGCTGCCTCTATGCAATGCTGCCTCTATGCAATCCATGCAATGCTGCCTCTATGCAATGCTGCCTCTATGCAATCTATGCAATGCTGCCTCCATGCAATCTATGCAATGCTGCCTCCATGCAATCTATGCAATGCTTCAATGCTGCCTCCATGCAATGCTTCAATGCTGCCTCCATGCAATGATGCAATGCTGCCTCTATGCAATGCTGCCTCTATGCAATGCTGCCTCTATGCAATCCATGCAATGCTGCCTCTATGCAATGCTGCCTCCATGCAATCTATGCAATGCTGCCTCTATGCAATGCTGCCTCTATGCAATGCTGCCTCTATGCAATGCTGCCTCTATGCAATGCTGCCTCTATGCAATGCTGCCTCTATGCAATGCTGCCGCTATGCAATGCTGCCTCTATGCAATGCTGCCTCTATGCAATCTATGCAATGCTGCCTCTATGCAATGCTGCCTCTATGCAATGCTGCCTCTATGCAATGCTGCCCCGATGCAATGCTGCCCCGATGCAAGGCTCCCACGCCTCCAGATAGGCAGCTTCCCACGGGAGGCCTGCGCATTCCCCGGCACACATAGCGTGGCTTCCTCTTTTGGGGGATCTGAGATCATCTCAGCTGCAATCGATCTCATAGCTGCAAGTGTCACTGCCGGGGTCAATGCGCCAAACAAATAAATCATTTTAATGTATTTATCGTGTCTTTGGTCTCTTCAGATTGAAATGAAGCTCAAGCGGATGTTCAGACTGAAAGACCGAGTGCCTGCCAGCCTCGAGCCTCAGCCAATCACACAGCTCTGCCAGCCTCGAGCCTCAGCCAATCACACAGCCAGGCCAGCCTCCTGCCAACCCTCTCAGAGCAAAGCGGGCAGTTTAAAAGGCAGCCACTTCCTGACAAACAACGCTTCCTGAGGCTCTTAAACACCCACCACCTCCCCAGCACCCCCTCTGGCTCTTGGCTCCCGCTCTGGCTCCCGCTCTGGCTCCCGCTCTGGCTCCCGCTCTGGCTCCCGCTCTAGGCTCCCACTCCGGCTCCTGCTCCGCCTACGCCCCATTCACACCATACTCTAGCCACCACCAGTGATTGACCCCGGGGGATCTGAGATCATCTCAGCTGAAATCGATCTCATAGCTGCAAGTGTCACTGCCGGGGTCAATGCGCCAAACAAATAAATCATTTTAATGTATTTATCGTGTCTTTGGTCTCTTCAGATTGAAATACAGTTGTCGGTGTCTCTTATTGTGGTTGGAGGTTTCATTTTACTCTTTATAACCTAGAGTTGTCATTGCCAATCTCCTTACAAATCGAAGCTAATAGAACCCTAAATTGTGTAGACATAGACCAGATTGATATAGATTTAGATTTTTTCTGACTACATCAGTTAAAAGGGTTACAAGTACATATACACACCTTTTTTGAAAGGCCTCAGAGGCTGCAACACCTAAGCAAGAGGCACCACTAACCAAACACTGCCATGAAGACCAAGGAACTCTCCAAACAAGTAAGGGACAGTGTTGTTGAGAAGTACAAGTCAGAGTTAGGTTATAAAAAAATATCCAAATCTTTGATCTCCAGGAGCACCATCAAATCTATCATAACCAAATGGAAAGAACATGGCACAACAGCAAACCTGCCAAGAGACGGCCGCCCACCAAAACTCACGGACCGGGCAAGGAGGGCATTAATCAGAGAGGCAGCACAGAGACCTAAGGTAACCCTGGAGGAGCTGCAGAGTTCCACAGCAGAGACTGGAGTATCTGTACATAGGACGACAATAAGCCGTACGCTCCATAGAGTTGGGCTTTATGGCAGAGTGGCCAGAAGAAAGCCATTACTTTCAGCAAAAAACAAAATGGCACGTTTTGAGTTTGCGAAAAGGCATGTGGGAGACTCCCAAAATGTATGGAGGAAGGTGCTCTGGTCTGATGAGACTAAAATTGAACTTTTCGGCCATCAAGGAAAACGCTATGTCTGGCGCAAACCCAACACATCACATCACCCAAAGAACACCATCCCCACAGTGAAACATGGTGGTGGCAGCATCATGCTGTGGGGATGTTTTTCAGCAGCCAGGACTGGGAAACTGGTCAGAGTTGAGGGAAAGATGGATGGTGCTAAATACAGGGATATTCTTGAGCAAAACCTGTACCACTCTGTGCGTGATTTGAGGCTAGGACGGAGGTTCACCTTCCAGCAGGACAAAGACCCCAAACACACTGCTAAAGCAACACTTCAGCGGTTTAAGGGAAAACATGTAAATGTGTTGGAATGGCCTAGTCAAAGCGCAGACCTCAATCCAACATAAAATCTGTGGTCAGACTGTAGACTGTAGATTGCTGTTCACGCAAAGCGCAAACCATCCAACTTGAAGGAGCTGGAGCAGTTTTTCAAGGAGGAATGGGCAAACATCCCAGTTGTAAGATGTGGAAAGCTCATAGAGACTTATCCAAAGCAACTTGGAGCTGTATAAAGCTCTATAAAGTATTTACTTTAGGGGGGTGAATAGTTATGCACATTGACCGTTTCTGTTATTTTGTCCTATTTGTTGTTTGCTTCACAATAAAAAAAAGACAATATCTTCAAAGTTGTGGGCATGTTCTGTAAATTAACTGATGCCAATCCTTAAACAATCCATGTTAATTCCAGGTTGTGTGAGCGCAACTACTGCTTGAACACCAGTAAGAGTAAGGAGATGGACATCGACTTTAGGAGAAAACCACTTTCCCACACGCCGCTGAACATCCAGGGGGAGGACATTGAGCTGGTGGACAGCTTCAAGTACCTGGGTATTCACATTAATAAATAAACAGGACTGGTCCCATAACACGAACACCCTGTACCAGAAGGGCCTGACGCCCCTCTTCCTTCTGAGGAGGCAGCGGTCCTTTGGAGTGAGTAGGCCTCTGCTCGGGGGGCCTGCTCACTCCTGAAGCTGCTCAGGAGGGGGATAGGAGTAATCTGAACAAGCTGGTCAGGAGGGCTAGTTCCGCTCTAGGCTGCTCCCTGGACTCTATGGATGAGGTGAGAGACACCAGGGTTTTAGCCAAACTCACCTCAATCATGGTCAACAACTCCCACCAACTGCACAGGTCTGTAGTGGATCTCCCACCCCAGCATTGGAATATAAAACATATCTGACAGAAAAACTGTGGACAAAATAAGTAAATCTGCATTTTGAGACGTGTTGATTTCTTTGAGCTTTTAAAGTATCGCTGAAAATAACACTGCCATTTTCCAGATGGTGGGCTCTGGGGAAAGCACACATGGAACCTCAGTAAATGCCACAGAGACAAATCATGTCGCTACACACAGCAATTTACATAGGCAAGTGGATATATATTTCATATGATTACAAGAAAATCATTCTTTCTCCTGGCGGAATAAAACTATCACCATGTCAACAAGAATTGTGGAACATAGCTGGGCCATAAATATATTATGTATGTAATATCCATCCATCCATTTTCTTCCCCTTAATCCATTTCTGGGTCGGGGGGGTGGCAGTCAGAGCTGCACCCAGTCCACAGAGCACCAGCCCCTCACTAATCCTCCTGCAGGTGGTGAGTCCACAGGAGCTGAGATCTTTCAGTGGGGGCTTTGGGCAAAGTAGGGTTAAGTGTCTTGCCCAAGGACACAACGACAGCAGTCATCAGTGGGAGTCGTGAAGTAGGTCTTACGGTGGGCTCGAACCCACGACCTTCAGGGCCAAAGGCCAATGCTCTACCAACTGAGCTACTGTCGCCCTTGTATGTAATATGTAATATTGTATTTGAGACTTCACCATCCCAGTGGATTTACATGAAACAAAGGTGTGTTGTATCTGTCAACTGCCTTTAAAGTTAAGGGCAAATACTAACACTTGTAAAAGATAGAGAAAGCAAAAGAAGTCTGTATTGAAGGAGCGAGGAGAAGAGCAAGTCACTCACTGAACACAAATGCTCAATTGTTATTGTATCATTCTTTCATTATGTCATATTTAAATTATTGTGTGGAAGTTTGGGGAAACTGCTATACATAGTGTTTGCCAGATGCAAAAGAAGCCGATTTTTAACCCTGGAATCAGGAATCGGATTGGTCAATCCTTCTGACTCCTTTCCCCGATTGACAAAGACAATATGAAATAATATGATTATAGAGGCAGGGAACACAAAGATTAAATAAAATACAAACTCGTTAGCCAGGGAAGGACTTAAGACCAGCCAGTGTTGTACTTCACTGGGACCTGTGGCTGCTGACATGATGCACTGCAGATCTATGCAGGGTAAGAATGGGGAATGTGTTTCTGGTGCAGTTGATAGCTTGAATGTTGGTGATGTTTTGAGTTCTCCTGTGTGAAAGAATGTCTTCAATAAATCAAGTAACTAACATGCAAGGCGCCGTAAAGATGGCCCCGTGCCAAGAGCTCTGGTGTGTGCCGTTGGTACACACTGGGGTAGTCCTGCACAGTTTTTCCAATGTGGTTGTACTACAAATGGCAAATATATTCTTGTATCTTGTATCTTGTAAATGTGTGTGCAATGTATTAGGGCCGGGACATGAAAGCATTACTTAAGCAATGCGTTACAATACTTTTCACGCATTGTAACGCGTTGCGTACCGTGGAATCTTTCTGCATGTAATGTGTGTGTGTGTGTGTGTGTGTGTGTGTGTGTCTGTCTGTCTGTCACCTGTCATTGTCCAGAATATTACATTTTCTCTTCTTGCTCTGTGCTGGGAAAACGGTTGTTATTATTGCCTGTTGGTGCGAGGGGTAATTAAGGGATGTCAGCAAGTCCACAACTATTTGTGGTGTGCCCCTTTTTTCCGTGCACAACATGGACTCACATGCACAGGAGATGTGACAGGGTGACAAAGATTATGCAACAGTTCATGATTTTTAATGTTCTGATGGTGTAACATCATGTTGCACCAATGTCAAATTCAACTAATGGTGAAAGACATGCTGACAGAAATCACACGAGAGAAGGCTAATGAAGAGAGGCACGAGTCCTGGCCAATATAAGGCCCAGTGGTTTAACAGTGAGGCTGACTTTGCCAGGATCAAGTCTTCTCCCTCCTTGCTGATTGTGTGTCATGACAAGAGTTTTACATAATAATGCTGTTTAGTTTTAATAAACATGAGTATGCTATGTGATATACAATTAACAGTAGTTTTGTTTTTTCTGATTATTATTGTTGATTGGGCCAGTGAAAATGTTGATGTGTAAGTGTAACTGCCTGTTCCTAACAGGGCAAGGAAAACAACCATCTCTGGGGGGAAATGTATGGATGATAACAATAATGATATTACCATCATCATCATCATCATCATCATACCATAACCATAACCCATCATACTCTTGTAACGTAAACTAATGGGGCGTGGCGTGGCGGGGCGGGAGGGGCGCTCCTCAAAGAACGCCCTTATATCATTAACTGAACTTTATCCCCATCTACTGGCTGCTACAACGTCTGCATCATTTTTCATAGGTTCTAGTCATAGATCTATTATAAGGTTCTAGTCCTTATTTTGCTCCCGCTCTATAAACCGAGAGGTACATGACGTTTCTACTCCTGCAAGTCATGTTCAAGTCAATATCAGGAGTTGTTTTGTTATCACTAGTCCTAAACTTCTACATAACAATAAAGGCACAGTGCTCTTACTTTGACAGAGTTGTTCTTACTTTGAAGACGCCGCTCGTTGCAGACTCACGCTCCTGCTTCTGCGCTACTTGACGTCATTCGCTCGGGATTTGAAGTTTGAGTCGAAACTTCAGCAGGGCAGAAAAACTGAATGAAAGTTAGTCCCTGAGCCATGCCCCGTTAGAAAACAAACGCCAATGCACCAGACCCCGTCGCGTCTCTGTCAAACGCGTAAGTACAACGTCGCATGGTGTTTTTATGGTATATTTTATGTCTTGAATGACCCGTGAGTCAGTAAGACCACTAACTTCATGCTTCTGATTTTTGTTTGAAGTTTTGAGCCTTTTAGTTGGCTACCTTTCCCAAT
Organism: Knipowitschia caucasica; assembly: GCA_964034765.1. Taxonomy (NCBI): domain Eukaryota; kingdom Metazoa; phylum Chordata; class Actinopteri; order Gobiiformes; family Gobiidae; genus Knipowitschia; species Knipowitschia caucasica. Next base: position 18,267,818 of record OZ035823.1, read on the forward strand.
CCATCCAATATCCTTTTTTTCCCTTTTGAACAGATTCCACTTATTATCGTTGAGGTAAAGTTGTGCAAATGTAAAATGAAATAAAAAAAAATAATCCAAAAACTAAACTTTTAGCTTGATATTGATGTAAAATAAGCGAATGAATTGGGTTCAAGACCTCCATTGGCATTACCTTTGTTTACAATGATTGAATCAGTGTGCTTTCAAATGCAAGCAGGACACATCATGATTGGACTATTGAAAAATCCTGCTACACTCATTGTGTTTTACTAAAAAAGAAAATCAATTTGACCGTTGCTGTTCAAAGGAAAAGACATCTGGCAATTGCCCCACTCCACTTCTCATGAGGCCAGGGCTAAAAGCATAACAAAGGATTTGATTCCCGTCCTTCTCAACTGTAACCATATTTGTACGAGGTCTGGCTGGCTGCTTCGAATTTGACAGTGTTTATTGTCAGGGGGAAAAAAACGACATAGAATCTACTTATATTTCACATTCATATACCAGCCGGTTATGATCACAGATATACAGAGCATAAACTGTACGGCATGAAGTAATATCCATAATAATAATAATAATAACAATGCGTTTTTTTTAGTTCTTCTATTCTGTCTGTAAAAGAAAATACTATATAGATAACCAGACTCTGAACTGTTCACTCTTTGACATTTTCCAACAAGTTTATTCAATCCCCAGTATCTATAAAGACCGCATTCCTCACATAGCTGCTCCTGGAGTATCTCAAGTAATGTGGGGTGTGAATTGACTTTGTGGTATTTTGCATATGATTTGAATTAAAAGTTGTCTTCTTGCTGGTAACTAATCCCTCTCAAATATTAAGTCATCTCAACAAAGCTTTAAATGCAATTATTTTCTTACTGAATATTTCTCTCTGGGACGATGAGGAAGCCATTTTCCAGAAGGTGGCAGGAAACGCGTCCCAGCAGAGCCAAGGTTCTTCCTGGCTCAGAGGATGCATCTTGAATGGCTTTCTCTTTTTGTTACAATTTGAAAGTCATATTTTATTGTCAGAAAGCTTTGAGGTGTAAGAGCTTGCATCCCTCCATTTGATATCACACACTATATTATCCTGTTTCCTTCCTTTTTTGCCATGATCTTTTTCCTTTCCACTTCTCTGCGACTGGGAAGTTGCAGAGTGGAAAATGTGATGTGGTGTAGTACTGTAGTTTTGGCGCAGGGTCCGGGTTCTGCTTGGAGTGTCTGAATGACAAAGAGGTGTTTGTGCACAGAACTCACATAAATGTATTAGCGTTGTCTGTGAAGATGTCAGACTGGAGTGGGAAAATGTCTTGGGAGGTAAACAATGACATTAGGACTGAAATGGAGTTTGATTTCCACATGACTGACCCCCAAAACACTGACTGCACATGGGCAGTGAAGCAAATGTGTAATCATTCATCAGAGGTAAAAGTGCAGTTGGAGCACACATGGCTGGAGTGACACTGACTAAAACATTCTTGATGTCACAGTCTTAAATAAGCTTTCATCCAACCTGTGATAATTGTGCAAAAACTGATGCTAAAAGCTGGTGTACTTAACTTTCAAACCACCTCAAACTAGCTCCTCGCTCTTAAAATATTTTGGTTCATCACTACTTTCCTCATGCTTCGTATTTATTGTTCTCAGTCACATCTTTAGATCAGATTTTTATGCAAAATACAACATGTTTTTGTAATGAGATAAAGACATTATGTCGCGGTCTGGTTTGTTTGTAACTTTGACTTTTACAAGACTCTTTCTGAAAAGTTAAATACAAAATATTATTGAAATATTATTGGATTTAGTTTTATAGAGAATACCCTGATCCTCCATGCATTGTCAATTTTAAATGAACCGATTTTGAGGTATTTGTCTGATTAGCTGGTTTTGTTGGGCCTGTGGTTCCAGACCCTTTTTGCCTCAAGTATCGTGTGAACTTTGTTGCACACTCCAACACACTTTTTGCTGCACACACCCCTTCTTTTGGATAGTTGTTTAATACATGTTGTTTGAATATTATACAGTACAACAAACCTTTGCAATGATATTACATTTCTTACAGACTTACAACTGTTCAAAGTAGTAAGTACCCCTTGGTGAGTGGTTCTAATAGAGTGCTGTAATCACGTAATGTCCACCTCTTTGGGAACATTTCTCGAGTATATTGCTGATTGTGTTGGCCCCTGCTGCACGTACGCCTGCTGCTGGCATAAGTGGCCTTTCAAACTGTGGTTGCAAACAAAAGCGTGGGATTGTTGCACATCTGCTCTGCTGGAGGCGGGTGTGTTTTACAAACTGTCCACTCTCTGCAGGTCACTCACTCACTTCCTGTTTCCTTGCCTTGTCCATCCCCCACTTTTCATTTCACTGCCCCCTGTAACAATAACCTGTACAGTGTGTGGTATATGTCCTGCTATGTGTTCTGTCTGATGTTTTTGTCTGTATTGGGTTGGGATCATTCCAATAAGCAACAACCTCATGACCCTAACCACACAGCCCCAATGGCGTTGGGTCAGAACTCACCGTTTAAACCACCGTCGCAACGTAGTCTTAGAGGTATTAAAAGACCAAAGTCAAATCAAACTGTTTTATGGCTTGTTGCGTGTGGTTTAGAAGAAGGTCAAAACTGCACACAAGTCACACAAAATACTTTGCATAATGACAGTGTATCTGTGTTTGGGCTGTTTCAGTTGCTATTCTTTTCTTCATACATGTTCCCGTGTAAAGATGAGCTTGAACATATTTGTAATAAGATTGCACGGTGACTTGAAGACTTGTTTTGAGTGTTTGACCTATTTATTTTTGACATATCCTGTGGTGAAAAGCTAACGTGGGTTCAAACAACATGCCGTTCCCAATGTTGTCCCCAGTCAACACAGCACTTCAATTGTTAAGCTCAATACAGACTTAAATGATCTGTATCTTTATCTCGTTTAAGTATAGCATTGTCTTATACTTAATATTCACTTATGTTGTGTTGTGTGCTCCTCATTCCTACAGTGATGCAACACTGACATTTCCGCACTGTGGGACGAATAAGGATCTCTTAAACTTGATTGGCAAATTTACACACAACTAGGCAATGTGGCCGAAGTGCCTTGCCTGAGGACACAACAACTGCTGCCCAAGTGTGGCATGCTGTGTTCCCAGTGGTCTCCCATCACAGTTCTATTTCCAGACCCTGCCCTGCTTTACCTCAGAGGTCTGACAGGAATTGGCTTTGACTTGCAGGTGAAACAGTATTTTTTTTGCCAGTTTGAATTACGTATCATTGTTTAATTGAATTTGAGTGTTATGTCACGGCAACAGTAACAACATTTTTATGTGATTTGATTGTTAAGATTTTGATTGGATAGCAATATATCTGGCTGCCCAATGAGAACCATTTGCTTTATGGGTGGTACTGTTGAGTTTTCGCAGGTCTGTTGAAAGATGGTGGGGTCAGGGGTCACGGAGATGCCCTCTCCAGGTTTGGAGGAATGCACATGCTCCCATATGAGGTCTTATCAACACTCCCTGTGCAAGCATTTTAGTTTGAGACCTCTATAAGTCATACATTATAGTTTTTATTATCAAATTAGTAAGTCAAAGCACATGGCAAGAAGAAGATAAGATGGTAATAGTTGGCCTCGCTGCACTCATATGACCAACATAATACATCGTCAGGAGCGTATTAAATTCTCTCCATTGAACAGTGGGATCTAAAATTAATTATATTTGATTACATTCATTCTCAATTGTTTCCTGAGTGATTTAATTAGAACATGGATAGATAGGATTGTTATTTAGGATGGTAGTCATTACAGGAAAAGAAGCTCTCTATCTGAAAAGTTGAACAAAGCTTCTTTTGTATTCACTTTTGAATAAACAAAGCAAAATATCACTGCCTTGTTGTTTTACTTTCAAGGGAAAAAGAAGAAAATATTTATAATCATAACAAAATAAGTCACATTCTCAGGGGGAGGACATGCTCTGGCTGGTCTTGCCTTAGCGAACTTACAGCTGACAAAATATACTTGGCATTCTCTGGAAATGATGGTTCTCCACAAGCACCTTTACAAGACCAATGTACTGATAGACCAATACATGAAGGAACATATTCATTGATCGTCTATTTATTTTTTAGCTGTTATCATTATTATTAGTTAGTTTTGCAATACTTTAACAATAGTATACATGCTGACGATTTGGTTTTTTTTCTCTCTTTTGTATAATTATTCAAGCAATATTCATGCTGGCAGGCTTGCATTTCCCAATCATACTGGGTTTGGGTTGAGAGCCTAGTTTGCCAATCCATTTTAATATGGATTTAATATGGATTCAATTAGATGAGAAAAGCTTTATTGATCTCACAATGGAGAACTGTACGTGTCACATTTGGCAACACATCAGGGAGAAAGATAGTGACGTGACAGCCTTACCACATCAACGCTATTTGAAGATGTTTTCCTTATGAGAATAATAATACATCTTTTATTTGTATGGCACTTTTAAGAAACAGTGTTTACAAAGTGTTGCATAAACGGCATAAAGCAGTAAAAACAGTCAAAAACGGTCAATAAAACAGTCAAAGTTTTATGTTTAAATTAAACAAGTCGCATAGAATTTTTCTTGAAGCCATAGTAAATTAAGTATCTTGTCTCCAAATAAATATAAGAGATTTGGGGCGACAGTGGCTCAGTTACTGGAGCGTTGGCATTTGAGCCTGAAGATTGTAGCTTCGAGCCCATCACAAGACCTTCTCCACCGACTCCCACTGATGACTGCTGTCGTCGTGTCCTTGGGCAAGACACTTAACCCCACTTTGCCTGAAGCCCTCACTGAAAGATCAAGGCTCCTGTGGACTCACCACCTGCAGGAGGATCAGTGAGGGGCTGGTGCCATGGGTGGCATCTCTGGCCAACCCGCCGACCCAGAAATGGATTAAGGGGAAGAAAATGGATGGATGGGTTTAAAGATCCTTTATTCATCCCACAGCGGGGAAACTTTCGTGTTGCATCACAAGTTACAGAACAGTAGGAATGAGCAAGTAAGTTATTTGTATAGAACCTTTCACAGAGCAGGATCACAAACCGCTTCACATTTAAAACATACAGATAAAAATAATACACAAACAAGTCAGAGGCCTATGGACAGTGAGGAGCACGCTGCACAAGATAAATGAACAAAAGCTAATTAAGATAAGACAAAATCTCTAACTCTAGCAACAAAGAAGCAAGTATATAATCTATCTTGAACATAATAATAATAATAATACCATCAAATACTGTAAATGCTAGAATGTACGCCACCATTGGTTCTGAAGCTGTAGAAAGGATATTCTGTCACTGACCCAGCGAGAGTGTTTGTGGGGGGTCTTTATTGTGTTTACATTGGATGAACGATCTAGTTATGTGAATTGTGTGTGATTTTGCTTTTCACTGTAATACTTAGAGAAGCCATTTGTTCCACGTACAAAATCACTGGGGCAGTTAAAGTGAAGTGAGCTCCTTCAGCTAAAGGGATTCTTCATGACTCGCTCCAGAGTAATTACATCTCAATTATACTTTCAAAGTCTGACACACGTTGACCTCCGAGTGACAGGAAATTAAGTAAGACAGGCTGCTAATACCCCTCCTCCAACAGAAGGCGATGTTCAAACTGGGCCCTTGTTGTCCATAGACTTTTCTTTTATTTTCAAATCAGATTTAGCTCAAAGTGAGACATGAATAACTGCAGAATGAGAAACATGTGATTGTATGTTAGCGAGTTTAAGATGCCAGACATGCCAGATCTGCTACAGTCCTGAGACCCCGAGGAGAATAGCATCATTATTATTGCGCACCAGGGACTGCCCCCAAACACCCATGACTACCCAGTGCTCAGACACAAGGCATTCTGGGTAATGTTTGAAGAATGTGACGTCATAGGCTCGCGGGTGTCCTGGATTGTCTGCATAATTCGAGGTAATTTGTTTTCAATGTGAGAATGAGCCCTTGTGCTATAAAACAAGATCAGCGTTGTCACGTTGTAGAAATGTTTTGCCATTGATCTGGTAATCGCGTTTGGTTCAAAGCAGATAAATGAAATGCTAAACATTCTGCTGCTAAATAGTTTCATATCATTCTAATTAGATTTTAAAGCTGCACCCATCTAGTGGTTATTGTGTAAGATAAGATTTAAAATAGTCTTAATTGTGGCCATACTTGCTTGTGAAAGCTAGATTCCGTCAGACTTCTGAAGCTGTGCAGGGCAGGGCCTGGTTAGAACTGTGATGGGAGACCTTTGGGAACACCAGGTTCCACAGTGGGGCGGCTGCGGCTGTAAAGTGCCTAACTGTTGTTGTGTCCTCAGGCAAGACATGTCACCCACATTGCCTAGAATGAGTCCGGTGTGTGTGAATGATGATCGGAGGGGCCGATGGCACATACTGTACTAGTTGCCTCTCTTCTGTCAGTGTGCCCCATGGCAGCTGTGGCTACTGTGGTAGTTTGTCACCAGTGTGTATGGTGTGAATGAATAATGACATGTGAAGCGTCTGAATTTTATTATTATTATTATTATTATTATTATTATTTTACAGTGGGGACTTCACCGTGCCACCATATAATCTTTAGGGAATAACTAAACTTTGTCCATAAAAATCGAGTATAGCATTAATATCCCTCACCGATGCAGTATTATGGATTGGCTTGATATAGTTTGCCATCAGTATCTCTTGATATTTTTGTTAATTTTCAGATTTGTGGAGGAGACCATGATGTCTGATGCCAGTGAGATGTTGGCCGCTGCCCTGGAGCAAATGGATGGCATCATAGCAGGTAACCGCAGACGTTTTTAAGTGCATGGCACAATATGGGGTCGGAGCACATCTGGAAGCCATTAGGGGGAAGCTGAGAATACAAAGTCCAGCACAATGTGGTCAGTGTGAAATAACTTTGCGACTCAGGCTTCAATGGTGCCACCAGATCATGGACTGCACAGTTTCACCTTGAAAATATACCCTTATAGTGCCCTTATAGTGGGACCAAACAATAACAAAATAAGGTTTGCACAGTTCATGAGGTAATGTACTGCATGGACATTGTTCTCAGAGATTTCTTAAAGGTCCTCTTATGCCTTGTGTCATTTTCAGGGATCTGACGTTCTCCTTTGATACTAATAAGATTCATGCAGGTTATGAAACGCTGGAACCAAGACAATTAGCTTTAAAAAATATCCTCATTACCAACTAACATTTTCTCCATGTCTTGTACGTCAACTGAAGTCTGTGAAACATTGAAAATAATGTTTTTTCAACTTAAGTCATATAAACTTGTTTGCAATCAAACAAGAGCTAAAGACTGATTTGTGTAATTATAGCATTGACCTTTCCAGTGGGAGTGAGCGAGGCGATTGTCACGTGTCTTCCTGAGTCCCCCCTGTTTCCACGGAAACCACAGCCATCAGCCACAGCTGGTTGATGGAACAGAAACACTCTAATCATTACTTCTTTACGTGACCACTCGACTGTAATCACAATATGTTTTCTAAAGTCGACTTGATGCAATATCAATTTATTTCAAGAAAATAATTATATGCACTTATAGTACATACAATGTATGTTAAAGGAGACAAAGTGGAGCTAAAAGAAGCACTAATCACAGTTCAGGTGTGGCGCAGAGAACAAACTGTTTTTATTGTGTCAAAGTGTTACTATGAAAAGGTCTATCCTTTATTATTGTTTATTTATTTTTTCTTCTGCACTTTGATTCTTAATTATCCTCTTTTTAAAAAACGTAACGTATTTACGCTTTAAAGGGATTGGCAAAGCCAACTGGACTCATCTTGTTTTATATTTCATTTTTAGTTATTTTTCTTCTGAACTTAAAGGCAGGCGTCGTTACCAACGCCAAAGTGCACTGCAATCACACAAGTTTATATTTTCAACCATGTTATTGCATTGTTCCCTCATCAGCAGTGAAGTTGTTTTTAGATCCATTCACACAAATATCAGGAACTTCTGGCACAAACTCCATGTAACACCCCTTCTGTCTAAAGTCCTGTCTCAGTCCTGTAACTTTGTACCACTAAGACATCCCGCACAGAGCGGTTTCTGCCTGTTAAAACCAAGGTATTTTTTTTCTTGAAAGTTTAACAAATTGTTCATTTTTATATTTAACTTGAATAAGCTGTTCAAGTTAGTCATTATAATAGTTTAAACTTAAATGACAGAATAAACTGAAGCCACAATCTGCATGGTGTGAGTGTGACAGGATGATTCATGGCTGTAGCGACATATTCATTTTAGTAGTGGGAGGTCAGCAAGGTATGGACGAGGTTATAAACTATCCCAGATTGCTTCCACGAATGAATGTTGATGGCTGGTTTTATCAGTGTAACAGACTATTGAATGGCGATGTATTATAGTGTGTTTTCCCCTAAACCTCCAGGCTCCAAGGCCATAGATTATTCCAACGGCCTGTTTGATTGCCAATCGCCCACGACTCCGTTCCTGGGAGGCCTCCGGGTGCTGCACCTCCTGGAGGACTTGCGGGGCGCGCTGGAGCTCATGGACAATGAGGAACGAGACAACCTGCGTTGCCAGATCCCAGACTCTACCGCAGAGGGGCTGGCTGATTGGCTGCACGGCACTATGGTACAACACTTTAGAAGGATCAAAAGTCTATAGATGCAAGGGGTCCTCCGCGACTGTGTGGAGTGGTCAGTTACTTTTAATGTTATTGTTATACTTAATACACAAAATATTTAGATCTTGAATATTGCAAATAATAATCAGTTTTCAAAAACTCAACAGATGGCCCAGTTTGAGAAACACTGGCACTTGTGCTTTCTCTCTATAAGAATATACTTAATAAATGGGCACTTGCAGAAAATGTTCCATCTTAAACTTGACTTATGTCTGGCCTTGTGTTTTTCTTTCCCCTGTGATTCCCTCCCACTCCCCTCTATTATTACAATATCGGAGGGAAACTGTTCTTTTTAGCCAGTTTTCATGCAACTTCCACATGAGCCGAGCCCTGACTTCCCTTTTCACTCCATTAATAATGTATTGTAATAATAACTATACCATTTGTCCTGATATGTAAAAAGGTTTTTATTTGGAGAAGGTTTGTAACTCCCAAAGAATAGGCACTCACAGCCATATAATTATCTTTTCTTTTGCCGTTATCTAAAGAACAATATACATGATCTGTGGTCGACTTTCTTTACTTTTCTTTAGTCCTTTGTGTGAAGTTGTGCATTACAAAACAGTTCTACATCTCCTCTCCCACAGCTCACTAACACATCTCTGCTGCAGGTGACAAGTGTGGTAAGCTTGGTTACAGGGCCGACATCACCATCAAATCAATCACCAACAAATATATATACATTTTAAATACTGATCCATATATACATTTTCTTTCTTTACACACTATAGTCTATTATAAACCAGCTCTAATATTACTTTTTTAGCTTGAAGAACATATTGCACATCATCAACACTTCTGTATCTTCTCCACCTTTTTTATTTCAGAGCAATGGCCACAGCTCCGAGGCAGCGCACCAGGAGCGTCTGTCACGTCTGGAGAGTGACAAAGAGTGCCTCATTCTGCAGGTTGGCTCCGACTACTCATACATATCCTTTTATTGATTTTAGTCTGCAGCGGCTAATCCATTGTTTATTAACCGCTGCGAAACATAAAAGTTCTCGCAAGAAACGAAAAGCACAGTTTGAAACAATAAGGCAGTGTAATTTGTGTGCTGGATGAGAACAGCAGGCTACCCCGAGTCATTATCAAAAAGACCGTTAAAAAAAACAACTGCAGGACATTTTGTGATGTTCAAAATTTGCCTCTATGTCCTTGAACATCGATAAGTGTCTGAAGGCCATCTTAAAACACGGTCCGGTACACACAAAACTGCCCCATAATAACACAAATACACACACACACACACACACAGCCTGGAATGATGTGTTTGCCAGATGAGCCATTAGAGAAATAAATAAATAAATGTTTTTGAATGTGTTCTGCTGATGTCTTCCCAGGTGAGCGTTTTAACAGACCAAGTTGAAGTACAAGGAGAAAAGATTCGAGATTTGGATTCTTGCCTCGAACAACACCGTGTGAAGTTAAATGCAACTGAGGAGCGGCTGCAGAAGGTGAACAAAACAATATAATGAAAATAATAATACATGCAAAAAGGAAATATTCCATCTCTCTGTGGAGCGGGACCCCAAAGCAATACATGTGTAACAAATCAGTACAACATGAAACCTTTTTCTTTTGACACAAAAACATTTAAATAAAAAAATAGATAAAATAAGTCAAATTAAAAGTCCTTTGCTGTAGCGAAGGCTTTTAAAGCCTAGGTGTTTGGCAGATTTGTGTGTGTAATTTTGCACATTTTCAGATTCAGACTCATTTATTTATCCGACCAGGAGCAAGTCGCTTGAGCAGCATAAGACACAAAAACATAAAAAACACATAAAAACACAGGAAATGTCAGACTGTAACATAAGTAATATGATATGAAGTGGATCCCTAGACAAACATAATACAACAATAAAAGCTCAAACACCAAAGTCCACATCAGTCTATTTTTACAGTGGGCTTAAGCGCGTATACTCCAAAAATATTTGACAGTTACAGTGGGGCAAAAAAGTATTTAGTCAGCCACCAATTGTGAAAATTCTCCCACTTAAAAAGATGAGGGAGGCCTATAATTTTACCTCAGCTATGAGACAGATTGAGGAAAAGAAATTGCAGAAAATCTAATTTTTAAAGAATGTATTTAAAAATTATGGTAGACTTGCACCAGGCTGGGAAGCCTGAATCTGCAATAGGTAAGCAGCTTGGTGTGAATAAATCAACTGTGGGAGCATTTATTAGAAAATGGAAGACGTACAAGACCACCATTGGATTGGGAGAATGTCATAAGGTCAGATGAAACCAAAATAGAACTTTTTGGTAAAAACTCAACTGGTCGTGTTTGGAGGAGAAAGAATGCTGAGTTGCATCCAAAGAACACCATAGTGTGAAGCATGGGGGTGGAAACGTCATGCTTAGGGGCTGTTTTTCTGCTAAGGACGACTGATTCGTGCAAAGGAAAGAAGGAATGGGGCCATATGTCGTGATATTTTTTTTATAAAAAACCAGAAAGGGCATTGAAGACGAAACGTGGCTGGGTCTTTCAGCATGACAATGATCCCAAACACACCGCCCAGGCAACGAAGGAGAGGCTTTGTAAGAAGCATTTCAAGGTCCTGGAGTGTCCTAGCCAGTCTCCAGATCTCCACCCCATAGAAAATCTTTGGAGGGAGTTGAAAGTCTGTGTTGCCCAACGACAGCCCCAAAACATCACTGCTCTAGAGGAGATCTGCATGGAGGAATGGGCCAAAATACCAGCAACAGAAAACATTTGAGCTCTGTCATTCACAAAGTGTTGTGATGAAATGTTGTTATTGACCAAGTACTTATTTTCTACCATTATTTGAAAATACATTCTTTAAAAATCATCCAGAAAATGATTTTTCTGGATATCTTTTCTCATTCTGTCTCTTATAGTTCAGATATACCTATGATGAAAATTAGAGGCCTCCCTATTTTTTGTAAGTGGGGGAACTTGCACAATTGGTGGCTGCCTGTAACACAACCGCGGAGCCCTCAGTCCTGCTCCTTTCCCTCAGCACGGTGTCCTCTGCAGCTGTATTTTTACATGTATTCACACATAAATAAGTAATGTTACAGTAATGACTGCTGGGCTGCTTTTGGTTATCGCTTGTGTAAAAGTCTCTCCCTGGCCTTGCACTCACATACTACTTATGCAACATGTTGGTGTCAACACGTTGGAGCCGGCTCGGACTCTGAGGGGCACAGGGACAGGCCTTCTGCTGGTGAAAATAAAATTAATCTGAATCTGTTATAATTTGATTTGATTCGTGATATGCCCTCCTGTGGACTCACCGCCTGCAGGAGGATCAGTGAGGGGCTTGTGCTATGTGTGCTGGGTGCAGCTCTGACTGCCACCCCCCCAACCCAGAAATGGATTAAGGGGAAGAAAATGGATGGATGGATAGTGATATGGTCGATACTTTAATTATGTTTTTTGAAGAATCTGCTGATACCCAAAGGAAAGTACAATGCCTTGTGAAAGTTAACATTTCGCCACATTTCAGTCTTCAAACATAAAGATATAAAAATTTAATTTTTTGTCAAGAATCAACAACAAGTGGGACACAATCGTGAAGTGGAACAAAATTTATTGGATAATTTTAACTTTTTTAACAAATAAAAAACTGAAAAGTGGGGCGTGTAATATTATTCGGCCCCTTTACTTTCAGTGCAGCAAACTCACTCCAGAAGTTCAGTGAGGATCTTTGAATGATCCAATGTTGTCCTAAATGACTGATGATGATAAATAGAATGCACCTGTGTGTAATCAAGTCTCCGTATAAATGTACTTGCTCTTTGATAGTCTCAGGGTACTGTTTAAAGCGCAGAGAGAACCATGAAGACAAAGGAACACACCAGGCAGGTTCGAGATACTGTTGTGGAGAAGTTTAAAGCCGGATTTGGATACAAAAAGATTTCCCAAGCTTTAAACATCTCAAGGAGCACTGTGCAAGCAATTACATTGAAATGGAAGGAGTATCAGATCACTGCAAATCTACCAAGACCCGGCCGTCCCTCCAAACTTTCATCTCAAACAAGGAGAAGACTGATCAGAGATGCAGTCAAGAGGCCCATGATCACTCTGGATGAACTGCAGATTCATTGGATAAAAAAATGAAATGGTTCATATAGTTTTAGAATGTATTCCTTATTAGCTATGTTTTTGTTATTTTATGTGAACATTTTGGGTTGTTTTTTGAAATATATTTTGATTATCAGTCTTTGAGGATCCTGGTATGATATAATGTAGCAATAATTAAGTTTGATCTGCTTTTATCTTTCTTCCAGGAACTTTTGAACAGGTCGGCGTTGGAGACTCAGAAGCTGGAGCTGTTGACAGAGGTGTCCAGTCTGAAGCTGAAGCTGTCTTCGTTGGAGCGCGATCAGAGAGACACCCAGGTGACGGGAAATGGCAGATATTCAAGTACCACTGTGACATCGGCCGCTCGTAACTGCGCCTCCAGACTTTGGCAGCCTTCCTGTCATTGTTATGAAGACACAAAGGTTCACTGGAGTTTGCCCGATGGTCCCAGTCATGCGTAGTGGGCTGAACTTCCATCAGAGGTTACGGGACAATTCTCAGCAGCTGTTTCCTGCCAGAGCTCCCCCAACTCCCACTCACCCATCGCATACCTTCTCTGTGTCCATGCTCTTTCCACAAGCAGTTTTATCAGAGAATGCACTGTGGAATGTATATATTTCAACATATTTTGGATTGGAAGTCATCTCGTAACTGTATTCCAAGATGGTTTTACTGCTAATGGCAAATATAATGAATTTGAATATGTTATGATTTGATTAGTGATATGGTCGTTACTGTATTTAATTTAGCAGATAAAGGACTTTTCAGTGCCTGGGATCTACTTCTCTCCATTTTCAAATATTTCTATAATTTCAGAATCGGAATCTATTTATTACCCTTTGCAGAAAAAACGTCTACATTGAAATAATAATAATGCATTGGTTTTATATAGCGCTTTTTAGACACTCAAAGAGGCTTCACATGTGTCATTATTCATTCACTCCAAACACAAACTACTACTGTAGCCACAGCTGCCCTGGGGTGTACTGACAGAAGCGAGGCAACCAGTATGTGCCATCGGCCCCTCCGTCCACCACCAACCATTCACACACACACCAGACTCATTCTAGGCAATGGGGGTAAAGTGTCTTGCCTAAGAACACAACAGCAGTTTGGCACTTTACAGCCGCAGCCGCCCCACTGTGGCTGGTGTTCCCAGAGGTTAAGTGTCTTGCCAAGGACACAAAGAAATATTTCTATAATTTTGGTTCTGAAGAGCACCCAACCCCACTGCATGTATTCTTTTTTTTTTTTATATTGTGACCACTTCTAGACCTCTTTTTATGAGAAAATAGACCATAGTTAATATGCACTGACAAAAAAACTGGAACTTTGTGACAGTTTTTATTTCATGCGGATTGAGCCAGGATTTACAGAGACATTTCACATAAACTAAAACTAAAAGTCTGAATGTTGACACCATAGTTACCAGGACTATAGGCTCTTTGAAATGTTGTGATGTCACATGAATGCAACCAATGCTCAGTGAGTTGAATACGTGATCCAAATCTACTTTGCCTCAGGACTTGTTCCAGGAAGTATCCGACCTACGATTCAAGATGACGGAGACGGAGAATGAAAGACTTCTGTGTGAGAAGAAACTCAGAGATACACAAGTGAGTGTCAACTATTTTACTGAGGTCGAAATGTTCCTGAGCTCTTTAGTCCCTCACTGTGTCACGATTTTCTTCTATTCATTCTCGTGGACCTCTTTATCCCTCCCGGTTTTTTGTATGTTCTCAAACTGAAACGGAATCCTCAAACATGACCATGAAGATGATTGATATGAGCTCTCTGCTGTACTTCTGTGTACTGCTTAAAGGCAGACTGAAAGACTGCAGCCGACTCCACCAATCACATTTATCATATACTGTACATTTGAGCAGTGGAAAAAAAACATTCTATTGTGTGAACAGTGAAGCAAAGGAAAGAAACATGAGAGAAAAAAATGTATGTTCTTTTCTTTTCATTATAGTGTATTTATGTAATATCTAAAGAGTGCTTGCATAGTCCTTGTATAGTTTGCAGTTCATACACAGGAAAACTCAGAGTAGACACATCTTCAGTTGTGTGCACAGATAAACAGAACTAGGTTTAGCTTGTCCCAAAATTTCAGGAAGACTTTAACTGCATGAGGCTGAAATCCAAACTCCCCATGTTTAGTCCTGACTCTGAGCACTCAGCAGCAGGAGGCCAGTCCCTGTGCTCCTCAGAGTCCCAGACACATCATTTGGTGATATCATGTTGGGTAGATAACTTGTTCTATCTATAGATACATACAAACAGACATTTACTTAAATCATGAATAGTAAAATCTACATTAAATCTATAACCTGGGATTAACCCCCTCCCCTTGTGATTGAGTGAATGGATGATGTTGGTTGGGGGCTTTGATGCGCCAGTGTGTTTGGCGTCTTGCTTCCGTCATCACCATGAGGAGAGACATTGTAAAGCACTTTGGGTGACCTCGGTCAGTAAAATGCGCTATATAAATAAACATTACTTACTTACTTACTGGTTTATTAGCTGACAGCAGCAGGGGGAAAAAGTCTACAGCTTGTTATGAAGTACTTTGTAAGGCCATAAAGAGAGGAGAGCTGCTCTTTAAAAAAAAAGGAATAATAATACCTCCTTATTTAACCGTGTCTTTTTGGCTTTTCACAATCCGCGTTAGAAAGACAAGATGATGGAGCAGTAAAACTCCTCTAACTTTGTCCCAACAATAGACGGCCTTCCTCTAAGTTGAAAGGATTGATGATCACAAACAGGAAAGATACAAGATTTCACATTTCAGGTTGCAACGCCCTTTATGTAATTAGAAATGGCAGTTTATGGAAAGCGTGGAGGTCAAACTCATCAGAGAGAGCAGCTTGTAGGATTGTTTACTAAAAAAAAGTCTGAACCCTTGCACGAACCTTCCGAGTTAATCTGGACTCTTCAATTATGAATTAATGAATGTATTTCTTTCTGTGGATGTTTATGAGAATGTCTGATCTGTAAGTGCATGCCCTTTGGAGCTCATTAGTCTTTCCCTTGCTTCTCTTTCACAACAATAATCCTCTTGCTCATCAAATTCAGCGACTTCGCCTGAACATCGACCAACATTTTCAACATGATGAGGCCGACTTTCTGTGCGCAAAATTGGATGGTGCTTTATGGAGCCTAGAGATTACTTCCTGAGACGCTTGCAGCTATTTGGACTGTACATAATAATAATAATAATAATAATAATAATAATAATAATGACTATTTACTACTGCTCTATCTTTGAATACTGTCTGGGATCCTGCAGTCTGGTGTGTTCTCTCAGTGAAGGACAAATCCAAAATCCAGAGACTTGTATGAACGACAACAAAGATCATTGGAGCTGAAGTTTCCTCCCTAAAGCTGATGAGCAGACGACACTCTCTCTGGCTCAAAATAAAATGTCAGTGACCCCTAACACACCCTGCGTCGGGATTACTAGACTCTTTAAAGCCGCTTAAAAAAAAACCATATAATTAATAATGAAAATTACGTATATTAATTAATTTGACAGAATTCTGCTGTCCAATTTGATTTTGGCACTTGGAAGATATGTAGTAATGCTTGATCTCATTTACTTCTGCAGTCTAGCTATATTTTCAAGCTTCAAGGTGACTTTATCTGTACACATGCGTAGATTTTTGTTGTAGTTAAAAAGATAGAGACTTGGCTTCTACAAAAGAATATTCATAAAACTGCACTGCTATTACCACTCTTTTATTTATTTTTTAATTTTTTTTGCACATAATTATATCCTGCACAGACTATATTTTTAACCGCTGTGAGATCAATAAAGTCTATCTTATCTTATCTTAAAAATCACATTTACATAAATCACAACACAAACAACAGATAAGTAAAGAAAAGAAGGTAAAAGGGTTCACATTTCATTCAAAGTGTTCTTATTAGAAATGTTAAATGCACATGTGAATAAAAACTAAAAAGAGTTGTCTTCTTTCTGTTGCGCCAGGATGAAGTGCTGATGCTTCAGAGCCATTTGGACGAGCAGGAGTCGGAGCTGACGAGACTGAAGGACGAAGGGCGGCTGAGAGCAGACAGCTGCAGCAGAGTGGAGGGAGGAGAGAGGGGTCAGGAAACTACTTTTTCAGTCACAACAATATACAAAAGGCTTCCTGTGGATTAGACACGAGACATTTCATCCAATAACAGCAAATTTACCCGAAGCCAAATTTAAGCAGGATTGTTCGTTTCTTTGTTCGTCTGACGTATGATATGTCAGTGTCTCGGAATAAACCCCCGACTCCTTATCTGGGAGGCTCATACCGAACATCCAGTTTACACCTCCTACTGCTGCGGACATGATCCAGACTGCAGTGGAATGCCTTGGTCCATGAGGGCGTTCAAATGTGAGCTTGGTAACACACATACTGTACCTCCCATGTTAACAGTTTTCGAATACAACATTAATAAAAGTGGTTTATTGATCCCCCATGACCAGTAGCAGCAAAAACACATCCATCCATACTTCTTTATTATGTTAAAGATAGTGATTTTATACTTGTTTCTTTGATGCTAGAGTTAGAGATTTAGTTTTATTTTAAATAGTATAGTTATTGTTAACTTATGTTGTGCTGGGTGATGCAACACTGAAATTTCCCCGCTGTGGGACTAATACAGGAAATCTTAATCTCAAACAAAACAAATACATAAATTCATCAGTTTCAATACATTTAAGAGATTCTTAATGCGTCCCACATTGGGGAAATTTCAGTGTTGCATCACAGGTAGGATTAAGGAGCACACAACAAAATAAATAAACAGGAAGTCTATACTAAAATGAAATACAATAACTGACTTTAGCATTATAAAGAAGCAAGTTTAAAATCCTTAGCTTCAGCGGAATAGGAAGCAAGTCCAAGATTTAGCAAAATGAAGAAGCAAGAATTAAGTATAAAAACTCAATAATTCTGCATCCATTTCCCAAAAGAATAGCGGCGTGTTTGCAGGAATAATAACTAGAACGTGCACTCGGAGCGCGCATACCCCGCCAACTCCCCCGATCACCTCAGGATTTATATGGGGCCCTACTCCCCTCACATTCCATCTACACAAAAACTGAAGCTCAATCCTTCCTGTAGTTTTTGCCAATACACACACGCACACGCGCACACAAACGATTACAATGCCCACCCTGTTGCCACGGTAATAACAGTTGAATTAGTCTGGATTTTGTTTTCATCTGTGCTTGTGTTTAATTTTGATAGATTCAAAACAACTCAAACAAAGCAAATGTTATCAAAAAGTTGTATTTCTCGAGTTACCATCTTCCACATGTTTTGTTATTAGCATTATATTTGGGGGGAAAAAAATACCAAAAAGAGGTGAAACGTATTATTATTTATATGGCACTAAAATATATCTGGCAAAATACTACAATATAAAACTGCTACTACATTTCACATTTATGTTTAACGTCACTTATCTGGGCTAAGTTGAAGATTTATTTAAGGGGGTCCTAAACATTAGCCCAAACATACAAACATGTAAATATACAGACACAACAATTTCGAAAAGATAATTACAAAATAATTACATAAACACACACTCAATCTGCTTGTACAGTGGAGGTGAAAAAGACTTTAAAAACCTACTGTACGACACTTTACACAACACACCTGTGGAAAAATACACCAAAAACGATTTACCAACTCAATTTGATTTACAATGACGGCTGGAGGGAAAGTGGAAGCGCTCTCTCTGAAATGTCATTAGTCCTTCAGACACAAACAGTCTTGCCATGTCTGATGTTCAGTTTTATTAGCTGGCACAATAAAAGTCAAAGCAGTAGAACCATAAGCCTGACAAATGCGGCACCCGTCTGATCTGCGGAGACATGGGTACAGCTTTTTGCCTGGAGGACTGACGCTTATTCTGTTTTCATTTTATTATTATTATTGTTATTATGAATATTATTATAGTTTTATTTATTTATTTTAAATCTTTGACAAATGTACAAACCTTTTATGTGTGTTGTTTTGTGTGATGCATTTGTCTCATTCTGGATCATAAGTCTATAATAAAGTTTGATAATGTTTTTTTTGCTCATGATTGTGTGTTTAGATACAGAAAGGTTGAAAATGAAGAGAATTCTGGAGTCACTGACATCAGCCAATGACGAGAAGGTACGAGATTAAACATGTGTCATATTGTTGCACATGTTTAGACTTAATTGATCTCACACTGGAGAAATCTACTGGAGATTTTTTTTTTTTTATCTCAGGAGCAAAGAATAAAGCAGCTGGAGCTATCCCTTACAAAGTGCAAGAATGTTGGGGAGGCCGCTCACGGTCAGTAACGTACTAACAACTTCAACTCACCGGTGCTGGCCTCATAACAGAGGTGTGTGTTTCTCAGAGCGGTTCAGGGAGGATGACTATGCCGATATCCAGGATGACCCCTCGTACCCAGGATCCATGGTGGAGGCGGGGCGGGTCACGGAGGCCGAAGCAGGAAGGACCGCTGGGGAGGTAAACACGCTGCCTCTGTCAAAACATTTTTTCTCACAGGATAAAGCCCAGACTCGCTGCTTCCTCTGAGAAGCCTCCCACCCGACCCCGAAATCCTCAACTTCAGATTTCATGAGCGGAAAAATGTCTTGGTATTATAGTTTCTCATATTTTCCCCACTGGGTTTTAGAGTTGTTCCTTGCAGATGTAGAAGGAACTAACACAAGGACAGTGGTGATGATCCAGGACACTCACAATTCAACAATTTTCATGGACATTTATGAAGATTTATGGACATAGGTTTTGGCCCATAGGGGGCAGGTGACCAATGTGTATTTCTTGTGTTTGATATTTACAGTCTATGTTTGATTCTCTGATCTGTGTTGGCGAATTCAATGTTTTTTTTAGTCCCCTGTTGTGATTTAGGGCAATATAATTATTAATAGAATTTAAGGGTGTGTGTGTGTGTTTCAGTCTGGTCCTTGTATAGTGAATGAATTCGATGGGGAGCGACAATTAAAGGCATCACAAAGGTAAATCATAAAAGATAAATATTTTACAAAAATAAGGCGTGCTACTGTTGTTTTTACACATGATTCTGTGCACAGTTGTTTTGAAGGCCCAGGGAGCGCAGTAGAGGAAAGCCAAAATCTGAAGGTAAGACGTCACACACACTGCAATACTATTTATTTATGTATTCATATTATCATTCTTCATTTACCAAAAGCACTGCAAACACAACAAAGTGCCAAATGTACTAAACAATGTCACAAGACAGTCACAAGACGGGTGCTTTTTTATGTTTGGGTGACATCTGGTGGCCAATTATGACATTACATGGTGTTCTTTTGTAGGTTTTAAATCAATCTACAAAAACAAGTCCTAGCACGGAGAAGTTTGGGAGTAAGAGAGTGCGTGCATCTTTTGGGAGAGGATTCTTCAAGCTGCGAGGGGGAAAACATGGAGATAGCGCTACAACTCTCGGTGAGTATTTTACTTATCGGTTACATAAAAAAATATATATATATTTTTTTTTTTTTTTGTTGCTACTGGACACCTGAATTTCTCTTACGGGAATCGATAAATTATCTATCTATCTAAAGTTCTGTTCAATCTTTTGACATTTTTATCTCTGTTGCTATACCAAATTATCAGTCATGAAATGGCAGCACAAGTTTGAGATTTTTTTCAATATTGGAGCTGGCAGCGTTTCAGATTTGTGCATAACAGTCTGGAACAGTCTTCCTGAAAATGTGAGAAAGGCTCAGAACTATTTTGAACCCGGATTTGAAAACTGTCAGTTTAGCTGTGCATACAACTGAATGACTTTATATTTACACTATTTATGATTTTAATCCCATGTGTGATGAATGAATTCATTAATGACTTCACTTACTGTGATTTTATTTGTTATTAATATTTCTTGTGATCCTAATGTTTGTTTTTTATACCCTGTTGGATTTGAATTGTATATTTTAATGTTTTATGATTTATGCTTGATTTTATGTGGGTTGTGATGCGCTTTGTGTTGCTTTATGTAGGAAAGGTGCTCTACGAATAATAATGTATTGATCGATTGATGTTCACTTTCTATAATTTTGTTTCGGAAGCAGAACGTAAAGGAACAGAACATCTGGACTTGGCAGGGGTTAGCTGTCAAAAACCTCCGTCACCAACGTCACCAGAAACCAAAAAGAAGTCAAAGGGTTTGATGAAGCTCTTTGGCCGGTAAGTGTTTTTGTTTGTATTTTAGCTTTCAGGTTGAATGCGTATTCTAAGGTACAAACATCTAAACATGTCCATAACTCCTGTAGACTAAAGAGAAGTCACTCTACATCGTTTAACCTGGACGACGCAGAGATGGAGTTCAGACGGGGAGGAGTCAGAGCAACAGCTGGACCTCGACTCGAATGGTCCCGTGAACCAAAACACCAGCAAGTGTCCCCTTTAAAAAACCTTTTACCATGGATTCCTATATTCAGGGCAAAGTTGGACTGATGAGTGTTGCTTGTCCCCTCTCAGAGCTGTAAATGCCCCGTTCTCACAGTGGAGTAAAGAGGAGGTGTGTGCGTGGCTGCATGAACAAGGCCTGGGACTTTACACCAACCAAGGCCAGAACTGGATCAAGTCTGGACAAACACTTCTGCACGCTTCACAACATGATCTGGAAAAGGTAAGGCATAGGTTTCCTTGGTTACATACCCTTTCTCTTTTATTAATGTTTTGAAATTTCACACAAGCTTAATTACATGTATTGAATAAACATGTAAAGCAGACAAAAATTTCGGTTTAAGTTCTTTCTTCTAAGTTGGGAATGAGTTTTACACAATTACATATTGTACATATTTAGAGAGGAATAAAAAATACAAACATAGTTCTGATGGATTGAACACAATAGAGACCTAATATGACCCTGCCTCCTCCACCACACCTCCCATGTCTGTCTGTGCTGCACAGGTAATAATTTGTGTTGCTGATTTTTATTGTATTTGTAATTTTCTCCAGAGAAAGTGTTGTTGATATGTAATATACCATTTCAGTGGCTAAATGTCTGTCTTGTGTATTCTCTGCCCATTTAATCACGGAGAATGACCTTGATGCATTTGTTTCACAAATGTGTTTGAAGTGTTTCACCCTCTGAACCTGCTGTTGCCTTGGTAATCCTCTCTAACCGCTGCTCTGCAGGAGATGGGCATTAGGCAGCCACTCCACAGGAAGAAGCTGCAGTTGGCTCTACAGGCTCTCGCATCAGAGGACGACCTTCAGGGGAGACTGGACCACCACTGGGTCAACAGTGAGCCACACATTTGTTTAATCCTTGTGCATTTTCATATTTCACTTTGTTGATTAAAACACCCGTGGTTGTTTCGTTAGGGTGGCTGGATGACATCGGCCTCCCACAGTACAAAAGCAACTTTGACGAGGCTCGTGTTGACGGCCGTATGCTGGACTGCATGACTGTGGTGAGTCCAGTTCAAATCCATATTCTTGTGGGTTTTGAAGGGTCATGGACCATAAACCTAACCTATGGCCATTGTTGTACATTGTGTGGCTTAGGAAGACCTCTTGTCTCTGAAAGTCGGCAGTGTTCTTCATCACCTCAGCGTTAAAAGAGCCATTCAAGTCCTTCGACTCAACTCGTATGACCCCAGCTGCCTCCGACGCAGACCGTCTGATGAGGTAACCCACACACATCCACAAAGTTTTCTAATTAAACTGTGGATTAACATTTAAAATGTTTGTGTAGAATAATATCACACCAGCAGAAATTGCTCAGTGGACCAATCACAGAGTGATGGAGTGGCTCAGGTCTGTGGATCTGGCAGAGTATGCCCCAAACCTGAGGGGCAGCGGGGTACATGGTGGGCTGATGGTAAGACCGACATGTACTAAGCACATATGTGTCTGTTGCAAAGTTTATTTTTACTCTGAACAAAATGCTGTACTTTCCTGAAGGTGTTGGAGCCTCGCTTCAATATAGAATCTCTGGCACTTCTGCTTAATATTCCTCCAAATAAAACCCTGCTGAGGCGCCACCTGGCAACGCATTTCCACCTGCTCATCGGCTCAGAAGCACAGCGCCTCAAACAGGACTGCCTGGAAAACCCAGACTACACTGTGCTGACTGCCACCGCCAAGGTCAAGGTAGTACCACTGGTTAAAATGTGTATTTATTTGAATAAGATTGACATTAAAAATGAACAATATTGGTTCTATATAAAAATATACTAACAATGGTTCGATATGTCAATTTTATATTGGTTATATTTTTTTGTATATAATCAATGACTTTTGTGTCCTTAGCCCAGGCGCTTATCATTTGGCAGCTTTGGATCATTGCGAAGGAAACGGCAGGATGATAGCGATGAGTTTGTCTGCCCCATGAATGTGGAAATGCCCCACAGCAGCAGCTTCCAGAGGGGGGCTCAGGCGTATAAGGACCTTGATCACCTTGAACAGGTACTGCACTAACACATGTTGATTTAACATTGGCACTGATTGTTTGATGCTGTGGCAGATGGAGGACTCAGAGGGGGCTGTAAGACAGATCGGAGCGTTTTCAGAAGAGATAAACAATTTGACTGTGAGTTACTTCTTTAATTCTAAGATTATGGCCGCAAAGAAATTCCAAGAATAATAAAAACATGAAATTGTACTCTCATTTTTCAGAGCATGTTGAAGGAGGAAGAGTATTTCCAGGAGATGACAGAGACAGAAAACTAATAACGGAGTGCAAATAATAAACTAGATGAGAGGAGAGGCCACTGTGCCAACACCAACTGTGAGCTGACCATGGCCAAATATTTGTACACATTATTACAGCAGTTGTTTTTTTACATATTTAATAGCATGATTATCCATGTATGGTACTAGTGGGATATCTATGTGGAAGTTTTAATGAGGCTATTTACTGAAAATTTGAGTTTGGCTGCAAATCTGTAAACGTAGAAGAAAGGTAAACATACCTTTCTCACTTTGTAACTTAAACTTTGACTAAACATAACATTACACTCTAATTTACATTGTATTGACCCAGTAGTCGTGACCTCAGCGTTGGTCCATCTTCAATAGTTTTGATGAATTTAAATTGAATAACAATTGAGTTCTTTACTACATGGTGGGCACTCTTGTATGCATTTATCAGAATATAAATCACATTAGCACACATCTCCTCAGCGACCACACAACTTGTGTTTAAGAATGCCTGGATACATAACGTACTTGTGCAATGAAGCCATGGACCTGGGATTGTACTGTTTGCATTGTTTAATCCTTTATAACAAATACTTTTCATATGGTATTCTCACAAGTGCATGTTTGATACATTTTACTTTACACTATTAAACATTTTACTTTACACTATTAAAAATGTCAAACTGAAATGTCTCTTTACATCCAAGATGAGCTCTCAATATGAATAATTTGAATAAAGTTAATTGCACAATATTTAATTTAAATTGTATGCATATCATAGACATGTACACTGCTGCCACAAGTGCCAACATTATATACAACATAGAAACGTACAATATAAACTAAAATATACACCGCAGTCAAAAATACATCACGTAAAATTCATTTGATGAATAAAGCTCTGTGTTAAGGCACTCCCAAATAGTGTAGTTGTATAGCTCAGTGTTCGTGTTTAACTGGGAACATTAGATTTGGCATAATTCTTTCATCTAAAAACAAATGTAGCATATGACAGATACTGATTGTATAAGTGGACAATGAAGCAAACAATTAAGCAAAATATAATCCTGATATTGTGCAGTGAAATAATATGCATTTTTATCACCATCTATCTGCATTTTGTATCTAATGTCAGCTGTATAGAAACTCTTCTTCATATTTCAGACTCCAGATTGACTCGATTCTCCTGGTACTCACTTGGAGCTTTACATAGACCAGAAGGAGACGTGTCTGAGCTACAGTCAAACAAAGCATTTCCCTTACTGCTTTTATCGCCATATTGACACAAATTGCATTATAAACACCATTGTGCAGTAAATATTTTCTAGTGCAACATGACAGGTTTGAAAGGCAGTGCCTTTAGCGCCCCCTTTCCTCAGAAGGTGAATCTGCGGCTCTCATGGTGTCCTACTTTATCAAGGTTTGGATTACAAGCAAACTGTATCATAGGCGGCGGCCCACACATCAGAATGAGGGTGTCATCACTGGGGGCGGGCAGATGCTCTCTGACCATGTCCTCGTTAATGAAACCCTGACTGTACTCCCAATCTGAAAAGCAGATTTTATACAGTAAGTGTACAGCATGTAATTATTAATGCAGAATAAATTCAACGTTTCTTTAACACTGATGTTATGTAAACTATTGCATGACAAATACTACATTAATATCTTTAAAGACCAACAGATATATCGCTAATGCTAAAATCCCTTTGGATAGGCTGGATCACTTACCGGCTGGTGCCCGGTCAACTGTGAACCACAACTTGAACCGGTCTGGATTGTTTACTTGTATCTCCTCCAGCTCAGGTCGCAGAAGAATATCTTTCTCAGTCTGTTTGTGATCAGATTAAAGTTCACGTAAAACAAATACAACTATGTGTATATGTAAGAATGAAGGCTACCTACTTGGTTTGCAAATAACAGGTGGCATACGGTCCTGTCTTCTGGATCTTTCATCACTGCTGTGATGATTTGTAGCATAGGCGTGATTCCTGGATTATTCAAACAAATGTTAAATCTAACGACTAGTTCAATTATGAGGGAGTCAATCTTGTATTATCTGTAAAAAGCTGGGATATGCCATTTTATATTGTAATGCTGTAGCAAAATATGATAGAATATAAGGAACCATAATCCATTGTTCACCAAAGAGCATCATAAAGTTCAAGGAACACGCTAAACAGTTCAGGGATGAAGTGGAGAAAAAAAGTCTAAAGAATGGTTAAATTATACTAAAGAGGTTTTGAATATAACCATGGAACCGTGACGTATCACGAACAACAGCATCTTCAGCTTTGTTCTACATTTGAATTGTATGATTATGGCCCACGGGGGACAAAGTAGGAGAGAGAGAGTACTCATCAGCCTCCGAGGCGAGGATTCCCTCCAAAGTTAGCTAGGAATATATTACCATATAAATGTTATGGTAACACCTAGTTTTATAGTACCTGTCCCTCCAGCAATCATGCCAAGATGTTTGGCAGTTTTTGTTTCAGCAGGAGCCTTCTTCTCTGGTTGGATAGAACACACTCCTGTGCAGAGAATACTGATGTTAAATTTCCATGTTTTTGAGGCCTTGTTAATATAATTACTTTACCTTTTCCCTTGTACACGAGAAGACCACTCGGCCCCCTGAAGTCAATCGTGTCATTGATTTTGAGGCTCTCCAAATACTGACTCATCTTTCCACCCTCAGGGAATTTAGGATGAACATCTTTGAAGTAAATCTTTGAAAGATAAACAAAACGTTCCATTTAATTTGGTTACATTAATTTCAGATGGTTATGGTTGAAAAGATTTACCTTCACCACTAGATCTACAAAGCCTTTGTCATCGTCACTAGATACAGGAGTGTATGGGCGAACAACCAATTTGCTGTCTATTCTGGCAGACAAGTAGATATGCTGACCTGTAAATGAGTCCAGTGTTAATACTTCAAACAACCCTTCAATCAAACTGTTAAATAAACAATATTAAAACATTGTTAAACGCTACCTATGGGGAGACCAAGAACATGAGCAGATGAAGGAAGAGCAAAGCGAAACTTTCGTGTGTCATGGCTGACAATCTAGTGGAAAACAAAGTTAAAACAAAGTCAATATTAGGGCTGGTTTTCTTTCAGAGACTGTTGATACGATACAAGTCTAGGAATAGGGGACTTTCAATTTGAAAAGATTCAATACGGTACATTTCTAAACAATAGAAAGTGATTCAGTAAAAAATAAAAGGACTCATATAATATATATATAATTTTAAAATAACACAGCCCTACACAATAAGTTGTAAAACAACTTAAGCACTCCAACCTCTTTGTCAACAAGACGGAGAGCATATTTGATGTTTGGGTCTTGTAGAGTGATAGCAGGTCTCCGCTTTGCAAAAAGAAGCCTGAAAATGAAGTTCACAATGCTATCCACGCCCCCACGGATAAGCTGTAATAATAAAAGACATTAGATTTGAATTGTAACATGTTTATTATATAAGTCAAAGTGTCTTCTGGTGAGTGTTGAAGGCAGAGTTGATACTCCAAACATATGAGTGCTATGTTTTATAATACAGTCTGTGTTTTACACATGCTTCTGCATGGGATTCATGAGTCACACATTCCATGGTCTGACTACAAACACAATCAAGCTAGTTACAGCTAGCTTGTGTAATACATCAAACTTACTATATCAACGAGCAAAAACAATAATTATCATAAAAGAATCTGAACTTACGCCTATGAGATAGGACAACATGTTGGTCTGTCTTGCGCAAATAAGTTCTTCAATATGTAACGTTGAAGTCCTTCAGTGAGGAAAAGTAAATGCGTAGAGGGAACTCCACCCGAGCGGTCACAATGCTAAAGCTAACACAACAGCTAACGCTATTAACGCGTAGCAACTTCCGGTTTAGGATGCAACAATAAAGTCATCGTTTATTCTATGTTTTATTTAGCGTTATGCCGCTTTTCATGTAGTGTCGGATCAAACCATATCCAGGAAGATAAACAAAATATCCCGGTAGTTAATGCAATGCAAACAATGCATACATATAGAATGAACCATAACCCGACAGTATTATAATCAAATATTTTAAGTAAGTAAGTAAGTAAGCTTTATTTATATACCGCCTTTCACAGACCAGAGTCTCAAAGCGGTTTACAATTGTTATTTTTGGGCACTTGTCCTCTCACTCCACACAGAGATGGGAGCGGGGTCGCCGAACAGGAGGCGTATGCCAGATCTATTGTACATATTTTTAGTGGTAGGGGAAACCGGAGTACCCGGAGGAAACCTACGCAGACACGGGGAGAACATGCAAACTCCACTCAGAAAGGCCCTGGTCCGGCCGGGATTCGAACCCAGGACCTTCTTGCTGAGAGGCGAGAGTGCTATCCACTCAGCCACCGTGCCGCCCATTTTCAAGAAATATACAACTTTTCTTTTTCTTTTTCTAAAACGAAAAAGTGTAATTCGACGACGGCCTACCTCCACCTTTTCTCGGCCGAGATTATGGTTACCATGAAGTTTGAACTCACTATGAAATGTTTTCCAAAAATGTGGAAATAACGTTCAAGGGGATTTTATGTGTTTCTGCCAGAACTGTTTTGCTTTATGGTCCCCTTTCAGCTTTATTACATAGCCTCATTTTAGTGAAACGTGTTTCTACTGTGAAAGGGATATTGTTAACAATGGGCTCTGTCACTCCCGTATTCGTCCCGGAAACTGGATTTGTCCGGAAGTTCAGTTTGCGCATGTCAAAAAGTTTAAGTGGTGACTGGTTAAGTTTAGGCGTCTGATTAAGATGGTTAAGTTTAGGGTTAAGGCTGGGTGGGGTTATTTTATGGGAATGGCTGGTTAAGTTTAGGCATGAATAGGTAGTTTTTTATATTTACTTCCGCTTCCGTCCAGATTCCGTGACGTAATCTACTGCTGCGTATGCTCATTGGATCAAACTGAACTTCCGGACGAATCCGGTTTCCGGGACGAATACGGGAGTGATAGGCTCTATGCACATGCTATGCACGCACCATTTCCGCGTTTTAGCTACTACCCCACTTCACTTCCTGTTCGCGGGAAATGGCTTGAGTTTCACTTCCTGTTCAGCAGTGGTTTACACGAGTTTCCCAAATAATGCTCAAACGAGGATTAAACTGTGAGGATACTGGGCTCTTTTGGGACACAGCAGTGCTCTTTGATTGTGCTGTCATTGTGTTTTCATAAAGTTTACAAATCTCTCTGAGTGGCCACAGTCAAAGCTCTACCTCGGAGAGAAAGCACAGCGACACTTTTGGATCAGTCTCACAGCTGAATGTATCAATCTAATTACTAAAAAAGGTCACTAAAACCCACCTAAAAGCCATAGGATAGCATAGGCAGGAAGTGAACGGGCTGATCTGTGTTAACAGGAAATGACCTCACGCCTCCCCGTGCACATAAGATAAGATAATATAAGATCAGATAAACCTTTATTAGTCTCACAGTGGAGAAATGTCAGTGTCATCGTTGCGCACATTACAGCAGAGAAAGGAAATAAGAGCACTCAGATTGCACACATCAAAGTCTATTATTTAAGATAATAGACAATAAATTTAAGATAAAATAAAATAAAATAAGATAAACTCTGGGCTATAATTGCACTTGGTTCGGAGTATTTACAGATGTCTATATCATACATTAGCAGCGGAGAATATGAGAATATGAATATGAGCAGAATAAACATCAGAAATAATATCAACAGGTAAAGTGACTTGAATGGGAGAATGATCAGATGGATATGTAATAATACAGTAAAATATCAACAGGTAAAGTGACTGGTGAAAGGCAGAATTATCAGATATGAAATAATACAGTAGTACTGATAACAGTAAATATCAGATATGTAGTACTGTAGTAGTACTGATAACAGGTAAAGTGACTAGTGACAGTTACTAGTGAATTATCAGAGACACTTGTGCAGACTCAGCAGTTCCTGTTACACATTCTCGTTGTACAGTCTGACAGCA
Source organism: Knipowitschia caucasica (assembly GCA_964034765.1). Classification (NCBI taxonomy): domain Eukaryota; kingdom Metazoa; phylum Chordata; class Actinopteri; order Gobiiformes; family Gobiidae; genus Knipowitschia; species Knipowitschia caucasica. The sequence goes on from OZ035823.1 coordinate 18,297,209, forward strand.
GCAGGAAGGAAAGACCTGCGAAACCTCTCCTTCACACATCGAGGGTGAATTAGTCTGTCACTGAAGCTACTCTCCAGAGCAGAGAGAGTGTCCTGCAGGGGGTGACAGTCATGGTCCAGCATAGATGTTAGTTTGCTCAGGACCCTCCTGTCCCCCACCTGCTGCACTGTGTCCAGGGAACAGCCCAGGACTGAGCTGGACTTCCTAATGACCTTGTCCAGCTTCTTCCTGTCCCTTTCTGTGATGCCGCTGTCCCAGCAGACCACACCGTACAAGATGGCTGATGCCACCACAGAGTTATAGAAGGATAGAATATAGCCCATTAAGTCTTAATTTCAAACCATTCCATTTCCAAGGTTGAATTCAAATTCCAGAAGAAATCAACACAATATCTCCCTAGCATGTAATCTTTGTCTAGACTCAATGGGTCAGAAATCCCTGAAAGTCAGAGCCTATGTCTACAACTGAATCTCTAACTGTGCATGTGGGATGTGAAGGGAAAGCCATGTTTCATTACAAATTCGAGGCCAATCTGTTCCCAAGAAAGAATAAGAAAAGCAGGATGTCAAGGTAACGAGTTAATTTAAGAGATGAGGCACGATAAAATGTTATTTCAAAAAGTCTACATTCCTGTCCTTTCTATTATCCTCAGAAAATGTGGGTAGACTTTGGAGTTCGATCTCTCCCTGTGCAACAATTGTTCCCACTTATTAGAGTAAATGTCATTTGTCATCAGAGGCCAAAACTACAGATTTCACAAAGAGTCCATGCAGCCATTATTTTTTTCTCCAAAACAGATTCAATTCAAAAACCAAACAAACCGTGAAACATAAATATGCTCAAGTAAATGTAACCTATTTTATAATTTGGGTGTTACATAAAGATTATGCTTGGACTGTAGGTCTGTAAACAACATAACTCAAAGATATATGGGATTGGAATGAGTGCAATGGATCAGTTTGGGAGGCCACCCATGGATCTATTATAACATCGAGGCCACAGCAGAGCCTCGGTAGCTGAGGCAACCTTCAATGACATAATCCAGGACTGCCTGTAGATGGCAGTGTTTACTAGTTTATAACGTCAGTTTATCAAGGACGTGCGTATTGACCTAGTATCTTTAGTTAAACGGTCTAACTGGGAAAAGGGTTTTATTCAGAAACTCCATGTCTCCTAGTCCTATGGACTTAATAATTCAGCTCTCCTGTAAGCAATTATAATGAACATGAGTGATGTGAAAATATCAATGAACCTTCAATATTGAAATATTGTTTACATTCTATAGTATGTATTGTATTTTTTCATAATCTTCCTTTTTGGGAAAAAAATGTATATAACAAATTCTGTATCAACAGGAAATAAAACATTTTATTGATCATCATATATGAAGTTATATAACAACAGTCAGAAAACTCCACAGAGTTAATCACTACACAAAGTGAAACAAAACTGTAAAACACCTCATCAAAATGAAGGTATACACAGCAAATATAACTGTCAGCAGCCCGCATCACAGCGGGCGATATGGCAGAAAACACTCCAAACAGTTTTACTAGAGTACAGATCAAATGTTCACACACAAAATACTCAAGCAGGCAGTTGATATACACAAAGGCAACTAGGATCTTTCTACAGCATCAGATTCTAATACTTTACACAGCTTTGTTTGGAAAAGGTCAGTGTGGCGTCTGTTGGTCTCACTTGTAAGAATCATTAGTTCCTTGTTGCACAGAGAGTTTGTAAGTTGTTTAACGAGACAACATTAGAGATAATGCATGCAGACTTTGGGGACATTGACATGACAGTAGCATTGCATCACAGTGCAGGTAATGGCTTATACTTCAGAGGACACACACATGTGTGCTGCAATGCTACTCATCGCTCAAGACCCTGAATATTGAACACATTGATTTATTTCAGGTTCATTTGGAATAATTATTGTTTTAGCCGATTAGATAAAATTGTGCATTGTATATTCACATAGGATTTATTTATTTCTGTAAAGCACATAGCATATTTATTCAACTGAAGCTGTTCTAATCGTCATGAATTTACACGTAGTGTAGTAAAACATGTCAAATAAATAAAAGTGATGACTCATATGAATTCATTTTTAAATGATGAACACAAGTGCAAAGTACATATAATCTCAAAGTAAAATAAATCCACACCATTGGTTTCATACTGTACATTCATCTCAAATATAAAAAGGGATTTTGACTCTAAGATAAATAACATAGGAACGAAAATCATACGATCCATGAATGTAGCCAACAGACGAAGCACAGTTCATGGATGATCAGTAAATCTTTGTGGTAGTAAAGTCGTATTCACGGTACTTTCTTCTAGATACATTTTGACGAGACTCTGTAAATATATACACGCCATTTGAAGGGCCTTTTAAACTGTAGCATCTAGTTTGGTGTAACAAATACTCCCTGAAACTCCTGATGCTGGAACTGTGTGCAAGAAGAGAAACAAACCTGTAACAATGGAGAAACCTACGGAGAGGTCAAACGATGTCGAGCTCCCACCTACAGGCTGAATCTGAGTCTGCTGTGTCACGCACTCACTGGGATCATTGGGCCACCCACAAACAATATGGGATGAACATAGAAGTATTGCACAGTGCTCAACAAAATGCTGTGTGAAGTAATCGAAAAACATCCTGCCTTTATGTTACATGTTTTCTCGATGCCTATCCATGGCCTAGCATCGTCGCACCCTTTCTCTGCATGTAGAAGGGAAAATGGAGTTAAAACGCTACAACATCACTACAGAACAGATTGTATCGCTACCTACTGATAAATCTACATCTCTAAGCACACACAGCAGTCACAGTGATACACAAAGCAGTCCTCAAGAGACTCCTATGGAATGACAAATAGCTTTTTTCATAATAGTGCTATCAACTACACAATAACATTGAAAACATTTATACGTCCTCCTGAAGCTATAGCGTTGAGTATATGCAAGAGGTTCCTCCAAGATAAAACACTTCATGGTTTTCATGGACTCGACTCGCTCCTTCTTGAGATTGGACCCGTAGCAAAGGACGTGATAGACTCGGCGTCTACATAGACCATTAACTTTTACGGTTTTTTCCATTAGCACACTAACAACGAAAGATAAATGAACTGATTTGTCATTACTTTCTCATTTTCGGTTGATTGAGCAGGCAGAAGACTCTCCTGCTGGCAGAAGGAAGAGAACCACCATCACACTAAACAATGGTTTGTAAAGTCAACAAACTAGTTCAAAGACATCCAGTGCAAAACAGCAGCCATGTGAAGGGTAAATTGGCAGTTTTAACAAGGCTAGCTCTATTGTCACTGTTCAGAAGGCAACACAACGCAAAGAGACTGCAATTGAGGGCACCGGTGCAGCCAAAGACATTGCCAAAGCTACATCCACTGTTGGAAGTGGCAGTGTGCATGATGAGAGGCCCTCCATATAAGACACCTCTCAGAAAATGGCAGTGTTTTTCAGAAATCACCTCACATAAGTCGGTTAACTGTAATGTACACACAGCAACCACAAATGTTGATTGAAGGCAAGGGCACAGTAACCTATATGGTATTGAGACAGCCCCCAGTGTCGAAAAAGCACTCCTACTTTTTCAGCTGTTTTCTAAAGATTGTTTAAAAAATCATGCAGATTACAAAAAATAGTTAAGACGCTAAATTGTTTTAAAAATATGAATCTTAAAAGAGTCTCTCAGAATGTACACTTTCTTCCTCTGACCCCAGGTGAAGTGTAGAACACCTTTGACATTGACAAGGCTGTTCAAAGTAAGAAGTTACAACTACGAGCGTTAAGGACACAATGGCTACAAGTTGGTGCTTTTTAAAAAAGAGGATTTTTTTTCTAAAGGCGTAGAGTATTATTTGGAACTTCTTTTGTGGTTTGATATGTAAAATAAATAAAGTATCCTCCAGATTCTGCCAAACATGGGAATAAAACAAAGGATGCTTACTGATTTGCATTGACTCCTACCAGCTTGCATCAACTTTTCGGAGTAAAAACGTGGTAATAAATCATGTGCTTGTATAATTTCCAGCAGCATAATTTTGTCCTACAGAACCATAGTAGTTAATGGCCTTATAATTAGGATTTTGTGTGCACATACAGCATATCTTACCGCAGTGAATCATCTCAATATGAAGCCAAACATTGTCCTTTAGAATGACGATATATTTCCATTAGCATCTCATAAGTTGGAATATTTGTGGAATGTAATAAGGTATAAGGTAGAATTTTCATATCCTGGGATATACATATTATTGGCTTTCCTCTATATCTGCATTTATATCATTTAAAATAGAACATCTTAATAAAAACATCAAGATATACACAGATTAGGAAACGGTAACAACATACAAACACATAAACTAGAAATCATTTTGTCTGCATACGCATATATACAACTGTGGTACAATAAATTCTTTCAGTCATGCGCTATTTATACAGATCATATTGCTTAAAAGGGGCTTTTGGTCACGGGTTTTGGACTGGGGTATGACAATAGAAAAGCAAATTTGAACAAAAGAAAGCGGCGTAAGGATTAAGGGAACAAATCATAGTGTGGGTGAATCAAGAAGGGGTAAAGCTCGAATGTAGGTGGAGGGGCAGATTACATAAAAGGGCCTATATATCACTGAGGTATTTACACGTACTGGCTAAAGAGAACTACAAGGCAGGTGCGGAAAGGGCCCCTGTCTATTTCTTGGTGGAGAGCTGCGCGTCCACCTCCTCCTCCGGCTTCAGCACGTGCCACTGGGCAATAGGTCTCCGGGGGTTCGCCAACATGTCGGACCAGTGGCGCAGCTCTGTCCCTGAGCTGTTCAGGCCCACAAAGACCTTCCCGATTGCATCATTCTTGCCAATCTTGTCATAGTCTAGAACAGTTATAACAACCTGCACTTTCTGTGGAGACAAAAAAAGGAAGGGGATTGTCAGGGGAGAGGAGAAACCACAGAGGAAATAGTTCACATCCAGGAGGAAAATAAATGTCAGGCATAATTCACTTAGCAGATGACAAGATACACATGCAATACCAAACTTTTCACGCTGAGCTTTTGCTACCTGCTTGTCTCAACGGAGAGGCTGTGGATTGTTGGATTATAAAATTACAATTGGGGTTAAGCCAAATTGGTACATTTCTAACATATTGGTCAATCTGTTGATTTTGGACTGACCTGGACTTATTATAACTGGCCAATTCCGATTCCGAAAGCCTGTTCTCATCAGATCTCAAAAGCTAAGCAGGGCAGGGCCTGGTTGATACTGTGATGTGAGACCTCTGGGAACACCAGGTGCCACAGGGAGAAGACTGAGATTCACACACATTGTCTGCTGTTTGTGTGAATAATTTGTTGTGGTCCACCAACTAGATTTGTCAGATTTCTAGAGTGTGAGATTTTTGTAAGAACACTTGCAAATTGAGAGATGTCAGAAGTTGTTTTGCGATAAGAGCACCTTTGAAATACTGTAGCAAACAGTCAATTCAAAGGAGAGATAATGGGATTCATGCATGTTCGAGTCATTTAAATGTTTTTAAAACCGTGACTCTATTGTAAAAGTGAGATCTGTAATGTTGATGATCATAATCAGATATCAAAAAAATCTTTCAACACTGATCTCACAGATGTAGGGCCGTGATTTAGAAGCAGGGTTGCAAAAACCATCTGCATGAGTGTACTTTTCAACAACGGAACCTGTGGTCAGTCATGCAGTCACTAAACTCCTTAAAATATGTGCAGAACCTGCCTTGTAATAACAGTAAACTCAGCAAAAATGAATCTAATGGATCAAATGTATGTAATGCATAATGCCGTGCAACATTCTGGGCAAAGCATTGACACTTCTATTTCAAATGTAAAGATTTTTTTCCCATTGAACAGCTTTAAAAGGATGAAATGTTACACAGAGGGGAAAAAAGATTAATTTGCAGCTTGTTATATCGAAGGGAACATAGCTGCAAGCAAATTGATTAACTCATTAAATGGTGTTAAATCTCTAAAACATAATGATTCCCTGAGGCACCCTAGCCCTGCAGAAGTCTCCAAGAGGTATTATTGGTTATGAAGAGGTTGTGTGTTCAACAACTAACTGAGTGCCTTTAAATCAGATTTCTAATTACATTGTAGCAGCATTAACCATTTCATATTAAATTCCTCATCTATTCAACTGTAATGATTCAAGGAGTTTGTACTTGGAATCCCCAAGTACAAACTCCTTGAACTTTATTATGGGTTTGTTTGAGGGCGTGCTCACTTTAACTAGACCAATTCTGGTTCAGTTGGAGCAAAACTTGAGTCAGTTTTGAAAGAGATCTATAGATAACAGGGGTGCTCACACTTTATCCAATCAACATCTTCGTTCCAGTAAACAGTGAACGAAGAGCTCTTAATTGTGAGTGCTACTGAATGTAGGCGGGATTCTCCAGTTCAGGGCCACATCATCAAAGTGAAGCGAGGCGTCAAGCTCCCGCTCCAGTATGAAAAACAAAGAGGGCTCTCTACTAAAGCTTGAGGGAATCATTAAAAAATACTTTGGGCATGACAAAGTACCTTGATGCATGCATAAAAGCACTGTGCTTTTTGGATTGAAACGTCAATAATAACGTCATAACTCGGTTAGCACACTCCTAATTTACGTGTGAACATGCCTTAAATGAAAAACATAATCCATTTAATCATATATACTCATGTATTCAAAAAAGTTACTATAAGGTGATGAAAATTCAGCTTTAAATTCTAAATACTGATTCAAATTGGCAGATATTTTTTTCATTTTTAATCATTTGAAGTTTTAGGCTTACTTTGACGCAGCGCTTGGAATTCCGTTTTGATTAGAATGGCTCAATGCAATTCACAGTGAGTAATACTAAGTTTCAATCTCATAACATCTCCAAGTAGAGAAGCAGGTTCCCCACCCAGAGCAGTCACAGTCACAAAAGTCCAGTGAGGTTTATTTAGTCTTCTGATAGATTCTACAAGTTTATTTTCTTTTTAAGAACGGAAGGTTTTGTTTCGTACCAGTAACAGTTCCAACTGCTGCCTCACAGTCTTCCTCAGCGTGGTCACATAATGTTCTTCTGACGAATCTTGCCAACTGTTTTACACAAAGAAACGTGCTCCCAGGACAATAAACCAGGACGAGGGGGCTTCACACGCCTGGGGTTCTGTCCTGAAGAAGTCTGACTGCAGATGTAAAACAGCTGACAAGATACAGGCACCGGGAGTGACCACTCTGAGGGAGACTGTGCTCCAGCTGTCAAAACCACTGAGGTCTTAAACGAAGAATCAACTTGTAAAATCACAGCTTAAAATATGAAATGAATGCCACAAACCTGAATTTGTTCAAAAGGGACTTCAAAGCTAAAGGACTCGTTGTAGTAAGGGTTGAGGGTGTTCTTTTTGATTGTCGTTTTCTTCTTCTTCAGCCTCTTTCCGTTTTGCATGAGGTGGATCTTTGCATATGGATCTGCGGCACAGACAAACCATTCATTATATTGTGCTAATAGACGTGATGACTTTACTTTGTGTGCTTTGCTTATATCAGTCAGTTAAACCAATTCATTCAAGGGCCTCACTCTCCATCTGCCCAAACCATCTCGAGTGGCACACAGTGGTCTCTCCTCCCGTCCTTATCCACTCGGAGGCAATCAGGTAAAGTGTGTGTGTGGAAAAACAGTCCGGTGATTCGGGCCATTTGACGCACTACTTCTGCTGATTTGTTTAGCTTCATCAAACTGGTATGACTGATTCTGTGTGTGTCATGCGCAGCTACAAAAGGCCAGATGCATAATTCACCAGCTTAGGAAAAAAAGTGATTAGCGCTCCACTTTTTCTTGTTTTTCTTGTTTTGATTATATGTTTCTCCCATGCACAACAATTTTAGAGAAGCAAAAAAGGTATAATTAACGACGCCAAAGTTTCAATTATGTGTTGGCATGACACAGGCTGTCATTTGCACAATTAATAAAGTTTTGCCCCTGACAACAACGCGTTGTAATTTCAACACAATGTGAATAGGGCGTGCGAATAAAGAAATGGAAACACAAACTTTATTATTGATATGTTTTCATATAATTTCAACAACAATGATAACCCTTTCAATAGACTGAATTTATCAGAAAGTGTTTTTAAATCAAAGTGAATGATTTCTGAAGTCACATTCGATTAGTCAAAAATGAAGACCAGTGTTTATTGATGATAAATAATGAAAATATTACAAAAGCCAAATAGAAAGATGCCAGATACCACTTCCAATGTTGAAAGAGCCTAAAAGAGAAGACACCTGTGCCACTGCTATCCAGGCACTTCTTATCTTTGTGGCCAGCAGATGAGGGCTCGGCATTATTGAGTTCGGGAGGCTCAGTGTAGCTCATATCCGGCCCATTTTGCAGTTTCATCCCAGACGGATGTAATCTCTGTCATTTTATGGGTGAATAGCAGCGCTTGTGATGCACAAGTCCCCCTTCACATATACGCGTACAGCACACAGCAGAGATACACATCGGTGCGGAATCTTTAGGGTTATTTATATGAAAGCAGCCTTCCATCTATCAGAAATGAAGCGTATTGTAATTCTCCATGTATCGGTGGTTTATGTTTTCAAACGGGGATCAGGATGTGTGTGTGCTATTAAATAATTAGACAATCCATTAGTTTAAGCTGCTATGAACATACACTACACGGCTGCATACAATAGTTTGACAACACACTACAGTACTTGCTGGACTGTTAAGCGCTCCTGTATTCAAACTGAACGGGCAACATTTGAAGAGAAATGTGAATATAAGCTGCAGGTCTTCATGTTGTACTGTCACACTAAACTAACAGCTGACGAGCAAAACAAAGCTGACAGACAACTATAATAACTGAACACAACATGATTTAATGAGGAGGTGTTTTAACGCACTGTCGACTCGTGATGATCAAAGCATAAACTGCTCTGACAAGTCCTAATCACATAAAGAAAACTGGCCTTATGTATTTTCCTGTGACTGCTCTTTGCTGTTCACATAAAAACACCCAGAAGCAGGAATGTGTACTCGTCATCATCTGTGGAGATCCACAGCTGTTAGAGCTGTGAACAAAATCGTTCCTGAACCCAGAGGGAGCTCTACAAAATAGAAATAAATACACTGGCCGCATTGCTACATACGACGAAGCATAGGCCTCACCCAACTTTATTGTTTCCAGACGTGATGAGTTGAAGTCAGAATATTTTGACTCTAAAGTTAAAAATGATAAGATTAATCTGTTAAAATGATGATCATAAACTTGAAATTTTATGAGAATAAAGTCTGACAATTTTTTAGTATTACGACTTTGTTCTTGTATTAAGTCGTAATCTTTTCACATGAATGTCATTGTCAAAATAAAGATGGCATGTAATCACAAATGCAAACAGCTTTTCTTACTTTAATCTCATGGCGTCTGGTGAGCCCTACACTCCGTTTAAGCTCCATACCCTGTAGAGTTAAAAGAACTTGAAAAAAGGTAGCAATTTATAGTCCAGAAATTACTGTATTTTTGACTTCAGAAGACTTAAAGACTCTTGGGATTGAGAAAGTTGATACTAATTTTATTCCATTTTGCATTACACGTCTGAAGCATCACTATGTAGAAGAAGTACCATGTAACAGCTCATTAGTGGTTTCATTGAAAATACTTCATGAATTTCTTCTCTCATAAATGTTTGCTGCAAAATGATTTTAAAGACGTCTCTAAAGGATGACCAGAAGCCGAGCGTGTAGGTTTTGATGCTTCCATGGAGGGCGCTCACATGTGTGAAACGGAGCAAGACACTTAGCCCTGTGAGTGTGAGTCACCTTAAATAGTGGAGCATGCTGAGATACAAAGCACACAGAGACGCTGTAAATGCACCATTCTAACCAGACAATAAGCCGGAGTGTGAGAGCGGCAGATAACATGATTCAACAGCAGGAGGGTGAGTATGTGTTCACTCTGTGGTTTTCTGTACTAGCATTACAAGGCTTTTATCACACACGTCTTTTGCAAAATGGACTAATGCACTATCCAGCAGATATATCAGATGATTAGGGACACGACTGTGGACCGCTGATGAACACACACACAGTAGAATGTTTTGAGAAATAGCACAGGAAGAGGAGTCGTGTCTGTTAGAAGCTGGAATGAGGCGACAGCTTAAGAGCATTCTGTAATATTACCCACATTTTGGTGGATTTTAAACATACAAAAAAACGTCCTTGAGAGTCTGGGAGAGTGCACAGCATGAGGGACCATTTGGAGGTTGATTCACTAAGAGCCAATGAAAAGAATAATTTCTGATTATACATTGGTTAATGGTAATACCCACATCTTCCTCTGTGAGCCATAATTAGGCGTGGTAAACAGGATGACAATAGCGCAGAAGGCTGATTCTGGGCCATCAATTACTTGTCCTCCTACTTAAAGCACCATGTGGATGGAGGCTAATTATTGTTATTAGGGACATGCACATTGTTCCATCCATCGGCAGCAGAACAAGGATATCTGATATCTGAACATTTCTGAATGACTATAAATACATAAAACATTGTTGTGCCATTACAGTAGGGTTGCTTACACGCTGAAATAATTACGCATTTGAACAGACGTTATTCTGCACAATTCATACCAGAAACTTGTAAAAATCACTTTTCAATAACAAACTTTTCAATAACAACTCTCTCACCCCGCCTGAAAGTGAGCTTCTACCTTTGAATGTGCACTATATTACTCTTCTGCAGAACACTTAAACCAAAATTGAGGAGCGGCTTTTGGGCATAAAGCAAGTGGGTCTGGGTGTAATCGCACACAAAAGCAGCTGAGGCACGATAAAATAGAGCAATGGCAATTTGAAACAATTCTTCTGTAGAAATTCAAGTAGACAGAGGCAACTATGAGCCTCAAAAGAAGATGAAAAGTTGCACATAACACAGACAAAAATGCGGTGTCGGCCTTATCCTTTAAATCTACATGCAAAAACACAAAATGCCAAAGAAAAAGGACAATATTAACATTTCTATGACTTTTTTTTACGGTTGCAAACTTGCTGTGACTATGCCATCACAACACTTACAGGTTTTTGAGTTGAGCCAGTGCCGGAATTATTCTTTATTATGTATAACTGTGACATTGAGTCAGTTACTGCCTGCGGTGTTGATCAGCACTTGGAGCGCTGCAGCATGTGTTGGTGTGAGAAACAGGAGGTGGAGAGCAGATGAAGTTCTTTTTTACCTGAAAGGCCCCCCACGTCCATCTTCTTCAGATTCTTGGCCTCCAGGATGACCACAGTTAGTTTCCCAGCGGTGGGGACATAGCGCAGAGAGAAGCAGATGTCGCCCAGTTTCTCTTGCTGTGGAGCAGGAATATAAGGAATAAAAGAAGAGATACGATTCAATTAGTCAGAGCAATCCATCTATGTTAACGTTAATAACCTACAATTTAATTACATTCAATGTATTCTTGTATAGCCCTAAATCAAAACAGTAGTTGTAAGAGGACGAATTTGCCAACACAGATCAGATAATCAAACTGTTCAAAAACAAGAAATGCAATGATAAAAAAAACCCATAAAAGTTGATAAATATCCACAAATGTTACCAGTAGGGCTGCTCAATATTAACGGCTTATTAACCGAGCGCGAGGTCTGTATGGAGAAATATCAGACCGCGGCCTTAAAGGCCAAGGTCTGATATTTCTCTGTACAGACCGAGCAAGCGAGGTTAATAAATGTTTTATTATATGACTCTCGTCTGTGTCTTTACCAATGCTTTTGACATATTTGTGAAGTATGTTCATGTCCAACTTGGTTTTGTGTGATACGCGCTGCGGACAGATTGTCATGGTAACGCTCCGAGGAAATATATCAAATGTAATACGCGCTGTTCGGACCAATTGTCATGGTAACGGTCCGAGATGGGAAAATATCAGACTGGTAATCAGCCAATCAGAGCGCGCGTACGGTCCAAGTCATATAATAATGAAAATTAGAGCAATATTTGATATGAGTGTTTAGTATTGCAATAACGATATTATTGCGATATTTTTGTCTTTCACCTAAAATTCCAATCTGCATTGAAACGCAAGAGACACATAACAAAAAATAAGCACAACATTGAAATTCAAATGCATATATTTATATACTTTTTTGTTTGTTTGTTGTTCTTCTTGAATGTTGATGTGTGTCTGTTTTGTTGTCTTTAATAAAGGAAAAAAGATATATATATATTTTTGCTTTTGTTTTTATTGTGCGTCTTTTTGATATGGATATTGCACGCACCAACATCGCAATAACAATATTTTTTTGATATTGTGCAGCCCTAGTTACCAGTACAAGTAAAATACATGTTGGTTAGTGAAGTTTTGGGGGAATACTTTGAAAATGTATTTAGTGACAGAATACTGAAAACCTGCTTTAAAAGAATTTTTGAAATGTATTCCCGTACATGGTTCAATCAGAGGGCTGTGATCTGAATAGTTGGAACAAAATAATTTCCGTAATAGGACAGTGTAAAAAAAGCTGTTATGGATTTTTGTCATCGTTGAATAGAAATGGATAAAATACTTGTGCATACTGTATATAACTAAAAGTAGCACTTTCAATTGTTTATATGTATTGTTAATCTTTATTGAAGGGACAGTGTACAGAGAGCTCAAAGAAACAGATATGTTCTGCCCCCGTTTATAGATAGATAGCTAGTTTCCATCTACATTTACATTTCCTAGATATATTAAAATCCTACTATATTAAAACACATTAGATAAAACACAATCTCAAACACATCTCTGCTGTTGTGACCTGAAGGGCTGTTGCTGATTATTACTATTGTTAGCTTTTTAGACTGTTCAATTTTGTTTTTTATTTTTGCTGCTTACTGGACCCCTACTAGAATGTCTCTAACGGGGATCAAGTATCTATCTATCTATCTATCTATCTATCTACAATCTTCAATCAGTGCTGACAGGTTTGGCCACTCAAAAGCATGTAATATCCTGTCAAAATTGCATGATCAAATATAAAAATATATTCCTTAATTTTTGGAAAATTAACTGTATTTGAAATGCCACTAAAACACTGTACACACATCATGTTATCTTAAGGAGTTCGGAGCTGTCATTACCCTTAAGAGCAGGGACTATGATCTCTGATATTTCCCAAGAGAAACTAAAGGCCAGCTGTTGGTTTTAAGTATAAGGTCACAGCAAGACCTCGCTCATGCCTCTTTGACCCACGCATTTAACTTTGAAGTGCACTTAACATGTGGTTTCTGTTCAAATGCACACATACTTTTTTATTCTAAAATGAGCTAACAAAGAAAAATGTTAGTCGCACATACAAATGCAATGCAAAAAAAAGTGCAGCACTACACAATATGATGATTCCCAGCCTGTAATCACCATCTATTACTTCTAAATGTCACTGCAGAGGAGCTGGTGTACGCTGGGTAATTGTTTCAGAGGGGAGGGAGGTAGCGCTGGCCTCAATATAATGAACATTGAGTGTTAAAGACAGGATCTTTAACTGTATTCAATAAAAAAGAACTCCATAATGACATAAGCATAACTGGACCTGTGTTCGCAATGGATTTGATGTATTCTTTTACTGTATGTTTCAGACTACTGCTCGAATAAACATTTTCTTGACCTGCGACAGTTAGACTCAAAGCACATCTCAAAACCTACCTTTTTAAACCGGCTTATTCTTTGTCATTTTTAAACGTATTCTATTCTGTACTTTTAATATTGTGTGTGATGTGATTTATTATTATTATTATTTTCAGAACACGTATGAACAAAGTTATGTTATTTTGCTCGGTGGATTTGTGCAGTACATGTTCTGAAATAAACATTTCTGATTGATGGATGATATGTGCTAATTTCAAAGTGAATGTCAGTTTTCAAGTTGTGAAGATGGAGAGACGTTTTCGAGTACGGCAGTTAGACCCGCCTCCACAAGATCCTGATTGTGTGCGTTTGTGTGTGTTCGTCTGCGTGTGCGTTCTTAATGATGCATGTGGATTTGGGTGGGTCTGTTATGTGGTCGGGGGGGGGGTCATGGGCAGGATGGTTTTTAACCAAACTGTAAAGCAATTAGTGTTGCATTTTCTGTATAAAAAGTTCTTTATAAATAAATTTGATTGACTGATCAATTCAGCAGCGGAGACCCCTAACCATTGGTCTATTTTCCTTCAGCGAATCTGACTGGTGACGCATATTTCAAGTGACTTTTAAAATAATTATATAAAAGTATAATTTAGATGTTACTACAGGGTTATATGGAAAAAAATATGATTATTCTTTTATTAAATACTGTGGTCACTCCTTTATTGTGGGGATTGCGTTATAAAAAAAGGCTGGCCGACCTGAGGCTAGCAAGCCGCATGCATCTGTTTCAAGAGGTTTGAAGAATAAATATATTTTATAAAGAATCCGTGTAAGAATGTCGTCTCTTTCCCTCTTTTCCCTCCAGAGCCATGGACTTGGTTTTTATAGACTTTTGATTATATAATATAATTTAGATGATACTACAGGGTTACATGGGTTAAAATATAATTATTCTTTTATTATATACAGTGGTCACTCCTTTATCGTGGGGATTACGTTCTAAAAATAAGCCGCAGGGACTGGAGTTGAAAATTAGCGATAGCTATAAACCATTTTATCGCAGCAGTTACAAGCTTGTTTTGTTCAATTTTGACTTGCAATGTGACTGTCAAATAAATTAATAAACAAAATAAATAAACAAACAAAAACCGAAAAGTAGCAGTTAGGCGTTTTAAGGCTGTAAAACTCCTCACCACACACTGTAAACACGTTTCTAACCACCGGAACTCACAACTGCTGAAGTGCAAACGCAGAGATATTAAACCTGTTCGTTGTAGGGGTGAGCGCTGCTGCAGCTGTCAAAAGCTGTGCATACACTGTAAAACATAGCTGCTGAGGGGCAGGACTGAGGGCCACAGGAAGACTGTGGTGTGGTAGTCATCTGAACGAATCACCACGATGCACACAATCCACAAAAGTTTTCTTCTGACTTCATATAAAGGTAATTAGCGGTTAGACTAGCGGTCGCATGATGTTGTTGAAGTATACATGCAGCACTGTAAAATTCGACACAAAAAAACCACAAAACAGCGAGGCCCGTGAAAGGTGAACGGCGTTATAGTGAGAGTACAATTAAAGTTCCAGACCATTAAATAGCATAATCATATTCTACTTTTTAATCAAAAACCACCATGTTCTAAAAATAACATTCTCCTAGCAACCCATGCTATATGCCATGACATTTACCATGAAAATTGAATCTCCTGCACTGCTGCCTGGAAAGTCATACTCTATTAATTGAAGGGGAAGTGTGGACATCTGATTAAGTGACATTTCTGGGAGAGACGGATTACATCAGCAACATTACTGCATCGAGCAAAAACATGGCGGAAATTACGAGTGCTTCAGCAAATGTTGTTCTAATGTAATACTAATAATACAAGATTGTTGAAATGTGACCCTTGACGCTGTAATAGTTCATTTGTGTCACGTCCCACCTCCTCCTTCTCAGCGCTCTGCAGATCCCGCCACTCTTCCGTTATGTGACTGAAGTCCACCTTGTTCATGGGAACTTTGATGTCCCCGATGGCGTCGTGTTTGGAGAAGCGGTCGAAATCGTACACTGTCATCACAAGTGTCTTTCCTCCGAGCTCCACATAAGGAACCTGGGCAACAAAAAGACAGATCCGAAAGAGAATATATGTAATAATCATAACATGTAAAATAGATAATATATAAACATTTTGCATGTAACTACTTAAACTATCATAATTCAGCTTAAAGCAATCTTTATTTTTGTGATTGTAAATAATAGTAGATAGTTTATAATTGTTAATCCTTTATGTTTTTCCTTTGACCATAATCTATATCTAATCTAATACCTAATCTAATACATTTCATCCATCCCGTTTTTTTTTTCCACACACAGGTGATGTGACACTTCCAGAAGGTTACACAGAGTTCCTGTAATTGCTGGACTATAAAACACTACTTCCTTCAAGAATTATTATTATTATCCCATATAGCAATTCAGCCAACATGTTTCTGTATTGTGGTAGCGTATCCCTTGGAACACAGGAACGGATCTGTTTTCATATGATTAGGATTGTTGTTCATGAACTCCAAGTTTTAGTAGCTATAGGACGCACTATAGGACGCATGTTTATTGTCAAAATAGATTGGTAAAGGAGTCCCGACATGAAGGCTAACAGTTGAGGTAAGCATGTGACCGTGAGTCAATGTTAGCCTGCCCAGAGTGTATTGTGTTATTTACCGAGCTTGGACAATAAAAAGTCCACATTGCAATACAACACCTGGTCATTAAATCATGTTGTGGTCAGTTAAAACAGATCAGCTTTGTTTTGCTCCATCAGCTGTTGGTTAGCATAATTCTTATATTCAAGAGTGACCAACATTTAGTGGGTGCTGTTTATATACAAGTGTGCTAAAAATGTATTCACAGCTACGGTTTCATTCAGTAAAACAGTATCTTTGTTGTATGTAAAATTGTATACATTTTTTAATGAAATGTTCATATCTATTTCACTTAGACACAAAGGAGAACACCCCTAAGGCACAAATGGAAAGAAACATAATAGCTTCATTACTATACAACTAATTGTGTTTTTCGGTGTCATATATGAGTGAATACAATCTAGGAAACAAGATTCTACTGTCTAGAGCTTGTTAATTTGCCACCTGCTGAGTGCCTCCACCAAGCTGCCTGCCAAATCAGACTGTTACAATGTTAAGTTACATTATATACATTGCATTGTCTTCCATTTGAAGATTAACTTTTGATTACCTTAAATGTAAACTGTTCATTGAAGACGGGGTTTAGGGTCTTTCTGTGAACCTTGGTCTCAAACTTCTTCTTCTTGTCAGGCAGTAGGTAGACTTTCACGTACGGGTCAGATGTGCCACCCATGTCCATAGCAGGTAACTCCGCTGCCTGAATGATCCCCACAATGAGCTGAGGACAAAGATAAATATTAAATAAAAATGCACACGCAAAAAATATCACTGGTCCATCCGCCTGACCGACACCGACACACACACACACAGGATGATAACACAAGGCTTGTTAAGGCCATTATTCTTTCTTTGACAGTGGAGGATGAGTTGGTGTCGGTGGAGATGTAGTTGCACTCTATGAGAAAGGTTACGTCTGCTGAGCTGCCAGTGGCCACAGATTTGGCAAAGGTCAAGACTTGTCAGCTTTGGGAGGAGAAGTTTCTCTTCACCAGTGGCTGATAATTGATAACCATGGGGAGGCTGATTGAGCTGCCAGGTAGAGCATCCACTCAGAAAGCTCTCAGAAGGCCCAACTAGTCAGTCAATCAACTTCCTAATGGCCGTCATCAAGCAGCAATCTGGAGGCTGACCAGGGCACTGAGCCATGACGCTGTACAGCTGTCTGACTGCCATCAAGGCACTAACTGAAAGAAATATCCCCAGACCTCCGCAGACCAGACTTTACAGACCAGACTTCAAGAGTAAACTTCTATAGTTTACTCTTAAGCAATATAGATACAGCTGCATGATTAACATTTTAACCCCATAATTTCCTTAGAAATACAAGGATCACAAAAAATGTCAAAACAGGCTAATAACAGCCTGTTAAAGGGTTTTCTCTTAACTTAGCACGTCCAGTCGTATACAATTTAGTTTTACGCACATTGGGAGTTCAAATGATAACTTTATTTAGATTTCATGTAATCTTAATATATCTTCATTAAACTTGAATGTTACAGTACAATTTCAACATTATCCTAACTTCATACATAGAGTGTATATAGATGGAAAAAGCTGACCCTTTAGCCCAGGGCAGGCAGACCTGAGGCAAGCAGGCCACATGCGTCTGTGGCTCATTGTCTCTCATCTGGTTTGAAGAATTACATTTTTTTTGAAAGAATCTGTGTTAGAATGCCGTCTCTTTCCCTCTTTTCCCTCCAGAGCTGTGGACTTGGTTTTGATAGTTTGATATTATGCAACATTTAAAGTCTCCTGTTCCCCTAAGGCTCCCCCGCCCCCTCCCTCTCACTGTCTGCCGCTGCAGCTCTGTGTCTCGGCTCATGTGCTGCTGATTGTTCCAGTTTTGTGAAGTAAAAACTGTTTTCTCAGAGTTCACAAGTGAAACACAGCCTCTTCTTATTGAAGCCACGGACACGGCACGTGTTTCAGTGATTTGCCGAACGCACTCAAGAAATAAAAAATGTGAAGTGTGTGAAGCTCTGATTTATGAAGAAATTGTTCATTGATTTTTGAGAAGATCAGTCCAATAAATTATATTTTTTAATTTCATGCAAATGTAAAAAGTATTTACTACAATGCCACTTTTGGACAATATACTCTTGACACAATTCCTTTATGAACAGTGTAGTTTATATGTAGATCACTTCAAGGTTGTTTAACATGGTTTAAAATCATAATTTATTATATTAATTATAGAATAAAATATATATTCATTATCGCTCTAAAAGAAACCTAAAATATGTTCATGCTAAATCATTTGGTAGCTGAAGCCCTGGAGCTTGCGGTACCGGAACATAGTGTGGCTCTTCACAGGACGACACCCCTGACCAGTTAGCTAGTTCTAGTCTATCTCAATGAAGCCCAATAGGGATGTGCTCATGGACGAGTGTTGTTACACTCGCTCTGTCAAGTCCTATTGACTTGACCCGTTTATATTTTCACATTGCCATTGTAAATCCAAGTATGAGCCCTAAAGCTTGACCAATCAGATGCCTTTATTCACAGGGGAAACTCCATCTTGCCTAGTTAGCAACTATGTTAGCAAGAAGTTTCTTTGCATCTGCCCCCTTGGCTTATTCCGCATTCTGTAAAAACAATGTGTGACTTCAGCATTCAGTCAGTCCACTTCTAATATACGATCTTTGACTTCATTACAGTAATCGCAAAACGAATCGTGATGGTAATCTGAAAAGTCGTGCAGTCCGACCCTATACACATAAAATATTATAAAATGGGCCCACTGGTTTCTATGAGTGAGTAGTGCGTAATGGTGGATTGATTACATTGACAAACAGAATGTTACAAACACTGTTATTGTACATGTCACACTGAGCACAATGCATCGAGGAACAGATGGCGCACCGCAGAATAATTAACTGCTCTCCAGATTATGCACCGTTTCCCAGACATTACCACTGCAAACACTCAAATGAGATCCTGTCATGGATTCAATAGATAGAACAGACGCACGGTAATTGCACCTTAAATGCATCGCGCTGCCGTTTGTTACATAGGACGCATATCAAACGCACGCCGCACAATTATTATAGCTGTCATTTCAAAGATGAGGTGCGAGTACATGACTATTGACGTACGGGCAGGAGAACTCACATCAAAGACTTTTCAATACTGTTTATTGCTGAAGTTCTTTTATTTTTGATCCAATTATACACAATACGCTAGCTAACCCTGCGTTTAAAAAGATTTATATAAAAGGTCATCCTAATTTAAAAAAAATAAAGAAAAAAACGAATTTGTGTTGCTAAAACACCAAAATGACAGGCTTCATGCAGAGCACTAATAAGATGGGGTTTTTTGCTTCTGTGACTACTTGAAGGATTCATTAAAAACTCATCAACCAGGTAATGTCTTTAATTTTCTCATTTTCTCAATGACTCATAAATACTAACAGCGGGGTTGTTATTCAAATTTGTAAAAGGTAATTAAAGGTTATAATTTCTCTTCTGCAGGAATGTCTTTTTGAGCTGTGTCTGAATAGCACATAAATGACAAATGTAAAGTTTGTATGCCATCAGCTTTCAGCTTAAACCAAACTAAAGACAGATGTGTTGGTGACTGGTCATTTTACTACTTGTTATTGTAAGTAAGTAAGTAAGTAAGTTTTTATTTATATACCGCCTTTTCACTGCAGATCTGAGTCTCAAAGCGGTTTACAATTGTTAATTTTGGGCATTTGTCTCTCACTCCACACAGAGATGGGAGCGGGGTCGCCAGTACAGGAGGCGCATGCTAGAACTATTGGACATATTTTTAGTGGTAGGGGAAACCGGAGTACCCGGAGGAAACCTACGCAGACACGGGGAGAACATGCAAACTCCACTCAGAAAGGCCCTGGTCCGACCGGGATTCGAACCCAGGACCTTCTTGCTGAGAGGCGAGAGTGCTATCCACTGTGGCTGAGTGGATAGCACTCTTGGTCTTGGTCGTATTGTATCCATCTATTGTTTCATGTATGTATCGGTAACTTGATTTG
Organism: Knipowitschia caucasica; assembly: GCA_964034765.1. Taxonomy (NCBI): domain Eukaryota; kingdom Metazoa; phylum Chordata; class Actinopteri; order Gobiiformes; family Gobiidae; genus Knipowitschia; species Knipowitschia caucasica. Next base: position 18,317,522 of record OZ035823.1, read on the forward strand.
AATATTTTATTTTGTGACATACAAAAATATAACATTCTGTGCCATACAGAAAGCACTGTACCCACACACAAGGGCAACAAAATGGCTTATTGTTGCCCATGGCTTTTTGTTTGGGCTTTGTGGCTATCCCATACGTGACTTTAAAAGAATGCTATTTGCCCATGTTCCTCCCCTACGGCCCTACCTACCCAACCTCAGACGGCGTACAGGAGTCGGGTCGGATCGTGTCGTGTTCAACGAGACTCTGTGGCAATTAGGCACATTAAAGCTGCAGTGAATTGTCAAGCTCTGTAGTGTGGTGCAGTGTGCGGGCATCGCAGGTGAGTGTGTAGTGGTGAATGGTCTTGTTTGTGTGCGGTTTAATGTTGTAGCTTGGCATGGACGCCTGCTCCTCCCCCTGTGAATTCGTGGCATGTGGGGGGCTGAAAGATGTCACATTTGATCATCCGCCACCCTGTGTGTTTTGCTTACTGTAAATAACTAGTGGGATTTATGTACACCTATAATTGTAGGTTTGCATATTAGTTCATGGAGGGGTGTGGCGTACATAACCTCTCTCGCTTCACTCTACTCCAATGAGTTGTCATTTATAAAGTTGTGCCAACATTAGAATTTAAGAAAATTCAAAAATACACAAAATGTTAAGTTTAGGAGTCTGTAATACTCTTTTTATGACCAATGCTCTCGCAGCAGGCACGGCTACTCCATGAAACTGTCTGCTGCTCTGTACTGTACTGATGACTATGCAAATGAAAAGAAACTCAAAGATATGCCAATGAGATTTCATGACATTTTTGGTTAAAACTGATTTTGTCATTCTAACTATGCACACGGCAGTGATTTTCCACTTGAATGATTTGCTCATGTGAATGCTGAAGCTGCTGGTGCCATGGCAGCTGCTGATTGGACCGTCTATGCTGTAAAATCACAGGCATTCTGTGAAACTTTTTTGTGTCTCGTCTCTACCATTGACAATAAAACTTCTGTCTTCTGTCTGGGACACGAGCCCAGACTCCTGCGTCATTATCTTCAAGAGGGTTGTTTTTAAAATTATTACATTGTTTCCCCAAGTAACCCAAATCCCAGTACATGTGTTTGCTTACAAAGTATGTGGGCTCCTGAACTAAATTAGACGATGAGTGTTTTGTCCCGTTAATTTAACATTACTATTTCCGCTTCTGGTCACACACGTATGGTACAGTATAAATACAAAGGTTTACAGTGGAGTTTTGGAGTATATCCTCGAGGTTAAGTGACAATGTGTTAAAATTCATTGCTTCATGACTCTGAAATTCATATATTCTGTCTGGACACAATACAAATGGCCTCTTCACTGAAGGGAAGCAATGAATATGGTAATGATGTTGAAAGTACAGTAGGAATGGCGTTATAATTCTGCTGAGAGCTCTCTTTGTGCTTCATTTACTGTGTATTTGCCTGATCTTGCCGCGTCACTGCTTTCTGAGCGATTTGGGTCTTTAACAAAACCAAAGTCTCATTAGTGTTTAAAGTGTCATCATCACCAGAGGCTGAATCCACAGACCGCTGTGATCTGCAGCATTTCTCCACACAGCCACCATTGTGTATTCTAGGAAAAAAAGTATATGTATGAAATATCATAAATAATTAAAAAGTTGCGTTCATGTTATAGAATTGCATTTCAGTTGGAGGGCAGGTGGAAGGAAATATGCATTTTTTAATGAAATGTTAAAAGGAAAAAGTCCAAAGGTTTTTCAAGATTATTATTTAATAGTTATTCACAAACCCGACACATTATACGTCTGACTGGCACACATCATGCATGTTTATTTTATTTTTTTAAATAATGTCACCTCTTCTAGACTAGCCTGGTCTTACCTTACCATTGTACACATTTCCTTTCGTACATGTAGGGAAATAATAATTTACCGTAGTTTACAGATGGCTATGGTCTTTTATGAGAAAATAAAAAGACCAATTTTTTTAGGTACTGACAAAGAAGATGTGGAACTGGACCAGGAATAACAGAGAAATGTAAAAGGTAATTAATTTTTACATTGTTTATCATATTTTTTCAGCTGCCCACCACCACAGTAATAAAATATAGACTTCTTGGAGTGTTGTGATGTCACATGAACACAGCCGTGGAATAATACATGATAGTTCCAGTTATGAGACATAACTCAAAATCTAATCTTTACGAGTATGTTTTATGTTAACCCAAAATCTTAGTGCCAGGTGCATGATCTTAAAAGCTTGTCTCTTGGTTTTGTCTTGAAATAGAGATGAGTTAATACATCCACACTTGTGCTCGTGTCTAATCCCTACTGTCACTTGTGTCTTTAATGCGGAGTGAGCCAGCCCAGAGAGGGGCAGTGCTGTTCATACGGCGTGTCTATTATCTGTCACACAACATCTGGAGCCCAGAAGTGTAATGTTCTTTTTGCCCAGCTTCTTCAACTCAATGGGCGGAAACATAAAACAGATGGATATCTAGAGGGGCCATATCATTTCAAGCAGAAAGAGAAAAACAAATTTGCAGAGGAAATCCCAATAGTGTAGCCTTAAATGCACAGACGAGTCTTCAAACACAGTTCACTCAATTGTGTGTGAGCAGTGGGGATATCTAACAGGCAAACTGTGCATAATCTGGTATCAGTTTTGTTCTGGATGGAATACTAAGTTGGACCACCTCAGAGACGGGGTGGAACCATACTTACAGGAGAAGCTTTGGAAACAACGACACACAGACAATCGGACCGGAGAACTGAGTCTTACCGAGTTCTCAGTGAAATTGTAATCCAGGGAGTATTGTAATTTCCCCAGTTTCTGGTCCTCCTTGGGCTCATCTTCTTTCTTCTCCATTTCGGTCAACCCTGTTTCGGCATCCTCCTCATCCTTCAAGGCCTGAAGGAGACACCCACCAAAAGTCAGTGTCGCTTGTTTGTTGTTGGGGCTAGCACCCTGCCAGCCGTTCCCCGCCCGGGTCCTGCCTGTCGACCTACTCCTGTAAACGCTGCCACTTGTTTTTGATAGATAAGAAAAAACGGGGATGCAAGCACTAAAACACCAGTTAACACCAGGACATGCTCTGTGATGCATAAAAAGCCCCAGGCCTGGTCCCCTGATGTCCTAACAGTCTGAGTATTTCAGCTAAAGGAAGAAAAGATCACAGGATGGTTTCAGAGATGACAGTTATGAGCAGGCATTAGGGGAAGGGATTAGAAATGACAGACATGGATACGGCAGAGGAAGATAGAGACATCTAGAAGAGAGCATAATCCTTGTTATTTGGAGAAGACCACAGGTTACTGAGAAGAGTATGAAAAGACAGTGAGCGTCCTGATAGGCTGCAATAGTGTGAAGGGGGTAGTAGCAGGGGATGGGTGGAGAGGCTGGCATTGGTGAAGGGTGTTCAAAAACAGTATAGTACAACATGCGATAGAAGAGGCACTAGCTGTCAAAGACATTCATTCAGCATCAAAAGTTGCCTTTTCAAGATATCTCTTTCCAGGCATGCAGAGCATTCTCTGTCATACAAACTGGTGCTCTTTGTGAATCCCCATTCCTGAGTTTAATGATGCCTTCAGACACAGTCGCATTGTCATCATAGCCTTTAGCTTACGTAACCCTCTACATACATGGAAGCTAAGAAGCATCATGCCAGCGGTGGGTGGGGGGTGTTGGTAATAAGGGGTTGTAATGTACTTCCGGGGCTGCTCCTATTTGTTTGTCACGTTGCTAATGTGAAAGCAAAAAGCTGAACATCACTGATTACTTCAAAGTTTCCACCGAGCAATGTAGTCTCCTCCCTTTGGAATCAATTCAAGTAAAATGATTGAAAATTGAAAATGTTTTTAGAGAAATTACGTAACATTGAGGAATAAAGTGAGATAGATTTCACTTGAATTGATCAGTGCAACTGCATGTTTACTTCAGTCAAACGCTTCCTTTTCGTCTCTCGTTTCAAAAAGACATTTACTTGCAGAGCCTCTCAATCATCCCACTTTTGCCTCCTGCCACTTGTTTGAAATGCAAATTTTGCATTCGAAAGGCAAGAGATTTATGCCTGGGATGGAATCAGTGTGGTTCAACTTTGCAATTGCAGACCCAATGTTGTCTTCCATACATATATATGTGCATATGCAGTTAGTATGCACATATATACAGCAGATATACATGTACTGTATGCATAGTTACATATATTAGCTTCTATGGTTGTAAGTTGTTGGCAAGAGGCTATTTGAAACGTCAGAGCAGCAGGCTTAAGAAGATCCAACAGCAATTGGGAACCTACCGCCAGTGACCATCCCGAACAGTCATCAGACACAACACAGATAAGGAGGACATAGAAGGAAGAAACACAAATTAAAACAACCACACACAATTTAACACATATTTCTGGCTCACTACGAGAAATGACTTATATGACACTTCTAATATTGTAAATTTACACAAAAACAAATGAACCTGGCTCGAGTTATAACACTTTGATGATCTACAGCTGGTAATGCTGGTTCAAAAGTATATTGGGCTGATATACATGTCTATGAAGTTTGCATGTACATACTATTACAATACATGTGTCTAAAGGGGGGTTCATGTGTGTGGATGGAAGTTACAATTATTTCTGTCTGGTTCACTTTAACTGAGTAAAAATAATTTATTTTTGGATGTAAAACCACCAAACAAGTGAACATGTATCCACTAGTTCAGGTGTCTCCAACCTTTTTTACACAAAGAGCTACTTTCCCGGGACAATAAAGGCAGAGAGCTACTCCTTTAAGCGGCCCTTGAAAAAAAAAAGTTGATATATTGGAGTCATTATTTACCATCACATATTTGTTACTGGTGAAAAAGTGCATAATAAATAATAAATCAATGTGAAATATTCATTATATTACGGGCGGCACGGTGGCTGAGTGGATAGCACTCTCGCCTCTCAGCAAGAAGGTCCTGGGTTCGAATCCCGGTCGGACCAGGGCCTTTCTGAGTGGAGTTTGCATGTTCTCCCTGTGTCTGCGTAGGTTTCCTCCGGGTACTCCGGTTTCCCCTACCACTAAAAATATGTCCAATAGTTCTGGCATGTGCCTCCTGTACTGGCCCCGCTCCCATCTCTGTGTGGAGTGAGAGACAAATGCCCAAAAATTAACAATTGTAAACCGCTTTGAGACTCAGATCTGCAGTGAAAAGATAAAAACTTACTTACTATATTATTTGATTTGTTCATTTCTAAATCCTTTGGCGAGCTACCTGAAAGGAGGTGGCGAGCTACTGGTGGCTCCCGAGCTATAGGTTGGAGACCCCTGCACTAGTTATTTAAAGCTGAATCATCCAACTTTCAAACCACAAAAAATGTAGCAAAATCCATCTATGGCTACTAGTTTCTCACACTCAGACCAGTTTGTGGATCACTCTTTCGGCAGGTGAGGGTTTTGACTGTTGACGCTTTGAATTTTCTTCAATTCCCATCAGCTCTCAGCTCAAAGAGACAAAAAGGGACTCAAAGGGCTCTTTCTTACAAGTATGCAAAAGATGACTTGTTTTCTTTTAGATTGAATAGAGCATGTTGCATGGTTCCCAACACCTACAAAACTCTTTCTGTTGGGACAAAGAAATTATATAATAAGCATAGCAAAGTTAGGTACCCGAGCTTTAAGTCAGTTTACATATTTTGAAACCTATCTGTGAAGAATAGCATCTATTTCTATGGTTACCTGCTAAGCCACTGTTTGAGAATTGCTAATATGAAGGTACATTGGGCAAAAGGAGGCTAAATGAGGCTTTTTTTTATTGATGATGTACTTCTGCTTGTACATATTGCATAACTAATAGTGGAGATAAATTCAGTTTTGTGGTATTTCTTTACCAAATAGGTTTATTGTCATTTCTCTCAGTGAAAACCATTTTATAGCACAGCAAACATTACTCACACTCTTCAACAAGTGAGCAGGTCCTTATTTGAACAAGGAAACACTCACAGGACCCCAAAACTCAAGAGGCAAAATGTCCAAAACTGTTTAAAATGGAAGTCACTACAAGTCTCCCACTTAAATCCCTGAAAGTAGCTGAACTGAAGTAGTGTAAAAGAGTTGTCAACAATAAACTTTAACTTATACTGGAAATGGTATTCAAAACATATACAATTGTGCATAAGTAGAATATGTATAATAAACAAAACATAGAAATAAAACAGACATACATACAAATGTCCAACTTAAAGCATGCAAACAAAAAAATAAATAAATCATACATACTTAAAATAAATAATAAATAAATAAAGTTTTATAAATGTTAAACACAACATCATAACAACATTTGAACGTTTTTACCTCGGTTTTGGTCCCGTCTATGACATCCTTCATGTTGATGGCATTTTTCCCCTTGTCCTTGCCCTTCTTTTTATTTTTCTTCTTGAATATCCACTTTTTGCAGATGCAGAAGCAGCAGGCGAGCCCCAGGATGATGGCCACAAATGCGATGGAGACAATGGCCCATGATGGTACTGGAGACAGAAAGAGAGAGAGAGATTTCAAATGAAGTTTGAGGTGTAAATGAAACAATGGTTCACCCTGTAGAGAGAAAAACAAGTTGAGAGGAGAGGGGTCAGAACAGTTGAACTTTGTAAACAAGTGATTATAGGTGAAAATAGGGTGGAAAAGTGGAGTTTGTCTGTATCGATCACCAGGTTTAAACTATCATGAGGTGACAGACCTGTAATGATTTGTTCCCACTAACTCACAAAGCTGCTTCACTTAACTTGGTGGAAGTAACAGATACTGGCAGCACCCAATGCAGAGTCTGTAGGAAACTTTGGTGGGGGGCAATTTAAAGTGTAACATGGAAAAATGTCTGTGACGTGTTCGCAACAGTTGCTTCTAACCTAAAAAACTTGAATTAACTTGGTGAAATCTTGAAAATAAGAATTAGGGAATTAGTTCCAGCAGTATGACATTCAACATGAAACACTTTTTACAACAGGAAAAACTGGAGGGGCTGCGTCGTATACCATTGCTCTTTCAAATGTAACAATACAAATTTAAATCGATACAAAAGGACATGTGGTTCTTTATGGTGGTTCATTCCCCACATGGTATAAAAGAGGTCCAATCCTTATTGGCAGCGCTGGACTGGGACAAAAAAAACGGCCCGGGCATTTTTTCCTTTTTAGCGGCCCAGGCAACTCAAAAGGTTCAAGGAGCCATATTTAACAAAAAAAACTAAAAACAACATCTGTCTGGAGCCACACACACACACAAAAACAGCGTTGTATAAGGCTTATATAAAGGTAACAGGGGCTGAAGCTGTATTAGCTACATTAGCTACCTTAGCTATATTAGCCTAATATCTAAATGACAAAGTAAAGGCTAAACACATAAAAACCATTCATGATTATCAAATGTGTATTTTCATTGCAGCGTGTCCTGGAGAGAATGACGCACCACGTGACAACTCTGCTTTAACTTTAACCTTCATGCAATTGTACAAATAGAGTAAATAAATCTGCTTTTTGTCTCCGAGTTCACCTGCATCACTGTCTGTTCATATCCATCACAGGCTGAAGTTTGCTGGAGCTGAATGTCCTTAATGGTCTTTGCGAAAATATTTGAAGTTTGAAAATAGGTGCTCTGACTTTATGATGAATTAATCCTTCAGTGAACGGTGTTTAAAGCTTCATTGTTCCTCCTGTTGCAACAAAACTTTTCATTACATCGCAAACATGAAGCAGTCCTTCCTCATTGACTGAAAGAAAATGTTCATATTCATTCTTAGTCCAGTCTTATCGACTCTCTCTCTTTATCTTTGGGATCCATGCGCACACACAGTCTATAATGCACACACGCCGGTTTGTTTACAACAGCGGCCGCCTGGCACGGGCCGCGTCACAGGATATGACGCACTACGTTGACAGAAATGCTAAAATTGAATATTACTTATACAAGTTTTTGCAGCATTGAAAAACGTCAAGAATGTTTTTCCTCCTACAGAAACCACATTGAAACAAGAAATAAAATATAGCCCTCACACTCCATTTTCAGACATTTTTGAAAAGGCTCCAGGAGCCACTTTAGGGGCACTAAAGGTTGCCGACCCCTGGTTTATACAGTATGTGGAAGCAAATACTGTAGAGGATCAGGATGTCTGCAGTTTCAACAATAAAATAAAGTACAATAGTTTACATTAAACAGAGTAATAAACATGTCTCAGAGTGAGGGAGGTGGACACAGACAATACTATTGTTTGTTACAGGGATGAGAATTGGTCAAAAAAGACTGAAATGCATATTGTCAGCCATTTGCTGGCTCTAAATCTGTTTAATCTGTTCACAACATTTTACTTTTGGGCTCAAACATGAACTTTTAATGCAATGGAAAATTTAGGTACCCGAGCTTTAATTTAGAGGAGAGGGGAGACGCGGACTGTTTTCTGCAGCGGTGTATTTATTGGGTGCACAAATTACGAAAAGACATGCATGGTCCTGTGCGCGTTTATGGTCTTGGGTACATGGGCACGTTGCGGCTACGCGCTCACCATGTTGTGTTGTGAGCGGTTCCCGGTGAGCGGTTCCTGCGTCCAGCTCAGAGCCGCTGGATGCGGGAACACTGCGGCCGCTGAGGTGGTGGAATCCCGTTCGAGTACATACAGCAGGTGCCCCGCGGACACGCGCGCTCCCCTCGAACAGTTCTCAACGGATTTACACTTTTCACAAACATGTTTTTTGTATGACAGACCGACAGACCGGCCCATATATGGGCATCGGCCCTTCGGGCATTGCCCGGTACGCCCGATGGCCAGTCCAGCCCTGCTTATTGGGGAGAATTAAAACCAGTCAACAATCTGTCAATCAAATTATCAAAACATCCATCCACTCTCCTCCTCCTACATACAGTTAAGTGTTAAATGTTGCTTGTTTAATGTTCCAATACACTATGTATAGGCTTAGTTTTCTTTTTTTGTGCCTTTTGTCAGGCCATGCAACGTTTCTTCAACAATGTCTGGAAGCAGGCTTTTACTGTTTTCTTTGATGGGCTGTCACGGCTCACAACCTGCCAGCCTAAAGCAGACCAGTGGACAAACGACTGAATTAGAAAATAAACACACTTTGCACTTTCGAGACTTTATCTAAAAACTCAAAAAGTATATTACTGTCTACAAACTAGTCGTGACTCTGCTTTGCAGATTTTAGCCGATTTGGGCCAATTCAGAGGCTCGCGGCAGAAGCAGACCAGAAAAATCAATGCTCTGTTGACAAAATCAATAAGCACTCTCCTCTTAGGCCAAGAACAGTGATGCTCTGAAATAACTTTGAGCCCACCCAAGAGCCATGTGGTCATGGAGGTGACACTGGACTTTCTTTTTAATGAGCCTTACAGGATGAATTTCGTTTCGCAAGAAACAATTGACCAGTATTTTTTACTTCAAGTCTGTCCCATGTGTATGATTTCTCTAAAACACGACACACAGAAGTATTTCAAACAGAAAGAGCTGATAGAAAAACACAGATTAGACAGAAGTTGACCATAACAAGGTGCACTCCATAATTTGTATTCCTTATTGAATCATTTTAGCAGGAAGAATATCTGTCTTATTTGGGAAAGAAAGTATTGGATTAGGTGATGAGTAAAACAATGTTACTCCATTATAAATAAAACAATATAGTGTAATGCTCCCTGGTATTCTTTAATTAAAGCAACTTGATTCCCAGGAAGCAATAGAAAGCATCCTGTAATTAACCACATTGTGTGCATGGCTTTCCTCAGGAGAGAAATTGAGCGACAAAGTGAGGAATGAATGAGAGTGAGAATTGTTGGTTTGCACTGTTGAGTTTCCATCCCTTATCTGAGGTTCCGTGTGGCGTGGCGGGGCAAATGAGGCTTTTCTAATGACTGCACTGTGCAACCAAGGCTTCATCTGACACCACTTTCCTGTGTCACTTTTTCTATCGGAGTCAGAAAACAACACTCTCAAAAGCAAAAGGGGACATTCATTTTTACGGTTCTTTGCACAATGGGGAATGTTTTCTCTTTTCTTGTATTGTTGCTGCTTTTATTGCCATAATCTATCATCTTTTTTATGGTATGGCTTTAGAGTTTTTACATCAAGATTCATGATTTATTCTCTAGATCCTTCTATATCTCTCACAAACAATGCCTGAGGTTTTGGGTGACATGTGCCGTATATCCAGGGCAGAGATGAAGCGAGCCTAAGACGGGACTTGTCAAAGCAGCTGAGTGATTTGGTCTCAGAAGTCTTCTCCCTAGAGCTTATCACATATCATTTTGAGCAGGCAAAGAGGGTCAGGGAACAACGTTTGACATTTGGAGTCTAAAAATCCAACTAAATGTAGCCTACGTTTAGTGAATTATAAATTATTCCATTACACCAAGAGGACTAAAATAAAAATGTGTACCCTGTAGAAGATTTTTAGGGAGATGGTGGAATCGATCATTTATCAAACACATAGTGAGAAATGCTGATTGAAGTTGGCCACAGACTACAGGAGTTTTCAGTCATTTGCTTAGACTGCAAACAATAGGATTTATTTGTAAACAGTACTGTAATTGTCCAAGACACTACCATGGATCTTTTGGTCCCTGTGTATGTCCCATGTGCTACTCAGCACAAGCCACGGGGAGAACATCCAAACTCTAAGAATGGCCCTGCTTCGACCGGGATTTGAACCAAGGACTTTCTTGCTGAGAAGCGTTAGTGCAGCCAATGACCAGTGCATTTGACACAATCGCTCAGGAATCATACAGCAAAGTACTGAATGCATATGTCACGTCGCCCTGTCATCAACTGTAGTTGTAGGAGTAAAACAATAATAACAAGGAAAGAAAACAATGCTGTTATACCACCACGTCACATGCATGTATTCATTGCATTTATTGACGAGGCGGTCTGTTTTATAAGGAGTGGATTTGACACTTTTGTCTTGAATAAATGTGGGAAGAGTAGCATATATGATGTCTTTTTATCCCTGAACCAGCAGATGTACCGTCACATTGTTCTGCTGTGACAGATGCCCCATGATGAAAATGGGTCTGGACAGTTGCATTAACTGGCCAGTGCATGTGTAATATTGCATCTGCACAATATCTTCAAGCAGCAGCCCACATAATCCAATATGACATTGCCCTGTTGGTCAATTATCCATGACATTATATCAAGTTATGTATACAAAAACGGTGCACATCTGGGAGCCTACTCCCTGGCTGTGACCATAGGCTGCAGAAGGAGTGGACTAACAAAGTGTTGACATCACCCATAGAGTGATAGCCTTATTATGAGTGGAGATCACAGTGACACAGTGATGTTAAGCATTTCCAAAAAAAAGGGGTAATATTTTACTCAGTGCAAGAAAAAATCCATGCAAGAAAAAATCCATGCTAATGGTAGCCGCGGAGACGGTTTTTTCCTTTCTCGTAGAAAATGGCTGAAACTGAAAAAAAAAAACCTATGTTGGACTAAAGTACAAAACAATTAAGTGCCCTTTTTTGTGCAAAACCAAACGCTCTATCAACGTCACGCAATAGCATAAAAAGCTGCATTTAGTATGCATTTAAATATTTGGTGACAGTAACGTCGAAGTAATGCAGTAGTAGTAATGCTTTGAAATTCAGAGACAGTAATATTGTACTGTAACATTACCTGCTTTTTATGCTTCTTATTGCGTTAACGCGCGTTAATTACATTATTCATTAATCGCGTCAAAAAATAAAAGAACGTATTAATGCATGTCCAAATGACCCGCCCATGTATCCCATAATATCACTCAGAATGCTGCGGACAGATGGCAACAGAGCAGGTACTGTAGGCCCTCAGGGAATTCAAGTTTTAAAAGAATACGTGTGTGACCGCGGGGCACTTGCTGTTGTTTGCTGTATATGAACTGAAGTTTGCATCCTCCGTGGCCACTAGTAACAACACGGCAAACAGCGCCGCGGTAACGTGGTCATATCCATGACCATACACGCACAGAACTATTCTCTGCATGTTGTGTGCCTGTCTTTGCGTAACCTGTGAGTACTCTCTAGAAGAGGCTTTAAAGCCACCCTTTGTAATTTTTACAGTGTCTCCATATGAAAAAAACATGTCTATTAATAACAAATGTGACCTTTTTAATAATAAAAACTGAAGATAACTTTGTTTAGAGCCTATTGCACACCGCTCTATGCTGCCCATTTGTGGTGCAGGTAAAATAAGAGTAATTTTAAGGAGCTGCAGGTTTCTTAAAATGTTACTGAAAGTCACTCATTGGATCAGTGCCAGCTCACTGTCTGTTCTTAATAATGTTCCCACAATGAATGCTCTGATAAGATTTTTTTTATAAAAAATACATTTATTTAATATAGAGTATAGAATTTATTTATGTGCAGCACTTTTGAAAAAAATGAAATGATAAAATGTGCTATATAAATGTGAACTTTTTCGGAAGATCAAACGATCAATGATAACTTCAATATAATAGTAGAAAATTAAATGTAGAAATGTAATTGACCTCAACTGTGTGGATACAACTGGGATTTGTTGAAAGTGATCTGAGGCCGCTTCAGTTGCATCAGGCCGTGATGGTGTCTCATGACTGCCGTGTTTGTGTAAATACAGGCCACAGAGTTGGACAGAGGCCTGTAGCCCGAACAGCAGGCAGAGCGCGACAAACAGCTCTGCTCACCCACCACAATAATCTCCCTCCAATAAACTGGCAGCGGACTGAGTCACAAGTTGGGAATCCACACAAATTGAACACAGAAGTATATGAGGTACAGTGGAAATTGGACGTTTATATACTATGTGTGAAAAACTTTCAGCATTGTTAGTAGGTAAAGTGATAACCACAGTTTGTTTGTCAGGGAGCAACATGGCCCGGTATGTCGTGGGAGGCTTTAGACCACATCTTCAATGAATGTGTGTGTGAACAAGTGATTCAATATCAGAGGTGAACCATATCACAGTCTTTATGCAGGATACTGTAAAGCTGCATTACCTGACTTTATTTTTGTATTAATTACAAAAATTCAATCCATATCCATGCAGTGCATTGGGAAATACGTCCTGTTGAAAAAAAAGTAGCGCAGATTTGTGCTGGCGTGTCATTTTATTTTAGATCGAGTTTTGGTGCAACAAGGAAGAGAATGTGTTTTGGGTCCCGATTGTGACCAATCACAGCGGACCACCGGCCCCTACTTTCTTGAAAAAAGCCACAGGTCTCTCGTTAGCACAGACAGCTGAGGTAAACAAGCGGCGGAGGCTAACCTGAAGCTTCCCGTGTCTTCGTTCCCGGGTACTGCTTACACAGTGAAACAGCCATCCAAAAGAAAGTCTCGTTCCTCCGCACTTCCCGGTTCAATCATTCTATGGTCACGCCATCCACGTTCAAATGTGTCCATATTGTGAGACGCTAGCTCCGTAAACACGTAAGCACAGGCTGAGCGCAGGGGGGGCAAAAACTCCGTGCGGGGAGTAGAAAGAGCGAGGCCATCGCTCGCATTTGAGAATTTCTCAAAGTCAATTAGAGCAGCTTTAAAAGAATTAAAGTATGCCTCAATGCAGAGGCCTGTGCTCCACTAGTTCTTTTTTAGTTCACGTATATATATATATATATATATATATATATATATATATATATATATATATTAGATACACGCATGTGTTTGCGTCACTTCTGAGTGTTATTATGGGATGCATGGGCGGGTCATTTGGCACATGTGTTAATATACATATATATCAGTGTTGTGCGTGTTTTTTTGTGAACGTTGAACTGAACGCAACCTATTTTTAAAAAAAGAACATGAACGTGAATTAGTTCATTTTATGTGTCATGAACGGCAGACATCACTATGAACGTTGGAATCTGTTTTCTCTTTTGAAACGCAACAAGAGAAAGTTCCTCCCTCCTGTATTCTCGCACTTTTTCCGCCGAAATCTAAACATTCCTACGGTTTCCACCGTCTGTGAACGCACCCCGACTCCGTGTTGTGGTGCGGTGCTGGGCTGGTGCTTTTCACATGTGCCCGAGTCGTGATGAAAACACAGGGTGAGTTAGCGACAAAGATTACACAGTTTACATTTGACATAAAGTTTAGACACACGCACTACAGCGCATTACTGTCTGTAGTTTATGAGCAGAGATGGAGCAACTCCGTTTGGCTCCCATTGAAAACCATGTTAATCTGGTCTGTTTTGTAGTCAAAAGGCTCTCCTCCTGTGGGTGTACAGGAGATATATACATATATACATATACATTATATATATATATATATATATATATATATATATATATATATAAGTTATATTTAGCTCGTAGTGTGAAAAAAAGTATTTATTTGACTTTCACAAAAAAAGTAAAATGAACTGAACTTTGAACTAGTTCATAATTAAAATTGTGAACTTTGAACGTGAACTGTTCACTTTGAGCATGTATGAACTGAACTTGTACTAGTTCAGAAAAGTTGTGAACTGGCACAACACTGATATATATATATATATATATATATTTTTTATAAAACAACACTCTGAAATTACAAAAAACAACACACTGCAAAACTATCCAAGACATGTTCTAAAATTGTAAAAAAGTTGATTATTATGACTAAAACTATATCTATAACTATACAAAGTTTTACATGGTGTATTGCTCTAAATGTCGATTTGTCCGTTAGGAGTAATGGCTGTTGTTGTCGGCAACTGACAACAACTCGCGACTCAAAGGTTAATTGTTATTGGGAAGTACTGTAAGGCCTAGAGCTAAGAAAACTGACTTATAATTCAATACACTATTTCCCTTGAAGGTAATTTCTGTGCTGAATAAGAAGTTACATGGTGAAGTGCGATGGATAAGCTGGTACATGCCAAAAAGTATACTTCAATTTATACATGCTTACAATTCTTAAAGAAGCTATACCCGATTTTTTTTCTAAGTAGTTCATAAAAATGCTATTGTCATTGATTGACAGCGGTCTATGAGTTACGGCCGTGAAAAGTGCTGAGTAGAGTCTTAGCGGGACGCTCGTTCTCCTCCACTCACAGAACGAGGAGCGAACAGCCTGCGTCCTCTACAGCGCTGCTTAACACTAGGGCTTCGGCCTCAAAATTTGAATATAATTCTAAAATTAAAAAAATATTAATATTTGAACAAATATTAGACAGCCCTTATAATTCGAAATGTATTTAATGCAAATAAAATAGTTAGTTCCCAAAGGTTCCACCCATGGATCTATAATAATAACTGGATTGTGTGTATTACTAGCTTACAGCTGTCCCACCTATGGGCCTACAGCAGACAAAATTTACGAGGGCTACCCAGAAAAAAGTCCCATAGAACTCAATGTAAATTAAAACAGCACGACCACAGCTGAAAGAGAACCTACAACTTTCATAAAGATCGGATTTTGTGGGGATTTTAGTGTCCCTTTTTTCACTTTTTTTCTTCTTAAATCCTTTGGTTTTCTTTAAATTCACACTTTACTGCCACAAACTTTGCTCCTTGCCTTCCCGCTCTGGCTCCACTCTTCCGCTGCTCTGAATGGTCAGATCACGGCCGAGCCCCTCTGTGCGCGTGCATGAAAGCCACACACGCACATTTGGCGCTAATCCACTGCACAGAACCGGGAGGACCAGACAATGCCCAAATATAGGCGAGTTCAGCTAATCTCCCGGTCTCCGTGAAGTCCCATGCGCTACTGAGCACAAGCCATTCATTTGAATAGGGCGCCATCTTGGATCACCAGAGCTTGGTTTCACCGGGACGTGCTAGGCAGGTAAGCTAGCTAGTTAAAAAACTCTCTGGAACTACATGAAAACTGAACAAAGAATTCTGAACATCAGTGGTGAGTGACCCATTTATATACCGAAACTAAATCCATCAGATCCTCTTCAAATGTGTCCTAAAATGTTTGTTTCATGTTTGTTTGTCGCATGGTTACTTCCGGGTTTTTCGCGATCGCTTTTTGTCACATTAAAACGTTAACAAATTCTGAAAACGTCCGTGCATGTGTGTTAAGGATGTATATGTATACTGTTCTGTCCGATTAACGTTTAATGGTGTTGATTGATATGTATTTGTTTATTGAGTGTGGCTAACTCGGCTAGCTCCGCTAGCTTCTCTGCACAGACAGAAGTAGCTAGTGACAGGCGCTGAAGGCTTGTTGTACTTGCAGAGTAATGTTAGTATTTTACACACCTGAATTACAAACAGAGATTGCATTGTCAAAGGGCAGCGGTCATCATTGGTTTGAGAGTTCTGTTATCAAGAAAAAATGATCGGTAGAATTAAATTCAAGTCAATGGAGTGTTCTACTGCTGCTGTGAGGAGCTGTATGATAAACTATAATTAGATATTCTAATATATTCAAATGTTAAATGAATACATTCGGATGCAAAAATAGCGGTATTCTTTTACCTATATATTGTGTTAGCAGTGCGTTGCTTTAGTACCATTTCATCAGTGATTGTTGTACAGCTTGTACAGATTGTTGTACATCTAGCATACAGCTAGATGGCCTGTGTTATGACATTTCTGTGTTAGGGGAAATGAAAAGCCATTGAGCAAGTTGGGGGCGGTGCTAAACATTCAAACCTTGCAGAAACGGGTATAGCACCTTTAATTTGAAGATTTTTGCAACACATTCCTTGGCAATTCTGCACCACATATATGATGATATTGGAACAAGCCCCGGTGATCCAAGATGGCGCCCTATTCAAATGAATGGCTTGTGCTCAGTAGCGCATGGGACTTCATGGGCGCCGAAAGATTAGCGGAACTCGCCTATATTTGGGCATTGTCTGGTCCTCCCGGTCGAGAGCTCCCATGATGCGTTGCGCCAAATATGCGTGTGTGGCTCTCATGCACAGAGAACTACGGGCGCCCCCTGTGCCCATGGGTGGGACAGCAATAAGATAGGAATACCCTATCCAGTTATTTTTATAGATCCATGTATTGGAAGTGTTTGGAAATTGAACACAGTTTCCTAATAAAATATTAAACAATGAATTAAAAGAAAATAAGCTCCATATGGCACAAAATATAAGTCATGTACATTATAATGATAAACAAAATTCTAGAAAATGTTGTGATTCTTAAAAATTCTTTTTCAAATTTCTGTCCTGGAGCTCAGAGCAGTTCATACATGGCCAGACTGTGTAACGGCATCACCTGTGCAGAGCCTCAGCCTTGAGTAAATTATCAATATTATTATATATCATCAGAATGAAGTGTGTATTCTCCAACCTGCATATTTGTTGTTATATCTAACTACTGACACAATCTATACACTATTGATATTTTCACAGCACAAACATGTTTTGGGACATTCATCATCAGTGACAGAATAAGTGCAGAAAATTGGCTTCTTTTGATCAAAGAAAGGAACACTCGAGAAAACACTAATTTACTAATGTTTAGTTTTTCTTGGTCTAAAATTCTCAACCGAGCTCACGCCAGACAGACAAGTGAAGTCAAAATTGAAAATATCACAAGAAAGCAGCTTGCAGCACAAGGTTATATTATTCTGTCACTTACAGGATATTCCTTGGAAACCCAAAGTTCTCTAGAGGTGCCAAACAAAGTCAATAAATTGCAAGTGCAGTATTGTTGGTAATATGTTGTAACCCAGTCAGAGCTTTTTCATAATACTAATCTACAGAAGTGCCTCGTCTATAAACTCCTCCTGAAACCAAGCAGCAAACTATTTTAGAAAATTGAAAATGTATTCTTGTTTCCTATAATACATAGTTGCAATTCTGAATTCTCACATTGAATTACACGTGATTCACATGTTTACACCAGGACACAGTGACCACATAATTATACAATCTTTGTTCCTTGTTCTTGGACAATTCTACAACTGTATTTGCACATTGAAATACAGATCTATCCATATTCAGGAAATAATACAATATTCAGAGTTTCATGGTTATTCAAAGGATAGGGTGACTATAACGGACAATAAAAGGTTATCACACTTACATGGAATTTTGTTGAGTTCATTCATGAACTTGTCCTTGATCTTGGAAAAGGCCTCGTCCTTCTCACCTGTCCCGGGTCCAGCAGAGATGGTGCTGTTGGAGCCAGTGGTGGCAGAGGAGGCCGTGGTGGCAGGCGCCGCCAGAGCTTCCCTTCGACTCTCGTTCATGTTGGCAATGGGGTCAGCCAGGCAGCTGCTGGACAGAGCAGAGAGGAGAGGGTCAGTTTGTTCTGCAGCTCGGACAGATGCATGTCAAAGGCACCACTCTGGTTTTGTCAGATGACTCAACTGATGGAGCGAGAGCAGCTGCTGGCGTGTCCTGCGTAAACATCAGATGGGCTCTAGAAGGATTGGCCAAACACTCACTTACTGCTTAAACTAATAGTTGGTTTCAATTTTCTTCTACAAGCAGCCTAAAATGTATTTATCCATTATTTTATACCGTTTTTATTTGGTTGGGACAGTCCATGTTAATGAACACACCTCTCTGGATTGTGGCCTTAGGCTAATTTGCATCCATTGTCCCACACTTGCATTCACCCTGGACCAGTTGTTCTCAAACTTTTTACACCAAGTACCACCTCAGAAAATACTTGCCTCTCCAAGTACCACTACAAATGACCAACACTACACAGTAGCGTAGTAAGTCAAAGTATTCATCAAAAACAAGGCAAAGGTTTAATTCCTAAAGAAGTATTTTTAATATTGTCAGCCATTGTAACATATTACACAGGTTTAACAGTAAGACTTAAATATAAAAAAATAAAAATAAAACTGTACTTAAATAATGATTCAATTAAAATGTTCAATTCATTACGAACTGCAAAGCCTTGACTCACTGTGGATGATATTCTGGAGTGGAATGGTCTTCTTAGTCCACCAGAAGGTTTGGACAATTTTGTTTCTAAGGCTTGGTCTGCTGCCCTCTTACATCTGCCATTTACTCACACAGAGACATGTTCATTTGGTTTGGATCAAATCATATTTTGATGCTCTCTGTTCCTTTTGCACAGAACTGGGAAAAAAAGCTTTTATATTTGCTGCTCCTTCTACATGGAACGTGTTGCAAAAAGAC
Source organism: Knipowitschia caucasica (assembly GCA_964034765.1). Taxonomy (NCBI): domain Eukaryota; kingdom Metazoa; phylum Chordata; class Actinopteri; order Gobiiformes; family Gobiidae; genus Knipowitschia; species Knipowitschia caucasica. The sequence continues at coordinate 18,336,542 of OZ035823.1, forward strand.
TGGAAATGATCTGATTTTATTTCATTGAATGCTTTTAGATCCAGCTTGAGAGCACTTGAGACATCTTCAGTGAAATGTAACTGTTTTAATTATCCGTAATTTTATGGAATTGTATGTGACTGTTTTATAATCTGTGTATCAGTTTTATAATCTGTAATTGTATGTAATTTTTGTCCAGGGCTCCCTTGAAAAGAGGTTCTTAATCTAAATGGGACTTTCCAGGTTAAATTAAAAAAAGTAAAAAAAGCAAAAAGTTGTTTTCTAAAATTTTATTTCAGTGATTCTTTGGCGTACCACTAGAGGGAGCCCCGCGTACCACTAGTGGTACGCGTATCACACTTTGAGAACCACTGCCCTGGACAAATCGAACCCAGGACGTTCTTGCTGTGAAGCACAAGCGCTAACCACTGCACCACCGTGCCACCCTCCTCACTGAATTATGGTTGTGCGTTTACCGTATTTCTCGTCACAATGGGCTGCCATGTATTTACACTCACATTCAGCTTATTGTAAAATGCAGGACGCAATCTGAGTGTGTGGGTCGCATGTTGAGTGGGGCTGCAGGTCACACGTGTGTACTGAGCCTGGAGACACTGCTTTGGCTAGTCAACACCATCTCTTTAACGCCTCGTTCCACATGAAGATTTCTCACATTATCTCAGTTATGCCTGGGGACAAATATAGGGGTTCCCAATATATCATGACAATAAATGTACTAGACCTCCACATAAGAACAAACCAGAAAATCCAGTTCATGTGTTTGCTTTGACCGCAGGCTCAGAGTAGGCCAGGTGCATTGACACACGCAAAAATACATGGGAAGTTGGAACTATTGGATTGATCAGAGTACAGCATTCTGAATACTTTTTCAATAATTTGGCTCCTGAATGTTTTAAACTAAACACACTTATACATCTTTATGGTTCTTTTGGGTTCTTTTGGGTTCAGTGGAGGAGGGCAGGCAATATTCGTATTGCTGGTCCGCTTTGGGTTTTGTTTATATCCAGTGCTTGTTTGGTCCATGTATCATATCCATCCTCTTTAAATGTGTAAAAACTTGAAATGAGAAGCCATTTATAGCCATTCCAAAGTTTGCGTATCCAGCAAACTGAAACTAAAGCGCAATTACATGTGAGTTTGTTTTTCTTCAGAGCATCGTGCCATTCCCATAGGCCTTGTGACTTTCCTCCAATGGCTGTCTGGGCACAAAGACTGATCAAGACATCACCTAATATCCAGTGTCCAATCCTCCTACATGTCTGCTAAACGCCACGGGCAGTCTCCCCGTAAAGTGAAGGAAAAACACTAACACAAAGCGACGTAAGAAGCTATAAATAAGTACAGTAAGTAAGTAAATCCAGGCCTATAAAGGCGTTCTCCTCCTAAAGCACACTGCTGTTGCACACTAATTTTGGCCTTTTATTTAGTTTTCAGGCATGCTCTCTTCTCGCCTCACTGAACCACGGAGCGGAGAAAGTGGGTCTTTGCTCGTCCCTCTCTCCACTGTGCAGTCCTCGTCGTCTGCATCACTGCGACTGTTGACAAACTTTCATACAGCATCCTTTGTAACATGAGTTGATTAGTTTGCTATACGATTAAAATAAACCATATTTAACTGTACATTTATTGGATGGGTTTGTACAGAAGTGTGGTTTCATTATGTTGTGGAAGAGCCAAAATTACCTTAAACCGTTCATTACAGAAGAGTTACTGTGCATGGTGTAGCAATAAAACCTCTTTAGTGAACAAAGCATCCTGGCCCTCTACACCTCCTGCTCTATTGAATGGACTCCTACGCACTTCCACCTATGTACTCTCAGCATCCTTTCACTCTGCTTTAGAAACAAGCAAGGAGAGTGTGGGGGCCGATTTACAGAGAGCGACTCTTTACAATGACAGGGACCTTTGAACACGGGCAGTGCTCAGTGAAGTGCAAGTGGGAGGTATCGTCTATAGAATTGTATTGACCCTGACCGGCTTGTGCAGAGACAGTGGGTTAGACTGATGATACCCAAAGTGCGATTTTCCAGGGGACGGGTTTACTGCTCCTCTCCCTACTTGTTATTGTGACCTCAACACCTCCAGGGTTTGGAAGTAAACGGAGTTTTCACATTGGGATTTATTGAGGAACAATTATTTTCTAAAAGATTGAAAGCATGTTTGGTTCTAGCTGGTGAGGTATGACCCCAACACCTACTTCTATACATAAAGTTTGTTTCTGAAAAACTCAAAGTTAAACACATTTGTTTTATTTAAACTTCTCTACGTAGTGGTTACTTAGTGTTAACAAGGATCACCAAAAATGAGGTCACCAACATTGAGAGGATGTTGAATCTGAAAAAAATCTGATTTTTGATATGTGCTTTGTGAATTATGGACACAAACACCGCCACGCAGAGGAAGCAGATAAGCAGTCACTCTAGAGAAAGCTTCTCTTGTTGTCTCACTTTGAGTTTTCTCACAATTTTCCACCAGTCTGTCACAACATTTTAAACAGCACCTTTCCACTTTGGAAATAGTCTTGCGTTACACATTTAATTGAAACTAAACACAGAAAAAAACTCTAGTCTCTCTCCCTAAAACCCTCAAATCAGGTCAGAAATCTAGGAGTTATAATGGTCTCAAATTTCAAAAGCCACATAAAATCTGTAACATCAGCAGCTTATTACCACCAAAAAACATTGCCAAGATCAAAAACATAGTGTCTAAAGCAGACTTGGAGATTCTTATCCATGCTTTTGTCTCCAGTAGGTTAGACTACTGTAATGGCCTGCTCACAGGTCTGTCCAAACAGGCTGTAAAACAGCTGCAGTACATTCAAAATGCAGAAGCTCGAGTCCTGACTGGAACTAGGAAGTATGAACACATTAGTCCAGTCCTCAGGTCTCTGCACTGGCTTCCTGTGGCTCAGAGAATAGACTTTAAAGCAGCTCTGCTTGTGTACAAGTCTCTCCATGGCCTCGCACCGGGGTACATCCGCGACATACTGGTGCCATATGAACCGACTCTGAGGAGCACAGGGACTAGACTTTTGCTGATGCCAAGAGTTGAAACTAGACATGGGGAGGCTGCGTTTCAGATTCATGCAGTTAGAGTCTGGAACTGTCTTCCTGAGAATGTGAGGCAGGCGTCTACTCTGGCAGTTTTAAATCTAGGCTGAAAACAGTTCTGTTTAGCTGTGTATACAACTGAAGGATTTTATCTTTGTTTTCATCTTTAACTTTTTAACGCACTATGGCTATTTATGATTTTAATCCCATGTGTGATTTTAATGTTTTAAGGTTTTTAACTACTTGTGTGATTTTATTTTTCATGTTTTTAATATATCTTGTGCTCTTAATGTGTTTTTTTAATGTTCATGTAGACTCTAATGTTTGATTTATGCATGATGTTATATGGGTTGTGAGGTGCTTTGCGTTGCCTTGTGTAGGAAAGGCGCCCTACAAATAAACGTCGATTGATTGATTGAATTTTGTCAGTCATAAGTTAAGACATAGCGTATATGAGTGTATATGAAACTTCGCAAATATGTGGTGGTTCTGAAAAAAACATTTCACACCCCAAATGGTTATCAGAGAACTAGCGCTATTTGCTGATGCTGGGCGATAAATCAGGGCTTCGCCTTATGACTGACAGGACGGGAGCGCAAACTTCCGGACCACTTTGCAGCTACCTTTGTGTCGGCCTTACGTTTTTTCTTCAATGCACTCAATGTTGGAGCGCACTATATGTTGTTAGTATTTCAATTACACGGAGCATAATGAGAAAAAGCTGAGTCTCTCCTATACTTTGAATTTCACACACAGACAGCGAGAAGGATCTGAGAAATATATGAAGACGCCAGATTGAGACGGGCTCTATAGATGAGCATTAGAATTTTGAAGTCAACTTGAGTGCTCGAATTGGAAGCCATTGAACGTAACGTGGGAGAAAGAGCTGCATGCTTTTGAACGGACTGCAGTCGTTAAGGAATAATTTGTTACAATTATGATTACCAATAGTCCACTGAAAATGTATGCACAACATTCTTTCAGCAACTTGAATGTGTAAGAAATCCACACATTCTTTGAGGTACAAGTGAAAATAGGACAATTTGGCGACAAAATGTGTGTGTTGCTTTGAGCTCTGAGTGACGACACCATGGTCTCTATCTTTAGGTCCAATTACAATCATCTTAGTTTACATTACGTATACAACTCAATGCAATATTGTTCAACTTCATTTATGTCTGTAATTCAAGTCAATGTGAGTCCAAGATATGTAAGTAAGTAAGTAAGTAAGTATTTATTTATATACCGCCTTTTCACTGCAGATCTGAGTCTCAAAGCGGTTTACAATTGTTAATTTTTTGTGCATTAGTCTCTCACTCCACATAGAGATGGGAGCGGGGTCGCCAGTACAGGAGGCGCATGCCAGAACTATTGGACATATTTTTAGTGGTAGGGGAAACCGGAGTACCCGGAGGAAACCTACGCAGACACGGGGAGAACATGCAAACTCCACTCAGAAAGGCCCTGGTCCGACCGGGATTCGAACCCAGGACCTTCTTGCTGAGAGGCGAGAGTGCTATCCACTCAGCCACCGTGCCGCCCATATGAAGACACATTGAATGCAAAGTGACGTAAGTAATTCTTTAATATAATTTTACAATACTTTTCTTGATATTGTTTGGGATTTTTTACAATCCATGACTATCAAGATTATAACAAATAAAGGCTTGATATACAGGATTTCTCACGTTACTTTTGAAGTAGAATTAAAGTCAAGTAAAGTGAATAGACTTTTTAAACGATAATCCAATTTTCCGAGTTTCATCTGTAGAGTGCTGCAATCGTCCTGCTTCTATGCCATGTCAATATTGTAATCCATGAATTAAAATTATTACACAAAGAGGATCAGTTCTTGTTCGCAGCCTGATGTTTTTTCCGCTTGGTCAGTTCAGTTGTAAACTATGGGAACAACAAGATGGCAGATTATATTACATATTTGAATGCCTCATGATACAAACAAGTGTTTAATTTAGCAACACTACGCAATTCCCTTTCATCTCAGACCATCTCTGAAGGTGTGCCACTCAGGTGTAAATCCCCAACCCAATTTCAGTGATGGCAGATGGCCCAGCAGTGTGACGCTGCTTGCGCTCCCCCACACATCCTCTTAGAACTGGGTCACAGCTCTCATCTTACTTCACCACTACCCTATATACAACATACAAATAATTAAATAATACCAGAATTCTGTTGTTATAGCTATTACAGCACCAAGGGGTAATGTGAGTGTGTGTGTCTGCTTGTCTGTCTTTTGGCAGAATTGAGCCAAATGTTCTATTTATCATGGTTTGACTGTAAATAGGAACTGTACAAATAAACTGCAAATGTGCTTGAATAAAATGAAAAGGTGTAGCGATAAATATTTTCAAACATTTTCAAAAATCTGATCTGTCTACTACAACAACTTTAATGTAGACCCGTTGAAAGGTAGCTGCCCTGTTGACGTATATCTGTTGACCTTCAATATATTATTCTTATACTACAGTATAGTTTATTGATCCCGTCCCGGTAATTCTCTGCATTTTAACCTGGGCAAACCCAGAAGGTGCAGTGAGCTGCTGCATTAAATGCTTATAGAAGTAGAGACCTTGAGCTCCACCTGGGTGATCACTTTAGCTGAAGGATTTTCCATCACGTGGTGTTGGTCTCCTGAACTTCAACATTCAATTCATAACTTCAGTGAAGCCTGGACTCCCATGAGCAGGAGCTGGTCTGCGAGCAGAGTCTTTTATGTAAATATGATAAATGCAGAATGATTAGGAGGCGTGGGGGTGCAGAGGGGGGAGATAAGGGAAGGCGGAGAGGACCCGTGGCTACTTTCCCTTGTTCAGTACAGCCTCTTTACTCACCTGAAGCCAATCTCAGGGGGTAATGGAACTGGAAAAAGTTATTAACCCTGCTTTGCAGCAGGGGCAGGACAGCTCTATTAAGTCATCTCACAAAGAGTCTTCTATTTTCAATTATTACTTCCAGATTGTAAGAAATTTAGGGACAGATCTACCTTGCTTTGAATCTTTCTCAGGTGTGTCAGATTGCGTGACTATTACATTTTCTATTTTTCTCTGCGTGTGGTGAGTCTGGCTATTAGTGAATCTCTTTTATGTGGGCTAGTCTTGGGCGGTCCATTAATTCACATATATGTGTGTCTGTGTGGGATTTGTACCCTTCTCCTTGGGTCTGGGTGGGTTTCCCCCCCCACCCAAAATATGTAGCATTAGAGGTGGTCTGAGGGGTGATGACGGACTGGCTGCATTGCTTCCTTCACCAATTAGTGCAGAGTGACTTAAGTGTTGTGCTTTGAGAGAGAACATCCCAACATGTGTTGGAATAAGTGCTCTGCCTTCTATAGTGGACGAGAGTGGAGCATGGTGGTTGCCATGAATCAAACTGTGGCTCACTGAGTTTTTAAACAATAGTAACAGTAAAAGGTTGCAAGGTCTGGAAATGTTTGTCTTAAAGCCAAGATTATTGCACAGACCCTGAGCCTCACCTTCCACATTTAGCAACCCATACGCTCTGGGGTGGAGGGCAGATGTGACAAAGTGCCTCAGGAGACATGCCTGCTGAAATCAGACTCATGGAGGAGGTCAACCCAGAGGCTAAGCTACAACTACTGCAGGGGAGTTGAAAAGAGGCTTTTCTCGGCCAGCATCTGTCCCAAGGGCCAACAAAAGGCAACATCAAGAGGCAACATACAGGTGAAACTCATATGATTACAATAACATCAATCACATCTAAAATACAAATTCAAATGTGAAAGTAATATTTGATATGGACTCATGGCATGCAAATGTGACAAATGTCAGGCCATTGTTTGAATAATACAAAGTTCTCTATGGGGTTGGGGTCATGTGAGCTTCTCTATTGTCCATTCTTCCTAAATGAGATGCATCATTTGCTCTCAGAACTTTGGACCACTGAGTAACAGACCAGTTCTTTGATTCCTTTGGCGACGTAAGATGTTAGTAGTTCAGGAGCAGCTTATCAAGCGGAATAGGACATGTGTAGCCATAACAGTCCAAATTAAAGCAAAGAAAGGCTTAACTTGTCATTGGTCCTTGACATTTCACATAATCATTAACCTAATGACCTGAGTTTTACCTGTACGGTTTACTGTTCATTATTTTTACTTTATTATAACTACACATGACTCTTGCTGAATCGCGCCCACTTCCACCTCTGTTTTGTATCTGCTTGGGGGTTATGTAGGGAGAGGTTTGTGGTGGATAAATGATAGACTTTGGATGTTGTGTGTGTGACTGGTGAGTTTATTTCTATTGCTGATGGAGAGCATGTTGAAATAACAGGGTGAGCAGAACAGGAGGATGGTTGAGTGACTGAAGTATAGCTGTAATAGAAGGTTTGGGAAGACAGAGAGGGAGTCTTTATTGGTGACATTGTGTTCAAGGATGAGTTTAATGTCTAATGTGCGTCCAAGGTATTTTAAGATAATATCCCATTATAGTTTTATTTCCGTGCTTGGAGAAAGTGGGGCATCAAACAAATGCATCAATGTCTATATTTCTATTTTGCTTCTGTTTCTCCGTGCCGCCCACTCTCTCTCACCTACCCACTCTCCCGCAGGGCTCAGCTACAAATATCACAATTGACATGCTATATCAAGGCAAATTACTGGGTCTGGATTCATGTCCAGGTTCCAGCTTGAGCAAGTAATTCATGAGCACAAAGAGAGCCAGTATATAGGCCTAAGAGAAAGAAATGTTGTTTTCTGTTCTTTTGAATGACAGAGGCAGCACGTCTTTAGCTACATGTATTGTCATCCATGACTATATTTGTCCTCAAACGAGATGTCAAAACAGTGCGGTTAAGCGGTTACTGTTGTTTTGAAGCAGGCAGTGCTTGAGATGTTCTTTCACATGGCAGCTGACCTTTTAAATCAGCACAATGTGCTTGATTTACTGATGATCCAGGCCCTGCTTTTTCAATGCGCTGCTTGAGCAAGCACTGAGTCACAGATGAAGACACAACATCTCATTGTTTTTCACATGTAAAGTAACTGAATGAAAGAAGAAAAGGCCTTTGTTACCAAAGAAAACTCATTTTAGTGCAGTTAACACAAGGCAATGTAATCCCTCATTCACTCAGGACTGATCCAACACAGAAAAAGTTGCAAAAGTTATCAAGACAGTCACTATCAACAATGTGTGAAAACTGAAATGAAATGTGCTTTGGTCCAGTCCTTGAAGGAGGAGTCTGTTTAACATAACTACACACTTTATACAGAGTGCTGCAATTAAATAAAACACAATTTGTCAAATGCAAATTTCAACTAGAACTACTCATATTTGTCATGTCTTTCAGCATACAAACAAACAAACAAACAAACACAAACAAACAAAGGACAGCGGATCAGGAACATGTGCTTTTGTCTTGTAATGGAAAAAATACATCTTGTTGAAAGCAAACTGAAAACATCCAATGAAATTTGGGATACTTTGACATAACACTTAAAATTCTCCTGACAAGCTCCTAATAAGCAAAGAATAAAATCCAATAAGTATTAGAGGAAGGTCACAGAACAGCATTCTAAGCAGCGACATGTTCACAGAGATGTGGTGCAGTTGACGCAGGAGATGTCTGATTTTACATTTGACTCAGACAGCCACAGAAATGTCTTCATCGCACAAGCACACAGCGCCTACAGGTTGCTAATCCGATCAAGGTGTCAGAGAGATGTGTGAGCAGAGACGTGACAAATAATTCAGCTTCAGAAATAACAGTCCAAGTGTCATCAATCTGTTGTTTTCAGCAGATGCAAATATTGAGTGAAAATTGAGTTTTAGTTTGGAATCAGGGATTCCACTGATTGTGAAATGTTGGGTCGACACCGATGTTTAACATAACAACTTGGCCGATGTTTTATGAGAAGTTAATTAAGCACATAAAGGTCATTTAAAGTCTGAAATACACAAACGTTGCAACTGTGTACAGATTTAATTTGTACACTGAAGATCCAGTTTTTTTTACCTGGGTTGAAATGCTGTGCGAGATTCTTTTCAACCCACCTCAGCTTTTTCCTTCAGGGAAGACAGGAACACATCAACTTTCAATATCAATCTTATTATTTCATGGCGTCATGTACCCAGGACCAGAGGGAATTGCATTATAATGGACTACGACAAGCTTATCGCCAACGCCAAGCCCTTACTACCATTTTAAAAAACATTTTTGTGTGCATTATGTTAGGAGGAGGGGGAAGACCCAGGACACGCTGGAGGGACTATGTCTCTCAGCTGGCCTGGGAACGCCTTGGGGTCCCCCCAGACGAGCTGGAGGAAGTGTGTGTGGATAGGGAAGTCTGGGCGTCTCTGCTTAGACTGCTGCCCCCGCGACCCGGCAACGGATGAAGCGAAAGAAAATGGAATGGAATGGATTTATGTTAGTTTCATAACCTTTTTACACCTGACCCAAAGGTTAAAAAAAAAAGAAAAAAAACACCTCCTGAGACGGATTGAAAGGCAAGTTGTGTAAGGAAAGGGTGACCCAGGGTTTTGGTCAGAGGGAATGGGTCAAGATACTGTAGTGGCAGCTCAACAGATAATAGTGAAACAGTGAATCTGGCAAAAACTGCCTTTGAGGCGCTCAAAGTGCTTATTTTATTTTATTTTTCTATTTAGCATTCTGAGTAAGTACATGTTCAAAAACATTTGGCAAAGCTCCCTATATTAGGTACCATGACCTTGATGTGTTTAAAATTCTCTGCGGCCGCAAGAGAAAGCAAAAATAACAAGAAGAAAATGGGACTAGAGACTGCAATTTTACCTTTGATTTTGTGCTTCTCATCATTATTCAGCTCAGACCCATATATAGCCACGAAATGATTAGGACTTACTAAAAGGAAACCTGCTATGGCCCATGCTTGGTAAGGGACCTGGATGTGATCAGAATTCTTGGCTGTCACTGAGAGCATGCACTCAGCAGATTGTGATCAAATGCAACCATATCAATACGGTCTGTGAAATTGGGTTGAAATTGCTCTTGTATAATACAGGGTAAAATGCAACGGGGAGATGGAACAGCACGATGGATGTTCGGGCAGCTGGCAGCAGGTGAAAATGGGACAATATGCTTTGCGCCTCAGTGCTCAAAGCCTAACCTCTTCACTGACCCTTTGGTGCACGGTTTCCTTCACTGCACTGCTTTTTGGAGAGCATAAAGTTAGGTGCCTGTTTATTGTTGTATTTCCTCAAATCTGATTCTTCAAAGAAATTAGTAACAACTGTGATGTTGATAACACGTAGTGATAATTCAAATCAACAAGGCTTGTCTCAACGTCCACAAGAACTTTGGAATATATTGCCTGTGTGGCTTGAAGATTTACCCTTTAACCCTTTTCTCTCCAGCTGCAAAATCTCTCAATAGAACAGGATAGTTCACCGACAAAGAGCTTGACATGAATGTAGAATAGCAGACAATTGGAGATAAGGTGAAAGTTCATATACAACAAGGACGGCATTGCTTTTCTTTTTTATTTTGTGCTTGGCTGAGATCATCTAAGACTCAAGCAGACACACAATTATGTCCTTTTTAGTTGCCCCGCATGACAGGTCTGACCAATCCTCAAAACCCACACTGATGCTTCTTGTTTCCAAGTTAAGGGACACATCACGAGGCCAGCTGGCCCAACTCATAACACGGAAGTCTGCAGGGAGTCGGGGTCCACACTTATTAGAGCTTGTCAAGAAATGTTCAACCCTCTGTCGCTCTGAATCTGTCTGTAACGGAACGATGAGCCATGACAAAAACAATCATCTACTATATTTAGCACGTCATCCCTTTGTCAGTTCTTGCCTTATTTTTTATGTTTATTAAAACTGAGACTTGGCAATGAAAATTATAATTTTAATTAACAGAACCATTTGGAGAAAATAAATTAAAAGGTGACAATCAAAAGAATGGGAGTGTTTTGGATAAGCAGCAGAGAATTGGAAGACAAACACGTCTCCAAAGAGAGCCAGCATTAACAGAATGAAGATTGCCTGGATAAAGTGTACTGACTGTAAAGCAGAGAATGTTAGTACAATTACAGCTAGAATGACTAATTTACATTTCTACACATCTACGCAGATGCTGACCGTCAATGTCAGCACATGAGTGGTAGAGTGCAATTCAGAAATGCTAGAGTTTACGCAACATATTGATCTTCCCTTTGCCGTTATAATTACTGTGAGTTAAGTGCATTTTGAGAAACTCTTGAGAAAAAGCAAATTGTGGTGTTGGTTTTATATATACGAAAAAAACATCAGTATTCGGGAAAACCGGGAGTGAGCACTCAAGAGTACAAAGACAGTACTTCAGTTCCTTTCCTTCGATTAAGCGTGAAGTGAGAGTATTTTTTATCTGATTTTTGAAGGTTTGTTATTCCTTAGTCATGAGACTGCATCCCTTATTATCCATGATCTTGCCAAAGTGTTCTGAGATTTGAAGCGGGTTACAACTGTTCACAAGAGACTGCTTAACTTGGCTGGCTTTCTTGATGACTCTCTCTCGCACAAATCCGCTCCAAAGCGGGATACTAAGATAAGATAAGATAAGATAACACATTCTTTGTTCGTCCCACGGTGGGGATATCCTTTAAAAAACAGTGTGCACAGAGGCGACTTTTAATTCAATTACATTTATTTTTATACAGACGTAAATCACAACAGCAGTCTTCTCGAAGGACAAAGTTGTCAATTTGCCAACAACAGATCAGAGAATCAAACAGTAAATGCACTAATAACAAACACATAGGAGCCATTGGTTTGGGTAGTGGGATGACCAATGCCCGTATGCTTGATATAAGTGCATACATGTTCATCAATGTCCCTAAAGAAGACCTTGAAGTAAGCTGTGGAGTCCAGGCTCAGGGAACACTATGGGCTTACTAACAGTCCAATATCAACCATGATATTTTTTCTGCTGTGTCTTTTTAGACAAAGAGGACATCCTCTGGTTTGCTCCTGGCAAAGCTGAAATTGCTTCATTACTGGCCCCCATTTGAGACTAGTATTCCAAGGAGCCCCTGGTCAAGACTAGAAAGCAACTGTTTTTCTTTGCGTTAACCCCTTCAATTGTCCTGTTTCACAAAGACACTCAGCTCGTTTCGGTTGTCAAGCTAAATACAAATAGAACATTCCTCTTTTCTCCATCATTGGGCTTTCTGACCCACTTGCGGAATTACATGACTTGTGTGATATTCTTAGTTATTATGTACATACATAAAAAGATGTAGCAGAGATGGTCAAATTACCTGTGTGCTCATATATTCTTTGTCAGTAAAACTATAGCACTGTAGTCAACCAAAGAATTTGGCTTTGATTACCCTAAGTCCACGTGTCACAGCAAGCAGAGACGAGAAGAACTGCAGAGGAAAGTTAACTCTTTCAAGACAAACATCTCGTTCTATTCCTTAAAGTTGTATGTTTATTACAGGCCTATTCCTTGTCTGGGTCAACCATGATGTCATCGACCAATCGACAAAAAATAATCCTATTTGTTCTGGTGAGACAATATAGTACCATAAATGTTATGAGGTATCAGCAAACATACCTCATTTTTATATCTCTCAGGGATAAGTGCTTTTCGTTCTAAGAGGTGCAGGTGGATAAGACGTACAATAGACCGGGATTATTTAAGGTCAAATGCCTTTTTTGAGGCATAATTACTGAACAAAGAGTTTGAACGGATATAAAATGAGGCAATGACAAAGCAGAATCTGGTTGGGCTGGGCCATGTGCAATCAGTAAGCATTGTGGTGAGAGCTCTGGCCTCTTATGGCTGATCATTAGGGAAATGGAGTTGTAGTGTGAGACTGCGTAGAGTGCTATTTACAGTGATTTCTTTTTGTTCCATGCATCTTTGTGCAAGTGTCATGCTGGCTTATCCACGCCGATGTGAAATTATCATGGCATTGCTGTCATGACAGGAAACATCTAAAGAGATGGCTGTAACTGAGTGGAATGAACCCAAAACCACTTCATCACAACTATACTGAATATGAATAAGTAAGATCTATTATTATTTATAGTGTCTTTCACAGACCAGAGTTTTAAAAAAAGGGTTTTACAATTGTTGTGGGCATCTGAATTAATATGAAGCACAAAAAAGCAAAAAGGCTATTGTGGCCACAGCTGCGTTGTAGAATAATCAAACATGAAATATGCAGATCTGCACTGGAAAGTTGTGCAGTTTTAAAGAGTGGAGATTGAGGTCACCCTCATGCTTCTGAGAAGTCGTCAGCAGAAGTTATTGAGGCCATTTGCTTGTAATGACTACACAGAGGTAAACAAAATTAATCAAGATTACTGGATGGGTCAGCCTGAAGAAGGCAGAGGGAAGGAATCGGCTGCGAATCAGCAATAGAAGTGAGCCGAGCCACATGATTTATAGGGGCCATTATAGACACAGACCACACATGGCATTTAATTGGAGCAATATTGGTAAAAATGTGTTCAGATATGTAATTTTATTTTCACAATATGCATTGTATTGAATATCTGGAAGATGAAAACAAAAGAAAAAATATATAATACAACTATATACCTAATATTCCTCAGTGAACAGGGGTAATACAAGTGTAGACTGAGCTTTGTGATTCCATTGGTCCCAACAGCGGCCAAAGGGTTTGTTGTACGCAGTGGCTTTAGACAAAATGGCCTCAGAATCCCCACGACCATGTTTGATCATGTTTATTGTTGCTTCAGCCATCTGCAGTCAATAACCCTTGACTCGACAAGCTGTTTAGTATGCCACCGTAAACTGCTGACAAATATCAGTATTTTCAGTATCCGGACTTTAAAAAGGTTGTAACTCAAAAACTAAAATAGATATAATAGAATAGACAAAAAGATTTAAAACATAGACATATCAAAGAGATATTGTGCATAAAATCAAAAGAAAAGATAAATACATTTTTGGCGTAATTTTAAAAGACCCAATCAGCCTCTGATTTGATCATTCTACTGTGACTCCATAGAAAATAAAAGTAATAATCTGCTCTCACAAGATTAACATGGCTAACACAATGTAAGTAAATCACTAATCAATACACATTTTATTGATCCTGGAAAAATGTGTAATAAATGTAATGATTTCTATAAAAAAAATCAAAAAATTAAACTCGACAAAAATAAATAGATCAACTGGTTTACTTACATTTAATTGGTTTACTATATGAAACTAATCACTTTGTTTCTACTCTGCTTAAAAAAATAATAATAATATTTGAAAATATGTAACAAACTGCAGCTCATTCTGTCAAAGCATCACGTCTGTGACACAAATGAACAGAGCCAGTATAGAAAACTTGACTAATGTGTAAAATCTTCAAGCAACTACTAATAGACAGAAGAGGTATTTGGATAAATGAAAACCATTAATATATCTTCTGAATATATCTTATTAAAATCAAATCTTTGGCCTTCTGTCACACTTTGTACCCTTTAGTATGAACAAGCCCATGCAGGAGTAAGCCAATGTGAAAACGAGAGAGTCAAACACTGACAGGCTCCACTTCTCTCAGACTCAAAGAGCTTTCAACAGCACTGAACATTTTAAGCGGTGAAATATGTAGTAAACATGCAGTCGATTTCTCTAAGTTGAACCCTCAGAGAGCCAAGGCTGTCATTTACAAACTCAAAGGTTGTGATATTTAGATGAATTAGAAAGTAACAAGAACCACTTTGTCTGCTTTAAACAGCTGAAGAGTGAAGCTGTTTAACTTACCACATATTCTATGTTAGTGAAATCAAATCAAATCAAGATAATTGCGAATACCTAATTAATAAATGTGAAATGAGCATATAAAACCTATTCATGTTTCAGTGTATTTTAACTCAAAATAAATGAATGTTTTTCCCAGACCTACAATTATTACTACAATAACAACCCAAAATATTTAATAAACAGATGTACTATATTTAAATAAAATAGAAGATAACATTTACAACCCTTTTGGTGTAAATTCTCTTTTGCTTTTGGGAAGAAACAACAAATTCTCAATGTCACCCTCGCTACACTCAGCACATTAGACTTCAGAGTATACTATTTTGCATTAACTGCATCGCAAATTCCTTTGTTGTGTAGTCATAGCCGGCAATTAAACAATCACCATTTTTCCACAATAGATTTCTGTCACCGTGGTAACTGCTGTGTTTTTGCAGCCCCAAGATGGGAGGTGCGATATTTAATCAAATAATTGTAAAGCAAAACAAGCTGATGCCAGATGATTGTCAGAAGTGTGAGTGATTTATTAATCTTGCTGTGGGCTATTATGAATCAAAGAGAGTGTTTTCTGATTGGACAGTGATGTGTGTTGCTCTAGATATGTCAGCTCTCAACACATCTCTGGATCTGCAGCCTGTGCCCTTCTGGCAGCAAGGTCAATGTCCACGTAAACTGCCAGTGATTGATTTTGGACAACGGAGCAAATTTACAAAGCACCTTTTAAAACAAATACAGTTATTTAAAAAGAAATGCCAGAAATAAAGAAGAGGGCTTCACGCTTATGATGAATAATGAATAAGGAAATCCAATTCTGAGCAATAAATATGACTTTTATTCTCCCAACAGCATGAAGCTCGGACCATCTCCAGACCATGTGTGAAGCTGTTTTAAAAAGTTGCTATAATGAAAAAACCAGATGCAGCGTTACTGGTTGAAACAGCCATCAATGGCTCTTGGCTTTCAGCTTCTACAGCGTGATGTCAATCTCCCAAATGGGAAGACAATACCAGTTTACCATATGGATTACTGAGTACTTAGTACCCAATGTAAAAACTGCACAATGACAGTAATAGCTGTACTCTGCCTAGTTAAAGAAGTAATTAAGAATGTTATGTTACAACCTTAAAGCAATCATAAATAGTGCCTATTGAAAGTAATGAACACCTTGAACTTTGGTCATGTTTATCACTTCATTATATTTTTTTACTGAAAGTAATTATTCAATGCAAAAAAATATGCATACAATTAATTAACAACAAATTGAATTGAATCAGATTTTTTATATATCTACTTTCCTTGCTTTAGTGATTCTCTAAGCTTTGTTTGTCTATGTGGGAATTAATGCAAACCATTGTAAACCAATGAAGAATGTGGCTAACTCCCATGCTCTGATTGCCTCTGATTTGTTTAAATCGATCCATCTGGGAGGGATTTACACCTGTCAATAATTAAACAACTGAGCGCATGTATGAGATTCTCAGGAATTCAAGACTAATAAAAACAGATCAGTTCTTAATTTGCAGAAATGGCCATAAGAAAAATAAAACTACTATAGTTTACAGCCACCCCACTGTGACACATGGTGTTCCAAGAGGTCTACCATCACAGTTCTAACCAGTTCATCCTATTTTAGGTCAAGAATCCACGCTTTTAACATGGAGGGTCTGTAACTAACAGCTTTACTCGAAATACATGAGCGATGTTCCTTGTGACATTTACCGTACAAACAAACCATTACCAGATAACTACGAGACGGCAAACAGGGAGTAGTCAGAAAGCAAACAGAACCACAAGACCCATGATACAATACCAACATGTTCATCTCCCAAGTGTGTAACATGAAATAAGCCAGTCTATAACACGGCTTTACGCGGAGTGCTATTTTTGTAAAGGTGCATGAGTATTGGAACAGACGGCGAGTTATGGCATGTAAGTAAATCTATTTCCCTCACTTTCTAGGCGTCCTATAGCATTCATCTCTGTAATGCATAGACTCACCAAACAGCGACCCCCAAGGCTGCCACAACCCATTTCTTCAGTCTGCCGTTAATCGTCGCGTGTGCAATCACTCACCACAGTTTCATTTTAGTTTTGGGGATTTTTTTTCTCTCTGCTATGGATGAGGTGGGAATGAGTGTTTTCGCAGCTATAGTGGGAATGCGATTATCATACAGGGATCACAGTCGTCATGGAAACTAAGGTTGGTGCGTGGTGGTAAGCCGGTTCCTTACACATCCTAGAAAATGTGTAATTAGTGTGAAAAATCAGCACTGTTAAAATACAGGCATGACAAAGTGGGTCTTGCATAGAATAGAAATTTGCACTGAGCTCGCATAAATATGGAAGTGTACTGTATAGTCCATTCACTTTCAACTGTTATTTTACTGTCAATTTTATACCGGCATTTCTCTTTAACATGGGCAATTTTTTCCCGTTGTAACTATCCATTCAAATCAAGTGGTCTGTATTTCACTGCAGTCTTTGCTCTTGTTGGAATTGCATCCGTGGATTTTACTAGCATGAGTGTGTATGGAGACTTGACCTACTTGACAGAGTATAAAAGACGAGTCCAAAATCCATCAGGATGAAAGTTTGGACGGGGTTTCTCGTATTTCCTCAGGGATCAAATGAATGCAAGGCTCCACCGAATGTGGATGTGGCAATGGTAGTGCAGTGGTCAGTAGTTACAACTTTGGGTTCTTTTTATAAAGAGATAAAACCTCTAGAGTTCCATTTGTAATTATAAATGACTACATAAAAAACTAAAAAGTATACATTGCTCAGCCTTCCTGTCATTGGAAAAAAATTGTCCGGAGGCAATAGAGCACTCATGGTCACAGTTATCTTTCTCTGAATTTTTGCACAATATTCAGTGTAAGGATGTAGAAAAAAACAATGGAAACAGAGAGAATGGTGATGTTTTAGGAGTTTAGAGCCTTGTTCATGTTTAAACATGATGAGCTCCAGTCCCCTGTTTCTACTATTTTAGCCTTTCCTTCGCACAAAGTGTGTTGTGCCGATATGAGTTGGTTATTGACATTTTGTAGCGGCACACATGGACTGATGGTCATTACTCAAACATCAATCAGTGCCGGTCACTACCGTGAACAACAGCCGATAAAAAGACCATCTGGTTCCACTTTTGACAAGCCACAGAAACGTCTCTGTCTATTACACCAATTATTACATATTTAGAACATTTAGAATCTCTTTATTTATCGATGTTACAAAAAAACAATTGTACGCACATTCAGTCCATCCAGATGTGCCTTACATGGTCACACCAGAGACCACGTAAACCCGATTAAGTCAGCAATCAGTGTTGTTTTTTCCCTATGAGCAAATATGACGGCCCAATGCTGGTGAATCATCCGCAGATCACAGACTCCGAAAATTACAACAATATGAAGTGTGCAGGTCAGAGGCCTCCGTCTGAGGAGAGGTTGAGCAATGGCCTCAGGTGGAGGACTATAAATTACTCAAACATGCAATATCTCCCCTTTAAGACATTGCCGCCTTAGGTAGGGGTATTCAAAAAATAATAATTTGGTGATTTCTCACAATATGTAACCCTGCAATTCTCGTATTGATTGATGTATTTTTAATATTTTCTTTTAATTCATATATTCATTTATTCTGTGCCAAAATGTCCAGTCTTTCTTATCATGCAGTCATATTACACCAGTTTTATATTCGCTGCATTGGCTCCCTGTGTGTTTCAAGGTCAATTTTAAGGTTCTTTTACTGGTTTTTAAATGTCTTAATGGTCTGTTTTTGGTATCCCGAGTGTTTCCTCAGGGGGAGCCCTCTGCACTGGGAGCAGTGGTTGGCTTTGGCTGTGAGGGTCAGACTCTTGGGCCTTTTGGGGGCATGGAGCCTCGGCTTCATGTCTCCTCTGGGTCCTGTGTCGTCCCCTGTGGCTGCGTGTAAGGGTGTATGAGTGCGTGTGCGCGTACGTATGTTCTTAGCAATATATGTGGTTTGGGGTGGGTCTGTTGGGTGGTTGGGAGGAGGGGTCATGGGCATGAGGGATTGTTTTTGACCAAACTTTAAAGCACTTTCTGTTTCTTCTTCTGTGTGAAAAGCATTTCTAACATTTCCAAATGATGGATTGAAACATAATCCAATGTGCCAAACTTCAAGGTGTATTGGCACTTTCGAGAGGCATGTCACTACTTCAGAGTCCACATCCAAAGAAAAAGCAGCAGCCCCAGGGCCACAAGCATAGACGTGCAGTGGGAGACAGCAACACACAATATGCCATGGTGAACAACAAAAGCCATGAGTCCAGGGCTCTGTCACCACTCTTCTTGCTGACTCAAAGCTTTACGATGACACAGCTGAGAATATTCCACTGTCAATGCTACAAAGACACAGCCTGCTACATGGGATCAATCAGCTCTGAGGTGCGCCGAGGGCTTCCAAAGCATTCACAAAAAACAACACACATCAAAAGACAAAGATGTGAAAGGCAGATAGACAGTAGTGTTGACTGTAATTGCAAGTTTGATTTTGATACTTAATGAATAAACTTGACTTTTTGTTACGTTTTACAATTCTAATAGATAGATAGACCGCATGCATCGATCCAAACGTAATCCATTCCACTTTTCTATGTTCAATAATAAATCCTCATCACATGACCATCATTGCGATTGACAAAAACATGTGCAAAGTCTGTGCTCCACATCAGGCCTTATATCTACAAAAACATATTGATGACCCTTTGTAACTTTGATTATAACGATCAGAAAAACAAGAGCGGATTATAATCAGGTGTGGTTTATAGTCTGGAAAATACATTTTGTTTGTCCAAATGGAAAGATTTTTATAACAGAAAAAAGTGAACAAATCTGAGCACAACATGCTTTCTTCATCTTACGAGAAAATATAGTATTAAGAAATAGCCCTGAGAGACTGAGTGAGGGTCCTCTCTTTTTCCACTTCTCGGTCTGAAAAAGCTGATCTAAAAAATACATGCATGTGAAAACTTATTATAGTGAAATGAATTATATTATAAGGAGCATTTTTAGTGTTTTGAAAGTTAGGTTTGCCAGCTTTGAACAGTCGTGCTTTCAGGATTCTGCGTCCGGCAAGAGCTGTGACGTGGCTGTGACTGTCATGGATTTGACTGCGTGCTTGGGAACACGTTGCCTGAGGTGATAATTCAGCTCTCAAGAAAAAAGAAAGTGACAGAAACAACAGTGACAAGAACAAGAACTTGGCTGGCACGACATTCTGTTTCTAATTAAATGTACAAAGTAACACAGACCTCTATCCAATGTACCTGTCAGTGGTAAATATGACAATGTAAGAATTATGCAAGCACAAACGACAAACATGTTCTATTTAATGAATGAATAATATTATAATTTCAATGTATGCAGAAAAAACTGCAATAGTGAAAATTAAATTACAATCCTGGATACATAAACTGCACATGCATCATTGATTCTCCAGGGCTGTTTTCAGAGCAGCCGTGTGCTTATTTAAACTGACACAGAGAGGGAGGAGAGATGCCCTGGGAGAGTGGATTCCCAACTAAAAATATCAAAAGACATAACCTTCAAAATATGATTGTTAAATAGCAATAGAAGTGTATTCAGTGTGTGAAGTGGTGCCAATAAAATCTGTATTCTGTTTATTTAGAAGCAACTCTTCCTTCCTCAAAACCTCAGTCACGACAATGAGGGATAGAATGAATATGGATCAGCTTGTTGTAGTGCTGTGTTAATTACTACAATCTCACACGTTGCGCTGATAAGACACAGATCTTCTACTATTCAGAACACAAAAAATATCAAGTCATCCAACAGTGTGCAGCAGCAGGAACTAGAATCTTTGAATATACTCTGATTTGGTTTAAACCTGTGACTTTTATCAATCCTCGCCTGTATTCTGGTGCTGTTTCTTATGCAAAGCAACTGATTGCCTATTAAAAGATATTTCAAACATGACCTTTTGGCATTCTCAAGAAAAAAAAGAAAATGATAAAATGAACTGTTACAAAATAAGTGACATCATTCATAGTAATCAGACACAAACAAACCCTTTGTGAATGTGCGTGTGTATCTACAATAGCGGTGCTACAACAAGACAGAGGTAATTGGTCTAAAAGGATGTGAGGGTAATCTTCAAATGGACATGAAAGATCAGTGGTTCTCTCCTTCAGGGCAAAGTCAATGTATCACTGGACACAGTTTAAGGAGAATCTGATTCTGACAAAACATTTGGTCCTCCACTCTTCTTCTCCATAAGTAATCAAGTGGGCAAGTTTATCATTATTATTCTATATACATAATTTCCTTTCACCTTTCATTACTATTTTAGAACCAAAAGAATATTATGTTTGTTGCCATGCAACTGTAAAACATTTGATGAGAACTTATGAGGGACCTACCCTGTTGCCTTGCATTATAAACTACTCCACAGAAGTACCCTCCTCACTAAAAGGTTTGGTGAATGTGCAGCCTTGTGGAGCTGGAGATGTTTTGATAAAAAGACAGCTCTGACGGGGACAAAAAAGACAAGCAACAAGAAAAAACTCTTGCTTAATCACTATACTTCATTTGGAACAAAGGTTGAATGAACCCTTTCAGTAAATTATTGTATTGTATCCCATTAAAGGAAGCATATATATATACTGTAGTCTTCACTCTGGCACAAACACAAGCCTTTGTTTTTGTGCCCCTCAACATAACCATAGGAGAAATTGATTTATCACTATAATTTTAGATCTTGACCAAAATGATGGGTTTATTTTTATCATGAGCGACCACTCAATTGTCCAGGTTTTTTTGTGATGGCACACATGAACGCTCTCCTCTCAAATGTTTGGCCATGTCTAACATGCCACACATGGGGTCCAGTACTTCCTCAGTACGGCAGCAGTGCAAACAAGTCTGCAGAGGTGATCATTCAACAAGTCACAATGTCAGCTTTAATGTTTAAAGAGGGCTCTGTGTTAAACAGGAAAGGACTTACATTACCAACAAGAATACTAATAATTATCCATGAAAATCCAAAAATAGCAACATTGGCCAATTTGAGCTTTGCTGCAGCATCGTTCTCATGGGAACTGTTTTTTAGGTTTATCCGTTGTAGTACTTTTCAGAGTCATAACAACTTTTCAAATAATGTTTTCTAATCCGTTATTAAATTAACAAACAAAGATTGATTTACAATAATAATTGACAATATTGATTTGATCACACTGTTTATTGAGGTCAGTAAGCGTGTAGAATTAAGATATCGTTGCACTTTTGCAGAACTGCAATTGTAAAATAAAATAAAAAGCAACAGTGAGCAAATGACCAAAACTTTGATGTTTGATGTTATGGTCATATTATGGAATGAGATTGTCTGTGGAGAATGCTGGTCTTCAAAGCTAACTTATAACATATAACAGGCACTGTCCATGGTGCTGAAATAGTACTGCACCAACTCACACAGGCAATGATACTATTTGAATAGTGGAGAAATGTTGTGATACCTTTTATTAATTTTGTTCACTTGATTAAATAAAAAGTGCCCTCTCCACAAGCTCCCATGTCCATACAACATTTTGTATTCAGAGCAGCACATGTGCATCCAGTGGCCTGTTGTATGAAAGAAATGTCAGATCTCTGCACTGAAGAGGCCAGCCCCTCTCTATCCTTGTTTCCCTGGAGTAGAAAAGAGAGCCAATCAGCAGAGAGCAGCCACTGAGTCACGGAGCGAGCGGGCTAAAGCCACTGGACCGGAAGGATCCTCTGCTTTGGGCAGAAATCAGCTCCATTCTCATGTGTGGTCAACTTGACATCCAAACAAATAGAAACTCGACACCAGATAATGACAACAATGACAACAGCTCATAACTAATGCGTGGACAAATCTTTTCAAAAATTTTTTACAAACAAGCATTTAATTATAAAACCATTAGTAACACAGAGATGTTGCAGTGCTCAATAACACAAAAATAGTCCTAGCAACACCACAAGGTTATGTGAAGGTCAAAACTTCATCTGGATCTATATGTGTCACAGCCCACAGCAGTTTCAAACCTGCAGTAGTTCCAGAGAGTCTGCGTCACTCAAGGCAAACAACAGTTAGACAAACAGACACGCTGAATGGGGATGTGAGCCAGTGCCAGAGATGCTCATTAACTATTGATGCAACGGGAGATCGCACAGCTGGATACACTTCACACACTCTGGACACACATATGTATTACGCTGTTGGGAATCATTAAAGCATCCAGGCACAAAAACATTCATAATAAAAGTATATATATGCTGGAATTTGAGCTGGCTTTATTCATTGTACCTGATAGTTTAGCTGTGATGACATAAGTGGAGAGAGCTGTGTATATAAAGGCACAAAGAGATTCAATATGAGTGAGTAAATTTAGCAGACTAATCATAAGCGCATTCATACATTCTAGTTTTCGAAAAGAAGCTAGCAGGCTTTCATTGCTTGTTAAGGTGAAGGACAATGGACTCCACTAGAGGGGTTTATTTGAAGCATCATGTGACTAAATGAGAGGAGAGAAAAAGTAAAAGTGCAAATGTTACTAAGAGGAACGCTTTGGGCAGCCTTTTTTCTGAAAGATGAGGACCAACTGTACATCAGCAAAGATAAGGAGGCAGGAAGGAGCCACAAAAGACTTTGACTCGTCCATTTCATTTGACATAATGAGGACAGAAGGGGAGCAGAGAGATAAGGACCAGCAAAGGGGAAATGACAAACAGCAGGGAGAACAGGCATTGATTTGATTACACTACAACTTCTTATAACAGAGTGAGGCAGATAAAGTCAGAGAACTACAGCCAAATACACTCTGCTGTTAAATTCCAACTAGAACAAATGCTGCAAAGATTTTGAAGGAATAATAATTCTTTTATAGGAACTAATGACAAAAAGTAGAACTGCATGTAATCAGTATCCCAAGTCTTCAGTTTGGACATGGACATACTGTATGTCAGAAAGGAATAAAACTTAGTTATTGTTTAATTTTTTTAAGTTTGTCTGTCCCATTAAAGAAATATGTAGTTGGTGATAAAGTACAGTAAATTTGAGCATTTTACAACATAAATGTATAATCCAGAAGTGGAATTTGGAATGAGGGTCCGTTATTATGATGCTTTTTGCTATGTGACATTGTGAATGTGACATCCCATGGCATCTGTCATCTTGCATGAGCTACTCTCCAAAAACACCTCCATCTCCTCTCTTTGCCTTGAAGTCAAAATGATGTTCCGTCCATGAAATGATAGTCCAATATTCAAAAGTGTCAGTGCATGTATTATTCTGACCCATCAGCAGAGACAGGACTAGATCACATGCTTACGTTCTAGAACAGAGAGGATTCTTACCTGGCAGCAGTTCTTCCTGGGTCCTCCTTACAATCCCAGGAAGCCTTTAGGAGACAGCTTCTGCTTTGTTGGAGTGACCTCCACGTGGCACTTCAGAAGAAAATAAAACACAAAACAACGGCTCAAATAGCAGAAATGTTCCTCTTTTACACAACAGCTCAAGGAGCGCTCCGACGACCACACACTCAGTCAAAAGCTCTGTAACAAGGAGCTCTCTCCTCCCTCCCTCTCTCTCTCTGTGTGTCAGAAACACGCTTTTCCCGCCCACCTACTCCAGCCCCTCCCCCCATCTCCATCGCTTCTGGATCTGACACCAAAAAAATGAATACGGATCCCCTTTATCCCAGCATCCACTTTTGGCCAACCCCCCACACTCACTGACATTATTATTTTATGTAAACAATAGAATAGGGAGCAATTGAATCTTGCTACAGATAACCTGTAATTCAAGAAGTATTACAACAACCCAATTTGTAATATTAAAAGAGCCAGTTTGGAGAAATTATTCACAGAGCAATAGTTTAGTTTCAAAGCTTTCTTACGCCTCATGGACACATGTGTCTTGTCCCTATTATCAACCATGTCAAGGGCATTCCCAGAGTATGTGTAAGCGAACGACAGCCTGGTGGTCCCCTCTCCTCCCCACTCTCACCAGATGTGGCTCTTGGCCGTGTCAGGGAGGGGGCAGCACACACAAAGGCAACAAGAGGAGGTGTAAATGAAGAACTCTGATTTAAGCTGGCACCCAACCAAAAATAAATATATAAGCCTTATAGGGATAATAATTGAATCACAAGCAGACTATGAAAACTGACCTATATTGTTTTATTTTTATTTAATTTTGGTTATTTGCTTATTCTAACACAACCACCCACATCACCTATTGAGTACAAGTTTAAGTTATTAAAATCAATTGATTGATTAGTAGAAGTTATTAAAGGGTTTAAAGTGAATGTTGGTTACTTGGACTGGTTGGAACTACCCTTGTTCACCCTCACAGCTTACTGGTTCGACAAAACCCACAAAACCAGAGTAACCTAATTGTGCAATTTTGCCCTTAATTGTGCAAATTGTTACACCATTGGTACAATAAGAATGGCATGGGTTTGAGCCTGTGTTGGTCCGGGCCTTTCTTTGTGGAGTTAGCATGCAATCCTCCAGCTCCAGTACATACACAGAGATGTAGCAGTCCTCAACAAATCAAACATCTGGAGATGGTGGCCGGGGGCTGTACTGCAGCAAAAGACAGCTGCTTGTTTAGCATGTCATAATGACAATAAAATTAAAATCTTGAATTAAGAGTCAGTTTACTTGTGGGTCTGACTCATATTCAGCAGAAAAGAGCATTAGGGCAGATGTCCATCACATTGTCTATCCACGGAGCTGACTCATGTTCAGAGATCAGGGTCCAAGAAAAGGGTCCCCAGCTCACCTTTGCCTCGGGCAACACTGAGGGGCATAGTTATCATGGGGTAACACACGCCCATGGAGCAAACCGATTTATCACGCACAACAAACAAATAGGAATACTGAATATACAGTACATAAAACCCATCCATCCATCCATCCATTTTCTTCCCCTTAATCCATTTCTGGGTCGGGGGGGTGGCAGTCAGAGCTGCACCCAGTACACAGAGCACCAGCCCCTCACTGACCCTCCTGCAGGTGGTGAGTCCACAGGAGCTGAGATCTTTCAGTGGGGGCTTCAGGCAAAGTGGGGTTAAGTGTCTTGCCCAAGGACACAACGACAGCAGTCATCAGTGGGAGTCGTGAAGTAGGTCTTGAGGTGGGCTCGAACCCACGACCTTCAGGCTCAAAGGCCAATGCTCTACCAACTGAGCTACTGTCGCCCCCATAAATGTAATTTAACGTACATAAAACCGTTTGTGCAAAAATGAAGGAAGAGATAAAAAACCACGTCCTTTAGCAAAATTATACAGCTATACTGGAGAGAGATTCAGCTGTAGCACATGAATAATACCCACAAAGCTGCTTTATTCACTACCATAAAAGTAAATGGCTCATTCACAAAGTTACACGTGTAAACCTCTGCCTGTTATTATCACAGCCGTCATTTTTCGTTGCCTATTTTTTCTTAAGAGTTGTGCGTACAGGCTACAACAGAATAATACCTTGAACGTCCTAAAGCTGTAGGGGGCAGACCTGTTTAAGCACAGATTTAGTAATACCCAACAAAAACAGCACTTTTATTTTTACCCCAGTTTAATATAAAGATCCACCTATATTGTTCACAAAGGGCTTCTTTGTCTCAGCAGACAATCCATCCCACAAGCAGAATAAGAAAAATAAAGTCTGAAGGTCAGAAGCAATGCCATTGTCCTTGATAACATCTTTAACATATATTAATGGGATTTTAGAAGTGATAGAAAGAACACATGTTTTGGAAAAAAGGTTTGAATTCAGTGTGAAGGAGCCTGTGGCTAAGAGCACCAAACGTCAGACATGACTTAGGTAAATTTAGACTTTAGCTTTGCTCCGACTTGCTGTCAACACTGCTGCTCACCCCCTCATTCACTGTCACTGTTTTCTAATGAGAACACAGACTCCTATGGCAGCCACCACTTTATCCCCAAACCCCCTTCACCATGTGGGCTGCTTTCTTATAGCTAAAGAAAATTATGTTGTTTTTTTTCAAATCCCAGCATAATCACAATGTTGTTACAATAGTTAGTGTCACAAATTACAATTTGGGTAATATATTAACATGCCCACTGTTGATTACATAACATTTGATTTCAGGATAGCTTGATGATAACAAAATATTCATATATAATTGTTCATGTTATAAGAGCAGAGCTTGAGTAAGCCCGTGTCTGCAGCAAGCTCTGACATGTAAATAAAGTGTAATGGGCTATAAAGCTCACTGGGAGACAGACACCATTGACAACCCAAACACATAGTCCAGACCCAGGCGAAAACAAACAAGAGCCAGTGTTAATGATTGCCCATAACTCCCCGCTGGACTCTGCACAGCTTGCTCCCTGCAGCAGCTATGGTTCAGTGGTCTCAGTATGTTGGGCGGTGGCAGAGAAGGCATCACTTGCAAGAACAAAAGAAGTCCTGAGTTCAACTCTTAATGAGCCAGCTGTAGGCTCTGGAGTGGATTTGCTGAGTGATCCCAGATGTACTAACCTACAGTTCATACTGGGGAGAGCGAAAACTACACGGTCAGCACCACATGATTATCTCCATTAGAAGTAAAAATTCCCTTGTGACAAAGACACAACAACAAGGAGCGGTGTTCACAAACTTCGCAAAGTTGTGGGACGAAAATCTGTCTGCACACAAATGGATTATAAAATTATTATATGATTTTAAGATGACATGAAGACATTTTCCAACAATCATTTGTCACAGTCACATAGAGGACACAGATGAAATGTGCTAGTTTGTTATTTTATCGGTGAAGAAAGTTACATGGGACAAACTTTCTTCGCCATAACTCATTCATACAGTGAATCGACATGAGGAGATGAAGTGCGATAGCACGTGTGTCAGTGTCTTTATGTGTATGTTTTTTTTGTATCGAAATGTAGCAGATCCATCAGTCCAAACCAAATCTCTCCTAAAGGAGACAAAAATAAACAATCTTGAATCTTCAATAAACAGAACACTGAAATTAAATTTCT
The DNA here is from genome assembly GCA_964034765.1 of Knipowitschia caucasica. Taxonomy (NCBI): domain Eukaryota; kingdom Metazoa; phylum Chordata; class Actinopteri; order Gobiiformes; family Gobiidae; genus Knipowitschia; species Knipowitschia caucasica. The sequence continues at coordinate 18,364,322 of OZ035823.1, forward strand.
TGAATAGCTCAAAGGGTTTATAGCCTGGCTTTTAAATGCAGAAATGTGCATGTTCTTGCAAATGAGTTTTCTTCTCATAAAAATGCTAGTTTTAATTTCTGTACAGGCACAGAAATATTTAAAATATTCAGGTTAGAATACTTGATACCTTGTGCTCAGACACGACTTCTATTTACAAAAGCAAGGAACGCCTGTGTGTCCGTGTGTGTCTGACGCATAAGTTTGAAAATCTGAATTTAAAACAACAACATGGAATTTATGTCAAATCACCAAAGAACAGGAAGTACTGAGCAATATCAGGGGAAAACAATAAAAAAATTGAGGACATTTTATGTGATCAAATAGATGTTCCATAAAAAGAACCATAAAATGCATGAGGCGGGTGTGATGCAGATTTTAATAGCAGCTTCAGCAGCTATAGATTAATGATAGATCTGCATGATTGGATGGACCTCGCCGTTTCCCCATTTGGATTTGAACACAGTGAAAGCAGACTTTGAGAGGAAAGAGCTTTCAAATCAAAAGCTGTCAGTTTTGTCAGCCCAGATGGAACAAAAAAGGTGGAAGAAAAAGGAATCAATGGGGCGAAGGAGAAATAAAGGAGCAAAATGCATTTAGAAGAAAGAGAATTTGGGAAAAAAGGGAATGGATCAAAAGAACACTTCTCAAAATGTCAAAAGCATTTGAATAGTCACCTCTGGACATAGCAAATAACCGGCCTGTACGCTAAAAGACCAGAGCTTTCACAAAAGCAAGTAAATTACAGAGCCTTTATTTTTCTGTAAAGTTTTGACCCCACTTATAGGCAGTTAATACAAAAATCAAGTAATTTACTGGCTCTAATTCAACTACTTTCAACAAGGGGCGACAGTGGCTCAGTTGGTAGAGCATTGGCCTTTGAGCCCGAAGGTTGTGGGTTCGAGCCCACCACAAGACCTACTTCAACACTCCCACTCATGACAGCTGTCGTTGTGTCCTTGGGCAAGACACTTAACCCCACTTTGCCTGAAGCTCCCACTGAAAGATCTCAGCTCCTGTGGACTCACCACCTGCAGGAGGATCAGTGAGGGTGGTGCTCTGTGTACTGGGTGCAGCTCTGACTGCCACCCCCCCGACCCAGAAATGGATTAAGGGGAAGAACATGGATGGATGTATAATTTAACTACTTTACTAACAAGAAAGGAAACATTAAAGTCAATCAATAAAGAGTAAGCCAAGTAACATACTGTACATTGTCAAACAGCCAAGTCCACACAAGATACAATTTAGTGTTTCCTTTAATGAGCCGTCATACAATATGAACATGACATACACTAACACATCCTGGAGGCTTGTTTAAAAGTGGAGTGTTTAATATATAAACAAACGTTTATATATTAAACACTCCTTTGTTTAATTTTGAATGTATAAACAATTGGCATTTTATTAAATGCCTTTGATGGCATTACCGATTTCAGTCAGCTGAAATCTTTTTTTGGCCACATTCTACTATTTATTCTTTCATTAGCTTCAAACCCTACAGAGGACCTGTTAGGAGCTCTCTACATATGAAGCTACTCTCAAATCAGCTATAATCTGTACAACACATCTCATAGCATCTTTCTGTTCACTGCTCAGGAAACTGCCACCAATCACTTCCAGCTTCATTGGTGGATAAGTGGGTGTTCAAATATGATGCTATTCATTGGAATTCTTTTGAGTACACACAGGTGCAGCTTTCAGCAGCCAGCAGTCTCCACTCGCAGCCCAGCACCGAAATGATTGCACATCCTCTACTTAATTTAAAGCCATATGCATCTTAGGTTATATAAAACAATATATTTTTTGAAATACAAAATTGGGCGGCAAAGAAGATACAAATGTGAAAATGTGCTCAGAGGGATGGAGAGGCCGAGCACATACTGCAACCTATGTTCAATTCAATTCAATGTATTCTTGTTTCACCCTAAATCATAACAGTAGTTATTACCAACACAGATCAGAAAATCAAACATGTTGCAGTGCGCTGCTACAGGACAATCTAAATGCAACTTTATACATATCAATATTGATTGGTCATCAGTTCCCCGAGCATGCATTACAGTTTCAAGCGTTCATAGGTACGTGGGACTTTAATCACAGACAGACTGACTGATATTTAGTCAACACAATTGTGACTTTCATGTAAATGGGTCTCCTCTGACCTCTTCATTTATCAGGAAAAGCCAAACGTGCGCATTGTGAAGACATATTGTACAGTCAACTGTATATAAACCATAGACAGTAAATAACAGAGCTAATGGCCAATCTTTCCCTTTTAAACTATTAGACTTTCTATTAGTCAGTCACTTTCTATCAGTCTCAGACTATATTATTAGTAACTAGATTCCCCTTGCACATGCAGGGGGAGTCTAGTGAAAGACTGAACTGCACACTCACGTGGGCTAGAACTACTATCGTAGAGAAGGTAATCCTGTATCTGCTCCAGAACAGTTTTTGCAAACATAAAAATCCACAACAGTCTAAACAGTCCTGGAATTTCAACTTGAGCCGAATGTTTTGAAGCTCTACATCAGGCTCCAAAGCCATTTTTGACCCTAGAAAGGCAGCAATAGGGTTCAATTGTGTATTTTCATTTGCGCAGTAGAACTACAGGCATGAAGCCAGACTGAAAAGATGGCAACCTGCTTCCTTATAGCCGTGATTGGACAGCCAAACACTCCCACTGTGCGTAACTAATGACTCTGCTCAGACCTCTTCTTGGCTCTGCTCTCCTCGTCCCCTCCCCTGGGTCATTCTGAGCAAGCACACACCCAAGCTTTGGCTGATGCCTTTGCCTCTGTCATCTTTTGTTGAGTTATTGTGTGTAGGTGTATATGTGTGCGTGTGTGTGTGTGTGTGTGTATGCAATTCTTGTGTTAACATGACAAAACAGTACAAAATCACAACTCTTTGTGAGTTTCTTGTGTAACTTCCGCAAGTGTTTAGAAAAAGTCCTCAACAGCTAAGTGCGAAAGGCGCCCTGTGCGCAGCAGAGTTTAACTGAAATGCACTTTAAAGAAGGTGACCCCCAATGAACATCTTTGGATTGACGGAATTGATCAAAGCACAAAACTGAGCTTCTTCCATCGTAAAAGGCTGATGACAACTTGTCTTGTCGCCTTGTCACACCCCTAAACTGACATGCTCTCTATTGCAGTGACTCTAGGCTAATTGTGACACTTGAACAATTAGAATGTTAGTGTGGCCCCTAACAACTGCTGTTGTTCCACACCACCACATCAACCTCTTCTGGATGAAAATATACGTTCTACTTTCTAGTTAAAATAGAACATACACATACAGCACAAATACAACACTGAACTTTTTTTGTTTTGTTTTTGATGGCGAATTATTAACAGTTGGGGGTAATGCACGAAGGATGAGGAGTTGTGTTCTGGCTGTGTTCTATACCAAGGACCTGAAGCTAGTATTTGACATTTTGGCTAGTACATGTTTGGCTAGTACTGGGTGGAAAATAAAGAGGACACCATCATAGCAGTCTTGGGATCCATAATCCATCTTGTCTTTGAGTAACTCCTGTCCCAAGGCACTGCTTACAGAGGTCACCTCCTCTCATTCCCAGCAGAGATAATTATGACACTGACAGGGAGAGAGTGGTCTTTTTGACTAGAACGTCCTCTTGACACATATGAGATTTAGAGAGCAAGGTGAAATCATTTTGAAAAAAACAAAAAATACATAAGCATTCAATCTGGTATAGTAATTATGTAGAGCTTTCATCATAAGATCAATAAACTAGGAAAATCTTGTAGAGTGCAGACCTCTCCTAAGAGGCGCAGTTCCATTCAGTACAAAAAAAACATTGCCACCCATAGGTAACCGATGTCAGGTATATAGGGCTTCTAGCCAAAGGCTACTTTGCAACCCCCGTCCCTGGTTAGGCTTTCAGAGAACAGTGAAGAAAAGATTAGTTTAAGAAAAAAACAAGTAATAATTGGCCTCATTTGTCCATGCTACATCCATTTTTAATGCTCACACTTCTGATAGTGGTTATCTATAGTGTCAATTTCGAGAATCCCTGGAAATGTTTACAAAATTCACCCAAAACGTTGTCTTAGCAAGAAGGTCCTGGGTTCAAATCCCAGTTGGAACGGGATCTTTCTGAGTGGAGTTTGCATGTTCTCCCTGTACTTGCGTAGGTTTCCTCCGGGTACTCCGGTTTCCCCTACCACTAAAAACATGCCCACTAGGTAAAATCCTCCAGCTCTGGTAGTACTGACCAAGCCAAGCATTGACATCTGGAGATGGGTTCCCGGGCGCTGTACTAAGGCGACCACTGCTCCTGACATAAGCCTTAGCGGCATCACGATGGGTCAAATACAGAGAATGAATAGCTCTACGGGGATCAATAAAGTGCACCTTTACCTTTAAATAATGTTGCAAACTAACAAAAGGACAGACAAACACTGGCATGGGTAACAAAAACATCCACTGATAGAACAACTCTCTACCACAGTGTTTTTCAACCGTTTTTGAGCCAAGCCACACTTTTTTCAATGGAAATATTGTGTGGCCTATATTTACAATAAAAAGTCATTCTCATCAAAGTGCTTAAATAGACATCCAGGCCTTGACATTAAGCTTGGTTTAATACAGTATTTCTCAATACATTGAGTTAACAAGAGTTTGGGAATAAAGTGGCACTGACTGTACAAAAAAAAAATTTTTCTTTAAATAACCCCAACTCTCAGCTGTCCACGAGTCCATGGTTCTGTCGGCGGCGTATAAGATTCTGTCCACGCGCCTAAGGCCCGCGCTCGGTACGCCGGATGTGCGTGTGCTGAGCTGTTGTCAAAGCGACTGTCAGTACAAAGCGGCCACAGCTGCCCCGGGGTCAGAGCGGAGGATGTGAATCCTGTTCAGAGATGGCATAATTCCTTTTCAAAAACGTCTCAATCACTTTCACTTCTCACTCGCCACAATGCTCCCCGCTCCCTCTTACAGCCTGTGGTTGCATCTATCAGCTGCCTCCATCTGTTCTAAAAAAGTATTACGTGGTTACTCCACAGTTCAAAACAAGTCAGCACTCACCAACCGTGGATGCATTTATTTTTAGACAAAGTAGGTGAATTTCTTACGGCACACTGGACAATATCATACAGCACACTAGTGTGGGGGGGCCGTGACTGAAAAACACTGCTCTACCACACCCACCACTCTCTCATCTGGAGCATTCTTTTCCTAGACTTTGTGTTTAACACTCTTTCATCCGTGGCAACTGGCAGAGAGGATGAGGTAGTAGTTAGCACCTGGAGTTGGACTGTGGATTTCATGACTGAGAAACAGCAGGTGGTTAGAGTTGACAGCAGAACATCTCAATCCAACACGACACGCACAGGAACTCCACAAGGCCGTGTCCTCAGCCCCCTCCTCTTCAGCCTGCTGCTGTGGTGGGCCTAATGAGCAAGAACGAGGCCAACTACAGCTCAGAGGTGAAGCCACTTACAGATTACTGCAGGTCTCAGGAACTGTTCCTCAAAGTGAACAAGCGAGATGGTAGTGGATCATTCATCGCTACACATATGCAAATGACAATATACAAAAACATTTTCTCTAAGAAAACCAGCTGTTTGCAATAACATGTTTGTGCAAATATTAAAGGTCCCATATTACTAACTTTTCTAAGCTTTGAAAATCATTACAGTGCCATTTGGCCTCCATACATATGCTCAAGCATATGTAGTGACCTTTCCCTTTCATTCTCGAGAAGCAGCAAAACACCTCAGTTCGATATGTTCTGTGGCACTGAGCTGGAGAAGCCCACCTCCAGGAGGTGATTGCAGGAGGGAAAAACAAAACAGACACACCCATCAACGTGCCTGAAAATGCGTGCACAGCCCCACGAGTACCACAGTCTGTTCGCTTCACATAAAATTCTGTTGTTGTACTACAACCTAGTGTATAGTTGTGCGGCGCAGAGCTTACGGTGGTGACGTGACTTGTGCAACGCAAGGATCACTTCAAGACCCTTGCGTAGCCTGCCGCGCACCCTCAAAGATTTATAACCGCACAGCCGGCGCCGCAGAGAAGGTCCACTATGATTGGTCCGTGTGTGATTACTTTCTGTGAAGCATGGAGCGGCTGCAGGAGCATGGACGAGGCACTTCGGAGCAGACTGCTTTGTGCTTCGAAGGAACCGAAGGAAAAGCAGTTTGGGCTCATGGTAGAGCCTGATAGACGCAGAGCCTGTGGACTAGAGTTCTGTGGCATATCCAACATATATTAAACGTATAAACTGTGCAGTCGTTTTTTTTGTACTGTTCCTGTCTTTGTTTGAATCTGCACTCATAGCTTATCGCTAGAGCTGCAACTAATTATTATTTTGTAATCGATTATTTTGTAATCGATTAATCTATCGATTATTTTTACGATTAATCGAGTAATCGCTTGGCTGTGAATTGTGTAGAAAAAAATTATTTTTTCATCACAAAAAGCTAAAGTGGCAACACTCGAGGACGTATTGATGGCGTAAACTTAAAGTAAATGTTTGTAACAGGCTCTTTGTGCTAATTCTGCTATCTGATTGGATGAGACAGACAGATATTCATGAAATTATAAAAACAAAGTCGGTTTTAATCAAAAATACTACATTTTGATGTCATTTTTGCTCTGTTTGAGTCCGTGTGAACCAGAAAACGATTAATCGATTACTAAAATAGTTGTCGACTATTTCAATAATCGATTAGTCGTCGATTAATCGATTAGTTGTTTCAGCCCTACTTATCGCGTCTGTGTTCTTCCTCCTGCACTTGTAAATAGTTCATGTTTGTCTCAGATATTTACCACTTATTGTTTTGCCGTTTGTGCTGAAAAACAATAATAACTATGTTTCCGTCAAGAACTGTGTCTTTATTCACAACATCACAGTTAAATGAGTTGAAACGATGAGTTTAGAACTGTCACATACAGTAAGCCTACAGTAGAAACACATGTAATGTAAATGTAACTATTGTTTTTGTTCTGAAGAGGAGAAAGTAGCAGCTTTAGTAAATGGGAACGCTGTGTGTTCTTGCCATCACGTGGTTGGGTGTGGGATTACAACATTATTTTCAAAACTCCGCTGGGGGAACGCGCTCGAGTGTACCAGCAACTGTGGCTACGAAGGTCCTGTGCAACCGCAAACGTAACCAGCGGCCGCAAGTCTTCACGACTACAAGTATCATTTAAAGATGGTGTTTTCAGTATAGATATACAACAACACCATTTGGCTAGCCCAAATATGGAGCAATGTGGCGAATGTGGCTGGACTTTATTCACAGGATCTGCCTCTGAAAGCCTCAACCAATTTGTTTATCTCTGAGTGACACGTCACCAGAGACTGCTTATAGAACTACTGTTACCATGAAACTGGACTTACTCAAAAGCTGAGCCTGGATCTTTAACTACAGGGCTACAAACTTGTTGTATACCGTTAACTAAATAATTAGGGTCTGATTCTGGATCGAGGACATAGAGTATCTACAGTATGTGACAGGTCGCCATCGTTGGAAAAAAGTTTATTCAGAGGTTTGATGTGCCGTTATGTATCGGAACCCCCCTGCTGTGTGTTTACAAAAAAAGTCAGGAAGAGGCTGTGGTCTGGGCTACATCACAGCGCAGGTGGGGGGAGGCGGGGTCACAGGGAAAGGGGCAGAGATCCACCTGTGTCAACTGAAGTGATATCACCACTATGCAAGAAATGGCTATAATTTGACTAGTTTTGAGTGTTGTATGGTGCATCACCAAAATTATTTTCACATCCAGTATATGCTAAGGATGGACTGTGAAACATGAAGAAGAGCAAAATAAGCAGTTTTTGAAGCAGTTTGCATCAATAAGATGGAGACAAGTAGCACATTTCCCGTTTCATTTTTTCGGTCACTGTAGTTTTTTAGCACACTTTGAAATGACAATTGAAATGTTAATTCATTCATCTGCAAATTTCCTCCACTTCATCTATGGAAGCAAGAACTAACTGCACTTTCTGCCGTATGGGTCAGTGGATCTACCAATAACATTTATATCACAATCGTGATTCAAACCACCTTCAGATCGGAGGACAAGCACTGTAAGTTACTAAAACCCTGTCGACAAAGAAGGGTCAGCACTACAGTGGACTTGCCGCTTGGAGCAATCTGAAGGGGGATTAGAGGGGATTTTGTGAACACTTAATTACCCCTGGTCAAGGAGGGATGGTAATTAAATTACCTTAGCAACAAAGTTGGTGCCCAAACATACAGAGGTTTCACGGTCAACCACTCTCAGCTCTTGTCTATATGAATGTACACATCATTTGGCCAATATTTTCATTGTTAGTGATCCTCTCCCCTACTTTGAAAACAACGCATTTTGAAACTGCATTAGACACGGATTCTCACATTTTGATTCTATTGCGCTTTACTCCATTACTCACTTCACTCAGTCACTGCAATGACTTCACATGACCTTCACGGACACGTTGACCATTTATGTGTGCAGCATACTACTGCTCCTTGGGTCTGACATAGAGGCAAAAGGGAGTGCTCAGAAGTCACAAACTCCCCCTCCTCTGACCCCAGGGCAACACAGAAGCAGAAATAATTTGGCAGAATGCTTCTCTCCTTTTGGCTTAAGTTTATTTTACGCTTCTAATATAGTACACTAAAAATAAGAAGGGTGTGAGAACCATGACACCTCTCACACACTCACCTGAAAGGAGGTCAGTCCAACCGCACATTTAATTCATTACAACACCACACGCAAAAGGAATAACTGAGTTTCAGTTTCCTGCTCTGGCTGTTTGTATATATTAGGGCTGCACATTGAAAAAATGTTGTCATCGCAATATAGGTACATGCGATATCCAAATAGAAAAAATATAATAATAATATTTTGATATACATTTATGTATAAATTTCTTATACGCTCAAAGTAACGAATTTGCTGAGACAAATCTGTGACCTAGACACCCTAGAGTGGAGCACGTGGAGAAACAAAACAAGCATGCCGAATGATTAAAAGAAAAATGCTTACGAAAGCAGAGAGGAACTTGCTCCCTAAAGATACTTTACCTCCAGAATTTTGGACTACTTCGGATTTACAAGACAGGACCAACCACAGAAACAAGTTATTTGCCAGTCATGCCGGAAAATCGTCGCTATGTCAAAGGGAAACACGACAAATCTCCAGAGCCACCTCCAACACAACCACAAGGTACTTTATGCTGTATATTTACAATCTCAAACTCCGCAGCCTGCTCCGGTCAAACTCAAACCAAAGGCTAATGTGCAAACGAGCATTAATGACCGTTTCGCTTCTGAAGCTCCTTATAAGAATACTTCAAAGCGACATTAAGCTTAAACTGCAGCCATTATGCGATAGCAAAGTGCACACTCTCCGTTAATAGTGTGTGTATGGAATTGGCAACTTTAGGCAAGATAGATCAAATATTTGAGGTTAATATTTGTGCCATACTGCATTTGAATGTAATTAATGTTGTGCTTAATTTTTGAGATTTTTCTCTTGTGGTTGAATGCACATTGCATTTTTAGGTGAAAGACAAAAATATTGCTATAATATCGTTGACAAAATACTAAACACTCATCCTTAGTTTTAAGTTGAAGTTGAAGACATCCTTAGCGTATGTCTTCAACTTTATATACGGTTTAAGTACATTTTGTATTACAATTGAAACAATGAAAACTTGCTTTATGGTTCAAGGTTCATGGTCATTCGTATACATTTTCACAATGAATACTACATATATATAATATCTATACATCAGGTTAATAACATTGAAGATAGATACTTAATCATATATGATAAAACTTCTTCCTGTGTCGAGTGGAGGCAAAAATCAAGAAGTAGTATTGGCAACTCTCCAGGATGCAGTCAATGGACAGACATGTATCACATTTCTCCATTACAGTGCCATCCACTTCTGCAGCTCACTGAAACATAGGACTGAGCAGCTGCCACAAACCCTCTGGAGCACCTGGCGGGCCGATGCTATCGTGGTGGCAGAATTAGGCCGCCTCAGAGAGCAGTAATTATAACAAGAGATCCTAATCTCAACCACCAAACCAAAAGCTGAAGCAAACAGTTACACATGAGTGATGAATGATCCCTCCTCCACACAATCTCTCAGAGTCACAGCCTTCACATCTCACAAGTCACCTTGAACAGTGCCCTTCACATTCAGTGCACACACTCCACGTGTGACAGAGAACACACCCAGCCCTATGCTGCAGCATCTGTTCGAGTCATTCTGAATAAAAATAGTAAACATCACAAATCTTGCTTAAATTAGAACACACATCTGGTGCATACATATTCTTATTTAGTCAAAATGTATTCATTAAATTACACCCATCCGGCCAGGTTCATATTGAACAGGCAGATGCTTATAAATTAGAATAAACATGACAAATATGCATTCACATGTCCCAAATCCACTTACCACGAGCATCAGTAATGCTGGGTTTGTCGAACCTTTGATCATAATTCAATCAATAAAATAGCACTGGCAATGTCCTGTGTCTTTATTTAAGCATGGACTTCTCTAACAGTTCTTGGTTGGATTAGAAAGAACAAAGGTTGTAGCAGTCAAGCTCAGCATCCATCTGACAAAATAGAAATTTGCACTCAAAAGGAATTGCATGTTATACAATAACAATCTAAGTCCTTGTGTCTTGTCAGCATGTTAACAACACATGTAGGTACACCAAGAATTTCAACAAGGAAAACGTCAATACAAATGATCTCTTTCCACATCTCCAGCTCATCCAGAGAAAACCCGAGGCGTTCCTAGGCAAATTGAGAGACATAGACCCTCTAGTGTGTCCTGGGCCTTCCTCCCGGTGGAACACTAACTGGGCGTCCAGTGTAGCCTGACTCTCGCCAGACCCTTGTAAATTGCTGCGCTTCTCACATGGGTCTGGGTCTGAGCCATTGCGGTTGGATTTCAGAAGGCGGGGCCTTGTAAAAAAATTCTTGTATGTGATTGGATAAACCACTTGTCCATTATCTTGAATGACGTCTTCCTTCAACCATACACATTGAAGCACACGACTCCCATGGGTTGCCAAATGCCGGCAAGATTTTCCAGCCCAACACCCGCGAGAATGCCCCAAAAAAAAAACACCCAGAATGATTTTTTGGCTAAAAACTTGGGCTATCATAATTCTGTTTATTGTCTTTCTGTTTATTTATTACCTACAAGTCTCTTGGAAAAAGTATGCGGGAAACCACCCAACCTGGAAACCCTGCTGCGTAGTGTTGTAAACAGGAACACTTAAACCAGTGCTTAAACCAAAATTTACACAAACACTCTTAAAACACACATATAACAACATGGAACCATCAACATCTCGCCTCATATTGCATTAAAAGTGACATCTGTGTCTTAATTCGTTCGTATTTAAACTTTTTTTTTTATTCACGGACCATCTTGGATTGCTTTCGCTGCTGCGTGAGACTCGCTTGAAAAGGCGGTGCACGTAACACCGGCGATCTTGATTGGTCTATTATTTTCGGATCTGCTGAAGGAGTTTGGTATGCGCTCAATACCAGACCCTTGTGGTTCAGCCAAACGCCTCTGATGGAGAATGGCGGAACAACAAGGGTCTGGCGAGAGCCAGGCTACGTCCAGGGGGCATCCAAACTGTTCCATTCAAACTAAAATGTTATAAACTGCAGGTACAATACCTTCAGGGATTTTAAGAGGCCTTGTCTATCAAGCACTTAATTTATTCGTATAATAGTTCAATTATTATTATTATTATTATTATTGTCCATGGGCACCTAGATATGTGGACAGATTGGGAAGATCGGGAAAAATTAGATGAGAGACTATCATAATATTGAGAAAATGTATCCAACTATTTGACTGAAGAAGGTGTCCATCTAAAACATGTCCAGTCTCACCATTTCCATCATAGTTAAATCCAATTGCTGCAGCCGAGAAACGGGAAAGAACCTGCTCAATACTTCAACCACTTCTTCTTCATAAAAGGAGAGAGTTGACGTAGAGTCCAGTTCAGCCAAGCAGCACGGCTCTCTATTTCTTCTCCCATTTCACTGTGGACGCCTCTCTGCCACTTTGGATACGTCAGGGGCAATAAGGATGAAAAATTGGTCTGTTCCCTAGCCTGCACACAGTGAGTCTTTCTTCTACCACATGTCTGATGGTGACCCTGCACTTTGGGCACAAATAAAATGAGATTTAACAAGGCCTCAATAGTTTAAATAGCCACTGGACTATATCGGAAGCAGCAAAGACAACAAACTTTGGAGTAACAGATGGCACTATCAAGCCAAAGTGCAGGGGCCCATTTACTCTTTTATACCGTGGGAACTGTATTTACTGAACAAAGTATGTACAGATACCAACCTTTATCTGCACTTGACAAGCACATAAAGGTGTGTCATACACATTTGTGTTTCACAAAGAATGATGTTCTCCTCACCCACCCCTTTAACCAATGACACATCACTCTGATCTTGCATTATAGTATTAGGTAGTATTAGGAGTACTATCTGTGCTGACAGCAAGCCACTGAGCAATTTTGTCCCCATTTGAAATGCAGCACTAAATATGCATGCATAACAAATAGTATGATCAGAACACAATGAGCATGTCATCAGAATATTCGTTGAGGATTTGCCTTTGTGGCTTTGAGACGCCATCTGCACTCTTTCTTTGAAAGGCTTTATAGAGCACACTCAATGTTTCCTGCTGTGTTTTCACGTTTTCTCCTCCAGTCCTTCTGTTCATCAGCTCCTGCAAGCATCAAAATAAAGGCATTTCTTGAAACGATGTTTTATTAAACATCAATATCTCAGTGTGCCTAAGATTTACATTCAATTACCATAATGTACCTCCTTTAACATATCTCTATTGGACCCTGCATGTTACTCTGATTTAAAACGAATTGAGAATCTTCGGCAATGGACGGCAAGGGAATTTTTCCACAAATGGACAGTTTCAGACAGTAGACACACTTTATGAGGCCATCTTCATTACTTGGAACATATGTTCTGCTCACTTTTTTGAAACACTTTACATCACATGCTGGAACGCATTATTGATGTGATCAACAATAATGGAGGAGCTTCTATAATTACTGAGCTCATGTCTGGAACTTTGATATGTCTTGAGGGGGGTTGTTTAAAGTGTGGTCCTACACATTGCTCAGCTGTAAAAGTGAAAAAAGTGGAATTTTGTTTTCAATAAATGCATGTCTTTGCGCACTATAATTTTTCTTGTTGATATTGAAGCTCTCCTTGGAACCTTGTTATGATCCACCTTTTTGTTCGGGCCTGTATGATTAATAGCACACTCTGAATGGATCCAAACAACATATGTATTTGCATCTCAACCTGTAAAACACAATTGACCTTGCAATAATACTTTTCTTGCAATGGTACATTTCAGTTGCATGTCAAGGTAACCGCCAGTTTCTGAGACATGAAGAAAATATGCTATCATTATCAGTGTCACGTCATGTCCAAGTAAAGGAAGAGGCTTTTTTATTAGGAAAGAGTTTCACCTGCCAATCAAACAAGGTTTTCTCCGCTCTGCCAAACAGTCAGGTAGAAACCCAGGTATGTCGAAGTGTTTATGTCAAAATGTAACTGCGAAACTACCATAAGAATGAACATGTTGTTAAGGTCTACTGTTAAACAAAAGAGTGAGCCCATAGACTGTATACAGATGGACAATGCTGACTCTCTATCTCGATGAAGCCCAACTTGCTTTGGCTCCTATTGACTTCCATTGAAAAGAAACATCTCTAGCTCAGTAACTGTTTGTGTCACCCTCACCATCTTGGGCATACATCTCTGATCCTGGTGTTTATGTTTTGATATTGTCTTTATAAATCCTGATATGAGCTGCGAAGAAGTATTGACCTTGCCTCCATTCACGAGTTTGCCTAAGCAAACACCTGAGTGAAGTTTAGGAAGGTTCACGTCTTCAAGGTAGATTTATTCAGATGCTGTCATCTTTGTGCTGTAACGGGGGTAGATGTGTTGCCAACGTAAAGTTTTTTGGTTGGTAAGATACCAAGGTTATTACCTTGATATGTTTCAACGGCAAACTTTGTCTTTTGAAACAGACTTCAACACATAAATATTGAGAATGGGATTTTAACCAGGGCAGTAATTATGCAATAATAGTTAGAAATTACGTAAATATCTCTATATGCTATTATAATATATGCTATTTAAAAAATTAAAAAATTAATTCATCCCTCAATTCATTGATAATGCAAATTATTGGAAGTTTTCACTATTCTGGATTTCTCAGAATGAATATCGCATATTCTCCTACAAAGAAACAAGACCATTATAGCTACTATTACACTGTTTATATGCAGTGTAAATGAGTAAATACGTACATAAGGCAGATCTCTATGCTCAGGTCTCCATGAGGCTTGCCATCTGTTCCAAGGAAGAAGCTCTCACACGACTGAGTGCGTTTAAAAAAATGTTTAGGGTTGTACCTAACAATTATGTTGATTATTGAGATGATTAATTTGCTCCAGTAAGAATGAATATATTACACAATTATGACTATTGTCTTTATTTTGTTCATTGGGTAATTATAGTGCAATTATTCATAGTCTTAAGCAATTAATAAGGAAATTAATAGAAAGGAACATAATATCTATGTTTTCATTATGTTTGGAGATATAGTATTGAATATTTTGAGAGTATATTGTTGGCTGGGACTGCAGGGACAGTTTATTAGCGTAGTGTTTTCTTTGACTTTGGCTTAGAACACGGGTGACCAAAGTAAGAGGAACAGTTCAGTTCAAGAGACGTCTCCAGGGGCCAAGAACATTGATTCTAAAACTGTTTGAGCTTGAACATGGGGTATCATGGGTCTATATTGATTCACACGACAGATATATTAGCGTCAAAAGAGACACAATCAAAAACAAAGATCTGTATATGCAAATAAATTAGTCAACTGGATTCCAAAGGGACTGAGCTTATCAACATGGTACAGCATGATTATGGTGGAGCTGAAGTTGGCTGAATGATACTGTGAAACGTACTTTCACAGTGGCATTAGAAACCAGTGTTCTTTCCATGCAAAGTACACGGAGCTCAACAGCATTTAAGGAGCACAATCTGCCAAATACTTGTTTGTACCACTGTAGATAATTTAAAGATATACCTTTTGCATATATATTATGCAACAATTTGCTAAACGCCTGACTTTCCCATTCAGAGTATTAGCCTTTCACTAATGCAGAAACCATGAACAGCCACGAGTAGACCATCTTGCTGGAAAACTGAAAAAAATGCTTTCAGCTTTCCCTGAACATGCGCCAAGCAGCATCCATCGAGCAATGAAGACAAGCGGCTGGAACTGCTGTTGTAGAGAGCGCCATGTGACCATGTGCACAAAAAAATGAATAGTATTTCTTCTTTAACATAGTCAGGACGGCTCTATTCCACTCCCGGGAAGTGGAAGGTTGAGCATTTGGAAAAACAAGTGTCCAGTCAATTTCTTTTACCACACAAACTGAATACTGAAAAGTTCAAATAAAGTTTTAGAGCACCTGGATGAAGAATGGGGTTAAGCAGCATCTGGTATCAGTGACATAACACATTGTGCTTTGGATGACTGCTGACTGTGAGAGTAATTATGGATCCAAGAGATCAGTAAGAATGGTAAATTCCCCACATGCTGAGAACTCCTCCAGCAATAGACAAGAGATCTTAGAGTAGATTATAATATAATGCATAAAGAATATTACCAAAGAAGGCTTGTGCAGAACTACTGTCTAAATAATATTGTGAGTGCTAGGATAGAAGTTATTTTTTCAATTAATGCATCAAGAAGAGGGATACGAGGAGTAGAGTCGCTGCTTCTCCACGTCGAGAGGAGACGCTGCGGCTCAGGCGCCTGTTCCAGCTGCCTTCTTAACACCACCATGGGGAGGTGTCCCGGGTAAGTCCCACCTGAAGGACACCCGGGATACGCTGGAGGGACATTGTCTCTTCGCTGGCCTGGGAACGCCTCAGGAAGTATTTATGGATGGGAAAATCTGTGTATCTTGGACTGCTGCCCCAGTAATCGGTTAATGATTATCAAAAAAAAATTTTTAGTCAATTAGTTGCAATTAATAATCACGCTGTTCATTTCCAGTGATTGGGTGCAGTCAGTGATTGGGTACAGTCAGAGCTGCACCCAATTCACAGAGCACCAGCCCCTCACTGATCCCCCTGCAGGTGGTGAGTCCACAGGAGGATGGCTGCTCTGTCAGTGATCTTTCAGGCAAAATGGGGTCTTGCCCAAGGACACAAAAACAGCAGAGATCAGTGGGAGTCGGTGAAGAAGGTCTCGAACTCACAATCTCCAAAGGCCAAAGCTCTACCAACTGAGCCACTGTCGTCCTAAGTCGTCCGTGACAAGTCTTCAACATTAAATATTGCAAAACTAGTTACAGCTAGTAATGAGCTAAAGCACTTTTTTACTCTCAGTGGACAAGAGCATTGTTCATGAAACAGAACGTTTTGGTCACACATGATCATGATGGATGTGGACACGTGTCAGCGCTGAGCAGCAGCAGCGGGAGAGTGTAATGCTCCCGGTTGGCCGACCGCCATTTGAGAGTGGACTCCATCTTGAGTAAAAGAATAACTGATCTCTATTTAATTTGGAGACTAAATGAACTTTATGAGTCCTTAAGCTGTGTGTCCTTTGTGTGCGGATCTTTCTAGATGAACAATGCTGAGGTGGTAATGATAAAACCCAGAAACTACTGAAAGAAATAAAATGCGTAATTTTTGCTATTTCAGGTCTTTGAAAAAAATATTGAGTAGATTTACGTGTTTACAGAATTGGCATTGCATGGAAAAAATGTCAGTTTGTAGAAAAATAGAGCAGCAGTTTGAGACTACAGACGCAGTCAGACTTTGTGGATGTAAAACTACTAAACAAGAAAAATTGTCTGGTCAAATAGTCAATTAAGTTGGTTTACATTTTTGGAGACTGAGATTTGAAAGCCTTTTCTCCATCCATCCATCCATTTTCTTCCGCTTTATCCGTTGCCGGGTCGCGGGGGCAGCAGTCTAAGCAGAGACGCCCAGACTTCCCTATCCACACACACCTCCTCAAGCTCGTCCGGGGGGACCCCTAGGCGTTCCCAGGCCAGCTGAGAGACATAGTCTCTCCAGCGTGTCCTGGGTCTTCCCCGGGGCCTCCTCCCGGTGGGACGTGCCCGGAACACCTCCCCAGGAAGGCGTCCAGGAGGCATCCTGAACAGATGCCCGAGCCACCTCAACTGGTTCCTCTCAACGTGGAGAAGCAGCGGCTCTACTCCGAGCTCCTCCCGTGTGACCGAGCTCCTCACCCTATCTCTAAGGGAGCGCCCAGCCACTCTGCGGAGGAAGCTCATTTCGACCGCTTGTATCCGCGATCTCGTTCTTTCGGTCATTACCCACAGCTCATGACCATAGGTGAGGGAGGGAACGAAGATTGACCGGTAAATTGAGAGCTTTGCCTTTCGGCTCAGCTCCCTCTTTACCACAACGGTCCGATACAGAGACCGCATCACTGCGCACGCTGCACCGATCCGCCTGTCAATCTCACGCTCCATCCTCCCCTCACTCGTGAACAAGACCCCGAGATACTTGAACTCCTCCACTTGAGGAAGGACCTCTCCACCCACCGGGAGAGGGCAAGGCACCTTTTTCCGGTCAAGCACCATGGCCTCGGATTTGGAGGTGCTGATTCTCATCCCAGCCGCTTCACACTCGGCTGCAAACCGTCCCAGTGCATGTTGCAGGTCCTGGTTCGTTGGAGCCAGCAGGACGACATCATCCGCAAAAAGTAGAGATGAAATCCTGTGGTTCCCGAACCGGACCCCCTCCGGCCCCTGGCTGCGCCTAGAGATTCTGTCCATAAATACAGTGAACAGAACCGGTGACAAAGGGCAGCCTTGGCGGAGGCCAACATGCACCGGGAACAGGTCTGACTTACTGCCAGCAATGCGAACACAGCTCTGGCTCCGGTCATACAGGGACCGAACAGCCCTCAGCAGAGGACCCCGTACTCCCGGAGGACCCCCCAAAGGACACCCCGGGGAACGCGGTCGAACGCCTTCTCCAAATCCACAAAGCACATGTGGACAGGTTGGGCGAACTCCCATGAACCCTCGAGTATCCGATGGAGAGTATAGAGCTGGTCCAGTGTTCCGCGACCGGGACGAAAACCACACTGCTCCTCCTGAATCCGAGATTCGACCATCGGACGAAGCCTCCTCTCCAGTACCTTGGAGTAGACCTTACCGGGGAGGCTGAGGAGTGTGATCCCACGATAATTGGAACACACCCTCCGGTCCCCCTTCTTGTAGAGAGGGACCACCACCCCGGTCTGCCACTCCATTGGCACCGCCCCCGATCGCCACGCGATGTTGCAGAGACGTGTCAGCCAAGACAGTCCTACAACATCCAGAGACTTTAGATAGTCAGGATGGATCTCATCCACTCCCGGCGCCTTGCCACCATGGAGGCTGCCAACCACCTTGGTGACCTCGGCCAGGGAGATGGAAGTATCCGCCCCAACATCCTCAGCCTCTGCCTCCTGGACGGGGGACGTGACGGGGGGATTGAGGAGAACCTCGAAGTATTCCTTCCACCGCCCGACAATATCCCCAGTCGAGGTCAGCAGCCCTCCACCCGCACCATACACGGTGTTGGCAAAGAACTGCTTCCCCCTCCTGAGGCGCCGGACGGTTTGCCAGAACCTCTTCGAGGCCGACCGATAGTCATGCTCCATGGACTCTCCGAACTCCTCCCAGTCCCGGGTTTTTGCCTCTGCAACAGCCCGGGCCGCGGCACGTTTGGCCTGCCGGTACTGGACAGCTGCCTCAGGAGTCCCACGAACCATCATTGCTCGATAGGACTCCTTCTTCAGCCTGACGGCATCCCTTACTGCCGGTGTCCACCACCGGGTTCGGGGATTGCCGCCGGGACCAGCACCAGAGACCTTGCGACCACAGCTACGAGCCGCCGCATTGGCGATAGAGGAAGAGAACATGGTCCACTCGGACTCGATGTCCCCCTCCTCTGCCGGGACCTGGGAGAAGCTCTCCCGGAGGTGTGAGTTGAAAGTCCGTCTGACAGGGGGCTCAGCGAGACGTTCCCAGCAAACCCTCACTACACGCTTGGGCCTGCCAGGTCTGACCGGCCTCCTGCCCTGCCAGCGGATCCAACTCACGACCAGGTGATGATCGGTTGACAGCTCCGCCCCTCTCTTCACCCGAGTGTCCGAGACACGCGGTCGAAGGTCAGATGATACGACTACAAAGTCGATCATCGACCTCCGGCCTAGGGTGTCCTGGTGCCACGTGCACTGATGGACACCCTTGTGCTCGAACATGGTGTTCGTGATGGACAGGCCGTGACTGGCACAGAAGTCCAACAACTGAACACCGCTCGGGTTCAGATCAGGGGGGCCGCTCTTCCCGATCACCCCTCTCCAAGTGTCACTGGCATTTCCCACATGGGCGTTGAAGTCCCCCAGGAGAATAACGGAGTCCCCGGGCGGTGCACTGTCCAGTACCCCTCCCAAGGACTCCAAGAAGGCCGGGTACTCTGCACTACCGTTAGGCCCGTAGGCCGTCACAACAGTGAGAGACTTGTCCCCCACCCGGAGGCGGAGGGACGCGACCCTCTCATTCACCGGGGAGAACTCCAACACGTGGCGGCTGAGATGGGGGGCAATGAGTATGGCCACCCCAGCTCGCCGCCTCTCCCCGCGGGAAACACCAGAAAAGTGGAGCGTCCAACCCCTCTCAAGGAGTTGGGTTCCAGAGCCCAAGCTGTGTGTGGAGGTGAGGCCGACTATCTCTAGTCGGTATCGCTCAACCTCCCCCACAAGCTCGGGCTCCTTCCCCCCCAGTGAGGTGACGTTCCACGTCCCAAGAGCCAGATTGGCTCTTGGGACTCTTGGGAGACTGAGATTTGAAAGCCTTTTCTCCTCCAAGTGAAATAGACTTGATCTATGCAGTCCCCCTGGTGCCGGGGGAATTATAACCAGAGTAAAATGTAAGCTTTCTAAAACAAGTTCTAACATACAAGCACACAGTTGGAGAGTATGCAAAATGACTCTACAATAAAAATGGAGGCAAAACATTTCTTAAAAAAAGACAACAGCTGTCAATGTCCGACAGAGGAAGGAGTGCGTGGTATTAAAGAAACTATCGCACTCATCAGGCAACAACGTCACTGTTAGCATTGAGTCTTTAAATATTGCTGACTAAGACTTACATAACTGGTTCACGTGCGCATTTCATCATATATCTATTGGGTTAAGTTTAATTACTCAGTTTAAGTATTCAGTTTAATTAACATTATAAACCTTTCTTTTCATTTTACAGATAAAGATGTCTCCTTTTTCTAATGTACCAAGCACTTTTGTTTGACCTGTCCTGTCTAAACTATATGTGGTGTTGAGGGGAAGAGGTGGTCATGTCCATCATGTCAACTTCAGTTATATAGCATATTTACAACAACCCGATTCCCAGAGTGTACAGCATAAATTACATATATACATGTCAAATATAAACCTAAAAATATAACAGTTCATCTGGCGTCGAAGAAAAAGCAAAGGCACACTTTCCTTGAGGTAACAATAATGACGGAAGCAAAAGAAAGTCTTAACATTGAAAAGATGAGCCTTTGATTACTGTATAGTTTTATATTTTTCTTATTGGAATTCCATAATGTAGATCTGGTTGAAATGTATGTAATTAAGGTGAAAGAGGGTCACTGCACAGTAAAAAGGATTCATTTAAAACATTTTCGAAGCTCATATCTCTCACAAAGCATCTTGTGAGCAAGACATTTATTCTTGGAGGTGTGAAAACTTGACGAAGTTTTCAAAAATAACAGTTGGTTACTAAGCAACTTTGGTGCAAAACCGCTTGACGCACTGCACTCGTTGTGATGTAAATTATGCATCATAGGCAAAGACAAAATGGCATGAACAGAACCTTTAACTAGAAGGTAATCATTAAATGCTAAATATTCCTATGATCACATGAGGAACAACAATGGGACAGCAAATAAAAATGTCACACTTCAGTTGTGACCTGGAAAAGGCTTTACCCTTGTGGTCTATTCAGCCTTTTTTCAACATTAGCAAACACACAACTCATTGCCATATTATTCATCTGCGTGTGTTTTTTATGGAGCTCTGGAGGAATCAGGGCTACACTCAGAATAAGCCTATCAAACCATGAGCATGCCAGTGCAGAGTACCAGCCTGCAGGCTGGATGAGAAGGCCACATGTCTGCTTTAGTTAATGTTTGGCACAGGAAAAAGCCCCCAAAACTATCACAAAGACAAGGTTGTTGAATAAAGAACTCATAGTCATGGTATTTACATGTTTAAATGTAATATTAAGTATTGATTTATTATTATTTTTCATCTTTCTCATCATCCAATGTAAAAAGAAAAATACCATTACTAGACAACCTGTGAAGACGTATACCAATTTATTTTAACTTGAGCAGTTCTATTCCAAATGCATTGAAGACAAGAAACCCTCCTCTGTCTCTGTGTCATATCTCCTCCAGCCCATGGTGACCGCAATATGTCTCACACACTTTGTCTCACAAAGGACAGATCAACACCAACCCACCCAAGAGACTGAGCCCAGTGGAAACGTCATCCCTGTGGCCATTTTGAGAGGCAACCTCTGCGTGTTGTCTCCTTTTAAGCTGGTGGATGGGGAATATGATCTCTCTCCACATGTATAATGGTTTGGCTCAAGACATTCAAAACTGCAGCTGAATAAAAATGTGTAATTATGTGCAAAAGGTGCCAAATATGAATCATAGACTAAGAAAAAGAGGGACAAAGTGGGCGGCACAGTCGCCCAGGTCCTGGGCTGGATTCCACCTCAAGACAAATCCTTACATTATGAAGCAAAGGACAGAGCTGCGTTCTGCATTTGAAAAGCAGTTTGGGGAATTTCTCCAAATCAACTTTCTTGAATATAAAATTTCAATTTTTCAATTTTACATTCATCCATTTTTTTGGTCAGAGAAACAGACCAAAAAATGGAACACGTTAAGACAGAAATTGGTGCACCCCAAAGACAAAACACCCAGACAAAAACAGAGCAAAGTGGTGCATTTAATTAAATGTAGTGAAGAAGGGGAGAAATTATTACCACTATATTGGAGAAAAAAAAACTCTAAAAAACGACTTTACCAACATTGTAGAGAAATTCCAGTGGGCCAAAATCAGCTGTACATCTCCACCTCGAGGCCACCAACCACATCGTGAACGACACGGATGTTAACATTCTGGCGAGACAAACATTGGTTTGAGAGAGGGGTGAAAGAAGCCATTTTTGTGAGGAAACACAAACCTTCTCTTAACAGAGGAGGCGGGTTAAGATTTGCATCTATGAAAACATCCGATAAACAACGCCCAAACAATAGATAGGGTCAGTGACATGCTAATGAGGTAGGATCGTTAGCCCCAGCAGGGTCGTTAGACCTGCTCCCTTCCACATTTTAGCAGACCTTAGATTTGTTAATGAGCCTCAGGATTAGGGTGTTTCCAACCACACCAACAGGTTATAAATCTACAATTCGCGGCTGAGCTTTCATTCCCTTGAGAAACCTGTTAACGGAAGTACAGATAATGGGTGAGCAACCTTCCTTTGTTTTGAATGCAGAACGTAATTTTTTTTTGTCCATAGGTGAAATGCCAAATTATAAATGGTTATTATCATATTCAAAGGCCAAAATCTACGCATTAAATCAGATTAATTCATTTTGAATATTTATTTATACATCTATATTTTCTATAGCACAACTTTTAAATCAAGTTGAAGTTTCTTTATTTTTCTCATAAGAGAGTGAAGCGTTCAGCCGTGGTTGGGACTAGTGCTCTCTCAGAGGCCAGTACAGAGAGAACATATAGGATTATTAATGGTGACATAAAGCTGTCAGTGTAAATATTAATCAAACTGATCTCATTCTCAGGTCATCCTTTCATTGTACATAACACTATTTAATGACTATTTTGGCCGTTAAGAACAATGTTTTATCAATAATATAAATAAATGGCATAATTTATCTTTGATGCCATTAAAAGGCTTTTTATGCACACACTGTGGTCGCAGCTGGGGCTGGCTCATGCTTTCAATAAATGGCATTACATGTTAAACAGGGACTTGAACCTGCACAAGGTCAACCCATAATGGTGGTAATCGATTTTAGCTCCACACATTCACTGAGGTAGTTAGTTACTGATAAAAATATATTGTGAGATAAAAGTATAATATGCTACTATACATACACCAATATAAAGATATTAGTACAAAATTAAGTTCTAAATTTTTGTTGAATAATTTTATTTTTATTTTTTGTATTTAAAAAGATAATTAGCAAAACCACCAACCAAACAGCCATCTTTATTTCTGTAATGGATTCCACTCTCTACCCTCGCAGGGCCAGCTGAAGACCAAACATGCAAGGTTTAGTAAGTAAGTAATCTTTATCTACATAGCCCTTTTCTCAGACCAGAGTCACAAAGCGCTTTACAATTGTTATTTTTGGGCATTTGTCTCTCACTCCACACAACTGGGCTCGGTCGCCAGTACAGGAGGCGTATGCCAGACCTTTCGTACATGTTTTTAGTGGTAGGGGAAACCGGAGCACCCGCAGGAAACCGGAGCAGAGAACATGCAAACTCCACTCAGAAAGGTCCTGTTTAGACAAGGATTCGAACACAGGACCTTCTTGCTGAGAAGCAAAAGTGCTATCCACTCAGCCACCCGAGTGCTTCACTGCTGAGTACAGAGTTCTAACCGCAGCAAGTATTGCAAAGATTAATTTGCAATACTTCTGGATGTGAGGTCTGGTTTAGGCGTAACAGCGAAGGAAGTGAAGATTGGAAGTGCTCAGTCCATCAATCACACTGACAGCAGAAGAAGAGGAGTCGTCTCGAACATTAAAAACTCAAAAGTAATAAGTTCGTAACCAATTGTTTAAATATAATAAGAATAAGACAGTTGATTACACTGTTTGAGAGGCTGTTGCTTTACTGCAGGGGTGCTCACACTTTTTCAGCATGCGAGCTAAGTCAAAATGATCTACCTACAAAAATGCAAAACATATTAATTTCTAAATATATTGAGGATTCTTTGTATCTATAATGTGTGTTGATGTACATGCAAAACTGCATGATTTATGAAATAATTTGCATCCACACATAACCGAACATCTGTGTTTTCAATTACATTCATAACATTCCAAACATGTGCGTCTCTGACGTCCTGCGTTCGGGAAAAAAAAACAGAAGTGGGCGGAGCTTTGATGCAGACGCCAGTACTTCTGTAGCAGCACTTTTACAGTCACAGTAGAAACTCAGGGTGAAGACATATGTTTACAAGCACAGACCCCCGTCCTCAGCCGTGGATTAATCCTGGTTTAGCTCCTTGTTTGGTTGTTTTTGAGCGTGAGTCCTCGTGATCACTTTCCTGCTCTCTGATGTGGAGGATGTTCGCTGTTTTAAGGCAGTAAGATCCATGCTTCTTCAGTGATGAGGTCGCACGTTTTGTTTGTTGTTGTTTTGGTCCATACTGTGGCATGCAAAAACGCAAAACTCCGGTTATCTCTGTCTACACGCAAATGCATAAACGGATAATTTGTTTAATGTAATGCGATCTACAAATACTACCTTTGCGATCGACGTATTGAAAGGTAAGGTTTACATACATGTATATCTTTATTGACCCCATAGGGAAATGTGTCCTCCCCTGATGTTGCAGCTACGCTTTTACCCATTTCACCTTTCGCACGCAAACTCCACTCTGAAATGACTAGCATTCGAACCCAGGACCATCTTGCTGAGAAATGAGTAAGAAGCCGTTTTTTATACCTCTCACTAGATTCAACTTGACAAAAATATTATAATACAACAAATGGAGGTGGAACAGCTTTGCGTTGATTGGAAAGTGTAAAGTTAGCTCAAAAAGAAAATGTGTGAAATAGATCAGCTGTGTTAATTAGTTAAACCAACACCTTTTCTGAAAGATGTTTCCTGAAGGTGTAATTGTGCATGAACACCTCACTGCCTGGTCATCAAAACAATTATCCAAGCACATCAGTCTTACCTACTGTGGCTGGAAAATTATAGTTTTTGATGGGTATAAAAAGGTAATAATTCATCAAATGTATAAAAACAGGTCCATGTAGCAGTGTCCTATTGTTCTAGCATAACTATTTGCTTCCATTATCACAGCTAACATAAAAAAACAGAAACCAATAATTACAAACAAATATTTATTTTGAGACACAAAAAAAGTACTAATATCCCTTTTACATCCTTTTTAGCAAGAAGAAAGCAGTGTTTAGGCAACATTAACAATGGCGATTGTTGTTTGCCACATAAACACAAAGTCAATATCCGGCTGGAGGATATTGAGCCTCGTCAAGTTGTAAATGCGATTGGGACTTGGGAGTTCACAGGCTGCTCTGAGCTGCTTCCCATTGTCTTCACTTGAAGCTACACTCTTTCTGCCAAATACTTTGAGCCAACCAGTCAGCGAACAGCGAGGAGTATGAATACCTGAATTCTCCTGGGGACGTGTGTTTTGGGGATACAGAATGATTCTCCTGTATGGCATAGTCTGGTATGGTGCTATTTACTATTATTCATTATGCATGATAATTATAATTACTCAAGGTTTATATAGCATCTATATACCTGTTCTAAGCTGTACACTCTGAACAGGGCACTAAAACTTGATTTAATGAAGTATCTATTTTTGAGTACTTTGACTTTTTGATAAAAAATAACTTGGTTAAAGGGCAGGCCTGGAGCAAGGCTGTGGTCAGGGTTGCATACAAATACCGAGAATATATATTGCTAACGTGGTCAGAGGGGTTCGGTAGCGTATCAGAGGCTATCAGATATTATTTTTCAAGCACTTGGTATGAACTTAAAGTGTACGTATTTGAGTGTATTTAAATTTCTATTCCTATAAACTCCATACAATATTCTTAATTCTTCATGTTTAGGCTTAGAGAATGTTGTATTGTTTTGTTTTCTTGTGCAGAAAAGAAAAGATGCTGTCAGCATGTCAGCTTTGCTGTCAGTTTCTCTGTGATCCGTAGGGTAATTCTGACCAGACCTGTCACTCAACAATTCCCTCCGCTGGCATCAAACCATTTTATAATCTGGTAGCATTGTTCTGAAGCATTGGAAAACAGACAGACCCTAGTGTGATCAATATCTAATTACACTGTATCTGTCAAAGTCTTCTGTGACATTTGGAGACACTTTTTTACTAGTAAAAAAAATGCAATCAGCACTAATGCATGCAAATTAAACAAAGTAGGCACAGGTGCACAGCACTGTCTGTGCTAAATGCATGATCTGATTATCAAGTGGCAACTTGTGAATTCAAATTGTCCCTAATGAAAAATGCACTATAATTATTCTTATTTATCAACACAGATAATAAAAGGACTGAATGACCAAAACTAACACAAAATCCAGTCATATTAACAGTCATATTAGTTGGGAGGCTTGATCTCTGGATGAAAAATATATATATATATATATATATATATGAATATGATTAATGAAAGCAGACGTGAAGAAATATATATATAAAGCAGAAAATTCATTTGTATTTTCCATGGGACCTCAGATCCGCTGTTATAACCATTGGTTTAGCTGAACAGCCTTTTTGCGATTGGTCATTTTCCAATTAAAGAATTTTAAATGAGGAAGATGTACGGAATCAAACAAAGGGCCAGAGTGAATGCTCTTAAATCTGGCTCTGAACGACTCCTCGTTGTTGATCTGAGTAATCAGATTCTCTAAAACACCTAAAACGGCTAAACAGAAAGTGCCAATTTCACGTTTGCCACCCACTCGCCCTGTTGTGGCAAAGAATAGAAAATCTGAAGAGGAAAAGCAATTGTACTAAGAAAACTCGGGACGCATCCAGGGTCAACATTGGGATATCCTTCAAACGGAGAGAATTACAGGAGGTTAGCATTTAAAGAGCGATTGTGAACTCGCTGCTTTCCTGTTGGACAGGTAACTGCTTTTTTGACTTGTTGGGGGGATTTGTTATTTCCTGAGACGTTGTGCCCTGGTCCTATGTAATGCAATGGCAGTCAGGTCTTGCTGATTGTTTGCTAGCACAAGTGGGTTGCAAGTGGGTCCGGTGATGAGTAGTTGTGTTTTATTGCTATTGAGTTTTAGAAAGTTGTGGTCCATCCAGAAATGACGTCGGTGATGCAGTGTGTGATGGTGGAGAGAATGACTAGGGAGATGGATTTGGTGGAGATGTAGACCTGGGTGTTTTCGGCGTAGCAGTGAAAGTGGAGTCCATGGTGACGGATGATCTGGCATGTATATGATGAAAAGGAAGGGGCCGAGTACCAAACCTTGGTGAACCCCAGTGGAGACTGGGGAAGTGTGGGATGTGCAGTTGTTAATGTAAACATGATGACGGTCAGAGAGGCAGGAGGAAAACCACAATAGACAATGTTGGAGATGCCAATGGATGGAAGGGGATCCGAAGTCAGCTGCAAGGAGAAAGTTGTTGGATACTTTTTTAGGAGTTCTGTTTTAGTGCTGTGATGGGGTAGGAAACCGGATTTGGTGAGAGGGTGAAGTTGTGGAGGTATTGTTGGACTTGGGTGATGATAGGAGGGGGAGATTTGAGATGGGGCAGAAGTTGTCCAGGTTTTCGTGGTCCAAGTTGGGTTTATTGAAGAGTGGCTTGATGGTGGAAACTTTGAGATTGGGAGGGACAGTACCAGTGGTGAGAGAGGAGGAAGAAAATATAATCATTAGCACAAATGCACTTCCAGTAAAACTACTGGACGTTATTTGATAAGTATATCTGAGACGTTGTTATAATGTACTTTTTTGTTATTTACAAAAATATACTATATGTGTGCTGGTGGTGTAGTTTCACCCTCCACCTGCAGGAGCGCTACGCTCCATTCTGTGCCTTTGTTTACCTTTATTTCTTTTTGTTTGTAGTTTCACTCTGTCGGTAATTGAAGGCTACGTCATTAAAGAAGACATTTCACCTGTCAATTGTCGTGGAGTTTATCTATCTGCATAGCTGTATCCCATACAATAGTGAGGGCAGAATAATATGGTAGGCAACTTTTAGCCCCTACCTGTCATGAATCATGTGTACTGTCCATGTCGATCCGGAAAGTGGAAGTGGTCTTTTCCACACACAGCAACTGGGGTTAATTACTCTGTGCCCAGCTCTGAGGGCCCTATATTACCACACTACATAAGGCCTAAAAGCTGCGTATCTGTATCGTCAGTTAGCTTCACCAGGGTCTGGAAGATCATCTAAAGCCAGCACATCGTTCCAGATCCTTTGGGCCAGTCTAAAGACCCCTTCCGGCAAAATGTAAGGTCCCTATAAATATTTACAATGTCCAAAATATATCTGCACTGTAATATTGTAAAATCTTATTTCCCACCACACAGATTTGTTAGCAATCCTTGGCCTTCAAGATGGTGGTTAATTAACAGCGCAATGTAATTATGTCTTGGCAGCAACCAACTTTTCAAAGTTAATATAAAAATGGGCATTATTAGTGGACACAGATGGCTAGGTAGAAGTCTAGATTAGAAGACAAAAATGTGTTTTGCTGGCAAACACTGAATGCTATGTAGTGCCTTGCAGTATTTGGTTTTTGGTACAAACACAAAGTTGCATTGTGAAGTAAAAAAATACAATTATTTTTTATTTAAATAAAAAAGCAAACATGTGGCTTACAAAATATTCAACATGCTGTAATTGTGGTGGAACCATTACATCTTAAATGCTTTTGGCACATAAGCTTTACACTGCTGCTATGACACAACTTCTACTCTCCAGTTCTAATGGGTGTTTGTCAATAACCGTTTTATATCTTTTCACCATTTGACTTTGAACTGGATAGGTCTGGTATTCTAACGCATGAATGTGTTTTGTTTTAAACCAAATGTATGAAACCTATGTTTTGGAAAATTGTCCTAATGGAAAGTATACAGACAAGTGTTTTGCAGACTCCAGCAGCTTTTCTTTCAACTTTGTCCTGTATTTTGCACCATCCCCCTTCCCACCAAATATCTTCTCTGTTCCTACAGAATAAAATCAGCCCCATGGCATAATGCCACCACCACCACCAGGTTTGACCAGCGGGGATGGTGTACTGAGGGTGTACAGAGGGTGTACCATACATTATCTCATCTGACCACAGTGTCTTCTTCCAAATGTGTCCTTCAGTGGATTCTTGTGGCTTTATTTTAAACCTGACTTTCCATTTGCCACTTGTCCATAACTGCAAGATTTGCATGGGGCATGACTACAAGTTGTCTCATGTAGGGCTGAAGATTATTTTAGTAATTGAGTATCTTATTGACTTTTACCTTCGATTTTTGGGAAAATGTATAATTCAACAATCCTTTTACTTAGATGTTAAACCAGTCTTCCTGTCTGTGGAAAAAACGAGTGTCCTGAGTGTCGACTTCAGGAGAAAACCACTTACCCACACACTGATGAACATCCAGGGGGAGGACATTGAGCTGGTGGACAGCTTCAAGTACCTGGGTGTTCACATTAACAATAAACTGGACTGGTCCCATAATAAAAACGCCCTGCACAAGAAGGGCCAAAGTCGCCTCTTTCTTCTGAGTAGGCTGAGGTCCTTCAGAGTGAGCAGGCCTCTGCTCAGGACTTTTTATGACTCTGTGGTAGCTTCTGCCATTTACTACGCTGCCGTGTGCTGGGCCCCGGGCAGCACAGAGCGGGACAGAAACAGACTGAACAAGCTGGTCAGGAGGGCCAGCTCCACTCTGGGCTGCTCCCTGGACTCTGTGGAGGAGGTGAGGGACAGGAGGGTCTAGTCAAAGTCACCTCCATCATGGACAACACCTCCCACCCACTGCACAGGACTGTAGAGGAGCTGAGGAGCTCCTTCAGTGGAAGACTGAGGCACCCTCAGTGTAGGAAGGAGCGCTACCACAGGGCCTTTATCCCCACCGCTGTCAGACTGTACAATAAGTCACTTTAAATGATCACTGTGTGAAAACCTGCACTACTATTGACACTGTTTCCAATTGACACTTGTCACTTTTGTTGTACATAATTATTGTCACTTTATTGTACATATATCCTGCATGTAACATGTTTGCACATTTCCTCCCTTTGCACAATCTGAGTGTCTCTATCCATGCCAAATGTGACATGTAAATTTCTCCTCTGTGAGATAAATAAAGCAATCTTATCTGATCTTATTAGTTCTATGCAGTTGATAACTGCTGATTAATTACTTAAGCACATTCTAAGTACTTGAATTGAATAATGAATAGAATTGAATTAATCTTCACAGTTTGTTTTGTGTGTTTATGTTTGGGGAAATATTGATCTGCATAATACAATCTGGGATCGCTAAAACTAATGTAAAATGTCCTCCTCGATACACAGATCTTCTTCAGTACTGGTTTGGATCGGAGCCCCTTCAAGTGGTTATTCTTTTTCTGTATCCAAGTTAATAAATTATTAATCATATTCCATTTAGACTAAAGTACGATCAAACTAATTATTTGCATGCCCTCTGCACCTGTCTGTCATCTGTCTGAATTAAAACCTCATGTGCGTCATGGCACACAAACGTCTTGGTGCCTCATAGATTAGCCATGTTTAAATCAGGTTTGTTTGATGAGCTGGGGCCATACAGCTGGTGAGGGATACAGAATTAAATTAGTCCTGCTCGGGAGAAGACAGTGGACCCATGCAAACGGCTGTAAGGGAAAATATTCATAAAATTGGTCTAAAGACTCCACTGATTTACAAATAATCATACATTTGGCGTAGGACAACGTCTGTTTTGTTTATTCTTTGCTGATATGCTGATTAGACAGTGTGAATGGCAGGTGCCGAAAGTAGACTACAATAAAAAATCTGCGAAGGTCAGAAACCCAGTTATTCTCTGGTGTGACCTCAGAGTTGATCACTTTGTTGATCACGCTTCTTCACAAACAGAGTGAAGAAGATATTGGCAAGAACTGGAAGAGGATTTTTTTTTTGAGAGGGCTATTTCCACCTTTCCTTCAGAGAATATGATGGAGCCGGCAGGCGGTCCTGCACCATATTCAGTAATGCGACTCAAGCTACAAGTACTTTTTATGACCTTTTATGCTTCATTAAGAAGTCATAAGAAAATCTGACATGTCAAGCTGTGCATGTAGCCAGTGTCCGTCAAGGTCCAATTTAACAACAAGAAAAGAACTTTGGAATAATAAATCAGAAGGTACTGTTAGAGGTTAATTGGGTGCAATCCAAGTTAAGAATATCTCAGTGGCAGAAAGGCCATTGTGTAGCGGTGCTGCTTGACTGGTCTAACTACTCAGGTTCAAATACTGTATTACCATTCAGTACAAGGTTTGGCAGAAGTGGACTGAAAAGATTACGTTGAGACTCGGACGCTGTAACAGAAATCTGATCCACTAGAATAATAGCAGCACAGAAAAGTCTGATTGATAACCTGAACATCATTGTCCCTTTGTGACGCAGATCAGCTTAATTACTTGTTTTTGTTCAGCTGGAAGAGACTGTCCCTCCCAGCTCATGTCCGTTATCCATACTTAGAGAAAAAGACTGGAAACAGGACCAAGGATGCAGACTGGGCTGGACCACACATCAGCCAGGCAAAAAACATGCACAACAACTACCAAATTAACTGCCTTGGTTCATATTTCTGCCTGGTGGGAATCTGATGAGTACTTTATCATAACGATAAAAAACTATATCACTGTATATTGGATCACTGTAGTGATCAGCGTAGGGGTTGCCAGAGCGCACAGCCATTCAGTGCTTTTCCAGAATACCAGTATCGGTATCGGTGCATCCCTACCATAAAGACTTGCAAGTCCCAAACCACGAGTCTGAGTCAAGTCTGAGTCTTGAGGGACTTAAGGGGACGAGTCCAAGTCGAGTTGCAAGTCTCTAAAAAATAGTAAAGTCCAATTAAGTCCAATTGGTAAGTCAGGACTTAACATGGGAAGTCAGCAATTCAGATTATGCAGCTTCAGTCTTCCTGAAAATAAGTGGCCAGCATCTGGTCAACAATGTTAAAATCCTGTTAAAACAGTTATGTATTATTTGAAATTAATTACTTTGAATCTCAAATTTGAAATATTATTCTTCAATTTTGGTTATCAAAATCAGATAAACAAAAACTTCCACTGATGATGTCTGAAACTTCAGAGTTCATCCTATTTTCTATTCAGAAAACTTGAGAGTTGCAATTACAACAGCAATAACAGAAGTCACTTCACTGCAATATTGATTGCTAATTAGTGTCTAATGAAAATGCACCCATCCATTTCATGGCAAAGGAAATGACTCCTCTTCTCTGATGATGTTTGCATATGCACGTACCACAAGGTGATGAGCTTCAGTGAGAGGGTGGAGCCACGCCTCTGATTGGCTCGTGTGTGTTTTTCTGCTCCAGTTCCAGCAGAGATGTGTGTTACATAAGGTGGCCTGGTGTGTCATGTGAATAGGGCTGGGCTCCACAGAGAAGGACTTGACACACACAAAACGTGCACTACAAATAATGTGACACTTTGATTAGGGCAATCAAGTCTTCTTGAATTTGCAATTTCTCTGCAGTCATTTCCCTTTGTAACATGCAAATGCAATTTACATTTTTTAGTTCCTTGATTTTCAACCACTGAAGACTGGAAGAAGATTAATAAGCCTTGAAGGATGGAAGTGGACAGGTGTACATCGATTTGTATTAGTTATTTGAAAGGTGAAGGAGTATAGATTAAATGAAAGCTCCAGAAAGTAGCTTTTATCCCCAAAATATACTAAAATATTAGTTTGTCTTTTCTATGTTTTATGTTTTCATGACACTACCAAAAACACATGTCATAGGAGCATGCTTGAGGTCACATACAAGACTATGTACTAATTAGGGCTGTCAACAATTATTTTTGTAGTTGATTACTACTTTTTTCAATAACTCAACTCGTCAACAACTGTACTGTATGTATATTGTAGTCCAGAGGCTGTGCTCTCTCTGCTCTGGGTCCAGGGAAACAAGTCTAAATATTTTAAGCGCGATCCAGGCGAATTAGTCAAATCTAAACCTCGGGGCTTATCACCTGCATGCTGAAGTTGGGCTCTTGGTCCAGTCCTCTGTGAGCCGGTTCTTTCCTGCGTGCTGCGCAATCCTGTTGATTTATTCATTTCATGTATAAATCTGCTTCTGAATATTTCAACGAGACGAAACATTTCTGATTTGGATGCTTTTTATCATGATGTCCAAGGTATAAATCAACCCACCCACTTTACAACCTGGATGATGTATACACATTTTCTCTTTGTTGGACTGTGGATATGTGTGTGTGGTTCTTATCGTTGCGAAGCATGGCAAAAATAGGGGAATTAAACTGAATTTTACTCAAAGCACTCACATGAATTGGTCTCTGGGACAAAACTTCTAAATCCAGCACTCTGTTAATAATGTTTAATTGTTTGGTGCATTCACCAAAACAGTGGCTCATTTGGTAGAGCATTGGTCATTGGACCTAATGGTCGTGGGTTAGATCCCCCCACAACCCATCTCATCTGCTCCCACTGATGTCTGCTGTCTGCTTTTGTGAAGAAATATAAAATATGCACAACTACACAGCGGACATTTACAGTATTTACAGCACCTAGCAATATGGCTTTCATCAATACCATGATTGTCATCCACCAAAAATATTACTCTTCTCAAGTTCCATACATGTGCGACGGGGTGATATACTCCCTGGAGCAGGGGCAAATGCAATTTAACTAAGGCAACTAAGGATGCAAATCGAGAGGCACATATAACAATACTGGTATCAGGTCGATACCATATTAAGTACCCAAACCATAGGACCCGATGCCGTGCAAGTTCCGATTCCCAAATGTTTTATTTACATTAGCGTCACAACAGCAGATAGCTGTGCAGTACGTGTTGCCATGGTGATGTTCGAAAGTCGGCAGCGGACAGTATGTCGGCCGTATAGCAGTTTATTAAGTAAACCAGTGACAAGAGTAAAGCGCACTGTACGTTGTGTAAGGAAAAACTGAGGTGGGTCCAATACAAACACGTAAAACACCAGCAAATTGATCAAACATCTGAAAACTCTCCACCTCACGGAGTATAATACCTTTGCTACCAATGGAGCTCAAAAACAATCAACTCTACAACATAGCATTAGTATCAGTGGAATATGACATTGGCTCTGTTAAAACAATTGCTGTAATGTTTAAACATTTTCTTATTCTTCAAATGAGAAATAAAACATTTTAAATTTTAGTTGCATTAGTTTTATGAATTCTAAAAGGGATAACACAATGCAGTACTCGTATCCGTAGCGGCAAGTAATCAAAATTAAGGTACTCGTACTCGTACACTTTCTTTAAAAAGCGGTTTGGTGCATCCTTAGTTGCAAAGGCAACCTGGAGTTTACACCGGAAAATGTAGACATCCTATCTGGATTATACAATGATAGTAATAAACTATCAAACACCAAGATCACACACTAAACTACAGATTTTAAATCCCAAAATGTTGAGTGTGACATAAACAGTTGCAAATTTAGGGGTTTTGCTTAAACCCCTAAACCCTAAAGTCAATAGAGACAAAAGAGAGATGGAGAAAAACTTACTCCATGAGCACCTCATTGAGCTAAAGAGTGAGCATATGGTCTACGTAGCGTAAACAACCACAAAGTAATATTTCACTTCAAAATCATTTCACAAACTGAACATCATTTAACAAACTGAAAAAAACTGTCAATGCCTAAAACATCAGGATTGATTCCAAAGGAGAGGAACCACACCAAAGCCGCCATTCTGATAAGCAACACATTTTGTGAATAGTGTTTATAACGATGAAGAGGATGAGCAACTGGGCATGCACATCATCACCTTCCCAAGAGGAGCCTTTTGGCTGTAGAGGAAACAAACATGTTTGCCTGTGTGTGTGCACGCCATCAACTGTCTGACCTAGAAAGGAAAAGTGTTCCAGTCAGAAGATGCACAGCAGCTGGGCAACTCTCTGCAGTATAAATAACTTGGTGCTATTAGCATGCATAATTATAACGTGTGGGGCAGAAGCAGCTCTCCTGAAAAGTGTTGTAAAAAGCAGCCCGAGAGTTGTGATTAAGTTTATTTGCCAAATTGCCGAGAACAGGATATGGACCCGATTTCATTGTGATTTAACCTGATTTTCTGGATCAAAAATGTAAACTAAAAGCCACAATTCCACAACATAAAATAGAATGACCTTTCTCACAATAGCCAAGATTAGAGCTGAAACAAATCACACTATTCAATACAAACATTTTGGTGATTTGCTTTTTTCTGTGAACAACAAATTATTTCAGAGTGTTTTGTTGAAAGTAAAAAAGTAAATAGATTAATTGAAGGTATTTGATGGGAGTAAAAGTAAACTGTAGTTGTAGCTCTCGCCCAAGATCAAGTAATGACATGTGTGATGACAAAATCCATTCTGCCTGCCGATAATAATGTTTGTTTGATCATGTGTCCTACTGTATTGATGCTGAACTACTGCAAAACCAATACAGATCCGACTAACATGAGCTCAAAATGAACAACGATTTGACATAAATAAACCAACTTACATAATCCAGTCATAATTTTTTATTTATTCAATTATCTTTATACTTTTGGATGAATTGCGCCATTAATCTATCCACTGCGCCACCATGATAGTGGTTAGAGCTTGTGCTTCACTATAGAATGGTCCTGGGTTTTGATTCCATCTCCGGGCCTTTCTGTGTGGAATTTGAATGTTCTCCCTGTGTCTGTGTTGGTTTCCTTCCTACCACAAACAATGTAGAAATAGTTCTGGCATGGGCCTCCTGTAGGGCGACTCTGCTCCCACCTCTGTGTGGAGTGAGAAACAAATGCCCACAACAATTGTAAAGCGCTTTGTGATTCTGGTTTGTGAAATAAGTATATAAATAAATATGACTTACTTATTGACTTACTACAATTGAGGATGTTAATATTCACAATGCGATAGAATACTGTAGACCACTGACATCTGGGTTGGTAGGTGAAGGTCTTACACCAGATATAGACCCAGGTTGACCGCACTTTGCAACATAGACTGGTATCATCCTGTTATGCCCAAAACCATGCAGTTTTATGGGGATCAACACGAAGACAGCTGTCAATCAATAGGAGACCGGAGCAGACCGCTGAGTGGAGTCTGGCAAAAATAGATACTGTGCGGGAAGCTTTTGCACACCCAGCACCCCTACTTGGCAAGGTCAGTGCACATGGCGTTTTGAGTCCTCTGAGACCCACGCAGGTCCTGACCAGAACCAAAGTTGGAGTCTGTGTAGGCCCAGTGTTAGGTAATAACTAATATTTTTGTAGCAGGACTAATAATTATCTTTCAGTTTTCCACAAATCCTTATAAATATATATACATTTCTGTGTTACTGAATGCTGTGCAGGCTTGATTCATTTGAGATGGTTTTGGCTATTTTTTTGCTGTGGAGGTCTTTTCTTGCATCAGATTATCTCCAATCTATTAAACTATCCACGCAGTATGCACATGACCTTGGAACACAGATAATCTATGCCGTCTGAATGCCCTCCCATCGCACAGATAACATTTGTACAGGGTGGACCCAACCACTGTAAATCAATAATGCTCTGTCCTATTGATTTGGGGATTATTAAACACAAGTGTACTTTGGGATCATGTCTTGTATTTCTTACAGGTTGAATTAGTCTAGGTCTGGAACCAATGTAAAGAGGCACTGAGAAACAATGAGGTTTTTGCAGCGCTTACGATAATTTTCAAGTCAAGTGGTCAAGGACAAGACGGCTAAATGTGTCTGAAGAGGCCGGGGGAACTAAAACCGCTGCATCCTCCTGTGACACACTAAATACAAGCCAAGTACTCACAGTCCAAATAAACAACACCGTGTCAGCTCTGTGCAGCCCATCAATCTCGCTTCAACCCCAAGAGTCCCTTAAGCAGATAAAAAAAAGCTAATCAAAACCTCCGCTGTGTAATTTATCACAGGCTGAGGCTCACCAGCACTCCATCTTCCCTCCCCGCGTGCTCCTCTTTTGGCAGAGCCTCCATTCTCTAACAACTGCGAGAGCATGCATGACACGCTAACAAATCTAATTATCACAATAGGATGTACAGTCAATAGATTTCTGCTTTTACGAGGCCACGCTGCGTTTATGTGTTTTAAACATGTCGCTGAACGAGCACTGATGTGAAACTGTCTTTGACGTCTTGTGATTTCAGTTTTGGAATAATAATTGGATTTCTTATTGTTTACAACACAGAAATATCGGGTGTATTTAGAAGTGTTCGGGATGTTCTGAGATATGAAGATATAAAATAAGGCATAATGTGATCGAAAAATACATTTTTACCTCTAAAAAAGATTCACCAAATCCTACAAATGATGAGTAAAGTATTAAAGGTCCATATTACGCTTTTTCACTGTTCTCTGCTTTAAACATGAATACAGTGGTATTTGGCCTTCATACACATGTCCAGAGTAGTTTTTTCATTGATTCTGTCAAGCTTTAGTGATTGGTCTCCTTCACCCTCGAGAGGCAGTGAAACGCCCGGGTCCACATCTTTGACGATAACCACACTGATGACGAATATGACGCACAAAGCCAGTTTTCTTTTGTATTATAAAATGCTTTTAAAAAAACTGTCATCAAAACAGGGAAAACAATACACAATGAGCATGCTGGAGAAAATAATAAAAAAATAAAAATACTTAAAGCCGGGAGTTGATTGACAGATCAAAACAGCAAATCATGAGTTGAGCAGTCAAGCTCCCGGCTTTAAGTTATTTTATTATTTTTATTATTTTTCTCCAGCATGCTCTTTGTGTATTGTTTTCCCTGTTTGATGACATTTTTACAAAAGCATATATAATACAAAGAAGAAAACTGACTAAATGTGCGATCATATTCGTCATCAGTGTGTTATCGTCAATGATGTGGACCGGGCGTTTCACTGCCTCTCGAGGTGAAGGAGACAATCACTAAAGCTTGACAGAATCAATGAAAAAACTACATGGACATTGATTATGATGGCAAAAATACCACTAGTATTATGTTTAAAGCATAGAACATATGAAAAGAGTAATATTGGACCTTATAATACTTTACTCATCATTTGTATTAGGATTTGTGTATCTTTTTTAGATGTAAAAATGTATTTTCGATCAACATATGCCTTATTTTATATCTTCATATCTCATAACATCCCCGAACATTCTAAATACACCCGATATTTCTGTTTTGTAAACAATAAGAAATCCAATTATTATTCCAAACCTGAAAATCACAATACTTCAAAAGCCAGTTACACATCAGTGCTTTCAGCGACATGTTAAAAAAAACACATAAACGCAGCGTGGTCCTCGTAAAAGCAGAAATCTATTGACTGTACATCCTATTGTGATAATTAGATTTGTAAGCGTGTCATGCAATCTACTCGCAGTATGTTAGAGAAAATGAGGCACTGCCAAAAGATGACGCACGCGGTGAGTGAAGATGGATTGCAGTGTTTGATCCTCAGCCTGTGATAAATTACACAGCGGAGGTTATGATTAGCTTTTTTTAATCTGCTTTAAGGTACTACTTGTGGTTGAAGCGAGATTGATAGGGCTTCACAGAGCTGACACGGTGTTGTTTATTTGGACTGTGAGTACTTGGCTTGTAATTTAGTGTGTCACAGGAGTGATGCAGCGGTTTTAGTATCCCCGGCCTCTTCATAGACACATTTAGCCGTCTGTCCTTGACCAGCTTGACTTGAAAATTATCGTAAGCGCTGCAAAAACCTCATTTTTTCTAGTGCCTATTACATATGGTTCCAGACCTAGACTAATTTTCAACCTGTAAGAAATACAAGACATGATCCCCAAAGTACACTTGTGTTTAATAATCCCCAAAATCAATAGGACAGAGCATTATTGATTTACAGTGGTTGGGTCCACCTGTACAAAAGTTTATCTGCCTTATAAGCGATGGGAGGGCATTCAGACGGCATAGATTATCTGTGTTCCAAGGTCATGTGCATACTGCGTGGATAGTTTAATAGATTGGAGATAATCTGATGCAAGAAAAGACCACCACAGCAAAAAAATAGCAAAACCATCCAAATGAATCAAGCCTGCACAGCATTCAGTAACACAGAAATGTATTATATTTATAAGGATTTGATGGAAAACTGAAAGATAATTATTAGTCCTGCTACAAAAAATATTAGTTATTACCTAACACTGGGCCTACACAGACTCCAACTTTGGTTTGGTCAGTGGACCTGCTTGGGACCTCAGAGGACTCAAAACGCCATGTGCACTGACCTTGCCAAGTATGGGTGCTGGGTGTGCAAAGCTTCCGCACAGTATCTATTTTTGCCAGACTCCACTCCAGCGGTCTGCTCGGTCTCCTATTGATTGACAGCTGTCTTCGTGTTGATCCCCATAAACTGCATGGTTTTGGGCATAACAGGATGGATACCAGTCTATGTTGCAAAGTGCGGTCAACCTGGGTCTATATCTGGTGTAAGACCTTCACCTACAACCCAGATGTCAGTGGTCTACAGTATTCTATCGCATTGTGTATATTAACATCCTCAAATTGTAGTAAGTCAATAAGTAAGTCATATTTATTTAAATACTTATTTCACAAACCAGAATCACAAAGCTCTTTACAATTGTTGTGGGCATTTGTTTCTCACTCACACAGATTGGGTTGGAGCAGAGTCGCCCTACAGGAGGCCCCATGCCAGAACTATTTCTACATTGTTTGTGGTAGGAAGGAAACCAACACAGACACAGGGAGAACATTCAAATTCCACACAGAAAGGCCCGGAGATGGAATCAAACCCAGGACCATTCTAATAGTGAAGCACAAGCTCTAACCACTATCATGGTGGCGCAGTGGATAGATTAATGGCGCAATTCATCCAAAAGTATAAAGATAATTGAATAAATAAAAAAATTATGACTGGATTATGTAAGTTGGTTTATTTATGTCAAATCGTTGTTCATTTTGAGCTCATGTTAGTCGGATCTGTATTGGTTTTGCAGTAGTTCAGCATCAATACAGTAGGACACATGATCAAACAAACATTATTATCGGCAGGCAGAATGGATTTTGTCATCACACATGTCATTACTTTGATCTTGGGCGAGAGCTACAACTACAGTTTACTTTTACTCCCATCAAATACCTTCAATTAATCTATTTACTTTTTTACTTTCAACAAAACACTCTGAAATAATTTGTTGTTCACAGAAAAAAGCAAATCACCAAAATGTTTGTATTGAATAGTGTGATTTGTTTCAGCTCTAATCTTGGCTATTGTGAGAAAGGTCATTCTATTTTATGTTGTGGAATTGTGGCTTTTAGTTTACATTTTTGATCCAGAAAATCAGGTTAAATCACAATGAAATCGGGTCCATATCCTGTTCTCGGCAATTTGGCAAATAAACTTAATCACAACTCTCGGGCTGCTTTTTACAACACTTTTCAGGAGAGCTGCTTCTGCCCCACACGTTATAATTATGCATGCTAATAGCACCAAGTTATTTATACTGCAGAGAGTTGCCCAGCTGCTGTGCATCTTCTGACTGGAACACTTTTCTTTCTAGGTCAGACAGTTGATGGCGTGCACACACACAGGCAAACATGTTTGTTTCCTCTACAGCAAAAGGCTCCTCTTGGGAAGGTGATGATGTGCATGCCCAGTTGCTCATCCTCTTCATCGTTATAAACACTATTCACAAAATGTGTTGCTTATCAGAATGGCGGCTTTGGTGTGGTTCCTCTCCTTTGGAATCAATCCTGATGTTTTAGGCATTGACAGTTTTTTTCAGTTTGTTAAATGATGTTCAGTTTGTGAAATGATTTTGAAGTGAAATATTACTTTGTGGTTGTTTACGCTACGTAGACCATATGCTCACTCTTTAGCTCAATGAGGTGCTCATGGAGTAAGTTTTTTCTCCATCTCTCTTTTGTCTCTATTGACTTTAGGGTTTAGGGGTTTAAGCAAAACCCCTAAATTTGCAACTGTTTATGTCACACTCAACATTTTGGGATTTAAAATCTGTAGTTTAGTGTGTGATCTTGGTGTTTGATAGTTTATTACTATCATTGTATAATCCAGATAGGATGTCTACATTTTCCGGTGTAAACTCCAGGTTGCCTTTGCAACTAAGGATGCACCAAACCGCTTTTTAAAGAAAGTGTACGAGTACGAGTACCTTAATTTGATTACTTGCCGCTACGGATACGAGTACAGCATTGTGTTATCCCTTTTAGAATTCATAAAACTAATGCAACTAAAATTTAAAATGTTTTATTTCTCATTTGAAGAATAAGAAAATGTTTAAACATTACAGTCAATTGTTTTAACAGAGCCAATGTCATATTCCACTGATACTAATGCTATGTTGTAGAGTTGATTGTTTTTGAGCTCCATTGGTAGCAAAGGTATTATACTCCGTGAGGTGGAGAGTTTTCAGATGTTTGATCAATTTGCTGGTGTTTTACGTGTTTGTATTGGACCCACCTCAGTTTTTCCTTACACAACGTACAGTGCGCTTTACTCTTGTCACTGGTTTACTTAATAAACTGCTATACGGCCGACATACTGTCCGCTGCCGACTTTCGAACATCACCATGGCAACACGTACTGCACAGCTATCTGCTGTTGTGACGCTAATGTAAATAAAACATTTGGGAATCGGAACTTGCACGGCATCGGGTCCTATGGTTTGGGTACTTAATATGGTATCGACCTGATACCAGTATTGTTATATGTGCCTCTCGATTTGCATCCTTAGTTGCCTTAGTTAAATTGCATTTGCCCTGCTCCAGGGAGTATATCACCCCGTCGCACATGTATGGAACTTGAGAAGAGTAATATTTTTGGTGGATGACAATCATGGTATTGATGAAAGATTGCTAGGTGCTGAGTAAATGTCCGCTGTGTAGTTGTGCATATTTTATATTTTTCACAAAAGCAGACAGCAGACATGGGACAGATGAGATGGGTTGTGAGGGGGATCTAACCCACGACCATTAGGTCCAATGACCAATGTCTCTACCAAATGAGCCCACTGTTTTTGTGAATGGCACCAAACAAATAAACATTATTAACAGAGATGCTGTGGAAGTTTTTCCCAGAGACCAATTCATGTGAGTGCTTTGAGATAAAAATCATCATGGCAACGATTGATGAAAGCCATCCAGGTTGTAGGTTGTTGATTTATACCTTGGACATCATGAAAAAAGCATCCAAACTCAGAAATGTTTCGTCTCGTTGAAATATTCAGAAGCAGATTTATACATGAAATGAATAAATCAACAGGATTGCGCAGCACGCAGGAAAGAACCGGCTCACAGAGGACTGGACCAAGAGCCCAACTTCAGCATGCAGGTGATAAGCCCCGAGGTTTAGATTTGACTAATTCGCCTGGATCGCGCTTAAAATATTTAGACTTGTTTCCCTGGACCCAGAGCAGAGAGAGCACAGCCTCTGGACTACAATATACATACAGTACAGTTGTTGACGAGTTGAGTTATTGAAAAAAGTAGTAATCAACTACAAAAATAATTGTTGACAGCCCTAATTAGTACATAGTCTTGTATGTGACCTCAAGCATGCTCCTATGACATGTGTTTTTGGTAGTGTCATGAAAACATAAAACATAGAAAAGACAAACTAATATTTTAGTATATTTTGGGGATAAAAGCTACTTTCTGGAGCTTTCATTTAATCTATACTCCTTCACCTTTCAAATAACTAATACAAATCGATGTACACCTGTCCACTTCCATCCTTCAAGGCTTATTAATCTTCTTCCAGTCTTCAGTGGTTGAAAATCAAGGAACTAAAAAATGTAAATTGCATTTGCATGTTACAAAGGGAAATGACTGCAGAGAAATTGCAAATTCAAGAAGACTTGATTGCCCTAATCAAAGTGTCACATTATTTGTAGTGCACGTTTTGTGTGTGTCAAGTCCTTCTCTGTGGAGCCCAGCCCTATTCACATGACACACCAGGCCACCTTATGTAACACACATCTCTGCTGGAACTGGAGCAGAAAAACACACGAGCCAATCAGAGGCGTGGCTCCACCCTCTCACTGAAGCTCATCACCTTGTGGTACGTGCCTATGCAGAACATCATCAGAGAAGAGGAGTCATTTCCTTTGCCATGGAAAATGGATGGGTGCATTATCATTAGACACTAATTAGCAATCAATAATGGCAGTGGGAAGTGACTTCTGTTATTGCTGTTGTAATTGCAACTCTCAAGTTTACTGAATAGAAAATAGGCTGAACCTCTGCAGTTTCAGACATCATCAGTGGAAGTTTTTGTTTATCTGATTTTGATAACCAAAATTGATGAGAATAATATTTCAAATTTGAGATCAAAGTAATTAATTTTCAAATAATACATAACTGTTTTAACAGGATTTTAACATTGTTGACCAGATGCTGGCCACTTATTTCTCAGGAA
Source organism: Knipowitschia caucasica (assembly GCA_964034765.1). Classification (NCBI taxonomy): domain Eukaryota; kingdom Metazoa; phylum Chordata; class Actinopteri; order Gobiiformes; family Gobiidae; genus Knipowitschia; species Knipowitschia caucasica. The sequence goes on from OZ035823.1 coordinate 18,407,939, forward strand.
GACTGAAGCTGCATAATCTGAATTGCTGACTTCCCATGTTAAGTCCCTGACTTACCAATTGGACTTAATTGGACTTACTATTTTTTAGAGACTTGCAACTCTGACTTGGACTCGTCCCCTTAAGTCCCTCAAGACTCAGGGACTTGACTCAGACTCGTGGTTTGGGACTTGCAAGTCTTTAATGGTAGGGATGCACCGATACCGATACTGGTATTGCTGTAAAAGCCACTGAAAGGCTGTGCGCTCTGGCACCCCTACGCTGATCACGTACAGTGATCCAATATACAGTGATATAGTTTTTTTTATCGTTATGATAAAGTACTCAACAGATTTCCCACCAGGCAGAAATATGAACCAAGGCAGTTAATTTGGTAGTTGTTGTGCATGTTTATTTGCCGCTGGCTGATGGGTGGTCCAGCCCAGTCCTGCATTCCTTAGGGTCCTGTTTCCAGTCTTATTTCTCTAAGTAAGGATAACGGACATGAGGACTGGGAGGGACAGTCTCTTCCAGCTGAACCAAAAACATGTAATTAAGCTGATCTGCGTCACAAAGGGACAATGAAGATTCAGGTTATCAATCATACATTTTTTCTGTGCTACTATTAAACTAGTGGATCATATATACTGTTACATGGCGTCCGATTCTCAACGTAATCTTTACAGTCCACTTATGCCAAACCTTTTACTGAATGGTAATACAGTAAATTAAATTCTACTAAAAGTGACTACACTGCATCACCTCTACACAATTGGCCTTTCATCCAATATAATAAAACATTTAAATCACAATAAACTACTAACAGTACCAATCATATTTTAATAAACCAAATTACATTTCAAAGAATATAAATTTAAATAGTACACATTTAAATCACATCATTACATTTCATAAATAATATTACTTCTTAAAGTGACTCATAAAATTACATAAAAATAACTAGTTGCATGAGTACGCATAACTGACAATAAGTATCCAGGTACCTCCATCCGTGACCAAATAACAATAATTAAATTATTCCCTCCCCAACAAAACCACAAACACTACATTACAATCCAAATCAACATCACAATAATTTTACTAATTAACACAAATTTAAACATTTATTTCTACACCCGATAATAATGTTGTATCTGACCAACTCAGAATATTTATTGTATACTACTATCTTCACCAGCAATACACCTGTCTATCAGCATAAATTCCCTCACCCCCACACCTACTAATACCCATCAAATAATGAATAAATTAAAAACAGTTTCTTCTTACTCCCTAAAAAAAATAAAAAATACCCAAACCATCCGTTTTCAATGTGACATTTAATCACCCTATATTAAACAAATAATACTTAATCCTCTCATCTTAAATGGCCCCATACAACACAACCAAACATCAAACAACAATTCTAAACTATTTGACCAATATAAGTTATCCATGAGCAAAGAATAAAAAAAAATCATCATCTCCTTATCATATTTCCATCACAAAAAATAAATAATAACAAACACACACATTTCAACATAAACAAAAAACAACCAATTCAACTCCCCCTCCACACCACTATAATTTTCAACTAACCAACCCTAAATAATAATAAATATATATCTTGATTAAAAATAAAAAACAAAATAAAAATCTCACCATAAATACATCATATACCCCACAAACCCCACACCCCCCCCCCCACCTTATCCTCAACAACCCAAAAAACAAAATACAAAACAAGAACAAATACTTATCATAAATAAATAAAACATCTTAAAAATCATAATAATCTAACATAACATATATCTATATAAAACTCAATATTTTAAAATTTACAATACACATTTAGTCAATAGCAATCTCCCACCTAAATTTCCCATTTCGTACTATCAACCATAACAATCATTCAAAAATTAACAAAATATACAAACAAAATTAACACCGATCCATATACACAATTACACCCATATACCCAATATATCTGGAAAAACACACAGTTATCACTAAAAAGTGACATAAGAACATACTTACATCCTTTTTGAAAAATTCCAATATTATCTCACCAACAACATTATTTTCACATACTTCCACTTGAATTGCTCCACATCACCTTCAACATACTAATATATGTTTCAGTGTTTTTTTATTTGTATGACAATAATTATGTTTATTAGTACTATACCCTCCAGTCCTCACCTCAACTATACCATGTTATTCATCCCTATTTTATCAATGCCACATTACCAGCTTAAATACATAAACTTTCCTCACATATCAGTCCCTTTGTCATCACACTTCTCCTGAATTCCATTCCTACTCAACATATTCCCACCAACCGAATATCAGCTTTCATCACCACATAAGTCTCTTCCACATCATAAGAAGATGCGACATTTGCCCATCATGTGTCAGTGTATAATCTAAATGTACATACCATATTCATGAAAAATATAACCACATTAACATTAATATACCCCCTACCAAGAACCCATTAATAACAATATATATTTTTCCTATTAAAACTCATATATCACTTTCCACTAAAAAACCCACATCATTCATCCATTTATAACCACAAATACACATTCATTATTTAAACACAAAAACCACACCTAATTTACACTACAAAAAGAAACAATCACACTCAATACACCACAACCTATTAATATAATATTATCACTTAAAACAATAAAAAACCACTAAAAATTTGACAATGTAAAAATACAACAATCCAAAAAATATATTAAAAACCATTCAACCATAATATTAAAAAACTATATACATATGATACTACAACATTATCTCCCACCACCCCCCCATCATAACACCTGTGTATTTACAATATCATATTAATTCACACTAACATTTATAACAAACCCAAACCATTTCATTACCAACAACAAAAACGCCCATACAAATACGTCCCTACTCAAAAAAATCTAATTATCTTACCAACACTTATCATTCCACTGATTACAATAAATAAAGTGTAATCAACATCCAATACAACTAATTATATATTTCCCCTTTCCTCACATAGCTTTACATAAAAATCTTAACATCAGTAATTATTTCCCTCCACCAAATTTCATGCACCTGTTAACATATTATTTTATCTTTACATTCTTTAACTACCCATACCCACCAACCTGTCCACCACACCATCATTAATAATTTATCATATTAGTCACCAACATATTACTCATCTTCACCCACCTATAATTACTTATCTCACCCCTTTTCAAACACCACTCATACATAATAACACACAATAACAAAAACATCACCATATATCCCAACTGCCCACCACAATATCTTAATCCAAATACCCAATTCCAAAATAATAAATAAAAAAAATTCCCATAATAGTCAAAAATCCGTAAGAAAATTAAATCACATTTCCACCTTATCAAATATATTGTCTATCCTGCCAAATTTATAGATACATAACAAAACACCTCATAATATAAAAATAAATCAAACAAAACATAACTAAAAATAAAAATCCTAATAACAATATTAAAAATAACTAAATAAAACAAAGAACAATAAAGAACATTAAATAAAATAAATCAATAAAGTTAATATATTATATTAAATTAATTTTACCTAATTAAATCAAAACCAAATTTCACTCAACACACCATACAACAAAACTAAACCTAACAACATATACATTAAATTAACTTCTCCCTAAATATTATATACAAAATTCATACAAACCATAAAAAAAAAAAAAAAACAAATCAAAAATCCAAAATAACTAAAAAAACAAAATCAATCCCACTCACATACATACCAATACATCCAAAAAACAAATAGCTACAATCACCCAATACATTTTTCACAAATATAAGCATTAAAAACCTAATTATAAGTCATATCATTTGCAAAATCTTTATAGTGTAAAATCCTAAACATATACAATATTTATCAGACTATTAAGCAAACTTCAGAACTTTAAATAAAAAAAAAATTTCTAAGACTCATGTGAATTAAAAAAATACCACCTTAGGCTACGGACAAACTTTTAATATTATAAACATTCTGAATAACGCTTAATATCATTTATAATTTCAGTTGCCTAAAATTATTAAACAAAAAAAAAACATCTCAGTTCAGTAAACCCTAAAAAACATTATATACCACAGATAATATTCACAATTAGATCACTCATCTTCACAAAAATAGATATCAGCAATAGGCAATAACAGGACTATGATTATTAAAATTAATATTTTCTACAAACACCAAACCAACATAGCCTAAGTAATTATCCTTATTAGTGGTTGGAATGTATGTATCCCCATATTCAGTTAATGGAACCAGCAACATAATAAAAAATCCAAATAAGACAAAAATACTATAAACTAAAATTGCATACCTCATATCAATTCTCATTTACTACCATTACCAATAACACCAATAAATAATTAGTTCAAAAAAAATACTTAACTGAATCTTAAAAAATGGTATCAAAAAGTAACATACTACCGTGGCAGAATTCCATTTAGTATCGGTGTGTAGAAATGTTCTAACTTACACAGGTTCAAAACTGTATATACATTCATTACAAGGTTTATTCCAGAATATTTAATAAAAGAAAACTTTGAGGACTCGGAGCTTTAACAGAAATAGCATCCACGTGAATAATAGATACTAAATATGAATGATAACCATAACATCATATTTCCTAAGATTGCAGATTCTTAATTACATGTATTGTTCATCTGTAGAGACTGTCCCTCCAGTAAGTGTTAACCTACTTAGAGGAAAAAGTACAGGTACACTGACCAATTACTTATATTTTTGTACAACATACATGCCACGGGCAAAAAAATGACAAAACAACCAATAACATTCCAAATTTTTAAAAATCTGGTTGTAAACATAATGAGAACAATCACATAACGAAAAAAAACTATACTGTAAATAAGTAACATGACTATGAACATTAGGTTTAAGCCATAGGCCAGCCTTCAGTGCTTTCAGAAACCCATAATCTTAAACGTACAACCCTACCAAAATAAAGCAAAAAAAAAACAAAAACAAACAAAAAAAAAAAAAAAAAAAAAATTCCCAAACCACTAACTGATTAAGATGATACATGTAGTGAAACGTTGACGAGTCCAAGTCGATTGCAAGTCTCTAAAAAAATTAAATTCAATTAGTCCAATTGGTAATTCAGTACTTAACATGGAATTCAGGCAATTCACAGTGAAATGATCAACGAAACCATAAAAAAAGAATCATAAATTTCACAATTATAAAAAACTGATAAACAATAATGTAAAAAATGAAAATCAATTACTACTGAATCACAATTTGAAATATAAATCTTCACCAAATTATAACACAAACAGATAAACAAAAATTCCACTGATGTGATTTAAACATCATATATCATCCTAAATTCTATTCAGAAAATTGAGAGTTGCATAAAACATCATAACATAATAAAACACATCAAACTATAATATAATAATAGACAAAGTGCAAATTACCACCCAACCATTAAATTACATGACTCCATAACTATTAAGATTAATGAACAGTCGTCACCATGTGAGTCTTCATTGATAGTGAGGTTATCCCTCCTACATATATTTCTTTAGAATATATCACCAGAAATGCCTAGAATATATTACCTAAGTTTGTTTTTAGTCATATTTAAATGGCTGGTGTCCACATGATAATTAATGTCCACAACAAAAATGCACTACAATAAATGTGTGACACTTTGAAATGTCAATCAAGACATCAATAAAAATCAATAAACAGCAGACAAAACATATAAAAATGCAAATTCAATATCCAATTAAATTACCTAGCTAAAACCATAATACAGCATCATGATACATCAATCAATTAAGTAATATGGATTGTGTAAAGATTTTTAATAGTAATTTGAAAATGATAATTATAATATGATTAAATGAAATCTCAGAAAGTAGCATTTATCCCAAATATACTAAAATAATTAGTTTGTCATATCTCTGTATTATGTTTTCATGACTAACAAAAAATTTATAGTTATCATTGCTTGAGTACACAACAAGGCCTAATAAACTTAGGTCTGACAACAAAATATTTTGTGTTTATTACTACTTTTTACAATACACAACACGTCAACAATGAACAGAAAGAATCTTTTTAGTTCATAGTCTGTTCTCTCTTTCTTGGGTCCAGGGAAAAATACTAAATATATAAAGGCTCACCATTCTAATTAGTAATTAAAACCTCGGGGCTAACACCTGCATTCTGAGGAATGTCATTATTGACATTCCACTTGTTCTCTACATTCCTTCTATAGTGCAATCCTTTGAAATAATCCTTTCAATAATAAATATTGCTTCTGAATAATCAACGAGTAGAAACATTACTGATTTGGATTGCTTATAACAATATGTCAATGATAATCAACCCACCACATTACAACAGGATGATGAAAACAATATAACTTTGTTTATGTGTAAAAGTAGTGTTGGTTCTTAACTGTTCGAAGCATGGCAAAAAAGGTGATTAAAATGAATTAATCAAAGCAACAAAGAAGATTTACTTGGTACACAAAAACCCAAGTATTTATAAAACATTATATAAAATATTGGAGATTCCCAAACCATTTGTATATTAAGAGAATTTGTACATTAGGACTAATGTTTATGGATAGGATCCCCCCACAAACCATCTCACTTCTCCACTGAATTCTGAGACAGCATGTTGTAATAAATAAAAAATAAGCAAAACAATGGACATTTAAGAAATACATCACTAGCAATATGGTTCCATCAATACCATTAAATGTCAACCAAAAATAATAATTCTCAATTTCAAACATGAGCGACGGGTTGAAATACACCTGGATCAGGGGTCAAATGCAATTAAACTATGCAACTAAGGCAGCAATCGAAGAGGAATATACAATATTTAAACATGTCGATACCATATTAATACAAAACCATAGGACCTATGAGATTAGACCGAATCCAAAAGTTAACTTAAATAAGTCACAACTATTATAGTGTGAATTTAAGCCATAGGTGATTTCGAAATAGTAGCTGACATTAGTTGCGAAATTTATTATATAAAGTAACAGAGACTAATAGTAAAGTCCTGTACGTTGAGTAAGGACAACTTAGGATTGACCAATACCACCTAAAAACACAGAAAAATGATCAAACATTGAAACAACTTACTACGGAGAATAAAACTTAGTAACAATGGCGCTCAAAAACAAATAAACAAACATAGATTAGTTCAGATTATAATACAAAGTACTTTAAAACAAAATTGATAAAATAAAAAACAATTTTTATATCAACATATCATAAAACAATAAAAACATATATTATAAAGTATACTTAAAACTAACAATTTAAACCCCAAGCAGTAAAAAAACCATTATCCGTATCTGCAATTATCAAAATTAGGTACTGACCACGTACATAACAATAAAATCGTATGTTTATCCAACTATTAAAATTCAACACTGGTAGTTACACCGGAAAAATTATAATTATTGGTCAAAAACAAATAAAGTAAAAACAATCAAAACAGATCACCACACTAACTAATATATACCATCCAAAATTAAGTATATGAGAAAAACATGATGTCAAATATATGTGATTTTCTAACCCTAAACCTAAGCGTCAATGTAGTACAAAAGATATCGGTAGAAAAAAACTAAGAGACAATTGCTCAAAATATACGGAATGGTCTACGAGCTTAACAACCACAACTAAAACTAAACACTACAAAAAATACACAAAATAAAAATTAAACAAAACTGAAAAAAAATATCAATGCCTAAAACAAATTCAATAAACCAAATTAGAGTAACCACCCAAAGCCGCCTAATAAAATCAACCAAAATTTCAAAAATATAAAATAACTCATTCCTCTTAATCTAAATTCAATCACACCACCAACCCCCTATTCTCAAAATTCCATACTATTCCCCCCAATTAATTCATATATATATCACTATAAACTTACATACCAATAACTGAAAATTTATCCTACATAAATAATCAATTCTCATTTCAAACACATATTAAAAAAAACAATTCGAAATTAATCAAGAACCAACACCTATATTGGCTACAAACAAAAAAAAACACCCAACCACAACAAACAAAACCAAACCACAACACAACCACAAAAAAATCATAACCATACCATATAATAACCAATCTCCCTATATATTATTATATTATAATAAAAAACAAATCCCAATTATCATTAACATTCTAAAAACCAAGATAATTCAACATCAAAAAGTAACACAAAATTAAACAAAAATCCCAAATCCACAACAAAAACAATACATACCAAAACCCAACTCCAGAAAATATATACCCCCAACACAAAAACACACCAATTATCAAATAAAAAAATATCCCCCCCAACAAACTCTATAAAATAATCCTACCCCTACCACTCAACAATACTAAAATTATTCTACCCCAAACATACTAATACTACACTCCCCTCACCTACCATCCATATATCATCCCCCACCCCCAAATCATTACAACCATAAATAATCACAATAAAACCATAAAATCATCATCTAATCCCCCCAACCTCATCACACATCTACCCAATCCCCCCTCAAATCCAACCCACCCCCCAACCAAACATACACCAAAATAACAAACAACAAACACAAACACAAATTAATCCAAATTCAACCAACACCATCTCCCCATCACTATTAACTATAATATAACCACATCCATTACCTTTTAAAATAAACCCCAACTTCCAAACATATATTACAATTAAATAACCCATAAATATAATTAACCAAACCCCCAACCATACTCAACTAAACATTCATTTTACATACTTTTCATTACCAATCTATTCTATCTCCCCCCCATCCCCCCCCCAATACCCTTAAATATCAACATTAAATATCACACCTAACACCACCACATCAAACAACATCCAACACCCCAATCTCCCCCTCATAACCACAAACCCCATCTCACTCCACCATCTCCCCATCCCACATTTAATTACTTATCCTTACAACCCCTCCACTCCCTTAATCTCCAATCCCATTAATTAACCAATAACATCCCCCCATCCTAAACATTTTCACCCCTCTCCTCATACACACACCACTTCTCTTCTCTCCCCTCATTATTCTAATTCCCCCCAATCACATATCTTTCCTAAAATCCCCTCCACAAATCCCTTACCTATCCCATTTAAAATTTACCACCATCTCCTCTTAATCTCCCCCCTAATTTCTATATACTGTAATACTTACCACCCACCACAAAAATACTCTTCAACCACCAACACAAACCTAAAACCCCCACAACACCCACACACACTCAAACTATAACATCCATCATATCCTTAATCAACAAATCTCATTAAAATTCACAAAAAATATATTCTTAAAAACAATCCCACTCAAAACCCCCAACAACCCCACACCCTCCCATACATCCCATCAATTCCCCATCACCACCCACATCCTACATCCATCACCCATCCTACCCCAAATACCATTTATTCCCCCCATACCCACCCACCAATAATACCAATCAAATTTCAACAACCCCCCCCTATACAAAATTTCACCATAAATACAAAAACCTTAATCCAACTACACTAATTCCCCATACCTCTTCATCTCCCCATCTTAAAAATCCCTCTCAACTCACCAAAACCTACCATTACCTTCCCTACTTCACCCATATAATCCTCTTTTTTTACCACCCCCTATCACAATATACAAACCCCCCTCATACCACCCCTACCCAACCCCCCCCCCTATACCTCAACATATCCTTCCACCCAATCAACCCCCCTCTACAACCTCCTCACCCACCCAGCACAACACCCCACCACCTATATACCAAAACCTTCATATTCACACCATCCCACCCACAACCAATCCCCTTATCACACAAAATTCCTATACCCAAAACACCCCACATTCTTCATCCATCCCTCACACCCCACACCAACACCCAAACTCATACCTAACACTAAAATTAAAACCTCTTCCTATCTAAACATTAAAACCCATATATCCTCTCATCATATTCCCATACAAATCTAAATATCAAACCTTAAATTCACCACCAATTCAAAAACAATAAACCCCCCTCCCACATTTATCAAACTCCTATAACTTTTCATAAATCTCACATCTCACACCCACTTCACCAATACTCCCCCCACCCAAAAACAACCCCCTCAACCCCCACACCCCCATCATCTTACCCTACAACCCTTACACAACTAAAAACCCCATAAACATCAAACCCCCATCACCCTATTCCAAATTCAACCACCATACCCTCTACTAAAAAAAATCAACATACTCAAATATCAATAACAACCCCAATCTTTCCTATCCCCTCTTTACCCCAACAAATCCTCACCCCCCCATCATTCACATCTCCCAACTCATAAAACAAAATACAACACCCATCAAAACCCCCATTACACCCCCCCTTTCCCCCCACCCCATTATCATTCTACCCACCACCCCACCACACCACCAACCCTCCTTTCTTATCAATCCCTCACCCCCCCTCCAATCTCTTATCTCCTACTTAAACCTAAAAAACTACAAAAACAAAAAAACCACCCTCCATCATACCAATATACAATAAAACCCATAAATCATTCCAAAAACACCCTCCAAACACCCCCATCCCCATTAACATATTACACAATAACTATTTAAAACTACCACTCAATTTACTTTCCAAAACTCACATATTATCCTTCTCCCACCACCTCAATCCTCCACCAATCCCCCCACAATGCCATATACATCCTTCCCACCCAATACACCATAAACCCTCATTCCTATCCCCTCTACCAAATTCCCAAACAACCAAACACCACAAAATACATCAAATTATCACCCAAAAAACTCTTACCCCTCCATACAAAAACTTACCCAAAATAACAAAAACCAAACCACAACCTCCCCCACCTCCCCCAAACAACCCCCTCAAAACATATAATACCCCCCACCTCCACCCCCCAACAACAACCCCATCCCACCCCATCTACCCCTCCCTCAACCCACCTATACTAACTTCCATAAACCACCCACCTCATCCTATTCCATACCCCTATCCCACACAATATACCACACAATATCAACAACTCAAATTAACTTATACATCATCACACTCTAATAACTCTCCAATTCTACATCCCCTATTCTCTTTTTTACTTTCTCATTTATATTATCTCACCTATATACCAACCCCTCCTTCTTAAATCAACTAAAAAAAACAATACCTTTAAATTTTAATCATCCTCTCAATCATTATCCCTTCATCCCTTATAATCAAAAATTTCTTATATACCAATTCAATACAATATATACCCCTTCTTCATCATTTAAAACTAACCCTTCCACAACCTCCCAAACCTTAAATACCCATCCCAATCAATCCCCACATACCTTCATTCCCCCCACCAAAAAACCTATAAAACCAATTAAACTACTCACCAACCCATACTCCACCCTACCCATCACCCCCCCTACCCAATATAAACAACCACCCCAACCCACTTTTTATTTTAATTTTTTCCTCTCCAACATCAAACCTATTAATTTACCCATACCCCCATAACAATATCCTCATTTCTTTTCCAATCTTCCCCCCCACATCAACAATATAACCCTATCATATACATCTATTCACTAAACACTCAATTCTAAACCAAATCTCCCCTCTCCTCACCCTCCCCCCCCACTCCCCCCCCCCCCACACCCCATCCACCCCTCATCCCTCAAACATAACCCCTCCCTTTATACACAACAAAACCTTCAATATTACCCCCATCCTCACCAACAACTACATCCCCACAACTAACAACCACCCCATTTCACCCCTTCACCCCAAATAACATTACCTTCACCATCTATTTAACCTCTTCCCACACCCTACTATTATCAATCCTACTTTTATCTTTATATTCCCCCTCAACCCTCCCTCAACAAAAATCCCTCACCTCCCTTTAATACTTAAACAATCAATCTTAAACTATAATATCACCCACCCCCATCCATTAAAAATTTCCCCCTTCATCACCTAACATAAATCCTATCCCCTTACCCATTTAACAAAATTATACCTCCCCAACCACCCCCCCTCATACCATATTTAAACCTACAACACATCCAATATCCACAACCAACCAAATACTACCTACCCACCTACCTACCACAAAAAACAAACCACCAAACCCCCCCCTCAACCCCTCTCAAACCCAAGAATATTTCAATAAAACACAACCCCCTCTCTTATTTCTCCCTATACTCCACCTTCTTCTCATCCTCCCACAAAAAATAAATTTATTCCTTCCCCCCCCCTCCCCTTATCTCCCCAACCACAACCCCCTCCCTTTTCTCATTCCACCCCCCTTCCCAAACACATCCTCCTCAACCCCACACATTATTCTCTATTCATCACCATTCTCCCCAAACACCCCCTAAACCCCTCACCAATCCACCCACCCCCCAACATCATTAACATACCTAATTTAAACAAACATACCCACTAATAACCAAAATCTACCATAACTATTCAATACAATTAAAAAAATATACTAACTACACCCACATACTTACCCCATCACCCCCCCCCCCAAAAACATTCCTTCCTCCATTCAAATACACACCCAATAAAACAATAAAATTTCTTATACCCACCCATAAACAAAACACCAACCCCCCAACCCCCAACCAACAAAACCCAAAAAACAAAAAACCAACCCAAAAACCAAAAAAAACACCACCACCACACCACCCCCCACAAAATACACCAAAAAAACCAAACACACCACACAAAAACAAACAACCATAAACAAAACAATAATCAACCCCCCCCCCCAACAAAAATTCCAATATTCCCAAAAATAAACCCAAAAATCAACCCTCCCACCCTTCAAAACCCCCATCCCCCTTTCCCCACCCCACAATCTTCACCAAATTCCCCAAACACCACCCACCCCCCAATATATCAAATTACCCACCACCAAAACAATTATATCATCACATCCCACCCTTAAAAAAAATCAATCAAAATACCCCATAACAAACACTTCATCTTAATCCTCATATATAAAACATACATTCACAAATCCATACACTTACATTTACATAATAAATTCTATCCCCACCCCACTTCACACATAAATAAAAACCATCCCACTTCAAACTTTTCCGTATCAATCATATCTAATCCCCTAATCTCAACCAAACCACTACACCCCCAAACCCAACAATATAATAAAACTCAATTCTTCAAATTATATTAACAACCAAATTCCACCACCCATCATAAAAATTCAAAATCCCTAAAAAAACTAATTAAAAATATATCTATATATACCATAAAATTCCTATACCAAAAACAAATATTAATAAAACTAACTACTCCCAAATTCCAACAAAATACATCTTTATACAATTCTAAATAATAACACCAACATAAAAATACTCAAGATACATAATTTAAATTTTAAAACTCCAAAACCCACCAAAATCCAATAAACATACACAACACCCAAATTTCAAAACCACACATACTAAATTATATCACAAATTATAAATCAATAAAAAATCCAAACCATTAAAAAACCCTAAATTCATACACAAAAACTTATACCAACCTTATTCCAAATCCCCCACCTCATCACCCCCCCCCAAAAACCCTACATATACCTCTACCTTACAACCAAAATTCAACAATCTATTCACTCTCCATAAATATAACACAAAACTCCAACCACACCCACCATCCCCACCACCAAACCCCATAAAACAAACACCAAATCCTCCACCTCCATAAACCCAACCCCTCCAATAAAACCCCATCTCTCCATACCCACAACCCCATCACACCACCATCAACATAATACTCTAAATCAATAAAAATCTCACCAAATTACTCCCATTCATCAACACATATCTTATTCCTTAAAACCCTCATAATCACCCCAAATATTATAAAACCTATAAATACAATTACCCCCCACCTAAAAACCAACCCCCCTACCCTATCTCAAACCACAATACCCCATTAACCAAACACCCATACACCTTCCTCCACCCATACCTCAATCTCCCAACTCCCCACCCCCATTCCCCCCACTACCATCCCCTAACAATCATAATATACTCACATACCAACCCCCCAAATTTTCCACCTTACCAAATCCCCTTCCACTTTACATCATTAAATTTACCCAACACATTAAACTCCATTCACCCCTACAATAACACATAATCCACCACTCAAATACACCCAACTAATCACTAACCCAATCCAAATCCCCAATCACCCTTTATCTACACACCCCCCTAACTCCCATACATTCCAATCTCCTCTACCACAAAAATTATTCATCCCCCACATTACAATCATCCTCCCCACAAATCCACTTATCCCATACCCCACATACCCTACCTATCATATAACTCATTATCACAAAACACAAATACCCCCCCCTTCCCCTCCTCCCACCTAATTCTATCATCATCTCATTTAATATTTTTCACTACCCCCCCCCTTCCCCAACTTACCCCCCCATCCCCCCCATCACAACCCCCCATCTCCCATAAAAATTATCCATCCCCCCCCCCACACCCCAACAACCCCCTCTTATCATTCAAACTCCTAAAATACCCCTCTCCCCAAACCATATCGATCAAATCTACCCCAACCCCTAAACCAACCCCCACAAAAATCCCCCATCAACTCCCCTCACCTCCCCCCCCCCCCAACAACCCCCTACCCTCCCCCCCCCCCTCTCCCCCATATTACACCCACCACCATTAATACCTCATTTATTTAATCAAAACACCAATTCCCACCATCCCCCACTCCACCCCCCCACCCCTCACATAAAACCTACACTAAATTCCCACAACCTACTCCCCCCTCAAACACCCATCCCATCCACCCACCCCTATCAATCTCCCCCCTCATTCCATCCCTCCTTCCCCACCTCTGCCATTCCCCCCCTCTCCCCCCCAACCTCATCCTTATCACCTCCCTCTTAAACTAAAATCCCACCAACTACATTCACCTCTCAACCCCACAAACTCACAATAAAACCCCATTCCCCATATCTCTCTTCTCTCCCTACACAATCCACACCCCACACCACACCTTCCCTAATAATTCTCTAACCTCTAACAATCCCCCCCTACTACCACCCCACCCCCCACACCAATTAATCCCATCCCACCAACTACCCACTACAATAACATATCCCCACCCTCAATCACCCAAATCCCATATAAAAATTACTATACCCATACCCCCAACCCCACTCCCCTCCCCCCCCCCACCACAAAAACACACAAAATTTTCAACCCTCACCAAACATTCTCTAAACCCCCAAACCACAAAACCACCAACCCCCCAAACCCCACCCACCACCACCACTCATACCCCATACCCCAACCCCACCAACCCTTAACAAACAAACACCCTACAATATTAATACCCACCCATAACAACCCCCATACCAATCCAAATCCATAACCCCGTTCCCATCCATCCATATCCAAATCCAAAAACCATAATACAATCAATCCCCCCACCAACAATATACCCCCCCCAAAAAATACTATCCCTAAAATATATATACCCATACCAACAATATTCTCCCTCACACACAATCCCCACCCTTCCCAAAATACCACCCCACCAATCATTACCCATTATCATACACCCACCCTCTCCCCCCACACCTCTTCTATTCACCCCCACCACACCAATCATCACAACCCAATATTACCCTATCCAATCCCCCACAAATATCCTCTTATACCCAAACCCAAATCCCCATATAATTAATTTAATCAAAACCAAATCACAAAAAATCCCCCACAAAAAATCCTATCAAATATACAACATAACAATCAAAATACAAATCCAAACCATAATACATACAATACACAAATTCTTAACACATAATAATCATTACAACAAATATTAATATAAATAAAAATCATAATAACCCCAAAAAATAATCAAAAAAAACAACAAATATCAACAATACATAAATCAAACAACAAAAACTGTAAACAACATTCATAAAACAAATAATACCTCATCATTACAAAAAACATTAATACATAAATCATCTAAACATAAATCATACAAACCATAAAGACATAATACAAATTTACAAACAAGTACTAACACAAAAAAAATATACAATCAACATACAATTAAATACCCACACTACCCAACATAACCTCCAATCACATGTTAACTTATTAATTTTACTTGTCAATACAAACATTAATTTATTCCCTAAACTAAAAGTAATTCATTAACCTCAATATTTCATTAATATCTCACATTCAAACCCAAACTCTTCACAAACATATATCCAAACACCATATACAATAAAAAAAACTAAAATAAAAAATAAACACCTATCCCACATATAACTAATCACATGTCATAAAATAATTAATATTATATATCCTAAAAAATCATTTGAATATGAGTACATCCCATATGTCAACCTATACTTGTAAACCCCTACAAAAACTCTAATAAATGAACATTAATTATTTTTCTGTACATACACTACAGTATACAAAAAAAAGAAAAAAATCATCACATCTACCCAAATTTCACCATAATTTCTTAAAAACAATCCTCCAATACATATTCATCAAAAAAACAATATTAAATAAAACATAACCATTTTCATATAACACCTAAAATAAAATACAAAATCCAAACAATAACTTACATTACACATACAAATAACCATATATTAATACATCAATCAGCACCTCAACCAATTTCCAAACATCCACATAGCTATACAAACCAATTATATCACCCAAAAAACACAAACATTACATAAGAATTTATTATACCAAAGAACAAAACATTAATAACAATATTACCAATACTTACACAGGTACAATACATTAATCATGACACGATAAACATAGACATTAAATAATCTAAAATTACAAACAAGACTCAGTTCAATATTCTCCAAAATGAAAAATCTATGCATTACTATCTTCTCCAAAAATCAATAAGTAAATTTTTAAAAATCTACACAAAAAAAAACCACTACATTTCATGCCAAAAATACAACCACACTTATATATAATAATGCTTGATAATAAAACAAATTTAACAACTCTGATTTAACCAGATCATAACATTAATCTGACCTACTAGATAAAAAATATTAAGATCAACTATCGGTACTGCCAATCACACTGATCTAAAAAGCATAACATCAAAATAATAAACAAAAACATGATATGTCCTACGGCCCAAAATGATATATTAAATTTAAAAACAGTAGGAGACTTTAGACCAATTATAAGAATAATATACCCAATACAGCGAATGCATGGGTCCACTGTCTTCTCCGAGCAGGACTAATTTAATTTGTAACCCTCACCAGCTGTATGGCCCAGCTCATCAAACAAACTGATTTAAACATGGCTAATCTATGAGGCACCAAGAGTTTGTGTGCCATGACGCACATGAGGTTTTAATTCAGACAGATGACAGACAGGTGCTGAGGGCATGCAAATAATTAGTTTGATCGTAACTTTAGTCTAAATGGAATATGATTAATAATTTATTAACTTGGATACAGAAAAAGAATAAACACTTGAAGGGGCTCCGATCCAAACCAGTATGAAGAAGATCTGTGTATCGAGGAGGACAATTTAACATAAGTTTTAGCGAACCCAGATTGTAATAAGCAGAATCAATATTGACCCAACTTAAACACACAAAACAAACTGTGAAAAGATAATTCAATTTATTCTTATTCAAATCAAGTTATTAGAATGTGCTTTAAGTAATTAACAGCAGTTAATCAACTGCATAGAACTAATAAGATCAGAGTAAGATTGCTTTATTTATCTCACAGAGGAGAAATTTACATGTCACATTTGGCATGGATAGAGACACTCAGATTGTTAAGCAAAGGGAGGGAAATGTGCAAACATGTTACATGCAGGATATATGTACAATAAAGTGACAATAATTATGTACAACAAAAGTGACAAGTGTCAATTGGAAACAGTGTCAATAGTAGTGCAGGTTTTTCACACAGTGATCATTTAAAGTGACTTATTGTACAGTCTGACAGCGGTGGGGATAAAGGCCCTGTGGTAGCGCTCCTTCCTACACTGAGGGTGGCCTCAGTCTTCCACTGAAGGAGCTCCTCAGCTCCTCTACAGTCCTGTGCATTTTTGGGTGGGAGGTGTTGTCATGATGGAGGTGGCTTTGACTAGCACCCTCCTGTCCCTCACCTCCTCCACAAGTCCAGGGAGCAGCCCAGAGTGGAGCTGGCCCTCCTGACCAGCTTGTTCAGTCTGTTTCTGTCCGCTCTGTGCTGCCCGGGCCCAGCACACGGCAGCGTAGTAAATGGCAGAAGCTACCACAGAGTCAAATAAAAAGTCCTGAGCAGAGGCTCTGCTCACTTCTGAAGGACCTCAGCCGACTCATAAGAAGGAAAGAGGCGACTTTGGCCCTTCTTGAGCAGGCGTTTATATTATGTGACCAGTCCAGTTATTGTTATGTGAAACACCCAGGTCCTTGAAGCTGTCCACCAGCTCAAAGTCGACCTCCCCTGGATTTCATCATTGAGTGGTTAAGATGATTTCACTGTAAGTCGACAACAGGACACATATTTTACCACAGCAGTGAAGAACTTGTACTAACATTAAGTAAAAAGTGATTGTTGAATAATACATTACAAAATCGAAGAGTTAAAAGTCAATAATAAACTAAAAATTCTACTCTCTTTTCCACCACACGTTGTTTGTTGTGAGAGAGATAGTTATCTTAATGACATTAACCTATCGATTTTTGGGAAAAAAGTATAAATCAACAAACCTTTTTATTAGATGTTAAAACCAGACTTCCTGACTTGGAAAAAAAAACGATAGTCCAGTGCTTTTCGACTTCATTAGAAAACCAATTACCACACACTTATGAACATCAGGTGTGAGGACATTTAGCTGGTTGACAGCTTCACGGACCTTGGTTTTCACATTAACAATAACTGGACTGTACCATATAAAAACGCCATGCACATTAACAGGCAATACGCTCTTTCTTTCAGATTATGCTGCGGTCCTTCAGATAGTGAGCAGGCCTACTCAGGGAAATTTTATGACTCAGTGGTAGCTTCATTCCCAATTACTACTCAGCCGATTGTGGGCCCGGGCAGCACAGAGCGTTAAGAAACAGACTTAACAATTGGTCGTTAGTCCAGCTCCACTTGGGCTGCCCCTGACTATGTGGAGAGGTGAGGTGACAGGCGGGTCTATTCAAAATTCACCTCATCATTTACTACACCTCCCACCCACTGCAAGGACTTATGAGTAGCTTGAGGTATCTCCTTAATTGTGAAGTATGAGTACCCTCATTTAAGGAAGGATGCTACCACATGTCCATTAACCACCTCTAGTCAGACATGATACAATACATTACTAATAAATGATCATGAGTTGAAAACCTTCAAAAAAATACACATTTACCAAATCCAAAGTCCACAATAGTTTTACATCAAATATACACATAAATGTACTTATCCTGCCAAGTAACAATTAATCACAAAACCACAAAATCACACAATCTCTACCACCACTCAATTTCCCCAAATTTTACTCATAAAAAAAACCACTTATTATAAAAAATAAAATCAAACAATATACAAATATAACAAATCATTATAAAACAAATCATTAAAAAAAAACTAACTCACAAAAATAATATAAAATAAAAAATAAAGAAAATAATAAAACACACTAAATAAAATAATTAAATTAATTTAAATATATAAATCCGAAAAACCAAACAGTTAACTCAAAAACAAAATTAAAAATACCACCACTAAAACCATAACAACAACATACATTTATTGTCACTTATCCCCATCCATTTTTAACAATCATAAAATCATTAACCAATTAAAAAAAAAATAAACCAATTCCCAAAAATCACAACAATAACTAACAACCCAAAAAAAATCCATCCCAACATCAATACATACAACATACATCAAACAAACCACCATATCTACCATTCACACACCTACAATTATCCACCCACTCAAAACCCATAAACCCACCCTTAAATAAATCATTCTCATTTTCCCAACCCTATTATATTTCAACTCCAACCAAATACCATCTTTTCTAATACTATTCCCCATCCCACTTCATAACTTTAATAAACCACAAAATTTACTCCCTACCACCACATCACAACCAAAACACATCACCAAATTTACTTCCCCCTAATAAACTAAAAACAAATCATAAAATCATAATATCCTATATCATTCCTTATCTAAATAATCCAAACACAAAACACATCTCCTAACCCATAACCATAAAAACACATTATATCCCACAGATAATAACACAAATAAGCACACTCAACTACACCCCCCTATATACCTCCTCAAAATTACATCACATTCCTCTTATAATAAAAATTTATTTTAAATTCCACCTTACCAACATATAAAAATAATTCTTCCTTCTTACCATCCAACTACATAAATCCTTACCACCATCAACACTAACAAAAAAATCCCTAAAACATCAACAAAATAATACAAACTTAAAACATACCATAAACTCATAGAATTCATCCCTAGACCTACCACTTCCAAATTACCAACCACTAACCATCACAAATTAATAAAAAAACCTCAATAACCATAAACTACTTAAAATTTATCCCACCTAACCTCCACAACCCCTATTCCTCCCCCCTTCCAATATACCTCTTATATAATCCATACCACCACCACCTTAACCCACATACAAACCAACCTACCCCTTAATTTCCTATTCATCCCCCTCAACCTAATCTCCACCTTCCTCATACCCCTCCCACATCACCCCACTCCACCACTCATCCTCCCTACATTCAATCACAATCCCCACCAAAACCCAAATATCCTCTCACTAACCAACCAATAACAATAACTCATACCTCTTTCCCATACCCCACCCCCCCTCACCATATAACACCCACCAACTCTCCCCTCCATTCCCCCTTTCCCCCTTCATCCTCCATTCATTCCCCCACCTCCCTTCCCCCCACCCATCCCCCCCCACCCCCAACACATCCAATTAACCACAAACATCCATTATTTCCACATCATCTACAAACACCACCCTCACCCCCCCAAACACCATACACAAATTCACCTATACTATCACCATTCTTACTTTTTAATCCCCTCTTCCCCTCAAACCTATAAAAACCTCCACCATAACTTGCACTTATCCCAACCCCCACACTCCTAATCCTACCCCCCCCTTACATCTACCATTACATTACAATCTTTTCCAACCTTTCCTCTACCACTATCTAATCACTACACACCCCCCAATAAACTACCCAACCTACCCCTTACCTACCTAAACCCCATTTCCTAATCACAACTCAACATCCTCAACCTACAACCATCACAACTATTCCTCCACATTACCCCCCATAACCCCCCAATAACCCCCTACCATACAACAAATCCAAACAACCAAATCACACACAAATCACAAAACAACAACCCACAAAATTAACACCCCAACCTCCCCCCCACAACACCATAATCATACATCCCAACCTATAACACCACAAAAAACAACCCTACACCCAATCTCTAATCCCACAACCACCTCAACCTACTACACACACATCCCACAATCAATCACAAAATATACACATCCCACATCCACCAACCCCTAACAATTCAATTACAATCCACCACAACACATATCATAAATCCAATCCTAACCACATTATAATTCCAACATATCTTTAGTATGTCCACTCCACATCAATTCACCTTTATTAAAAAATCACCCTAACCATCCTATAATATATAAAAATAATTATTCATATATACAATATCCACTTTATTTCACCCATATCTTCCAATCCACACCCAACCCAATCACACCAAAACATTATCCACAAATAAAATTTCAACCCTACTACTATAAAATCAAAAACAATCCTACCAAACCCAATACCCAATCCCATCCCAACCCAAAAAACTAACCAATCAAACCCCATAATACATTACTACTAAAAAACCTCCAATAATTAATCATATTCCATGATAACCACTAAATATAAAAATAAAAAATCCATATACTTCTAATCTAAACCTTCCAATCACCCTACCTAATCAAAAAACCCCCAAAACAACACACATAACTTAATACAAAACACATAAAACATAAAACCCTTCCCCCACCCCCCCCCCCATAAACTTCTCCTAATCTTACCCACCCCTCACATAACCACCAACTTTCTACCCCCCCAAACAAAAATACTAATCAAACCACAAAAAACCCACCACCCATACCCCATACCATACATCACATACTACCCTCTTTCATATCAACAATCAATTTACCTTTCCCCCTAACCCACAAAACCTTCTCACCCTTTCCACTACCCAACACCACCATTTTAACACCCCATCCCATCATATAATTTCCCACAATTATACCCAATATCTCCTTAAAAACATCTATCATTGCCCACTAATCAAACAACAAAACATAAACCACACATAAATCACAAACCCCTCTCTCCCCAAAATCAAATTATAAAAACACCCCCATCATACCCTTACACCCACCCCCCCCCCCAAACCCCCCTATTGATCATACACCCCAAAACACAAATACTTCCATATTCACATATTATATATTAACAACACTAATCTCATCCCCAATTCCCCCCATTTCCAACCCATATTCAAAAACCCAACCCCCATCCCACCCATCCAATAACATTCCCCCCCCAAACCCACCTCCCAATACCACCTAAACCAATAAATTATCCAACCCCCCCCCCACCTATTCCAAATTAATCTCAATACCAATTACACAATTACCTATTTAACTCAACCCCCCCCCCCCCCAACCACCATCACCCCCCATATACATCCATAATCAAAATATCCTCCAACACCACATCCCAACACCCCTTTCCCAAACCCTACAAACCTCACACTCCCATTCAACACACACAATAAATAAACCCCCCACACAAAACCACAACACCCTAACCCACCCAATATTTTTCCTTTTTATCACACCACCATTATCATTTTCAAAATCACTAAAACTAATTCACAAATTAATCACCACTCTTCCAAACCCCCAACATTACACTTATCACCACAACTACCCCCCCCACTTCCTCATTATCCTAACTCAACCCCATACAACAAACCAAATCTACCCCCCCTCTCACTATATCTACTATAATCCATTATCATAACTCCCTAATCCCCTTTCCCTACATACTTTCACACTCCCTAAACAACCTACCCCCCCCATCCTCAACCTTCCCCATACTAATATACCTTCCCCCCATCTTATTTACCCCCACCCCCTACCCCCCCCCTCCACAATCACCCCCCACATACCCAACCACCACCTTTCTACACCACCAAATCAACCCATTCTTACCCCCCCCCCCCCCCCAACCCACACCACACACTCCAATACACTTATTCAACCATCCCATTCAAGAACCCCCCCAATTCATACTTAAACCCCAAAAACAACACCCATCTCCCACCCCCCCAAAACCCAAACTAAATTCCAAACTAAAACATCCAACCACCCCTTTAACCCCCCCATCCTAACACTACTCTACTTTCACTAACACCACCAAAATTACCATAACATACCACAACAAACCCCCTCTTAAATTATCACCAACTATATCACCTTCAACCATTCTATAACCCTTACCATAATTACACCAAACATTCAACTACCAATAAATAAATACCCAAACAACACACCCATAACCCCCCACCCACCTCAAAACCCACCCCCAAAATCTATATCCCACCCCCTAATCCCCCAAATTTTAAAATCAACACCCCACCCCCCCACCACAACCCACTCTCCCCCCTATCTAATTATCCCCCCAACACCATCTCCACAATCTCACCCTCTATTCTCAAATTACACTACTCTACCCCCCCAACCCCCACATACACAAACCCACCCCCACCAAACCCCCCCATCCCACCAAACCCCCCCATCCCCCCCATACCCTTCACCCCCCACTTCAAATAAACACATTCTCTTTCCCCCCCCCCCCTCTCCCAAATCACTCCCCCAAAATATCAACTATAAAAACCTCATCATATTAATCTCCCCCATTTCCATTCCCACCACCCCCAACCCCATCCTTCTCCAAAATTCATACTCTTCACCACCCATAAATCAGATATATATCCCCTCCCACCCTTACATCCAATCCCTTCCCCTATAACCCCTACATCAGCATCCCTCATAATTTCAAACACATCAACAACAACCCCAATTATACATCTCATTCCAACAAAAACTAAGTTTCAACTCATCACACCATAACAAATAAAGAAAAACTCATCCCTCTATGTTTATTATAAACAGAAAAAATCACCATCCCCTCTCCCCTTAACATTACCTTACAATATAAAAAAACCATCAAAAATTAAATAACAAAAATACAACAAATCACAAATCCAAAAATAAAAAGCAATCAAACACACAAGATATCACGAAAATATCATACACCAAACACAAAAACCAAACAACCAAAATTATAAAATCAAAAAACATATCCACCCCAACAACAAACTCTATAAAAATAATCCCTACCCCCTAACCACTAAAACAATCATTACAAATAATTTATTCCCATACCAAATACTTATACTACATCCCCCTCACCTTCATCCATATATCATCCACAACCAAAATCCATCTAACCAATAAATATATCACATATACTCATAAAAATCATCATCACCACCATCCACCCCCAACCATCAACCTACTAACAATATCTCCCATCATAACCCCCTCAATAACAACCCACCACCAACAAACATAAACCCTACAAAAAAAAAAAATAAAACCCAACACAAAAAACAAAATTCATACAATTCCAAACCAAAACATCTCCCCCATATATTAAATATAATATCAACTCAATAAATTACCATTAAAATAAACCATCACCTTGCCTTATCTATTACCAAATAATAAACACCCATATAACATATTATTAAACCTACCAACCAAAACAATACTACCAATAATTTTCAATTTCCTACTTTATTTCTACACTTCAACCCACCACATATATTATATATAAACAAAATTCCCACAACAAATTACACGCTCAAATTTCAACTTAAATTTCACCACATAAACAAAAAAAATACAAACATAATATACCACCAAAATTTAATTACAACAACACAAATCCTAAATAAAAATACTACCACATACCACATTTTAGTAATCTATCATACAAACACCCATATATACCTTATCCCTCCACAAATCACCACTCCTTTACACCACCATAACATCCCCAACCAATCCTTAAAAAATGTTCACCCACCCTACTCCCCGATAAAACAACTATACCCCCCCACCCTTATCTCCCTCATGATATTATACTTCCAAAAACGCACATATCTTTATCAAAATCCACCCATCCCCACACATTCAATTTCATTGCACAATTCTAAAGTACACTATATACCACTCATTACATACCTACCAAATTATTATACATATTAATCCCATTTAATATGAAAAACCTATAATTATTAATCATTCCTAAAACAAAAACTTAACATGAAAACACAAAACCAAAAAAAAAAATAAACATTAACATTTTAACTTAAAATCATATGCATTCAATATTCAAAATATATTGTTTTATTCTAAAAATTTGCAGTTATTACAAAACTATCATCAGAAAAACACCAATCTAAAAAATAACCACTCATAAATCAACATTCCAATTACCACATAAAAACAAATCCTACTAAATCCACCAACTCACATATAACATATTAACTTTATTACACAAACAATACACAACCAAAAATAACATACCAAAATAAAATGTTAGTTAAACCAACACAATATAACAAATTTTAACCTTACATTTCAATACAAACATTAATAATAAGTCAATTACATTAACCAATTAAAATCTTCACATCTCAACAAATCTTTAAAAATCATCTCAAATAAAAAAAATTCATATTACAATTAATACTTCAAACATATACTATCTTTTTTTAACCACAAATATCCCCAACCATATCCCACACAACCACCACTCCCTACCACACCTTCCAACACCACAACACCTATACATCTCATATATCCCACACACACTCAACAACCCACTCTACAACTCTCACCCCAACACTCACAACAACCTCCTCATATACCTATAACACCTCTTATTCACCCCATCACTCCAATCATCCCTTCCCTTTTTTTTCTTTTAATTTTTGGTGTTCACACAATATGTCATCTCCACCAAAACATAACAACATCTATAGCATGCAGACACTCTAAACAAAACAAATTATCAAAATGATGACCATACAATCTAAACTTCAAATAACTTCGTTTCTCATCTATAAATTTGTTATAACATGGTACTCATAACTTGCATAATTGAAACTTACATTTACGACTTTTAAATTACCTTAAATTAATCAATAAATTAAAACAACAATAAACCCACCCATCAAAAATCTTTATTATTTATAAGATATCTTTATTTTATAGAAATTAATAAAAAAAAAAGGCATAATGTTAACTGAAAAAACAATAATACCATCTAAAAAAGATTCACCAAAACCACAATTCATCTAAATTAAAAAACTGTCCCAAATACCTCAATTACACAGTTCACTGCTTAAACACATTAAATACATTTTTAAATTTCTATCAAACCATTTCCATAGTAGATAATACATAGATCATACAATCAAAATAGATAGTGTTCCTTACCCTCGTATAGTCATATACGCCCTTGACACATCTATTTGATATAAACACCCAGATGACGAATATTGACGCCAAAAGTCATAAATATTTTAATTAATAAATCAATAACAAAAATACAACAAAAACAGTGTAAAACAAAAACAAATATTCAATCTTTTAGTAAAATAAAAAAAAAAAAATAATAAAAAAAGCATTATTTATAAATGACAGACCAAACTTCAAATCATATTAATCATCATACCTTCAATAAGAATAATTATTATTTTAATTAAATACACCATCATGCTCAATTGTTAATTTTAACCAGATTATTACATAATTAAAAACTCAATTTATATAAAACACATACAACTTGCAAAGAGCTACATAAACGTCATAACATTTTGTTTATCGTCAAATATGTGTAACCGGTCTTATCAACAGCTCTCTAGGGTGAATTAGACCCATCAAAAAGCTATTACAGAATCAATTAAAAAAAACTCTGGACAATTTTAATGAAGTCAAAAACATTTATTCATGATTAAATCATATAACATTGACAAATCGAATATTGTGACCTTAAAACTTAACTAAAATAAAATTTTATGTATTGGTTATCATTTTAATAGTGTAAAAAATAATTTAACGATCAAAAACAATAAACCTTAATTATATATCTTCATATTCCGAACAATCCCGAACACTTCAAAATACACCCTAATTTTGATTTGTAAACAATAAGAAATCCAAATATAATCAAACCTGACATCACAAGACTACAAAGACATTACACATCAGATCACGTTAGCGAATGTTAAAACACTAAAGCAGCGAGGCTCGTACAAGCAGAATCTATTGATGAACAACTAATTTAGATTAATTAGATTTTTTAGCGTTTTCATGCATGAACTCGCGATGATAGAGAAAATGGAGGCTCATCCCAAAAGTATGAGACGGGTTAAGGGAATTTTAATTGCTGGTGAGCACTCAGCCTGTGAATAAATTACACAGCGTATTTTTTTGATTATCTTTTTTTTAAATTCAAAATGGGACTCTAGGGGAAAGAAGCGAGATTGATTGGTGCACAGAGCGACACGTAGTTGTTTAATTGGATGTGAGAGTAATTTGGCTTGTATTTAGAGTACCATGAGGATGCAGCAGGTTTTAGTTCCCCTCCTTTCAGGGACACATTTAGCCGTATGTCTTTACCACTATACTTGAAAATTAGTAAGCTTGCAAAAACTCATTGTATCTCTTAGCTCTTTCATGTGGTTCAGACATAGACTAATTCACCTGAAGAAAAACAGAATGATCCCAAATTCCACTTGTGTTTTACATAATCCCCAAATCAAACTGGGCCAGTAGCTTATTGATTTATCAGATGGTTGGGACCACCCTGTACAAATGTTTATCTGTGCGATTGGATGGCAATCAGACAGCATAGATTATCTGTTTTCCAAGGTATTTTGCATACATCGTGGATAGTTTAAATATTGCACTGTATGATAAACATGAAGCAAGAAAAGACCTCACAGCAAAAAATATCCAAAACCATTACAACTTAATCAATCCTGCCATCATTCTTAAACACAGAAATGTATAAAAAATTAAAAGGATTATAGTAAAACTTGAAGATAATAATTGTCTATACTACAAAAAAATTAGTTATTAACAAACTGTTCTACCACCGATCCAACATTTGGTTTTTTCATGACCTGCGAGGGTCTTCAGAAGTACTCAAAACGCCAGTTGCACAGACCTTGCCAAGTGGGTAGCTGGGATGCAAAAGTCTTCGCACATTATCTATTTTTTCCATACACCACTAGCGGTCGCACGGTTCTATGAATTACATCTGTCTTAGTTGTGAACCCCATAAAACAGCATAGGTTTTGTTTCATAACAGGATGTATACCAGTCAAATTTATCAAATTGCTTTCAACAGTGTTCAATATTGGTTTAAAGACCAAACAACAACAGATGTCTAGGACTACAGTTTTAAGCAAAGTTAATATAAACATCCTCAATTTTTAGAAATTCAATAAGTAAGTCATATTTATTATATACTAATTCACATACCAGTATCACAAAGCGCTATACAATTGTAGTGGTCATTTGTTTCTCACTCCACACAGTAGTTGTGAGCAGTGAGTGTGTCCTACAGGAGTCAATGCCAGAACTAATACTACATATTTTTTTGAATTAAGAAACCACCTCAGACACAATTGGATAGAAACATTCAAAAACCACCATAAAATTAGAATTAATCAAAAACCATGGACCATACAAAATTTAATCACAAGCATAACCACTATCATGGTTGGCAGATGATAGAATAATTTGCCTCAATATCCCCAAATTAAAAAAGGAAAATTAAAAAATAAAAAAATATTGATTAATTAAATTTTTATTAATTATTACCAAATCGTATAACAAATTTATCATCATGATATGTCGGCATCATATATTTTAATTTCATTATTTTCATCATCAATACAGTAGTGACACATTGATCAAACAAAACATCAATAATCGTCATGATAAAGGAATTAGTCATCTACAAAGACCATATAACTTGAACTATTTTATAGCAACAACTACAGTAAACTTTTCCTCCATAAATACCTTCAATATAATCTATTTACCAAATCAATACAACAACACAAACCACTCATACAATAATAATATTTATACATAAAAAAAATCAAAACACCAAATTATTTTAATTGTAATATTGTGAAATTTTAATCTCTCAACATTTCAATATAGATAAAGTACATACAATTTTAAGAAATTTGAATTGAGTCAAAAAGTTAAAATTATGAACCAGAAAAATAATTATAAATTTAAAATCACAATTAAAACGTGTCCCCTAACCATTACTCTTGTCCAAAATTTCAAATACACTTAAATCACAACTCTCTTTCTTCTTAATACAAATAATCAGTATATTGCAACAGCCCCACACTTTATAAATATTCATGCTAATAGCACCAATTAATTCAATATGTCAGAGAGTTGGCCCATCATTCAGAGCATCTTCATCATGACCACTAATTACATATCTATGTTCATGTACATTAGTGTCGTGCACACCCATTCAACAATTTATTTTTCCTATACAGCAAAAGGCTCCTCTTGGTTGCATTTGTATAAGTATGTCATTCACCTAATCACACATTTAATACGATAAAAACACACATCACACAAATATATTCATAACTAATGTCTTCATTTTTAGGTTCCACACCTTTTGTATACAAAACCTTATGAAAAATGCATAGAAGATTTAATCAGATTAATTAAACATATTTTATAATAGTACAATTAATTTTAATATAAATATAACTTATATTAAATTAAACTCAAGAATACCATAATCACCCACTCTAATAGCTCAATGAGGATCACAAGTATAATAAAAACACCATCTCTCTTATTAATCTATATATAAATTAATATTTTAAATCTCAAAAACCAAATTATCAACTTTTAATTTCACACTCAAAAATGTTAAAAAAAATCATATAAATATTTTTCATCTTGGTTTTTATATATTATAATACTAACATTTATAAACCAGATATGGAATTCAACATATACCTAGAAAACACCATTATTCCTAATAACAAATTATGCACCAAACTCTAAAATAAAATAAATTTCTACTAATACGTATTACTTAAAAAAAGATTACAAGCGCTGATTAGCTTAACGTATTACATCATTTATAAAACCCTATCTAGAAACATAAAATAAAATCAACACAAAATTATAAAAAGTTTTATAAAATTAATAAAAAATAAAATTAAAAACCATTACAGCAAATTTATTAAACATGGGCCAATGACAAATTCCCACACGAAACAAAATGCTATGTAGTTTATAGTTTGATAGGTTTTTTGGGACCAAATGAATCAAAAGTTCTTATTACTCCGATGTTTTCTATAATAAACAGATTTAATAACAAATATTTTGATTACCGTTATGTATTTGAACCCACCTATAAACAAAAACACCCCTAAACCTATTCCATAACACTATACCTGTATAAACTAAAATAAACCATCAATACTTACCGGAACATACTTTCCGCGTTTCGACTTCGAACATCACCTGTCAACACGTACTTCACAGCTATCTGCTGTTGTGCTCTATGTAAATAAAAACATAGGGTAACGGAAAAATACGTATGTGACCTATTTTGAATGTTACATATTGTAAACTAACCTTATCCCAGATTTTAGATTTTTCACTTATAATCAACCTTAGATTCCATAGAAAAAATCATTATTCCCCATGCTCCATTTATAAAATCACCCCGTTCACAAAGTATGAAATGATAAGAGTATATAATTAATGTTTTCTTACAAAAATTAATTTAATAAATCCCACTTGCTATTATCTGAAAAAACTTTAAATACCGCTTTTTCTAATTTCTCAATTAAAATACTATCACAAAATGCATACATCAGACATGTTTGTATCAGAATAGTAAGTGTAGTTTTGTTAACTAACCCCCGACCAATAGTTCCAATTTGACATAGCTCAACCAAATGATCCACTGTTAATGATTAATGCATCACACCAAAAAAAATAATAAACATATATCTTTAATAAGTAGTAATGACCCAGATACCAAATACAGATCGATCACAATAGTTAAAAATCATAAAATACCCTAAAAATGCCATCATCGCACTATAAATATACCACACAACATATCACATTTCCAACAAAGAGTGAACTTTGATACATCATCCAGGAATTAACTTGTGAGTTATTATAAAACATTGTACAACAAGATAAAAATCATCCCAACACATGAAAATAATCTATCTTATACAAAACATAGCATAAAAAACCATTAAATTAAAAATCAACATGAAATCGTCATCCGCATTAACTCAAACCATTCTCCCATTCACCCATATTACCATTACCAATATCCCAACAACTCAATATGATCTAATCTCTATTAAATTTATCCAAAACTCCTGTAACCTCTCAAAAAAAATCATACATTAAACCCATTCCCCATATCTATATATCAACATCCATATTAAAACCAAAACAACCTTACATAATAATACTATAATAAAAATATCAAAAATAATACAACAACAACAAAAAAACAATAATACATCAAAAAATAACAAATTTCATATACTATACACAATCCTTCACTATTAACAATAGAAAAATTAATATAACATTAAAACCAAACACCCAATAAACTACACACAAAATAAAAAATAAAAATTTTTTTAAAAAATATCTAACATTCTAAACAAAACAAAATAACCAACCCCAATCAAAACCAAAAACAAAACTATAACACCATTCCAACAACCAACTCAACCATTCATCAAACAAACAAACCATACAACATATTTATAAAACCCAAAGAACAAAACAAATAAACATTCAAAAGCAATAAAAAGTTAAAATACATCATCTAAATATCAAATAAATATCCTATAAATCCAAAACAATAAGTCCAAAAAATTATTTCACGATAAGATATATTAAATACAACACATATTATCCCATCCAAAACCCATACACACCATTCACCTAACTTAAAACACATCAAGCATGAACTAGTTTTAATCATAAAAACACACTAGCAAATATATTCTTTTCTCACCACACACTAATCATCATCCCTATTATGTTACTATCAAATTCAAACAAAATCATAATAATATATACAAAACCTAATCCAATAAATTAATGTTATCAAAAACCTAATTCAATAAAAATCAACAAAAAATCATATAATTTACCAACATTAATATGCTTATTAAAAATAGCAACACTCCAGAAAACCTTAAATAAAAATTAAGACCTCATATTAAACATACATACATATAGTGAAGAATATTTTTATC
Organism: Knipowitschia caucasica; assembly: GCA_964034765.1. Lineage (NCBI taxonomy): Eukaryota > Metazoa > Chordata > Actinopteri > Gobiiformes > Gobiidae > Knipowitschia > Knipowitschia caucasica. Next base: position 18,440,670 of record OZ035823.1, read on the forward strand.
ATAATTTTAAAAACCAAAAATCTAAAAAAATAACAAAAAATATAATCAAATAAAATAATATCAAAAAATACAAACAGATTAACATTAAAATAACATATAATAACCATTTTTATCACTTATATACATGAAGATTATGCTTCAAAATCTTAATAGCATACTTCCATTTTAAGTCCTGACAAACCCAAAATGACTAAATTTGCACCATTACATAAATTATATGAGACTATCAACACTACATTTCCTTTCCCAACTACCTCAATACACATATATACTCATCTCGTTAACAATTAATTTTACTAGTCACAGACAATATTTAATTGATTCACCTCAACCGATAATTAAACTTTAACATCACATCAATTTCAGATCGCAACAATTCAACCCAACTCATAACACACCCTATAACCCAAAAAACAGATAAAACTATATAACACTAAAATAACCTACCACCTACATCAACCCACCATTCATAACATCATACCCCAATCATAAAAAAATTAATTTTATTTCCAATAAAAAATTCCTTTATTAATTATTACCAGCCCCTACTTAACCAAGTACATAAACCGACAAAAACTCAAGAAATTAAATACTTACAATATCTTTTTTATTTACATACCACACCATATCACCACAACATAAAAACTCATACATTTCCCCCAATTTACAAATCATAACATTAAAACCCACCTTACAAAACATATCATCAAAAAACAATATTCACCTCAAACATAACCCTCTACTCTAACCCTACAACAAAACCTACCACAACACCTCCCCCCCAATTAACCATCAATTACCACTTACAAATCACATCTACTAACTCCTACCCTCCTCCCTAACCCCAAATCAAACATCCCATATTCACAACAACCAAATTAAATCACCCCAAACCCACACCTAACCCAAATCAAAAAACATACCAAATTAACAAAATTAATAACCAATTCAATCCTTCACATTCAACCATCCCTAATCCATACCTCAAAACAAATACAACCAAATCCTCAAACCTTACAAAAAAACTAACATTTTAATCAATCTATCAACATAACAACATTATCATTTATACCCATCCTTCAACAACAACACATACTTCACTTTATTAAAAATCCCACACACAAACCACACCACAACCATAAAATCCAAAAAACAACAACACACATACAAAATATCCTCCTCTTTTAACCCACCCTATAAAACATCATCTTACACACCTATACATAACATTTAAAAATACCATCTCCATAAAAAAAAATATATCAACAAACTTCCCCATCCAATCACATACAAAACCTCAAATCATCCACAATCCACAACAAACCATTACTAATACAAACTCCAAATAAATAAAAAAATAAAAAATATTCTAAAACTCCCAAATAACATAAAAAAAACCAAACATTATATCAATTTATCCAATAAACACTCTAATTTACAAAAAAAAACATAATCCCACACCATCATAAAGTCCCCTACAACACAACAAACATAATAAAAACCTTTCTCAACACATATTCACCAATCCTAAATATATCAACCTCACAATATTAAATCCAACATCCCTAATCCATCATTATGATTTCCTTCCAAAAAAATAAATAACTAACAAAATATCAAAAATTTACAAATAAACAACCAAACAAACAATTAAACATCAACATCAACACCCACATTAATTTTTCACCTAACCAACCCATAACTCATAATAACAATTAAACTTTAGTTACATAACCCAACTAAAAATCTATAACCAGATATACTAAATATAAACCAAAAAACCCCAACAAAAAACCCACCAACCAAACATAATAATTAATACAACAAAACAAAACAAACAACACAACAATAAGCTAATCATATTAATACAAAAAACTCATAAATCACCTTCAAATAAAAAACTACATTATAATAAATCATAAAAAATCAACATATTATTAACTAAAAATACCCAAATCCAATTCAATCTCCAACCATATATATCCCCCCCTTTCTTAATCACATTTCAAATTTCAAACAAGAAACTATCCTTAATAAAATAACCCATAAATTACAATAAATCATTACACCACCATATCCATTTACACAATTCCCCATATACACACTAATATCTTATAACCACAGATAACAATTTAACTTAAAAAATTACCTACTACATCTGATTGTCACAATTCCCTTATTAATCTACATCCAACACTTTTTATCTCTTCAACCACTTAATTATCACCTCATACCACAACATACTATATCTATTATTTTCTTATAATACATCATTCTTATCCCAAATCACTCCACATCCCACCCACCACCCCCTTACCTTTCTCCTCCATCTATTCTTCATTCCACATACTAATAACTACATAAAATACTCACATATATCCATTTCCTCCCTTCCTCTATACCAAATCCTCCTCACCCCCCTCTACACACCTACCATCTCTTACTATTCTCACCAATCTTCCACCCTCACACCTCCTCCCTATTCTCAAATTAAAATATCCTTTCTAAAAACAAGATTTCCCTACCTAAAAAATAACATATCCCCCAATACAAATACTATACCCATACCCATACACCCCATTCATAACACATATATATTTACCTATTAAAACACCATCCTCTCCCACCTTCCCACTAAAAAACCCATCCTTCATCATTAAACAAACAACTACCCCTTAAATTTAATCCAACACCCCAAAACCCCCACCCACTCCTTACCCCTCCACCTCACCACACAACACAAAACCACACCACCTATAATAATAAATCTCTAAATAAAAAACAATCCAAACCAACTCAAAAATTTCACCATAACACCCCCAACAAAAAAAATCATAACCCCCTACAAATATATCCCCCATATACATCTATACTAAACCTTCTCCCCCCAAACCCCCCCATCATCCCCAACTTTGCTTCCCAATCTATTTTTCATCAACCATACCCATTTATAACCCCAACCCCACCATTCATTACCCCACCCCCCTCCATCCCATCCTTTCCCCCATACTCCACAAACAAATCTACTCTATCTTACCCAAACTCTATCTCATTACATCACCTTACAAAAACATAACATATTATCAACATCCCAAACACTATCCTATATCTTTTCCTTTCATCCCCTCTTTTTCTACCCCTCAATCACACTCATTACCTTCTTTCCTCACCCACATTCATCAATTACACATATTATTCTTATATTTCATTTATTTACACTACCCCTACCCACCCACCATATCCCCACCCACCCCCCCCCATCCCCATTCCATACTCTTCTATCTTCTCACCAACCTATTCCTCCATATTCCCCACCTATAACTTACTTTCTCTCACCCCCCTTTCAAAAACCCACTCATTACATCCATACCCCACCTACCAAACCCATCACCATTATCCCCCTCAACACAATACCATAAACCACAATACCAATACCAAAATATAACACAACAATACCAAACAATATACCCACACAATCATACCCCATAAATCCAAACACCCAAATCCCCAAATATATACCAACAACAATCCCATATCCCCATACACAAACCACCAATATCTCACCCACCCTCAAACAACACATCACAACAACTAACACATCCTAATCACCATATCCACCAACAACATCACAAACACATACAATCCAATCCACCATAACTCAATCCAAAACCACAACCCCTAAAGAAAATATATAAACATAAATTTTCCCACAATCAATCAAACCCAATTTCACCCCTCACCCCCACAATACCCAATACCACACTCAACCCCCTCACAAAACATACCATTTAAATCACTTCTCCCAACCATTAACAAAAAAAATAAACCATAACCACCCCAAAACAACCACAAACAAACTCACCATATCCTCACCCCACCACCAACAATCCATCCAATCCATACATACCACATAATCCAACCCCCCTACATATCTACCATTCCCCCCCTAATTATCCACCTACTCAATCCCATAAACCCACCTTAAATAAATCTCTATTTTCACCCTCCCATATCTTTCACCCTCCACCCAACTACCATCACTTTCTCCTACCTTTCCCCATCCCCCTTCATACCTTTCCCCAACAACCACCCAATTAACCCCTCCACCCCATCAAACAAAACACAACCCAAATTCTACTTACCTACATAAAATAAACAACAAATCCATAACCCATTTCATCAACTCCCTATATACATTCCTTATCCTCCCTAATCCAACCCACCCCCACATCTCTTACTCCCTAAAAACAAATTATATCACCCTCTAATCACCCAAATTATCACCCTCAACAACCCCCCATATATCCTCCTACAATTCCTCCCAATATCTTAAAAAAAAAAATATATTCAAAAAACAAACCAACTCTCCAACATCATTATCCTTCTTCCTTAATCCCCACAACCTACCTCTCACCCTACCCCTAACAAAAACTTCCCAAAACATACAACACCTCCTACCCACCTCCAATCCCATACCATCCATATCATACTCCATATACCTACTTACCCAAAACACACCCCTCCCCTCCCAAATCCACAACCAACCTACTTAACAAACTAATACAAAATTTATCCACCACTAACCTAACACACACATATTCATCACTTCCCAATATAATCTTATCATCATACCTTACACCCACCACATTAACACCACCATACAAACAAACCTAACATTAAATTCCTCCTATTCATCACCCTCAACTAATATTTTTTTTTTTTACCACCACCTCCTCATAACCATAACAACATCACCCAATAAAAACTCCTCCTCCCCCTACATCAATAACCCATAACAACCATACCCAATATCCTCATACCTCAAACAACCAATAAATATTACCTCATTAATATACATACCCCACATCCACATACTAACACCAAACAAATATCCACCTCCATTACCATTCCCACTAATCATCATTCATTACCCACCAACCTCCTTCCACAACACCATCCAACCCCAACCCACAAACATCCAATTAAACAAAAACATCCATTATTTCCAATAATATAACAAAAAATAACTAAACAAACAAAAACCATAAAAAATCTCACACAATCATATCACATCTACTTTTAATCCTATCTTCCATCCATACATATCTAAACCATAAAACCATTCACTTAAACTTATCAACCACCCCAACTACAATCCTACCCACCCTCTAATCTACACTACATAATACAATATTTAAACCTTTTTACTCTTACAATTCTTAAGCAAGAACACCCAAAATACACATACAAAAAATACCAATATTACATACATACAAACAATTTAATACCCTCCAACTAAAATCTCAACCCTACAACCATCCAACCTATTCCCCTCAATTAACCCATAACCTCACATAACCCCTAACATAAACAATCACAACCAACCAATCCACACCACAAATACATAAAAATCTACCACAAAATTAAAACAAAAATACACCACAAAAAACCAATCATTATACATTAACCAACCTTATAACAACAAATTAATAAAACATCACAATTCTTATATCCTCCCCTCCCAACATAATTCACAACACATCAAAATTAAAGAAAAAATATACAAATAACAAATCCCCCACCAAACAATTCCCATTACATAACCACAACACATAATCATAAATAACATCTACCCACCTTATCATCTCAACCTATATCTTTATTATCCACTCACATAAATTCACTAATAAAAACTTCACCTAACCCTCCCCTTCATATATAAACAACTTACTTCCATTATAAAATATCCACTTTATTTCACCCCCATATACTTCCAATACCCCCCACCCCTATCCCACCCCAACCATATACCAAATAAACTTTCCCACCCTACAACAATCAAAATCCCAAACACATCCTACCAAACCAAATACACAATCCCATCAAAACCCAAAAAAATTACCAATAAAACCACCAATCCTCATTCTCATCAACAACCTCAATCTTCATTCCTATTCCTTATAACACTCAAATAAAACTAACAAATCCCTTATCCTTCTAAAATCACCATCACTCACCCTCCTACTAAAAAACCCCCCACAAACCAACACAAAAAATAAATACAAAAAATAAAAACATATAACCATACCCCACCCCAATACCACTTATCAAATCAATATTACCCACCCATACACATACCAACAACTTTTATACCCCCAAAATAATACTAATCACCAACAAAAAACACAACCACCCACTACACCCCCATACCATACATACACAATACTACCTATTATATTCCACACAATCACATTTACCATTTCCCATAACCACACAAAACCTCTCTCACATTCTTACAAATACCCACACCACACTGTTAAAAACCTTCAATCATCATAATTTCAAATTACCATACAATATATCTTACAACCTTCTATCATCTAACACATAATCAAACAACAAAACCATAAAACAAATAACATACACAAACCACTCTCACCCTAAATCAAATTAATCAAATACACTCATAATACCAAATACAACCCACCACCCCCAAACCACCATAATAATAAAACACAAATACAAATAATATATTTTTTTTCAAAAAAACATATATATTTTAAAAAACTAATCTATCATTCAAACCAATTTAAAAAACATAAAAAAACAAATCAAACATAAAATTAACATTTCCCAAACAACAAACAGCCACAGAACAAAAATTAAAAATAAATTATCAAACACCCCACATATTCACATTTTAATATTCCAACACCCTCCACCCCCTTAACAAAGTACCAAATTGATTTTGATACACCCCCACAACCCAACACAATCTTCACCCCATTCATATTCATTCATCAATTATAATGAAAAAAAAAAAAATCCAACCAACACATTTACAAACATAAAATACTCACCAATCAATTTCTTACAAAAACCGAATAAATTCAACCACCCAAAAAAAACTCAACTAATATCCATCCAATTATCGTATGTTAGAAAAAAACCCATTATCCTGTTTCAAATTGCAATAAAACAAAATTAAAAAATTATTCAAAACTATATCACAAAAACAATAATTAATCATTTCTAAACCTATTACTATACCAAAACCATATGACCTAATCCTATTCAATTACCGAATCCCAAATTTATTATTTACAAAAATCTTCACAACAGCATAACTCTTTTCAATAATTTAATCCAAGGTAGATTAATAAAGACTTCATTTACAGAATTATTCCTAAAATCCGAATAATCTAACCCCCCCACAAACAACCCACAAATACATATAACATTCACATTACGAATTTAATTAAAAAACTTATTATTACCAAAACAAACATAAAAACACATCAAAAGTAACAAACATACATACAAAAACTCCACCATCCATTAGTATAAAAACCTATTCAACCAAAAGTTGATCACAAAAACAAACACAACAACAACAACTGAAATTCACATATAAAATTACAATCCACAGATAAAACAAATCATAAAATTAAAAAAACCTAAAACATCATCATAAAATATCAAAAAACCCCAAAACACAAAAAATAATCCAAACTAATAATCAATCAACAATTTAAAACCAATTCATATCACTTATCCTAATCTGCAATTAAACAAAATAAAATATACACTACCACTAACACAAACAAAAAAAAAATCTTAAATTATCCAACTTTTATAAATAACCAGTATAAACACCTTAAAACTGTAATACAAACCTCACATTAAAAAACAAATAATAAATAAACATAACAAACACCAATGATCACACACTACACAAATAAATAACAACCCACAAATTTAGATATTACAAAAACATAATCAAAAAAAGTGTAAAATCAAACCAAAACCCAAAAATTCAAAAATAAAAATATATAATTATCACAACTAACTCCCTTTCCCACCATTCTCCCAGAGCCCCCTATAATATCAACAGTACAACTTATGTACACAACCCACATAAAACAAACCCAACACCACATAACCCCCACCATACCACAAAAAACACCATTCAAAAACATACAAATCCAACACCCACCTTCATCAACCCCCTTCTCTTCCCCCCACCACTCCTCCCAACTAACTAAACACCAAAATATAACTATAAAACCCTCATCATCTTAATCTCCTATTTCCCATCCCACAACCCCAACAATCTATCCAAAATTATATCTTCCCCCCCCCCCCATAAATCATATATATATCCCTCCCACCACATAATAACTCCTCACTATAACCCTACCTCCATCATCCTCCATTTCAACACACATCCTACACCAACCAATTAATAATCACAAAATCAATCCACAAACAACTATATTTTCACCTACTCATACACCATCCCCTATAAATACCCCCTCATCCCTCTCTTAATATCAACCTAAACAAATCCCCCATCTCTACCATTAAAATTACCGCAACCAATATCAAACCATACAAAAATTCACCCCAAATACCCCTACACTCCCCCCAACCCCCCAAAACAACTCCATCACAAACACACAAAATCCAATAAAATATCATACAACCACACACAACAACCAACCCCCCAAAAATTATCAAATCAAATAACATATAACCACCAAAAAAATAGATAAATAATACATACCCACATAAACAATAAACCAATCATAAAAATCATTTTATAAAACATAACCATATTATAATCAACATCCCCAATAACACCTAAAATAAATATATAATACAACAACAAACATCATCCTAACAAAATGAAATATATCACATATACACCATAAAATAGTATACCACATCACAACCCCCAACATAACTACACACATATCACAAAATCCAACTCAATACAAAAAAACCCCCCCAAACCCTACACCCTAAAAAAAATAACAACAACCAAACAACAAACAACAAATTCATCCAATCTCCCAACAAAAACCCCATCTCCCCCATAAATATTAACTATAATAGCTACACACAATACATTACCATTTAAAATAAACCCACACCTTTCTATCATATATTCCAAATCCATAAACCATATACATATAATTAAACCTACCTCCCCCAACCAAATACTCCCACTTACATTCATTTTCCACCATAATCTTCTACACATCACAACTATATTCTATAGCAACACAATCCCCCCACCAATACACTCTCAAATATCAACATTAAATATACACATAAACACAAACCAAATATACTACAATCCAACCACAATCTTCATAAACAAAACCCCAATCGCACTACACCATAATACCCCATCCCACATTTATTAATTATCCTTACAACACCCTCACACTCCCCCTTATACTCCAAATCCCCAAATCCATTAAACAACCATAACATCCCCACACCCATCCTAAAACATTTTACCACACCTCCTACCTCATACCAACCCAATTATACCTTCTCATACCTCATATATTCTAAATTCCCCCCACTCACCATTATCTTTCCTAAAATCCCCCCTCCCCCCACCAATCAAGTACATATCACCATTATAATATCTACCACATATCCCCACTCCTTACCTTACCCATCACCAACTTAATTATACATATAGTTCCCATATAAATTACAAAAAAAAACAAAATATCATACACCACAAACACAACCTAAAACACACCACCAACAACAAAAAAACCAAACTTATAAATATATATCATTCCAATCAACCAAATTATTTTTATATTCAAAAAAAAATATATCTTACAAAACATAACCTAAAAAACCCCACAAAACACACAACCCCTCCTTAATCAATACCAATTACCCTCAACACAAAGCCTAATCCATCCCCACCAACTCACCTCACACAAAATACCATTTATTACCCCCCCAATACAACAATAAATAATACCAAAAGCAAATGTTTAAAATAACCCACCATATACCAAATTTCACATTACAATAAAACACAACCTTTATAAAAATACAATTACATTACCAATACCCTATGCCATTCTAAAACATCTTAAATATCCATCTCAAACTAACAAAAAACCTACAAATATTACAATTCCCATACTTCAAAAATATAAGACTATTTTTTAAAACACACTCATCAACCACCATATTACACCCACACACAATCCAATAACACCATACAACAAAACCCACACCCTATACTCACATATCTCCAACAAAACACTCAACACCCCAATCTACCAACCTCATCAACAACAACCTCACAACACCCCACTCATTTTAAAAAACCCATTATCTTCACACCTCCACCCACAACCCAACCCCTTTTACCACAATATTCCTATCTCCAAACACAAACACATCTCTATCCAATCATACCCTCAAACAAAAATAAAAACACAAAATTTAATTAACATACAAAATAAAAAATCAAAAACTCTGCCACTTTCTAAAAAATTAAAAAAAATTACTCATCACTTAATCAATAATATGTAAAACCATACAAATACTAAAGTTAAAACATTTAAATTAAAAATAAAATTCAAACAAATATAAAACAACACATAAAAACTTTTATAAAAATAATATAATTTGGATTAAATCTAAAATACTAAAAAAAAATCATAACTTATAACTAAAAAACCATAAAAACAAAACAAAATAAAACCAAAACAACAAATTAATAGTAAATAATAAAATGACCAAAAACTCAAAAACACATTTCACATCAAAAAACATAATAAATATTCAAATTCCAAAAACAAATACCAGATTATAATAAAATCAAATATACATATCCATCAATAGTTATAGTACTCCTTCACCCTCTATATGTCATATAAACTCCCTTTACACCACATATACTAAAACACACTTATTCTAAACATCCTCACAATAATCATAAAACATAAGTAATATAAATCTATACAAAACATACAACAACAACATTTAAAAACAAAACCAAAAATATATTCATTATGAAAAAAATAAAAAAAAAATTAATACCTAAAAATGTTATATATATATACATAACAACACATCAAATAAATATCTGTTCATCACTCTAACCCTGCTAAATAATAATTTAAAAAAATATTTAATAATAACACCATCATTCACATTGATAAAAGTATTCCTATAGAATGACTAAATTAAAAATCAAATATACACAAAATACAACAATTCATATTTTCGTCATATCGTCAATTCAGTTTTGAAAACTACAAAGATGTGTGACCTGTCGTTAACACATGCACACTATTTATAATTAATACAGTACAAAACTCAATACAGAAACAAATAAAAACAACAATGACAATATTATTCAATTCAAAAACACATTTAAAACATTATAAAATCATTAACATGATGAAAAAACTCTTAAAAAATTTACCATAAATACCTTTACACAACAATATTATTATTAGTATAAACAAATAAAATATTAAAAAAATAAAAAAAACTAACACATTCATCTCAACAAAACTAAAACTCACACTCCCCCACCCCTAACACTACAAACAAACACCGATATTACTTTTAATACACCCCAAACATCACACAAAAAAACTACCACACATAAACACAATTACTTCCAATACATAATCACATCATTCTCTATACATTACAATAAAAAAACCACCTACCTCCATCTTTTCACGAAAATCATAAATAATATCCTGTACAACTAAATGATAATAATAATAAATAAATCTATACAATCATTCACACTCATAATAAATATCAAATTATTCAACTCCCACATCTTATCATTTTATTTAATAATTATATATTATCGCCACCATCATATAAAAAAAACAATCTTATAAAAGATACTCTAAAAAAAAACTTCAAATTTTACACAATTTAGTTATGAATCTTTTCAATATTATCCCATCACAGATCATACACTGATTAATTAAAAAATTACATAGATTACAATTTCATTAAAATATATTTAACATTATTAATCATCTTAAAATATCCCACTTTCACAACTTACACAAAAATTCCTACTATTATACCAATACAACAATACAAATTAAAATAACTACAGTCTCATCAAAAACCCTCTTTAATCACATATCAACAAATACAAATTAACCATACAAGACAAAAACAACCATTCATAAAAACAATCCATGAACCCAAATAAAAATATTAAAAAAAACCCACATCATTATTGACCCATATAAACTATATAAACATAGTAATTTACCACCTATAACAATAAATACATATCTAATTTATTTCAAACTACTTCAATATAAACAGATTACCATTACATTTAAACATTATTAATAAACAAAATAAATTATAAAATATAATCAATACAATCCCACCACATCAAAAAAAAATCGCAACCAACAACACTTAAACAATCATACATCAAACTACCCCCATCAAATTAAAAAATAAAAAAACTTAAAATTATTCAAACATAACTCAAACAAAAATACATCAACAAACAAACTACTTAAAAACCCTCCACACATTTCTACCCATACACCAACAATTATAATTCTTACCATCTTTTTACAATATTACACCCCCCTCCAATTATCACATACAATGCCAATAATTTTATCATTTAATATAACATCAACCTCCCTAAACAAAATAATTCCATACACACACCTCTACATCACTTAACACCACTATAATTGCCTCATACAACTTTAATAACCAACCAAACATATTAAAATGTCCTAACTTAATAAAAACATACAAATAATCAATATCTTACCATTACAAAAAAGTATTTAAAGTAACCATACAACCCACCCATAATTCTATTACAACCTAAAAAAACTCAAATATAAAAATAACAACACACAATACTAATACCAAATTAAATACAAAAAAAAAAAAAACATAAAAACACACCCATCAACACCAATCTCCAAAACAAAATATTTTGTCAAAATAAACACACACCACACATATTATTATCAATATAACTCCCCAACATGAGTTCCCAATCCATCACAAATTCACAAAATAATTAATTACGTTAATTCAACCAACACATAACCTTTCTAACCAACAAAACCCCATACAATTCCCGTATAATAAACCAACAACCTTCCCAACACACTATCTCTCAATGCTCAAACACAAACAAGTAGTCTCATATTAATATAAAATTCTCAAAACCACCAAATAATAATACAAACAATAAAAAAAAAAAAAAAAATACTTAAAATTAATATTGTATAAAAAATTACAAAACTAATAACAAATTGATGCACATTTAATTCTTCAATAATTTGGTTATTCATTAGACATCATCAAAACATAAGTACACATTATCAAAACAAACATTAAATCGTCATGCATAATTTATTTTTTCAACAAATTTACAAAACATTATCATTTTCGTATATAACACTACATAAAAACAAAAACACCATCAAAACCAAATAAATCAATAACTTATTTTACTTATCAACAAAACCTCAGAATAAATTTGTTGTATCACATGATAAAATCAATCACCAAAATGTTTTTATAGGAATAGTGTTATTTTTTATCGCACTAATCTTGGCAAATGTGATAAATGTACAAATCAAATATATTATGTTTAAAAGTGTCTTTAATATTTACCAATATTAACCATGCAAAACAGTTAAAAACACAATGAAATCTGTTCCAAATCCATATTCGGCCAAATTGGCAAAAAAACTAAATCACAAACACTCGATGAGCTTATATCAACACATAACAGGATAGCTTCTTCTGCCCCACACGATATAAATCTTCGATGCTCATTCCCAATATATTTATACATCATGTAGTATAAGCCATTGAGATATACAATGCAGTACACACTATATAATAGGACATACAGTTGGAAGTTCGAGCACCACAACACGTCACACATTTTTTTTTCCTCACAGCAAAATGCTCCTTCTGTGTGTTAATTTTAAGATGTTCATGCCATAGTCTCTCATCATCGTTTATAATCACTATACCCAAAAATTGAAGTCTTATCAGAAAGTCTTCTATGGAGTTGTTCCTCCCTTTTTGTAATCAACCAGAATAATAAGGGCATTTGACATTTTTAAACAGTTAGTAAAATGTAAGTACAGAAAGTGAAAATATATAGAAGAGAAAAAATAATTGTTGTATGATAACGCTACTTATGCCATAAGCTCACTCAAAGTCTCAATGATGTTCTATTTTGCTAAATTATTACTCAATATCTATAGTCTTAATACTATCTGTATTATTTGTATAATCAACACCCCTAAATTTTAACTTTAAAAGTCACACTACAACATTTATTATTATAAAAACAGTATTTTGTGATTTATCAAGTTTTAGTAAAGTATAAAATATAATTTTATACACATATATGATGACTACATTTTCCTTATAAAATCCTGTTTCCTTTTCAACTAAGGATTTACCAAACCTCTTTTAAATTAAAGTGTACGAGTACGATGTCCTTAATTTTGATTACTTGCCGTACGGAATATAGTAACTTCCATAGGTGATATCCCTTTTATAAATCATAAAACAAATGCAACTAAATTAAAAATGTAATATTTACGAATTGTAAGAATAAGAAAATGGTTTAAACAACAGCATATTTTTAACTATTCCAAAGTCATATTCACTGATACTAATGTATGTAGGAAGATTTGATTTTTTTAGAGCTCCATTGGAAGCAAAGGTAATATACACGAGATGTTGAGATTTTACAGTATGTTTGATCAATATGCTGGGTTAATACGAGTTATCTATATGACCTACCTCGTTTTTCCTTAAAAGCAACAGTTCGCATTAATCTATTCACTGGTATACTAAAAAAAAGATATACTGCCGAAATATGTCTCAGCTACATATTCGAAAAAATACCATGGCAAACACGTAATCAAGCAATCTGCTGTAGAGACGCTTAAGTAAAATAAAAATAATGTGGAATCGTAATAGCACGGATCGGGGTCCTATAGTTTAGGTTACTTAATATTTTATCTACATGATACAGTAATGAATCAGTTCCTCTCTATTTGCAACCATAGATTCCTTAGTTAAATTTCATTTGCCCCTGCTCCATGTTATATATATCACCCCGGTCTCACAAGTATTGAACTTGAGAAGAGTAATATTTATGGAGGATGTAAAAACATGTGTAATTATGAAAACCTAATGCTATTTGCAGTAAATACTGTAAATTCCTCTTGTGTATATGTGCATATAATATCAATCACACAAATCATACAGCATACAACAGTGGGATCAGATTAGAATGTATTAGTTTTTATCAAAACCCCGACCAAATTACACTTTTGTTTTTTCCAAATCTACTAAAAGAGCCACAGTTATTTGTAGTAATGACCAAACAAAATTAAATTATAAACAGAGTTTCAGGATTTAGAGATTATACCCATAGGACAATTACATGTATAGTGCAATGTATTAAAAATCAGTTTAAATACCCAATTTTTTCATTTCATTCAACGATAACGAACCAACACACAAATCCACAGTATCAAACAAAGAGAAAATGAGTATACATCATCAGGTTAAACGTGGTTTTGTTGTTAGATTTAAACTTGGACATCATGATAAAAATCAACCAAATCCTAAATTTTACTTCTCGTTGAAATATTCAGATCAGATTAAAAAGAATGAAACAACAACAGGATTTCGCAGCACTCAGGAAAGAACTTCACACATGAGGGACTTTGACAATGATCCAACATCAGCGCAGTTGCAAGGCCCCGCTGTTAAGATTTGACTCATCGCCTGTAACGCGCTTAAAGTATTTCTACAGTTACCCTTGACCCATATCAGAGAGATCACGCTACATTTGGATACAATATAAAAAGTACATAGTTGCGAGTTGAGATATTGAAAAGTTATTAATCAACTACAAAAATAATTTATATGTACATCCTAAATAGTACTATTAATGTAATGTGACCTCAATCAAGCTCCAATGACATGAGTTTTAGGTAGTTACATTAAAAACATTAAAACATATCAGTAAAAGACAAACAAATATATTATAGTAAATTAGGGGATTAAAATCTAAACTGGAGCTTTCATTTAATCTAAACCCTTCACCATAAAAATACTCATACAAAACGAATAACACCTGTCAACATCCATCCTTCAAGGCTTATTAACTTCTATCCGAATCATTGGTATGTAAAATCAAGGAACTAAAAAGTAAATTGCATTTGCATGTTAAAAAGGGAAATGATGCAGACGAAATGCAAATTCAAAGAATACATGTATTGCCTCATAAATTGTCACATTAATTTTAGTGCACGTTATGAGTGTGTCATAGTCCTTCTTGTGGAGCCAGCCCTATTCACATGACACACAGGCCACTTATGTAACAAAATCTTGCTGGAACGGAGCAGAAAAACACCACGAGCAATCAGAGGCGTTGGCTCCACCCACTCATGAAGCTATCACTTGTGTTACGTGCATATGCAAACTCACAGAGAGAGGAGTTCAATACCTTAAGCTTTGAAAAGGATGGGTGCATTTTCATTAGACATTATTAGCAATCAATTTTGCAGTGAAGAGAATTTGTTAATTCTGTTTGTAATTGCAACTTCAGTTTCTGAATAGAAAATAGGTATGAACTCTGAAGTTTCAGCCATCATCATAGGAGTTTTTAGATTATTGCTATTGATAACCAAAATTGTAATAATAATATTTCAAATTTGAGATTTTCAAAAATAATTAATTTCAAAAAATACATAATGTTTTTACAGGATTTTTAACATTTGTTGCCCAGAGATGCTAGGCACTTATTTTAGGAAGATGATGAAGCGTGCATAATCTGAATTGCTGACTTCCAGTTAAGTCCTGACTACCAAATGGACTTAATTGGACTTTACTATTTTTTGAGAGGACTTGCAATGACTTGGACTTTCACCTTAAGTCCATCATAGACTCCAGACTTGTCAGACTCGTGGTTTTGGACTTGCAAGTCTTATGGTAGGGATGCACCGAAATCCGATACTGGATAAGGAAAAGCACTGAATGGCTGTGCGCTCATGCAACCCCTCGCTGATACATACAGTGATTCCTAAAACAGTGATAAAGTTTTATTTACCCTATAGATACGTTATGATAAAGTACTCATATATTCCCACCAGGCAGAGATATGAACCAAGGCAGTTAATTTGGTAGTTGTTTGTGCATGTTTTTTGCTTGCTGATGTGTGGTCCAGCCCAGTCTGCATCCTTTGTCATGTTTCCAGTCTTTTTCTCTAAGTTGGATAAGGACATGAGATGGGAGGGACAGTTCTACCAGCTGAACAAAAAAAAGTAATTAAGATGATCGCGTCACAAAGGGTCAATGATGTTCATGTTATCAATCAGACTTTTCTGTGAGATATTATTTAGTGGATGAATTCTGTTACTAGCGTCCGATTGATTTAACGAATCTTTTCATTCACTTATCCTAACCCTTGACAGAATGGTAATACTTTATTAGAACCAGAGTGTTAGACCAGACAGCAGCACCGTAACAATGGCCTTTCTGACATGAGATATATAACTTTGGATTGACCCATTAAACTCTAACGTATCAGATTTTATTATACCCAAAGTTTTATTTGTGTTAAAATTGGACCTTGACGGACACTGGTACATGCACAGCTTGACAAGTCAGAATTTCTAATGACTTCTTAATGAAGAATAAAAAGGTCATAAATATAGTAATTGTAGATTGAGTCGCCATTACTGATATGGTGCAGGACCGCCTGCCGGCTCCATATATTCTTGAAGGAAAGTTGGAAAAAGCCCTCTCAAAAAAAAACCTCTCCAGTTCATGCCAATATCGTTCTTCACTCAGTTTGTGAGAAGTAGAGTGATAACAAAGTGAATCCACTCTGAGGTTCACACCAGAGAATAACTGGGATTCTGACCTTCGCAGATTGTTTTAATTTTATTCAACTTTGGCACCTTCATTCCATGTAAATCAGCAAAACATCAAATATAAACAAAACAGACGTTGTCCGACTCCAATTAATGATTATTTGAAAATCATATGATTCTTTATGACAATTAATATTAAAAAAATCCCATACAGCGTAAGCAAGTGTCCACTTTCTACTCCCGGAGCAGGACTAATTATTCTGTATCCGCACACCAGCTGTATGCCCATCTCATCAAAAAACCTGAATTAACATAGCTAATTATTAGGGCACCAAGTCTAATGAGTGCCATGACGCACAGAGGTTTAAAATCATGCCTAAGGCATGATTTAGCGATTGCATGCAAAATAGTTGCTCGTATATAGTCTAAATGGAATTTATAAATAATTTATTAATTGGATACAGAAAAGAAAAACCACTAGTAAGGTGCTCGTACCAAAACAGTACAGAGAAGATATGTGAATCGAGCGAGGACATTAAACATTAGAAAAATCTGAACCTAATTTAAAAATGCAGTATCAAAATTACCCCAAACATAAAACACAAAAACAAACATTGAAGATTAAATTCAAATTCTCATACAATATACAAAATCAAGTACTAAGAATGTGCTTAAGAAAATAATCAGCAATTATCAATGCATGAACTAATAAGATCCGATAATATTGTTTATTTATCTAACAGAGGAGAAATTTACATGTCCATTTTTGCTAATTTCACGTATCACTCAGAATGTGCAAAGTGGAAATGTGTCAAACATGTTACATGCAGGATAAATGTACAATAAGTGACAATAATTATGTCAACAAAGTGACAGTGTCATTGGAACAGTGTCAATAGTAGTGCAGTTTTGTCACACAGTTATCAAATAAAGTGACTTCATGTACAGTATGACAGCGGTGGGGATAAAGGCCATTGTAGCGCTCTACCTAACTGAGGGTGCCTCAGTCTTTCATGAAGGAGCTCTCAGCTTCACCTCAACAGTCCAGTATCAGTGTTTGGGAAGGTGTTGACCAAGAAGGTATAGACTTTCCTATGGACCTTCCTGTCCCTCACCTCACCACAGAGTCCATGGAGCAGATCGATTATAGTCCCATCCTGACCAGCTTGTACAGTCTTTTTTGTCCCGCTCTGTGATTCCGTGGCCATCACACGTCAGCGTAGTAAATGGCAGAAGCTACCCCAGTAGTCATAAAAAGTCCTGTAGCAGAGGGCCTGATCACTAGAAGGACACAGCCTACTCAGAAGAAAGATTCGACAATGTCCAATCTTTGCAGGGCGTCGTTTTAATTAAGGACCAGTCCAGTTTATTGTTAAATGTGAACACCCAGGTACATTGAAGCAGTCACCAAGCCTTTATATTTAATGATATTCCTTCCCCCCTTGATGTTAATAGTGTGTGGGTAGTGTTATCTCCATGAAGTCGACACTCAGCGACACTCGTTTATACCACAGACAGAAGACTTGTATTAACAACTACTTAAAAGGATTTGATGAATAACATTTACCAAAAAACTGAATGTAAAAATCCAAAAGATACTATCTCTATCAAATACACTCACCTATTTATGTATTTTAGCGGATAAGTATCTTAAAGACTTTATACCTTCTATTAATGGGTAAAAATGTATAATTTCAACAATCCTTTAACTTAGATGTAAACCTTAAACTTACGTAGTAAAAAGATTGTCCTGAGTTTCGATTCAGATAAACCACATACCCACACATGCAGAAATCAGTGTGTATGAATGATCTGGTGGTACAGCTTTCAAGTACATGTGTAGAATACAAATATCAAAAATGGACTTGGTCCCATAAAAAAAACTCCATCACAAGAAGGGCAAAGTGCCACTTACTTCTGAGTAGTCTTATGTACTACATAGTGAGCATTCACTGCAAGTATATAATTACACTGTTAGTAGCTTCAGCCATTTATCTCTGTTCTTTTGTTCTGTGGCCCGGGCAGCCACATATTGTAAGAAACAGACTTAACAATCTGTAGTGATGGCCATCACACTTGGGCTGCTCCATGAACTTGTGGAGGTGGTGAGGGACAGGGATGGTCTAGACAAAGTCACCTCCATCTTTGACAACACTCCACCCACTATCACATTACTGAAGATTATTGAGGAGCACCTTCATTGTAAGATGTAGGCACCTATATAAGGAATTGTATTAACCACCATGGCCATTATCCCTCCTCAGACAGTAATAACAATAGATCACTATTAATTGATCCACTTTGAGAAACCAGACTATACTATTGACACTGTTTCCAATAGACACTAATTCACTTTTAAGAACATAAATAATTCACTTTATTTTAAATAATATCTTCAAGAAAAAGTTATACATTACTCCCTTTTGCACAATGAGAGACTCAATCATCCCAAATTAGACATGAAAATTTCCATGTGATATAATAAAAGCAAATAAATGGATTCTTATTATTTCTATCATTTGAAAACAGCTTATAACATACCATAAGCACATACTAATAACTTGAAATCATAAGAAGAAATTAATTATCTACCGTTATTTATATAGTATAAATAAATTTTGTCAAAAAAGATCTGCATAAAACAATCTGGGACTCTAAAACTAATGTAAATGTATCCCGATACACATGATCATCTACAGTAAAGGAATTTATCGTGATCCCCTTCAATTTTTTATACTAAACGAACAAGTAGTAAAATATTAATATATGCATTTAGACTAAAGATACTATCAAACTAATTATTTGCATGCCCTTAGCACTGTCTGTATCTGTAAGAAATAAAACTCATTTGCTATAATGCACACAAACTTCTTGTGCCTCAAGATAAGCCATTTTTAAATCAGGAAATAAGATGATCTGTGGGGCCATACAGTTGATGTGTATACATAAATAAAATTATACAGCACTGTATGCAAGACATTTTAAAGTTCAAACGGTGAAATAAAAATATTATAAAATATTTCTAAAGATCCATCGGATATATACAAATAATCATACCTTTGTATTAGGAAAACTTTTTTATCTTTATTCTTTGCTTATATGCTGATTAGAAGAGTGAATGGATTCCGAAAGTAGACATACAAAAAAAATCAGCCGTGTGTAAGTTCAGAAACCAGTTATACATTTGATTTACTCAGAGTAGTATCACTTAGATAGAACATCTTCTTCACAAACAGATGTGGTAATATATGGTCAAGAATGGATAGGAAATAAAATTATGATATTTCTATTTCCACCTTTATTCATGATGAATTGATTGAGTCGTCATGCTTACTGACCAAAAACCCATACCTGTACTCAATTACAATAACATTTTATGACCTTTTAAGCATCCAAAAGTAAGACATAATGAAAATCTGACAATTCAATCATATCATTAAGCATATTCTAACTTACCACATAACAACCTCAAATTACAATTAATCCAAAATCATAAGTTACAGTAATGAGGTCAAATTTGTAGCAATCAAGATAATAATCTCAGATCAGAAATTCATTTTGTAGCGGTCAGCTAGAAGTGTCTAAATATCATGTTCAAATACTGTTAAAACCATTCCAATACAAGGTATGTCAGAAGTTTGACTGAAAAGATTACTATTGATACACCGGAGCTTTAAACAGAAATCAGATCCACAATAAAATATGCAGCACATACAAGTCTTGATTATAACACTTAACATCAATTACCCAAATATACGATATATCAGTCATAATTACTTTTATTGAACATGCTGTAATAGACTTTCCACCATCACATGTCGAAATACCATACTAGAGAAAATGATTGGTAAACAGGACAATTATGCAGAATTTCTGCGTACACCATCCATCCAGTCAAAAAACATGCAAAACAACAACAAATTAATTCATGGTTCTATATCTGATTGTGGGTAAACTGATGCGTACATTATCAAAACGAAAAAAATATAATCAATGATAATTGATCAATGTATATACTCTTAAGTTATGCCAGATCGCACAGATCAGTTCTTTTCCATAAAACAGTATCGTATAACTTAGTCATCCACCCATAAATACTTTCAATCCCAAACCACGATTCTGATCAAAGTCTGAGTCTTATTTTCCTAAATTTTCCTGACCATACGATTATGCCATATCTAACACAATATTAAAGTCAATTAAGTCCCAAATTGGAAATTCATGACTTAACATGGGAAGTCATCAATTCGATTAATGCATTTCAGTCTTCCTGAAAAAAATGTCCAGCATCTGGACAAACAATTTTAAAATCCTGTTAAAATTAATTTAATATTTGAAAAAAAATACTTTGATCTCAAAAATAAATTATTATTCTTTCAATTTTTGGTTATCAAAATCTGATAAACAAAAACTTCCAAGATGATATCTGAAACTTCAGAGTCATCTATTTTTCTATTCAGAAACTAGAGAGTTTGCAATTACAACAGCAATAACAGAATTCACTTACCAAGCAATAATGATTGCTAATTGAGTCTAATGAAAAAGCACCATCCATTTCATGTCAAAGGAAATGATCTCCTCTTCTCTGATGATTTTTGATAAAGCACGTACACAAGGTTATTGTGCTTCGTGAGAGGGTGGAAGCCACGCCTCAGAATGGCTCGTTTGGTTATTTCTGTCCATTCCAGCATAGTAGTGTGTTAATAAGGTGGCCTGGTGTGTCATGTGAATAGGGCTGGCACCACAGAGAAGGACTTGACACACACAAAACGAGCACTCAAATAATGTTACACTTAGATTAGGGCAATCAAGTCTTCTTGAATTTTCAATTTCTCTGCAGTTCATTTCCCATAGAGTAACAAGAAATGCAATTACATTTATAGTACCTAGATTTTCAACACTGAAGATGAGAAGAATAATAAGCTTGAATGGATGGAAGTGGACAGGTGTACAACGATTTGTATTAGTTATTTGAAGGTGAAGGAGTATAGATTAAATAAAGTCTCCAGAAAGTAGCTATTACCCAAAATATACTAAAATATTAGTTTGTCTTTTCTAATGTTTTTAATTTTTTCCTGACATCCCAAAAACACATGTCATATGAGCATGCATGAGGTCACAAACAAGATTATGTACTAATATGGCAGGTCAACAAAATATTTTTAGTAGATTACACTTTTTACAATAAACTTCAATATTCACAACAGAACTGTTTGTCTATTTAGTCCAGAGGCTGTGCTACTCTTGCTCTTGGTCCAGGGAAACAAGTCTAAAAATTTTAAGCGCGATCAGGCGAATTAGTAAATCTAAACCTCGGGGCTTATCCCATCAAGTGAAGTTGTTCTCTTGGTCCTTCCTCTTTGAGCCTGGTTCTTTACTGCTGTTTTTGATGCGCATCGTTGACTATTCATTTCATTTATAAAATTGCCTATGAATATTTCAACGAGAGAAAACATTTAGATATTAGGAATCTTTTTACATGCTGTCCAAGGTTAATCAAACACCCACTTTACAAAACTGATGATGTATACACATTTTCTCTTTGTTGGACTGTGGATATGTGTGTGTGTTTCTTATCGTTGCGAAGCACTTGCAAAAATAGTGGAAATAAACATATAACATCAAATCATACACAGAAATGTTCTGGGACAAAAACTTTCTAAATCAGCACTCATTTAATACAAGATAAAATGTTAGGTGCCATACCACAAAACAGATGCTCATTTGTGGAGCAATTGGACATTGGACTAATGGACTTTGTTTAGCTCCCCCCACAAAATCACATCAGCTCCACTGATGTTGCGTTGCTTTGTGTACGAAATATAAAATAATTCACCATACCGTTATATTACATTATTAACATCACTAGCCTATTGCAAACCACCAATACCAATAAAAGTACATCCTCCAAAAAATAACTCTTCTCAAGTTCCATCTAAGTGCGACGGGTTGATTTACTCCCTGGAGTGCAGGTTGCAAATTGCAAATTAACTAAGTCAAAAAGCTGCAATCGAGATGCACATCTAACAATACTGTTATCAGGTCAGAAAACCATATTAATTACAAACCCAAAGGACCGATGCGTGTGCAAGTACGATCCCAATGATTTATTTACATTAGTGTCACAACAGCAGATAGTGTGCAGTACTTTATGCATGGAGATGTTCGAAAGTCGGCAGCGGACATTATTTCGGCGTATAGCAGAATATTAAGTAAACAGGTACAGAGAAATAGACAGTACGTTGTGAAGGAAAAACTGAGTTGGGTCAATACAAACTCGTAAAACACAGCAAATTGATCAACATTGAAAAACTCACACACACGGAGTATAATACCTTTGCTACCAAATGTAGTCTAAAAAATCAACCTCTACAAACATCGCATAGAATCATGGATATGACATTGGCTCTTGATAAAAACAATTGCTTTAATGTTTAAAATTTTCATAATCTATCAAAATAGAAAAAAAACATTTAATTTTATTTCAATGTATAATTAATTCTAAAATGGATAACAAATGCATTACAGTATCCTTAGCGGCAAGTAATCAAAATTAATTTACTCGTACTGTACACTTTCTTTAAAAATCGGTTTGGTGGCATCCTTAGTTGCAAATGCAACCTTGAGTTATCACCTTGAAAATGTAGACATCAATCTGGAATAAACAAATATAGAATAAACTATCAAACACCCAATATCACACACTAAACAACAGATTATTAAATCCCAAACTGTTGAGTGTGACATAAACATTTGCAAATATAGTTGGTTTAGCTAAACCCTAAACCTAAATTCAATAGAGACAAAATAGAGTAAGGTGAGAAAAAAATTACTCCATGATCACCTCATTGAGCTAGCTTGAGCAATGTTCTACGTAGCAGAAAACAACACAAGTAATATTTTACTCAATCATTCACAAAATGAACATCATTAACAAAACTGAAAAAAAATGTCAATGCAAAAACATCAGGATTGATTCCAAAGGAATAGGAACACACCAAGCCGCCCATTCTAAAGAACACTTTTTGTGAATAGTGTTTATAACGATGAAGAGGATGAGCAATGGGCATGACATCATCACCTATCCAAGAGGAGCTTTAGGCGTAAGAGGAAACAAAATGTTTGCTTTGTTTTGTTCATGCCAAAAACTGACTGACTAGAACTGGAAAAGTGATCCATAAGAATATGCACAGCCTTGGGCAAAACTATTCAGAAATAATAACTTGTTGAATTATGCATGATAATTATAACGTGTGGGGCAGAAGAAGCTCTCTGAAAAGTGTTAAAAAAGCAGCCTAGAATGTTGTGATTAAGTATTATTTGCCAAATTGCCGAGAACCGGATATGTGACCTATTTATTTTTGATAAAGCCTTAAAATTGTAACAAAAATGTAACTAAAGCCAACAATTAACAACCTAAAAAATAAGCCATTTCTAACATAGCAAGATTATGATCAGAACAAATCACACTATTCAATACAACATTTGGAGATATTCTATTTTCTGAGAACAACAAAAAAAAAACAAAATATTTTCATAGAGTTTTGTTGAAAGTAAAAAATTAAATATATTAAATGCAGGTATTTGATGGGAGTAAAAGAAAAATGTAGTTGTAGCTCTGCCCAAGATCAAGTATGACATGTGTGATGAACCAAAAAATCCATTCTGCTGGTTAATAATGTTTGTTTGATCATGTGGTCCAACTGTTATTGAGCTGAAACTACTGAAAACCAATTACAGATCCGACTAACATGAGCTCAAATGAACAACGATTAGACATAAATAACCAACTTACATAATCCAGTATAATTTTTTATTTATTCAATTATCTTTATACTTTTGGATGAATTGCGCCATAAATCTATCCACTGCGCCCCATGATAGATTGTTAGAGCTTGTGCTTCAAATATAGAATGGTCCTGGGTTTTGCATTCCATTCCGGGCCTTTGTGTGGAATTTGAAAGTTCTCCTGTGTCTGTGTTGTTTCCTTTCATACACAAAACAATGTAGATATAGTTTGGGCATGTGCTCTGTATGGCGACTCTGCTCCCACCTCTGTGTGCGAGTGAGAAACAAATGCCACAACAATTGAAAGCGCTTGTGATTCTGTTTGTGAAATATAGTATATAAATAAATATGATTACATATTTACTTTGACAACAATTGTGATATAATATTCACATGCGATAGAATATGTAGACCACTTACATCTGGGTTGGTAGGTGAAGGTCTTACACCAGATATATACAGGTGACTCACATGCATCATTAGATGTAATCTGTTATGCCAAAACATGCAAGTTTATGGGGCTCAAAACGAAGACAGCTGTCAATCAATAGTAGTACGGAGCAGACGAGATTTGTAGTTGGCAAAATAAGATACTGTGCGGGAAGCTTTTGCACACCCGCACCCCTACTTGGCAAGGACAGTGACATGGCTTTTTGAGTCCTCTGAGACCCACGGCAGGCCTGACATAACCAAAGATGGAGTCTTTGTAGTGCCAGTGTTAGGTATAAACTAATATAATTGAAGCAGGACAATAATTATCTTTCGTTTTCCACAAATTTTATAAATAAACTATACATTTTGTTGTTACTGAATTAGTGCAGCATGAGTATATGAGATGTTTATGGCTATATTTAATGCTGTTGTAGGTCATTTCTTGCATCAGAATATTTCCAATTATTAAACTATCCAGAAGTTGCACTGACCATGGAACACTTAATTTATATGCCGTCTGAATGCATCCAACGCACAGATTATTAAACACAAGTGTACTTTGGGATCATGTCTTGTATTTCTTACAGGTTGAATTAGTCTAGGTCTGGAACCAATGTAAAGAGGCACTGAGAAACAATGAGGTTTTTGCAGCGCTTACGATAATTTTCAAGTCAAGTGGTCAAGGACAAGACGGCTAAATGTGTCTGAAGAGGCCGGGGGAACTAAAACCGCTGCATCCTCCTGTGACACACTAAATACAAGCCAAGTACTCACAGTCCAAATAAACAACACCGTGTCAGCTCTGTGCAGCCCATCAATCTCGCTTCAACCCCAAGAGTCCCTTAAGCAGATAAAAAAAAGCTAATCAAAACCTCCGCTGTGTAATTTATCACAGGCTGAGGCTCACCAGCACTCCATCTTCCCTTCCCCGCGTGCTCCTCTTTTGGCAGAGCCTCCATTTCTCTAACAACTGCGAGAGCATGCATGACACGCTAACAAATCTAATTATCACAATAGGATGTACAGTCAATAGATTTCTGCTTTTACGAGGCCACGCTGCGTTTATGTGTTTTAAACATGTCGCTGAACGAGCACTGATGTGAAACTGTCTTTGACGTCTTGTGATTTCAGGTTTGGAATAATAATTGGATTTCTTATTGTTTACAACACAGAAATATCGGGTGTATTTAGAAGTGTTCGGGGATGTTCTGAGATATGAAGATATAAAATAAGGCATAATGTGATCGAAAAATACATTTTTACCTCTAAAAAAGATTCACCAAATCCTACAAATGATGAGTAAAGTATTAAAGGTCCCATATTACGCTTTTTCACTGTTCTCTGCTTTAAACATGAATACAGTGGTATTTGGCCTTCATACACATGTCCAGAGTAGTTTTTTCATTGATTCTGTCAAGCTTTAGTGATTGGTCTCCTTCACCCTCGAGAGGCAGTGAAACGCCCGGGTCCACATCTTTGACGATAACCACACTGATGACGAATATGACGCACATAAGCCAGTTTTCTTTTGTATTATAAATGCTTTTTAAAAACTGTCATCAAAACAGGGAAAACAATACACAATGAGCATGCTGGAGAAAATAATAAAAATAATAATAATACTTAAAGCCGGGAGGTGATTGACAGATCAAAACAGCAAATCAGAGCGTGCAGCAAGCTCCCGAGTCTAGCTCCCGAGTCTAGCTCCCGAGTCTAGCTCCCGAGTCTAGCTCCCGAGTCTAGCTCCCGAGTCTAGCTCCCGAGTCTAGCTCCCGAGTCTAGCTCCCGAGTCTAGCTCCCGAGTCTAGCTCCCGAGTCTAGCTCCCGAGTCTAGCTCCCGAGTCTAGCTCCCGAGTCCAGCGTATTTATTCATCTCAAATAGATTGAGATTCAATAAGCAATGGCAATGTACAGTTTCTAATTTTCTGACCTGGTACAGAAGAAGAGAAACTAAACTATGTGTGGAACACTATCATTTTGCCTGAGTAATTGATTAAAATCCTTTCATGTTTTTCTATTGTATGCTTGTCAAGTATGGGTAAAAAACCACCTGAATGGACATGAACGCATTAGAAAAATGTTAGTTTATTTGTAGCATGACTATTGATGTTGAAGGACATTAAATAAAACAACATGCACACCTCCACTCTGGTTACAACTCACTATTGGCTCCAGGCAGTACCATTAAAGTGAGAACCTACAACACAAATCTGAAACGACTTTTAAATTGATACAATAAATGGGTCTATACCAGAAAAGCAGTGATTTTGCATCCAGTCTAATGAATATGAGTAGATCCGAACCTCAGTGGAGCCAACGTAAAAGGAGCAGGAAATCATTTTATGCTGGATTACAAGGTGTCGGAGGAGTGTTTGGCCAATGTGACAGCATTTCATGTTGAATTGTCGTCTTTGCTCAGTTTTCAAAAGCCGGGTAAGCTCTCCAAATAATGTTTTGACAAATTATTGGGTGTAAATCATAAATACATATTTTTGTTATTAGAATATCATGTAAACGTAACATATAGCTTTAATATATGATTTTGGTCCCTCAGAACATCATCTTTGATCCCAACCATGTTCTGAGCTCAGAGTATGTGCCGTTACCATCAGGGTAGCATTACTGTGTGCCTCGCTATAATAAGCTCTTACTGAAGAATTCCTTTGTCCATCAATCCATCTTGTAACTAAATAAGGAGCTTAAATCATAAATTGACTCGTGTCATTGCGACTGTGTCTTTGTTAAATGTCCAGTGTACGTGTCTACATTTTATGTTGAATGGAGAAGCAGAACTGTGTAAAACAAATTTCAGACCCTCGTGTCAGACAATAAAGTACTTATCTATTCATCTATTCACAAACAAGGGGATCTTCTGGGACCATAATCTGGCCTATTTATATGTGTTTAAAATATCTGCTAGCATGCTTTGTTCTCCATTTTCAATATAAATAGATACATTGATTAGAGATTACAATCAATACTCAATCATATCCTAAATGATGCAGCTATAAACCAGACAGTTATGGATGTTTTGTGGTGATGAAAATCTCTCCAGGGACTTCTTCAAACGCAGGTCTGCTCTGAATTTTGCCTCTCTTTGTGTCAACATGGAAATTTTGACATTTTGGTGTACTTAAATTCAAGAGACACTGCAGCCTGCAAGCATTGGTCTGAATATGTGCTTCAACAGTATAACACTGTGTTTTTCAACCAGTGTGCCAGAAAATTAGAAAGACTTTTGCACTAATTTGATTTTCTATATAATACACACTTTGATGATAATGACTGCTTTGTTAATAGAAGCTGCAGTTTCATTTTTGTTTCAGTTTCAGCTGGAGGTGTGCCATGTGATCGTTTGATAAAAAAGGTGTGCCACGGCTTCAAAGAGGTTGGGGAACACTGGTGTAACAGGTTAATAACGACAACACTAACAATGCAAACACATTGTCTGACCATCAGCCAAGAATAAACATTTTAGAAAATGTGGTAATAATATGGTTTCCACAGTGTATATCAAACATGTAATATGTAATCACTTCTATTTGCTTACAGGTTCATATTAAACAGTGTTTAATAAAATAGAAGTCACTCAAGTGTGTCCTTGGTATAACAAATAGACCAACAAACCAATATTTATCATGTATTGTAAAGCATTTTGCTCCGCCATTTAAACGACGCCACCTCTTTGATCTTGGTGCAATTTCCCTGCGGACTAAAACTTCCTGATCCTTTCATCTGAGAAGAAGCAGAACGCGTACGCCGTCTGGAAACAGGTGTTCTGGCTGTTTGATGTTTGCCTGCGGTGCTTCAGGAGCTTTGGAAACATGAAGCTGTGACCCATTCTTAAGAAGCCTCTTCCTGCCTCGGATGAAGACACAAAGTGCCAAAAACACATGCAGATGTGCCAATCTGACACAAAGACTTGTGGCAGGAACTGAAACTTATGAATGTTTCTGCAGAAGAACGGGAGTTGTCCAGAAGCTGAGGTGCGGAGTCTTTCTTAAAGATCCACAAACCACCAAAACATGCAGTTTTTAAATGTAAATGGGCATGAGATACAATATCACCAGTTCCTTTTTTCTTTAATACAAATATGGAAATCTGTCCTCTGTAATTGAATCTTTCAAACATTTTAACTGGAATTCCTTCATTGTGGTGTACATTGTTCACTAAAAACGGACTGTGTCCAGCAAGTTTCAAGCTGATACGTGGATCGTATACTGCCAATAATTTGATTACACCTATGTTTTTTTATTTAGGATTTAAATGTTCCTAAAGTGTGGCTCCTAAAGAGCAGTGTGGTTTTCGTCCCGTCGCGGAACACTGGACCAGCTCTACACTCTCCATCGGATACTCGAGAGTTCATGGGAGTTCGCCCAACCTGTCCACATGTGCTTTGTGGATTTGAAGAAGGCGTTCGGACGTGATCCCCGGGATGTCCTTTGGGGGGTTCTCCGGGAGTACGGGGTCCGGGGTCCTCTGCTGAGGGCCGTCCAGTCCCTGTATGACCGGAGCCAGAGCTGCGTTCGCATTGCCGGCAGCAAGTCAGACCTGTTCCCGGTGCATGTTGGCCTCCGCCAGGGCTGCCCTTTGTCACCGGTTCTGTTCACTGTATTCATGGACAGAATTTCTAGGCGCAGCCAGGGGCCGGAGGGGGTCCGGTTCGGGGACCACAGGATTTCATCTCTGCTGTTTGCGGACGACGTTGTCCTGTTGGCTCCAACGAACCAGGACCTGCAACATGCACTGGGGCGGTTTGCAGCCGAGTGTGAAGCGGCTGGAATGAGAATCAGCACCTCCAAATCTGAGGCCATGGTGCTCGACCGGAAAAAGGTGCCTTGCCCTCTTCAGGTGGGTGGGGAGGTCCTTCCTCAAGTGGAGGAGTTCAAGTATCTCGGGTCTTGTTCACGAGTGAGGGAAGGATGGAGCGTGAGACTGACAGATGGATTGGTGCAGTGTGCGCAGTGATGTGGTCGCTGTATCGGACCGTTGTGGTAAAGAGGGAGCTGAGCCGAAAGGCAAAGCTCTCGATTTACCGGTCTATCTTCGTTCCCTCTCTCACCTATGGTCATGAGCTTTGGGTAATGACCGAAAGAACGAGATCGCGGATACAAGCGGTCAAAATGAGCTTCCTCCGCAGAGTGGCTGGGCACTCCCTTAGAGATAGGGTGAGGAGCTCGGTCACACGGGAGAAGCTCGGAGTAGAGCCGCTGCTTCGTCGAGAGGAACCAGTTGAAGTGGCTCGGACATCTGTTCCGGATGCCTCCTGGACGCCTCCTTGGGCAGGTGTTCCGGGCACGTCCCACCGGGAGGAGGCCCCGGGGAAGACCCAGGACACGCTGGAGGGACTATGTCTCTCAACTGGCCTGGGAACGCCTTGGGGTCCCCCCGGACGAGCTGGAGGAAGTGTGTGTGGATAGGAAAGTCTGGGCGTCTCTGCTTAGACTGCTGCCCCGGCGACCCGGCAACGGATGAAGCGGAAGAAAATGGATGGATGGATGGATGTTCTTAAAGTATCCTGTTATTTACAAACGACTTGTGTTTAGTGTATTTAGCTTCATATTGATTGTGCATTAAAAAGACTATCAGATAACACTCAGCACTTCCCTCTTAAGCCTGTAACCAGCACTAAATCCTGCTCAAGCAGCACAGACGCACACTTATTCAAGAACACTGAAGAGAACAAATGTAACAACAAGAATTCATTAGGTGGCAACCTTGCTTTAGTTAATTTTAACTAAATTAATATAAAATGTCATCTCCTGAACTTCAATTCAATAAAATAAAAAAATAATAGAGCCTGTACTTGACATTACAAAGTTTCTGATTCACCAACAACAGATCAGATAATAAAACAGTTTGAACACAGGAAAAGCAAAAGAACCATGGACCATAGGGTAACAGGATGACAAATGTCTATAAATTATATTGGATGTGTTACAGTGTTGGGAGTAACGCATTGCAAATGCACTGTAACTACTGTAATCTAGTGCTCTTTGCTTTAACACGATTATTGTGTTTTGTTTTTTAATTTTTTCACCACAAGATTAGTAAAAAATCTAAAATCTGCACCAATAGTAGCCGCCTAGAAGTTTTTTTTCCTCTTTCTGGCAGAAGATGGCTGAAGCAGACGCAGGCATTACGTCAGACAACAGTACATTTTCACGATGGACATACTCCCATTATTTTGAGTTTGTTGGAGACAAAGATGTATGGAACATACTTTATGTGCCAAACCATAAGCTCTGGGACCTCCCGCCATAGCATATTAAGCCACATTTATTTTGTATATACAGTATATATATACAGTATATACAGCTCTTCCTATCATTGTGAAGCAGAATTCACCAAGCGTTGGATTGTTCACCCACTAATAGGGAACGTGAGCTGGGTTTAGACCGTCGTGAGACAGGTTAGTTTTACCCTAATGATAATGTGTTGCTGCAATAGTAATCCTGCAGTGATTTTTAAGTAAATTGCGCAACACATGCTGACCATCCATACATGTCCCCATATGTGATCAATCATCAAAATCATCAATTAGAATACCCTGCATCGCAAGGAACCTCTCAAAGCAGCAACCGTAATCTTATGTGAGGTTAAGTTTTTGAATGATTACACCATGTTTAGCACCCAGGAGGGTTTTCAGGGGGGTGTGCTATTAAAAGGCAATCAATGTAGGTCAGAAGTAACTAAATGATTTGACAGCCAATTTCTATACTTCAGAGCTCTTGAGTACGTCTTAACATTTGTTTCTGTTGAATCACTTTTCTGGCTGACTGGTCATAAGTCAATGGCTTTTCCTACTCTAGTCCAGTTGCATACTTTCCTGCTTAAATTATGGCAATTAACTTGTGTCGCTCAAACTGGATTTTGGTGAGTGCAGCACACACTACATTTCACGGTTTAGAGGATGTGTAGAAGAGGGACTTTCCAAAGCCCTATTTGAATGAATAGAAGAGCAAGCTGAATACATATATTATTGGTAATGTAAATGGGCTCTATGCACGCACCACTTCCGCGTTTTAGCTACAACCCCACTTCACTTCCTGTTCGCGGGAAATGGCTTGAGTTTCACTGGAGTTCAGCAGTGGTTTACACTGTGGTTTACACGAGTTTCCCAAATAACGCTCAAACGGGAATTAAACTGTGAGGATACTGGGCATTTTTGGGACACAGCAGTGCTCTTTGATTGTGCTGTCATTGTGTTTTTATAAAGTTTACAAATCTCTCTGAGTGGCCACAGTCAAATCTCTACCTCAGAGAGAAAGCACAGTGACACTTTTGGGTCACAGCTGAATGTATCAATCTAATTACTAAAAAACGATACTAAAACCCACCTAAAAGCCATAGGATAGCATAGGCGGGAAGTGAACGGGCTGA
Source organism: Knipowitschia caucasica (assembly GCA_964034765.1). Lineage (NCBI taxonomy): Eukaryota > Metazoa > Chordata > Actinopteri > Gobiiformes > Gobiidae > Knipowitschia > Knipowitschia caucasica. The sequence goes on from OZ035823.1 coordinate 18,473,984, forward strand.
TCTGCGTTAACAGGAAATGACGTCACGCCTCCCCGTGCATATACAGTAGCCCATTAAGTCTTAATTTCAAACCATTCCATTTCCAAGGTTGAATTAAAATTCCAGAGGAAATCAACACAATATCTCCCTAGCATGTAATCTTTGTCTAGACTCAATGGGTCAGAAATCCCTGAAAGTCAGAGCCTATGTCTACAACTGAATCTCTAACTGTGCATGTGGGATGTGAAGGGACAGCCATGTTTCATTACAAATTCGAGGCCAATCTGTTCCCAAGAAAGAACAAGAAAAGCAGGATGTCAAGGTAACGAGTTAATTTAAGAGATGAGGCACGGTAAAATGTTATTTCAAAAATTCCCCCCGCAGAAAAATAGCATCTCAAGTTCATCCAATCAAACCGAAAAGAAAGAAATTGTCATAGCAGCCCCACCTGTAAATAAGGCAAACCATTCTCTCAACATCACATCTCACCTGCTCATGGTATGGAATGGTAAAGGCCAATTAAGCGTGAATGGTGAAACACGAGAATATACGCCTCGAGGCTGAAGTGAATACATTAAAGTCCAAACCTTTTTAGTTTGAAACACTACTTCAATGCAAACATACACCAAATGCAGAAGAATATAGGCCCTGTTTATACAGAGGCGCTGCGACAGTATAACCGTAGAGTTGGTTATCTGTTTCCTTTTGTTTACACAAAGATGGCGTTTCAGGGGGGTGAAAACCCAAGCGTTGAGAAACAGCCTCCAGAGTGGAGGCCAGTACACTCACTACCTACGTGTGCGTCGAGCGCCGTTTGTCCAAACAAAATCACGTGAAGCTCTAGCTTCAGATTCCATTTTTGCAGCCGCTGTTACATGCAGAATGATGTCAGGACCAAAAGAATAAATAACTGTTCTTTTTACATTATGAAGGTATTTTGACATTACTTTTATTTGTCATAAAATGTGTTTTATTATTTGGATTTAAAAATAAAGGTTAACATATTGTCATATAAGTTTGTGTAAGCTCTGTCGTACAGGGATTAGTCAAAGCAAAGGAAGGTTTCTCACCCATCATCCGTACTTCTCAGCAGTTTTTCCTGACCTCGTCCTTAATCCAAAGAACTTTTTCAAGGGAATGAAATCTGGAGATTTATAACCTTGTCATATATATTTCAAATTGTGTGTTGGCTTAAAATTTTTGAATAAATTAAATGTGGTTGTTCATCTGAGAAAATAGATTATATATAACATGCCATGGTAGTTCATTACCATCAACTCTGAAAGTTAATTTTCATATTTGAAAATCATGTTTTAGGGTCTTTCCCTTCAAGTAGCGTGATACAGAGAGAGCAAAACCTGAAAACCTTGGTGGCTGCACATTTACATCTTTTTTTTTGGTTAGAGCTCTGGAGAAAACAAACTTCCATATTTCAAGGATGAGGGGTTCTGTTGAAAGGGGAGTAAACAGCAGGAGAGGAAATGGAGGCCACTTGCTGTTCTGCCTCTCTGCTTTCTGATAAAACTCCTAAAGCAAACCCCAAGGCTTTTGTCAGCATCATTGTTGCAGCAATTGACACTGTGCCGGTTGGCAAAGAACGTCCCTGTAGTAAATGAAGCTTCTGCAGCTGCTGATCGCGAGCCGCACGTCAAGACAAGCGGAGGCAGCGAGGTGGCGTAATGAGGGCAGCTTACGAAGATCTTTGAATGGTGTGTTTTGCACGTGGTTGCAGAGGAATAGTGGAGATGAGAATGGCATGGCAATTTACAGGGACGCTTGGTTGCTATGGTTCCCAACAAGTACAGTATGTGTGCATCCAAAGCAACAAATGGAAACTTTCATTATGCAACACAACTGTTAACATGAATATTCTTTTGGTAATCCAAAGAGATCAAGATCATTTAAGATTGCATGTACCTTTAAGAAACAGGAAGACCTCGGTGACGTACTGTATACAGAGAGTAATCCATCTTCCGTGGACTGGCGTAGACTGACTGTGTCGAGGTAGGCCTGGTGTTGAGGGGGGCTCACACTCAGCCGTCCTTTCAGATGGTATTAATCTCTAATAACGTTCTCCACCAGCAGGCTCGGGCAGGCATCAGCAGCAGACAAAAATCCCAGGAAGATAATGTGTCTTGTGTGAATGAGGATATTAAAAAATTGTAGAGGGCAGTAGCAATTTCCTCTTAAAGGCAATTTTACAATTACAGTTCTCTCAGTGCAACCCATTCACAAACAGAGAAAGACTAGCTGTATTGAATTATGAGAACAGAGGCACCAGTATTTTCGTATACATCACTAAATAAACATAAATACAAGGGTTTTTTTTTTACCAAGTCTATATGTTCAACAAGTCGTGTTTGTCCTTTGGATTTGGATACACTGATAAATGGTATTAGAAGTAACATTTTAGCTGGAAGGTCTGTGTGTAAGTATGTGTTTTATTTGTACAGAAACGTGTTACGGAATTGTGCCGGGTAGAAGTGTTTTCTATAAAAACATGGATTATTCTTTCAGCATGATGAGCATAATAAACAGAATATTGCAGGAAAAATAAATGTTTATCAGAAAATGATTGACTCATCCATGAACACTGCCAACGGCCACTCAAGGTCAAATCATCGGTGAAATGCTATTTATACCATTCTGTATGGCTATTCAGAGCAGACAATGAAACGTACTCTTTCTCTTACAAATCCGCAATAAAAAACCTTACAAACCAACTTTTTATTGAAAAAATAAAATAAAATCTAGAACACACCGTGAGAACTTTTCATACCATACTTTAACCTGTTTTGTACCCTAACGTTAACCTTTAAGACATTTACACACATGGCAAATAGACCATCCCAGATATCCCAGTTACAACCAATACAAGGTGAAAAATACTCTGGAGGCGTTTCAATTGTAGATTTCCAGTGGTAGTACTAGCTACAACATCCATCAGCACAGATATAACCTCAGCATGTCTGATTCAGTTAGTGCTTATGAAATGAAGCATCTGCAGAAGCTCCCGGAGAGTATGTAAACATAAGCTCTGCCCTGGGAAATGAGCTGAGAGGTCATTTAGACTGAGGGCGGAGAGAGGCATGGCACGCCGCTCCGGTCACCTGGAAACTCTTTGATGCACATGGGGCTAAATGTATTCACCGCACAGGGCAACGCGCCACACCTGAGCAGCCTCTACCTCCTCACTCCCCGTTCTCCTCTTACAATGATCACATCTCTGGGGATTTTAAGTAATCCTCTCAGGCTGCACTAAAGGTGATATGCAGGGGCTTTTTTTCAGCAAAGCCTCATTTGTATGTAACAGGGCGACAGAATCACCAAGGTTATATATGCCTGACATGTTTGCAGACAGCGAGGACCCATCCAATTGAAGTGTAGCGTGCTGTAACCAAGCGGCTGTCTATCAGCAAAGTAGGAAGAGATAAGCATGTTGTACAGTCAGGATGTTCCCACCAATAACAATATCTGAAAACACACTGAACAGACTGTATTTTTTTGCCTTTAACATGTTGCACACTTTTGTCTTTTGCCAAATCTGAGTGATCCTATCTATGCAAAATGTGAGATGTAAATTTCTCCAGTGTGAGATCAATAAAGTCTATCTTTTCTTATGTTATCTTAATAATAGTGAATTTTATGTGTAGTGTAAATATTACAACTTACTTTTCATTATTATTGATTATGTGTAATGGGTTCCAAGCTCATATACCACAAGAATCAAGCTCACAAACACAAAGTGGCACATTATTTCAAGCTGAAAAATATGTTTCACAAGACAAAAGATAATCTTGTCACAACTGGAGTGTGAACAACAACAGGATGGAATGCATTCTATTGTTTTATCTCATGGCGAGGTGAGCAAACGAAAGGAAAAGCTTCAGTGGGATAAAAGCAGCGCCTGCTCTTCCCTCTGTAACATCCTCCTCTCTTCATCTCAACATCCGCCCACACACCCACACTGTGGTTTCCCCTCGCAACTAGAGACATGCTATACGTGATGGAGCCATTCCACTACCACCATCACACTTCATCCTTTTCTACAACAAGCAAATCAAGCATGAAAACCTCAAGTCGGATGAGCAGGCTTAAACCAAGTGCTAAGTCCTGTCAGTGCACTTTTCTTGTTTCCAATCAAAGCACACTTCCATACAGCATGTCACAAAGTATCCTTTTTCACAGGGAAACAAATACTATTCAGCAAAGAAAAAACCATGGCATTACAATGAACTTGGGAGCCCTGTAGACATGCACTCTTACCTTGGAACAAAAGCACAACTTCAGCTGGCTCTGGTGAGATGGTGCGCTCATTCAAAGTATATGGGAGTCAGGGAGTGTATGTTGTACCGAAGTGTGATGCTTGGAGACAGAGCGCGGAGAGGGAGAGAGGTGGAGCTTGCATTCGAAGAGAAAAGGAGGCGGAGTGAAGCAGGCAGAATGATAACTCTTTTGGCTGTCTGCGTAGCCAGTCTTGTGGGAGATGAGTGGATGGCGCTAGATCATCTCCCTTTTAAACTGGTGCAGAAAATAGCCTGCATGTGAGACTGAGAGAACGGAACCCCCGGGCTAGATTTGGGGGGGGGGGGGGGGGGGGGGCCCACGAGAGACACGAGAGATTCAAAGCAGTTCAACCCAGCATCGTCACGCGGCACTTCCTAGGAATCCCTCCAGTAAGAGGAGGACTGCATCACTGAGTCCTTGGCTGTGATTGGCTGAGCAACTGGGAGACGCCAAGGATGAAGGGCAGCACAGTGTAACCTAAAATGACTCTTATACTAGCAAGTATTTTAGTATTTATGCCCCTGGGTTGCCACAACATTCAAGGTCAGGGTAGCATTTAGAGTAGAGATAATGAGTTGCCCTTGCACATAAAAGCTAAGCCCCCTTTCTCACAGAACTCCAAAAATAATATATATGTAAACAGTATATTTAAAAGAATATTTACTTAAAATGTAGTTTATGTGTTATGGTCCAACTACTGGGGTTTAGACAAAGACCAACGCACCTGGACTAAAGATGCTGGCAACCAGAAGAATATAAAATGTCAACATTTAATGGGGCCATAGTGTCCATTGTAGTTGTAATTGAAAAAAGATCCGCGTGAACATTTTGATCACAAAAGGCTTGTCAAAGAAAATGATTTGAACATGTTAACCTTTTGTCCACAGACACAAATAAAATATGGGGATAAAAATGTGCTTAATGCCTTTACAAAGGAGAGCACTTACAATTTGCTGCATATACATCAAAGTTAGGACAACAAAGCAAACTGAGGCCTTGTTTCTTCACTCTTTTTAGCGCACTGTAATTATCTATGATTTTGATGCCTTGTATGATTGTTCCTTTTTTGTTAAGCAGTTTGAGTTGCCTTGTGTATTAGATGTGCTATACAAATGAACTTGCCTTGCCATTAGATGTGTCTTAATGTGGTCCAAATTGTAATGACAATTGACAATTGAAATGATATTTGGAATGTGGTGCAGAGTCACAGTAAATAGGAATCTGCTTGTGGATTTTTGTGGAAGTTTAACCATTAAACTAAATGAAAAATTAGAATGAAAAGAAATTCCCATGACCCTCAAACAAAACTCAATTTATTAGGAGGTCCCTGCTGGCCTATTGGAACCACTTCACCAGCTTCCAATTTGGAAACAAACTCCATCCATCCATCCATTTTCTTCCCCTTAATTCATTTCTGGGTCGAGGGAGTGGTTCACAGAGCACCAGCCCCACACTGATCCTCTTGCAGGTGGTGAGTCCATAGGAGGATGAGTTGTCTGTGATAACACATTTTTTAGCGCGGGCTTCAGGCAGAGTGGGGTTAAGTGTCTTGCCCAAGAACACAACAACAGAAGAGATCAGTGGGAGTCAGTAGAGACTGTCTCACGGTGGGCTTGAACCCACAACCTTCAGCCTCAAAGGCTATCAACTGAGCCACTAGCGCCCAAATTTTGTTAGAAACAAACTTTATTACCAATTCAGTACATCTGAATCTGTATTTGTTTTACTTTAAACAGACTTTTCTAACTGGATTGATAGTTATGTTTTGTGGACTAGATGTCTTGGATTGGCAGAGAAACCATTTGGTCAATTGGGAAACTATATTGAAACAAATCAGCTTCACGAAATATAGACTTATAGAATGAACCTGGGCTAAAACATTGTATTGTGTGACCAGAGTTCCAACCTAGATGAAAAAAAATATTATTCTTCCCCAAGAAAACATATAAATAGTTAAATTGACCATTATTTCATATTTAGTCACTGAAAAAAATGGAGATGACTCTGCACAGCTTTTGATCCCAAGAGATTTTAATTCGGGCGTTCTGCTCTCCCAAAATTTCATCCACTGAGCGGCGCTGTGATCAAAAAATGACACCGTTTGTTGCCCAGTTCACTTCCGGTTGATTTCATACAATGGCGAATATGGCTCACGAAAACAACAAGCGATTGACAGTGCCTGAATTGCGTGAAAGGTTGAAGCGAAAGGGTATTTGCAGTGTGGGAAAACGAAAGGAGGAATTGTTGTTGCTAGTTCAACGAGCGGATGGTGTTTATGAAGATTTAGAAGAAGATGACAGCGAGCAGAGTGAACGAAAACGGCTGTGTGTGCGAGTGACAGATGATAACAATGAGAATGAAGTTCAGCTAAGAGGGAAGAATGTGAATTGGACGGATGATTTGCGCGATATGCCACTAGTTAGAGACGGGAATGTATTTGCATACAGAAAATGACGAAAACGCTCAACCATTTAGAGAAAATGCGCCGGGCAGAGAGAACCGGAAGTTGCGAAGGCAAGTTTTACCCATAATGCAACGCAAAATTCACACCTGTATATGTAAGCAGGCACGTTTTATATTTTTAGTGTGGACTTTTATTGTGTGGTTTTATTTGTTGCATGGACTGTTTTATTTGGTTTTATGAGTGTTATTTATTTCACGTTATGCCTTGCTGCCCCGAGCCACATGAGCCCCAGCCAATGCCTGCACTCACAGCTTAATCAGCGCACCTGCAACTGAGTGAGCATGGGCACATAAGGGCGGACTGGGAGCAGAAAGGGAGGACACAGGGATACGGAGAGCAGGACACGGGACAGCACGGCACCGGAACCACGACCCGGATCACAATGATCGCCATCGCCTCACGAGTCCCCAGGGAACACCACGAAGCCGAACTACCGCAGGAGGCAGAGGACGCTCTGCCTTCGCGTGTAAGTACCTCAACACATTGAGTAGTGGTGTTCATGTAGTAGCCTTTGGCGGGGGGATTCTGTGGGGTGTATTGGCGTTCTCTGTGTGGTTGTGCTCTGCCTCCAGGGTCCGTGGCACCGCAAGAGACTCATTGTCCCGGGTTGAGCACCGCGAGGCATAATCCAGACGGCGGCCGAGTGTAAAACCTCGGCCTCGCTGGTAAGTGTGTGAAAGCAGCGGTGCTCGTGTTTAGTGGACGAAATGTCGGTGCAGCTTTGCTGTTGGCCTCCACTCTGCTGCCGCTGTGCTTTTGTGCCTGCAGAACCCGAGACGCTGAAGGGACCTGGGCTGAACGAACACGTGTCGGGACTAATTTTAATTCGCTCTTTTTTACATCGGACATTTTTAACATTTATTGTTTGTAAATAAATTATTTTTTAAACGCATCAGTAGTTTAATTTACTGCAATTACGGCTCTCACATATATATCACTCTTGCTCTTCATATTTAGTCACCCCTCAACATTGTAGTAATCCGTGTCCTTTAATCCATAATTAATCCAGTTTGAAAAGTCTGTTTAAAGTTTAAAGTCTGAACAAGTAAGAAAAGATAGATCCTCAGTGAAGTGACTGAAATACACACACCAAATGAACAGAAATGAACAGTATGAATAAACATAATCCATGAATCCATCATTTGATTAGCATCACACTGGCCCCTGAGGTCTTGTGCTCAAAGAACCAAATTCCACAAGGCCATTCCTTTGGCACATGCTTTTGACACAGTCGACCAAATATTTTTGGGCAGCATTAGTCATCCACACCTGGTGGTTCAGATCAAAAGCCTGGTTTGGTCAAAGCCTCCCTCTCTGCCCTGTCTCCCTGTGTTCATGAGGCCCAGGAAGTGACTGTGTCCCTTGTTTACAGATCGACACATCTCTGGAGGGGCCGGCGACAGCCTGTGACAGCCTGATGGATGATGTGACACTCATGTGCCACTGTGCATCTCCACATCCACCTCCTCATCTTCTGCCACAGAGTCCGTCTTCAGCGACCACAAAACAATACCAGCATGACAGGAGTGTCATTTGTGTTAACTTTGTACTTAATATATAAAATATATAAAACAAACACTCATAACAAACATCAGAAGCTTGTACAAGCACGTTTACCTATTATATTAACCATTTTATGTTTTAGAATGTTAAATAATACGTAAATGAATAATTAAATTAAATCGAATAAATTTGTGACTTACAAAATTGTTGAATCACCAACAACAACGCAGATAATCAGTTCAAACACAAAATGATTTAAAAAAAAAAAGAAAGAAAAAAAAACATAGGGGCCTTCTGTCCATAAGGATGTGGGATGACTAATGTCCGTAAACGTAAACAAAATATCCATACATGCCCCTATATGGTGAAACAAATAGGAAGGGTAAATAATGCTTTACCCTATTCTTTCTATCTCCTGAGGGAGGAGTTTATTTTTGGGGGGGGGGGGGGGGGGGGGGGTTTCTTCAATTTTGAAAATATGCAACTGAAACACAAAAGGCCTCTGAATGTGATGTCACAGTGGTACAATGACAAAATAAAACAGAAAGAGGAGAAGAGTTATGTTTGAGCCAGAAGTTCCTCTTGAGTGGATGGATGGATCTAAACACAACCCCCAGTCTGTCTTTGATGATACTATAGTGTAACGTGGTTAAAAAAGGCTGATTTTGCATAATAAGTCTCCTTTAAGGTAGGTTTTATTAGCTGTTGGGTGAATAGTGAAATATTGGGTGGATGAACGCATCCCTTTCACCCGCGGACCATCTCTTTATGAATAATAAGGCAATTAAGCAACAGGGCTCAGGCTCAATACTAATGCGCGAGGACTTCTAATGTCCCATTTTAAACCCTGGAAGTACAATTTAGAAACACAAGGAGATCAATAACCTTTCGCTCTTGACTCTGATCAGGTCATGTCACAATTCCCAATGCTTTAATAATACTTCTTATTGATCATGATGCACTTTAAAGCATCATGATCAATAAAATCTTAAAACAAATTTCCTCTGATTTAGGTTTGACAGTGACAACCTCAAAAGGGAAATATATTTTTTCACTAATGACTTTCCTGCACCAGTGTTATTCAAGGGATCAGGAGCCTTGTTTATCAACGTTTGTATTGCTCAACATACGGGTGTACGTGTAGCGGCCACGCCACAAACGCGTTATCAATACAATTCTTCTTGCTCAGAATTGTGAGTATCATATATGTAAGTAAGTAAGTAATGTTTATTTATATAGCGCATTTTACAGACCAAGGTCAGCCAAACCGCTTTACAATGTTCAGAGTTCAGATATTGTTCCAATCATTCCACACACGGTGATGGAATGATTGCTTAAGTGGGAGCGAAAAAAGCACATGTATTATACAACATATAATACATTGTACTCATATTATATTATATAATTCTAAATCAGTTGAGCCTGTATCTTGATTAGGCCTTTCAAAATGTCATAAAAACTACTTATTCAGTCGTAGAGTTTTAACTATTACTCAAATTTGTTCTTACTTGCAGAAAAAATAACATTAAAAGCCCCATTATCAAGATTGTATTCAATAAAAAAAGCTGGATTCTGCACCTCTACTCAATGCTTTTTATTTCTTCCATAAAATTAGTTTTTTTGTGCAAAATACTTCACACGCTCATGTAGGAGAACACACACGGCTCTAACAACGTCAATAATGAGCAAATGAAATGGGTGCATTTGGGCAAACATCTGGCTAAACACAGAAATAATAGTGTAATTTGTGAATAAAGTGTCATTTTTTGTCTTGGATAATTCCCTTTCTCTGACGAGTTCATAGGAGAGTCTCAGTTTGTGCCAAGTCCTGTGCAAATGTGCCGGCTTCCTAAATGCCACATATGGCTCAGAAGAGGCCTGTCTCACATTTTCAGGAAGATTGTTCCAGATTTTAGCAGCATGAATCTGAAATGCAGCCTCCCCATGTTTAGTTCTGACTCTGAGGTACTAGCAGGATTCCCGTCCCTATGCTCCTCAGAGTCCGGGTCGGTTCCAAGCAGAGTCCAAGCAGCAACATGTTAAGTGCTGGACATATTTTATTATGTGGGCCTTAAGAGGTTCATGAAAAAAAAGTCACTAAAGGATATCTATTAGGATGGCCTCTGGTGGGAAATTAGAATCAGAAAAATGTTGGTGGCATTGTCAGCGGGCAGGAAGCCATACTGTAAACTAGGAAATTTCTTTTTAAACAAGGGGCAATAGCAAATCGCAAAAAATTGTCACAAATGTAATAAAGGCATGCATGTACATACTTAATACAACAATTCTAATATACAAGTACACAAAATAGGCGTATGACAATAAGATAAAAAACTAATTGAAATATATGAATAATAAAGGCTTGAACTACCACACATTATAGCAAACATAAGCATGACTTCTAAGTGTGGCCTTTACATGTAAATTAAGAAATGACAGGGATATTATTATAAATTGGGACATGAGACCCAGGGTCAGATCAGAGGGTCATAGGAGCATGGGGGAATCACTTGCTCTTATCAGTCCATGCAGACCTGTGACCAGCCTTGTCATTCAGCCTGCCCTGAAGGTGTCTGGGTTAACATCCACAGTAACATATACGACTACCACTGTTTGTATGATTGTACATCGACCATGTGTCAGTCCAAACCTTTCTGAGGCTGGATGAATGGGTTGGACTTGTCTGCCTAAGAGCACATGTGTTGTAATAGGACGGCGTACGCTCTTGGCTTTTGCAGTGACATATTTCGAAAGACAAATGTTCTGCACAACAGATCAATGCAGAAGAACGTTCCATATTTCTCAGTATATTAGGATGTCATAAATGCAGACTCAACTGGACTAAATAGTGATCCTCAGCATCCAGATCATTGGTGTTCCTTTTTTCTTGGTGTAGTAGATTTAGCAACGCAATTCCCTCCTGCTGTAATGCTTTTTAATTTCACTGAGGTTTTACAGTATTTGCACCAGCTCTATGCGTCGGTATCATCTTCATCCTGTGAGCTATTTTTAGGGCGTCTGTCACATGATGCAAGTATAGGCCCCGCCACACAGGGAATCTAGCCCCATACTTTATAATGTGTTTTCTGAAAGCTACATGCTCAAAGACTATTCTCTCAACATTGTCTTCTGTTGTGTTTCAAATAATGCAAGGTTTTCAATGCAATTTTTTCCACTTTTAAAATTTGTTCCCCATCTACTGATTCCTGGAGTGTTTATTTCTGTTCCGTGTCATTTCAGCAGTGAAATTGCTTGTCATATTGTAGCAAATACAATGTTTGTCATAGCCCTCTGTTTGGAGCGTTGGAGGCGTAGGGTTAAGCATTAGGCAGAAAGGTTTCTGACCCGGACCAATGCGTTGTGGCAACAACTCCACAGATGCAGATGAAACTAGATCGCTAGTATGTCTGCTGTTCTGTCCTACTGTTTGTCTTAATTGTGGGTTTGTCATGTGGTATTTCCTGTTCTGTATGTTGAATGTACTCCTTTATTCCCTACGAATGGAAACTAGCCATGAGCTAAATCTGGTAGATTTACAGTTTTTACTGTTCATTAATGCACACACACTCACATAAAGAATAAAATAAAGCTCACAGCGCTGGTGCCAAAAGCGCCATGCCGTCTTTTCTCTCAAATACAAAACTTTGTCCAAAAAAGTAGTTTTCCTTTTCCTGGAAACTTCATTCACCAGTGGAGCGTGTAAAAATGTATTCTGTGGCCCCCTAATGAACACCTGCTGATATACTGGGCTAATATGCCATGCTGTACATGATAAGAATACAGTGACAATACCATGATCCTGAAACACTGAATGAAATAAGTAGTAATTTGCCCTCATTTAAAAGTATAACAAAGTATACTCATCATATTCAATAAAAGTAATTATTTGTATATTTATCATAAAACGTCACATGAGCAATAAACAATCTAAGAGTACAAATGTATATTTTCTCTACTGTTAGTGTTAAAGAATGAGAAGAAGAAGAAGCCATATGAAACGTAGGGTATATTTATCAATCCAGGAGCTAAACTGTGTGTGCAAAGTAAAATACCTTGAGCAATGTTAGTGGTTTAATTCTATCTCTGCAAGAGAATAGATCCGTCTGTTTTCATGTGTGGTTAACATTTAATTTAAATTGGAACAACATATCTGAGTGTAAGCTAATTCAGTTGAGTGTATTGATAAGAATAACTATTCACAGAAGAGAAACAGAGGGAAACCTGAAGATATCAATGCTATTTATGTGTTTGTGTAATTATTGGCTCTTTTCATTTAAGGCTATAGTTTTGTAAACCTTTTACAATATGGGAGGTGCTTTGAGGAAATTATTATTTTATTTGAACGAAAGCTGGTACCAATGAATGTTTTTGATGAATTATTATGAAGGAATAACATATCTTCATAGCACTCATGAAGTTGCAAACCTTCATTGTTTTAGGGGAAACCAGAGCACCCTGAGGAAACCAAGGCAGGCATGGGGAGAACATGCAAACTCCACCCTGTTCCTGCTGAGAAGCGAGAGTGTTATCCACTCAGCCACCGTGCCGCCCGGTAACAAAAACACCTGAAATTATCATAAGACACACCAGTCCCACTTTTGACAATTTAAAAAAAAGAAGAAAACAGTCATCTAAATCTACAATAAATACATTTCTGAGGAAATGAATGCATCACACCTCTGGGTGAGCAATGATCGGATCAACAGAACAATTAAGCCCTGCAGTGTTAAGTAGAAATAACAGTGCAGATGACAACAACAAATGTTATATGGATACTATTGCAGCAGAGAGCCCACAGAACACTTGACAGGTGTATTTTATGATGATTATTATGATTATATTTTATGCTCATATATCTCTCACTATACAGTAGTCTTAGAATGATGAAAGAGATGAAAAGCAAAGAGAAGGCTGAAATCCAAACTTTACATGAGGAGCTTGAACTGAATAAAACCCCAAAGCAGTCTATTTCGCATTTCACAAACTATGTTAATTCCACCCCCAAATGCACTGACAGTTGCAGGTTTCGTCACACAAAATGCACTGTCAACTACATTTGTATCAATTTGTCAATAATATGAGTTTCGTAAATTGATATTTATTTTGGGGATCTTTAATATCATTGCCATGAGGCAAAGAGGTTTAGTGCTGGCAGTAATTTATTTGTGAAATCAGGTCTCATTTCATCCTATTTACAAAAGGATAGCCAAGGTCCATCACCTCACTTCATTGTTGTTGCAAATGGAGGAAACGGGACATTGTCAAATACAGTTTTTACATGGGAGAGGGCTTACTACAGTCTAAAGATTTACTTTATCACAATAGAAAAGTTATACTGCAAGTCAATGAACATGAAGATCTGGATTAAATGTCAGAAAACATGTATGTTACTCTTGGTTGCGAGCATGCTTAAGTGCATGTCATACCCAAGGCGATCAGAAAGTAAATAAAGGAGCAATTATCTTCAACTGTTTTTACATGAACGCAATCTCATGTCTGTGCAATACCAGTGGGGGCGGGTCCCGGCCTAGTTTTGCCGCTGTAGACTTTTGAATGCACTCTTTAAAGTTGCACTAACTGACTTTGGGATTTTGAAGCCGCAGACTCGCTGGCCTCGCTCTTTCTGCTCCCCTCCCTGCACCCACGAAGCTATCGCCCCCCACACACAGTGTTGCTGACGGAGCTAGCGTCTTCCAATATGGATAATACATGGATATGGATTTGCACGTGGATGTCGTGACCATAGAACGATAGAACCGGGAAGCGCGGAGGAACGAGACTTTCTTTTGGATGGCTGTCTCGCTGTGTAAGCAGTAACCGGTGACGAAGACACACGAAGCTTCAGGTTAGCTCCTCGGCTTGTTGTGCTAACTCAGCTGTCTGTGCTAACGGACCTGTAGATTTCTTACGAAAGTGTGGGCTAGTGGTGCGCTGTGATTGGTCACAATCTGCGACCCGAAACACATTCTCTTCCTTGTTTCATCAAAACTCAATCTAAAATATTATGTTACGCCAGTACAAATCTGCGCTACTTTTTCTTCAAAAGGACGTATATCCCAATGCACTGCATGGGCATGGATAGCATTTTCGTAATGAATACAAAAATAAAGTCAGTTAGTGCAGCTTTAAGAGAATGTGGAAGGGGCTGCCCACGGCCATTTGGAATCTGCTCATGTTTGTGGCACATACATTTCAACAGAGGAAATAGGCGTCACTACGCCCGTTAATATTTACAGTCTATGTGCAACACACACTTACCCAAAATAAACAAATAGTATGAATTTCTTTCTCTTGAGTTACTCTACTTGGCACCAATACTAGGGGTTTAGACCCCACCACAGCACTGAGACCGCGCTAATAAAGGTAACAAATGACATCAAACTAAACACTGACGCAGGAAAAGTCTCAGTCCTTTTTCTGTTAGATTTAAGTGCTGCTTTTGACACTATTGATCATGGCATCCTCATTCAGAGACTTGAGGACTGGGTTGGTGTTGCTGGCACCGCCCTAAGCTGGTTTAGGTCCTATTTACAAGACAGAAAGTTTTTTGTGGAGATCGAAAACTGTACCTCAGACCACTTGGCCCTGACCTGCGGAGTGCCACAGGGGTCAATCCTGGGTCCTCTTCTGTTTAATATTTACATGTTGCCTCTAGGTCAGTTGATTCACAGTAATAATGTCTCTTATCACAATTACGCTGACGATACTCAGGTCTATGTGTCCCTGACAGCAGGAGAGCATGAACCAGTGGACTCGCTCCTTCACTGTGTCCAGCAAATCGGTGATTGGATGCAAAATAACTTTCTCCAACTAAACACCGACAAAACTGAAATAATTGTTTTCGGACCCCAGAAACAAAGAGAGAGCGTTATTTGTCACCTCCAGGCTCTCTCTCTACAACCCTCAAATCAGGTCAGAAATCTAGGAGTGATAATGGACTCAGACTTAAATTTCAAAAGCCACATAAAATCTGTAACATCAGCAGCTTATTACCACCTAAAAAACATTGCTAAAATTAAAAACATAGTGTCTAAGGCAGACTTGGAGACTCTTATACACGCTTTTGTCTCCAGTCGGTTAGACTATTGCAATGGCCTGCTCACAGGTCTGTCCAAACAGGCTGTAAAACAGCTGCAGTACATTCAACATGCAGCAGCTCGAGTCCTGACCAGAACTAGGAAGTACGACCACATTAGTCCAGTTCTCAGGTCTCTGCACTGGCTTCCTGTTCCTCAGAGAATAGACTTCAAAGCAGCTTTACTTGTGTACAAGTCTCTCCATGGTCTCGCGCCAAGGTACATCCATGACATGTTTGTGCCATATGAACCGACCCGGACTCTGAGGAGCACAGGGACTGGACTCCTGTTAGTGCCCAGAGTCGGTACTAGACATGGGCAAACTGCATTTCAGATTCATGCGGCTAGAGTCTGGAACCGTCTTCCTGAGAATGTGAGACAGGCGTCTACTCTGGCATCTTTTAAATCTAGGCTCAAAACAATTCTGTTTAGCTGCGCATATACAACTGAATGATTTTATCTTTTCATCTTTGTTTTTATCTTTAATCTTTTTAATGCACTGTGACTATTTATGATTTTAGTCCCATCTGTGATTTTAATGTTTAAAGGTTTTTAATTTTTGTGATTTTATTTTTAATGTTTTTAATATATCTTGTGCTCTTAATGTGTTTGATTTATGCATGATGTGATAGGGGATGTGAAGCGCTTTGCGTTGCCTTGTGTAGGAAAGGCGCTCTACAAATAAACGTTGATTGATTGATTGATACTAATCTTGCAGCTTTGAGAATACCTCTATGAAAAGATGAGCTGAAGTTTTTGTGCTAATTTGCTAATATCCAATGTCAGTCCGCAAGAGTCAAAAAGAAAAAAGCGAATTCAAGTTTAGACATTCTTCCTTATCCTTCTTTCTCACTAACCTTAGAGGCATAATGGATCAAACTGACATTAAAAATGCCACCTGGAGCATTTCAAAGCAAATGGTAGGACACAGAAGGATAAGGAGGTTTGCTGATGTCTGATGCAACCCCTCACAGGCAAGTGTACCCTCTACCCATGTTATTTTGTTCCAGAGGTGAAAGGGTGGGTACCACATGTGGCCACTATTGAAACCTCCAAATGAGTGTCAAGGGCCAGAGAGCAGAGGAGAAAGGACTAAGCAAAGAGCATACAATTTTCATTGATGAAATTATCCTGCACTTCATTTCTTTTGGAGAGCAGTGATGAAAGGAGATGTGCTGCAGCATGTGCTGGAGCCTGGAGTGGTCTATAGCTGTTCAGTGCGAGGAAAATACTGTGCACACAACAAAAGGCCTTGCAGAGCTGTGGGCATCTTCCATCTTAGTGGGGCAAGAGATAAACAGGCAGAATGAGGCTGAACATACACGAGTGTATCATTACAAGTCCATCTACACTCTTTATTGAGCCACTAATGGCTTTGGAGAGGAGTTTCCAAACCATCAACACTGCTGCTTCCATTGATACAGCCTGTCATTATGTAAACTAGACCCTAGTTTACATGATGTACTTTTAAACTCCAGTCACTAGAGTACAAAATATGCTGTTCCCCATCCACCTCTCTCCCTCCTTATTGCCTCAGTCTCACTGACCTTCAGGTGAGGGATGCCAATGTTACATTGATCTCTTGTGGACTGCAAGCGATTTACACATCAAATGTGACAGCTTGTTTGAAGACCGTTTATAAAAGAGACTGTCAAGGTGACCCTCTATATCGATAGAAAATAACATTAAAGTGCCAGCTGTCACAGAGTATGCCAAGAGAGATAGGGGTATGGTCTTAGTGAAAGTGGGGGATTGTTTGCTTTTCCTTTCTGCAAAATGTCACTATTTCTTTCCCATGTCTTTATATGACCACTTGGTTCCAGTTCTTTTGCTGTGCCCAGTGGATAGTGGTTTGCACCACGTGGAGAATGACCTTTTCAGCCATGTGTCACCTGCCCACGATGCTCAGGGTGCTCCTCACAGCAGAGCACGCCTGAATGTCAGTATATCATGCTCCACTGAAGCCACACAGGAAGAAAGAACCTTATGGTTAAGACACGTCTATCTATGTACAAAGAGGTATGCAGAGGCTTGTGTTAACAAATAGCTATGAAACTCGAATGGGAGAAGATAACGTGGTATTTATTTGAGGCCAATGCACCTGCAGTATCTGCAGTTCAAATGTTCAACTACAGTCCAGTTGTTGTACGTCCAAAAAGGTCAACATGATCTGCACGTCATTCAATGGTCTGAATGGTCCAAGACCATAGATAAATGCAAAGCAATAGACTCAATCATAACGATTCAGAAATCTTATAGGTTATATTTCCTTGCGTAAAATAATGGACAATGTTTCTTATTTCAGTGCCAAAAAGGCAAGACATTGTATTATAATATATACCATACATTGTAATACGTTAACCAAAAGCCACAGATGATTAAAAGTAGAAGAAAAAAAAACTTAAGTTAAAGGGTCTAAATGACCCAGGGCTGGTCAAGAAAGAAAAAATAATCAAAATTCAACTTCAAATTTTTTTTAAATCAATGTGGTGGGTCAATTTGACCCGATGATAGCACAAGGATTGATGAAATTGAATATTTCAAACCATATTTGTTTTGGTACCAAGTGAAATCACCGAAGGAACTAAAAGTCTCAGTTTACTTCTAAAGCCTAAACGCAGTGATCCAACTGAGGAAAAGTCACATACTTAAAAACAATACTTGTTTAGCTTTGCACATGATTCTGGAGCTGAGGTGGACAGCAGTCTCACACACGGCGGGAACACTCACTTGCGGAAGTTCTGGTTCTGTCCATGGATCCATTGGGTTCTGTCCCTCTGAATCGCTGGC
The DNA here is from genome assembly GCA_964034765.1 of Knipowitschia caucasica. Lineage (NCBI taxonomy): Eukaryota > Metazoa > Chordata > Actinopteri > Gobiiformes > Gobiidae > Knipowitschia > Knipowitschia caucasica. The sequence continues at coordinate 18,492,083 of OZ035823.1, forward strand.
CTGCTTTCTCACGATCCGGCTCCGTAAAAGAGGAGCACAGGAGGTCCATAACCCCGCAGTCCCACGGCTGTATCAGTGTGTCGGTCCCAGTGGAGGCAGACAGTGCAGGATGTCTGGCAGGTCTTCCCCGTGAGCCCGATCGGACCTGGAACAAAGCCTACAGAGTACAGACTGTGACTGCGACTGAGCAGAGACTGAAATATGCGTGTGCAGAGTAGTTTACGCGCGTGTGAATTAAATAAAGCTGCGCGCGTATGTATTAATTGCGCGTGTGGACTTTTAACGTGAATCGGGTGCCATAGGTGTCATGGGCGAGGCAGTGTTCTGGTCCCCTATGGAGGGATTCACTGCGCTGTTCTTGGCTCGCGTCTCGGCGGAGTCAAATGGACTCAGACTTGAATTTCAATAGCCACATATCATCTGTGACATCATCAGCTTACTTCCACCTAAGAAACATTGCTAAAATTAAAAACATTGTGTCTAAAGCAGACTTGGAGATTCTTATCCACGCATTTGTCTCCAGTCGATTGGACTACTGCAATGGCTTGTTCACAGGTCTCTCTAAACAAGCGGTAAAACAGCTGCAGTACATCCAAAATGCTGCAGCTCGAGTCCTGACTAGAACCAGGAAGTACGACCACATTAGTCCGGTCCTCAGGTCTCTGCACTGGCTTCCTGTGGCTCAGAGAATAGATTTTAAAGTAGCTTTACTTGTGTACAAGTCTCTCCATGGCCTCGCACCAGGGTACATCCGCGACATGTTGGTGCCATATGAACCAACTCGGGCTCTGAGGAGCACAGGGACTGGACTTCTGTTAGTGCCAAGAGTCGGAACTAGACATGGGGAGGCTGCGTTTCAGATTCATGCAGCTAGAGTCTGGAACCGTCTTCCCGAGAGTGTGAGACAGGCGTCTACTCTAGCAGTTTTTAAAACTGAACTGAAAACAGTTCTTTTTAGCTGTGCATACAAGTGAATGATTTTACATTTGTTTTTATCTTTAATCTTTTTAATGCGCTATGATTATTTATGATTATTTATGATTGTAATCCCTTGTGTGATTTTAATTTTTTACGGTTTTTAACTACTTGTGTGATTTTATATATCTTGTGCTCTTAATCTGTCTTTTTATGTTTACTTAAATTCTAATGTTTGATGATTTATGCATGATGTTATATGGGTTGTGAGGCGCTTTGCGTTGCCTTGTGTAGGAAAGGCGCTCTATAAATAAACGTTGATTGATTGATTGATTGAAAGCGGCTCGTCCCCCCGGGCCTCTGCTGGTCAGGCCGCCCTACCTCTCCCGTCTCCCCCCTCACCCCAGTGTCAAGCGGGGTTGGTGTCAAGCGTCCAGGCTGCTCCAGGATCACTGTCCAGCTGTATGTAGTGTAAATTGTCAGTGTTGCCAACTCCTCAGTAAGGAAAGTAGCTATTGGCTGTCCCAAAAGTCGCTAGAAGTCGCTAAATGACGTCATCGCCTAATTTGCATAATTTGCCATTTGCAAATAACTGTAACGGACGCTGTAGGAGAGAGGAATAAGGTCGTGGGAGAGACAAAAGTGAGTAAAAACACCCTAAATATGTTTAGAACTACAAATGTACAAAAATAATTTCAACATTAACAACATTTAATGATTTTAATGCTTTGTCTAGATCCACATTACACACATCAGTTTTGTCCTGTATTGTTAAATGTTATAACAGCAAATGTAATCAAAAGATTGTTATGTAGGGTGAAATTGCTAGCTCTACAACCAACCCTCCTCCTTTATCCGGGCTTGGGACCGGCAAAGTGACCCAAAAGACACACTCTGGCAGAGTTACTTAGGTTTATTTTTGTACGTTTTTTTTTTTTTTCATAGTTTGGCATAACAAATGATTTAATGTGACCCACTACTGAGAGAAAACAGAGTCACGGACCGAGCTGCCGCGGATGGAGTGGGGGGTAGTGGGGGGTGGCGGTGGTAGGAGTGGCCGGGGAGCTTTGGATGTGTGGTGGTGGTGGAGCTGAAGTTCAGTCTGCAGCAGCCTGAAAACTCCCTGTGCTTTTGAGTCTCCTCTCTCTCTCTGCTCCGCCCATAGACTGTAGCTGGGACTGCTGCGCAAGGCTACTGTGAGACTGGCCGCCTGTAAGTGCTTTGGGACGGGGGAGGGGCTCACGTTGAGGACAGCAGAACAATACGTGCTTCACGAGTCTCCAAAACACCAGATAAGTCGCCAAAACACCAGATAAGTCGCCAATAACACCAGAAAAAGTCGCTAGATTTGTCGCTAGTCGCTTTTTTGAAAAAAAGTCGCTATAGGGGTCTGAAAAGTCGCTAAATCTAGCGACAAAGTCGCTAAGTTGGCAACACTGTAAATTGTACTTAATTCCAGATTGTTTAAGTTGGTGCGCATGCGTAGTGTCGCATGACCCCTGTTGTCTACTTTGGCGGGCTCTCGTCTATGCTACATTTACGTGTGATGCAGTTGCACCGATATTAACATAGATCCATGAGGTGCACACAAACTCAGCTGACCACCAGCAGAGGTGTTCCAAGGGTACCCCGGGGCCCAGGCAACATAGTCCTTTTAGGGCCCCAATACCGACCACATAACAACATAAAAAGGTTTATATTACAGTAGGTATAAATATATATTTATAAATAATGTAAATGCAATATCTATTACTTGTTTACATTAATATAAATTAAATGTAGATAATTTCTTATTTTTTACAATAAATGGATAGGCCTGGGGCCTGCCTGGCAGACTGTACAGTCTACCATAGAAAATTGTGAATACTTCAGAACTTATCGTGACACATAGCAATGAGAAATAATTTAGCATGTCTTTTTATACGCTTGTTCACTACACTCATTATGTTATAATTAATTACAAAAACTACCTATCAAAGTGTGTTAATCCTACAAAATCTAATCTTTCATTTGGCCCTCAGTGTTTATAAAGTCTAAATTAAAGATTAGGCTCTTAGCTTTAATCTGCAAAAAACGGCTTGTTTCTACCTTCTCCCGTTCATGAGCAATCTGTCATTTAATATAATATATGGTTTAATCCAAAAGTTTAATCCAGTTCTGCTGATATCAAGGGGCCCCCAGAAAGGGTTTTAATTGTTAATAAAGAACATGGCAAGTTTTGCATCAGACGAAAAGTCCGGGCCGGGTGCCGATGGAGGAGGCCAGTTTCAGCGGTCCCATCATCACGCCAGGAAACAGATGATGGAACAGCGGATGAATAGCAAAGAATAGACTACAGCTGAAGTCATGATGATTACAGATAAAGTCGGAAGAGAGGATAGTGCTCAAGCTACAATACTTCCCATCAGTGTCTTCATATACAGCTTTACTGACAATCTGTGTTTTTAGAATTATGGTTGTATATCTTACCTATGAGTCGTACCTATCTAACCATACGCTAAATTAAAGATGACTGTTTTAAGCCTGTCCTTGAAGGTAGACACTGTGTCTGCTTCCTTGACGTGGATGGGGAGCTGATTCCACAATATAGGAGCTTGGTAGCTAAATACTCTGCCTCCGACTGTGCTTAAAACGGCTAATAAAGGAAGCCTCATTGTCCTTACTGTTCCTTATGTGACTGCCATGTCCGAGTGCCAACTTCCAGGACAACGATAAGGAAAGGACTTCACTTACGTTTTGGGACAGGGACTGAGAGAAGTAATCAGAAGGCAATGGCAGTTCCTCTGAAGTCAGCTTCCCAGTACAGTGTCATGGCTCAGCATTATGCACACACGCACATGCAATTTGCACTGCTCCAACTGGCCTCGTAACCACCTTTGTGCCATCTGCCATCCAACACATTTTACTCTCAAGTTGGATATGGCTGCTGGCACTAATATAGGAAGCTTAAAAATATGGGCCATATAGCGTTTGACAGCAATTTTTGAGAATAAGTGGCGAGGACAGATGGATAATTGGTGTACGTGTCTCGTCTGTGCTGCTGAATCACACTTGATATTTACATATCGCACCATGAAAAAAAAAAAACGCGTACACTTGTTTTGTATTTTTTATGTTTATTTTATTGGTTATTTTTTGGGGGAGAAACCATGATAAAAATCACAGATCTTTTATATATTGTTTATATTAAGGTTTTAATGTATTCTCTGCAACTTACTCATCAAACGTTTGACTGATATTATGAATAATTATCACATCCAGATGTTTAACAAAATCTCCTTCAATAAAGTAATCTAAGTTAGTGCAAAGCAAATGAAACCCCTAAAGAACCACGCACTCATTTATGGTGTTTTGTCTGATCATTTGAATTCATAGATCCTTTTGATTTCAACAGTATATAAAATAAGGGTTAATTTGCACAAAAAAGGCAAACACAAAAAAAAATGTGAAAGGAAAACAGATTGGCCTTTACCAACCAGACATATTTTTGTTATTAAAAAAAAAAATCAGCCATTGAACAAATCCTTGCAAACTACTTCCAATAAAGGGAGATTGTAGCTCATATAAGAATCGATCAATCACTCTGTATTTGAGGATCACTTTTCCAAAATCAATACAATAGCCCAATATTGTGTATTAAGTCACACAGTGTCACATTTTGTCTATTTCAAAATACATGTCTCATGCTACATTATTCGTATGTTATTATTTACAGTACAAGAATTTAGAAATGATGTTGGAAAAATTGATTTTCCTTGTTGAATATTATGTTTGTCTGTGATGGGAAGATGTCTTGTTTCTGGGTTTTTTGGTATGTTACTCCAAAAGTCTTTATGTTTGACTGCAATTACTAGTGTTGATAGTAATACGTACGTACACATATCAAACTTTTACAAGCGGCTCTTTACTTTGCAGAGGGAGGTCCTCGCTGTCATGGAAACAGTGCGGAGTGACCTTCAGATGCTGTGAGGACAACACTTGCCGTGGACTTTGTGAGTCATCAGCAACATTAGAATCGTCAAGCTCTCCCCCATCTCTCCCTTATATAATGATGCGTAGTGATTTCAATGAAAAGGCAAATGCAGGAAAGAGGTAGACAGGGCAACAACTCAATGGAAGGTATCGGTTCAAATAGATTAGCATTGATTCAAAAAACATGTGCCTACTTTATATGTCACACCTTTTTCAGGAAACAGATTGCAATATACTGTATATCATTCCAGAGCTAACCTTTAGTGGTTCAATACAATTCAATTCATTTGTGTATGGCCTTAAATCACAACAGCAGTCGTCTCAGTGGACTTTTCAAAGTTTCACCAACAACACATCAGAGAATCAAGCAGTTTGAACACAAGAAAGGCTATAATAACAAACACTTAGTAGTCATTGGTCCATAGGGAGCGGGATGACCACTGTCCAGTAATGTTAATAATTGCCGTTAAATGTCAGGGAATGACACTGTCCTTAGACCCAGTGAAAAACCCAGTGGTAAATTAGAGAGAAAGCTTAGGGAAGCACATGATGTGACCTGATGGGCTGTTGCTGAATATTACTATTGTTATCTTTTTAGAATGATCAATTTTATTTTTGCTGCTGCTGGACACCTGAATTTCTCCTACTGGGATCAATAAAGTATCTACCGACCTACCTACCTACCTACATACATCTATACAGGGGGATCTGCTTCCATGGACAGGCAATTATTCAAAAAAAAAAAACTGCCAGCTGAAGTACAGATGATGGGTGAGCAACCTTCTTTGATTTGGTGACATCGTATCACATTAGTGTTTAACCCTTTAAAGATGCAGTCAGTGATATTTTTTCCAGACACATTTTTTTAAATATTGTGGAAAAACGTCCCTAAACCCTAATAGTATTCGAGTTATCATGTGTTTTCAAATAGTAATGGAATTGACCAGATGCCTATAGTCTCCAAAAATTAATATTTATTTTTTTGGAGTGGATCGATAAAAACAAACCAATGGGAAGTGTTTTCCCCCTTCACCCTCTTCCTGTTTCTCGCGAGTGCGCGCACCTGAGTTATCGGATTATTTTCTAAAACCTAAAAGGGCTGAACAGAAAATGCCAGTGTCTTGTTGCCACCCACTCTCCCTGTTGTGAGAGAAAAGAAAATGCTGGATGTTTGGTTTGGTGGCGAGGGGAGGGGAGGGGGAGTGGTTTTTGTGTTGGTGCTACGGCTAAGCTAACATCGCTTCTGCATCTTTACAGTTTTTCTCAGTGGCTTTGGTGCATTTCTCACATCAGACTTAAAGTTCTCAAAACTATTAGTTCAACCTCCATAACATTGAGTCATTGGTGCACATCATCGTGGCAGTTTCTCCTATGAGCAGATTACAAATGCTTTTGTTTATGGATCAGTTACTTTCATACAATTCTCAGCTGTTTTATAACATTATCATTTGCTTCTGTCCAGTCAGTCAAAATGAAACATACTTATAACTTCTGAATAGTCTTTCCCTATAAAACCAATAGTCCTCATTTCATCTCTTTGATCATCACATAAAAAATTGTTGAACTAGTTCTCAAAATCATATTTGTCAAGCTAATTTCATACATTCCTTTATCTTTTTTTTCCTGTAAATCTTTCCTAAATTTAACAATTTCTCTCATGTGAATTTCAGCTTCACTCAGAAGGAGGTGTGTGTTTTATTGTTTACATTTGTCACAGTTCTACCATAACGATATGTCTTGTTTGTTCTATGTACTATAAATACATGTATGTGACTGAATTTCTGTTGCACAATGCTGTAGAGTTACAAAGAGCATATGCAGTAAATATGTGAAAGACATACAGTACACATACAGTACACATACATACATACATATACTGTACATACAGTGCATACATACATACATACATATACTGTACATACAGTGCATACATACATACATACATACATAGATACATACAGTGCATACATACATACATACATACATAGATACATACAGTACATACAGTGCATACATACATACATACATAGATACATACAGTACATATACATACTGTACACAGACATACAGTACATACATACAGTACATACACACGTACATACATACATAGATACACACATATATACATACATACATACATAGATACACACACGGGTGTGTTCACCGTAAAGTGACAATTGCAGTATCTGGACTTTAAAAGGTTATAACTTAAAAACTAAAATTACTTTCATAGATTGGAAAAAAGATTTAAAACACAGACACATTGAAGAGATAGTGTGGCCAAAAAATCAAAAGGAAAGCCAGTTACATAGAAAATAAAATGTCCTCAGTCTGAAAAACCAGATGATGAAATCCCACAAGATTTACATGGTTAACACAACAGAAGGAAATCACTTGATATAAAAATGTATTAATTAATTAAATGACCCCTGAAAAATGTATAACGGACGTGATGAGGACGGTCCTCTTTTCTCTAAAAATTTAACTTGAGAAAAAAAAAATCTGGTCTGTTTTCACATTTAATTGCTTGACAATATGAAAGTATCACTTTGCATCTACTTTGTGTAAAAAAAATAGAATCTCTGAAACAAATGTGGACATCTGAAAATACCTATCAAACTTCCGCAAAGCTCATTCCGTCAAATCATCACGTCCGTTAGATAAAATAAACAGGGCCGCTGTAGGAAACTTGTCTAATGTATAAAACAGTTATGTTCTAGCAACTTCTAATGGACAGAGGAGGTATTTGGAAACATGAAAAACATAAAATATCTTCTGATTATTAAAATCTAATTTTTGGCCTTTTGTCACACTTTTGTGCCCTTTAGTGTGAACAAGCCCACTATACTGTACATACAGTACATACACACATAGATACGCACATACATAATAAAACAGTACTTATACATACAGTACATACATATATGTCAGTTACCTCTCTAAATACAGTCTTTGTGTAACTTTACTGTAGTTTTTACTGTAAATGGCTGTACAGGTCGTGTATAGTGTGCTCATAGTCGTGCTCAAGTGTCACGAGATCTGACTTTTTTACAGTGAAAACACACAGAGAGTAAACTTTCACAATGAAAACATGACTAAACCATTTGACTGTGTTGTTCATAAACACTGGTGTTAGGACTTATTATTTTGATGACATTGACAGTTTCATTGACATGAAGACCTGCTTTTTAGGGATACACTTTTCATTTTGAGAAGGTGATGCACTTTTGCAGGTTATCCATGAGGTTTTGTAGTTTGCACTAATTGTTCTGAGAAATGCACTAACTGCTGTGCAAATGTGAAAGTATGATGCGAGAAAATTACCAAAGCCACTGAGAAAAACTGTAAGTGCCAGAATTGCTACATGGGCTACTCAAACCAGGACACTCACTCACTTATACAGCAACATGGCCTCCTACAAGCATTTCCTGACAATATATATATATATGTATTTATTATTTTCTAAATTGTATAGACCCTGTAATCATAACCCTAACGCTGTGAACACACAAGACTCAAACGATAACAACAAAGTATTAGTCTAAATATTAAAAACAATGACACAATGGGAACAATGCAAATTACATAATACCAAAACACTCAGAAGAGATGACACACCAGGCCGAGACTGCTCCCTGCTCAGCACACGAGCCAATACATGACCACATGGCAATAATCTGTCCTCTATCCCTTCAAATTCACATGAGATATCTGAAACAAAACCCTCTGGTGCCTCAAGGGTTAACGCGGCACACAAGTCCGATGACCATGGACAGTTGAGCTGGAACACTAGCCCCACAGGAGGTATCTCGCTCAATGTGACCTTTATTTGTCAGTAATAATGCTTGTTTATGAGACGTTCTGATCATTTTATTGTTGCTTTAAAGAATCGATTCCCTCTGTCATATTTTCAGTAGCTATTAGACGGCAGCAGGTGGTAAATGCAGCAGCAGCAGTCGATACATTGGCATTTTGTTCTCAGCGTGACATTAGCATTCCCTTTCTGATGGAGAATCCTTGCACACGCACAGCATCACATCAGATGGCATGAGGTTTGGTGTAATTGAACAAACAGGCTTTTTTTCCTTCCTGAAGATTGATGGTGATACAGCCCATATCCGGTATCCATAGCAACGATGAGCAGGAACACGGGAGATCTTTGGGAACGGACGACTTTATTCCCAGCAGGGTCTGTCATTGTGCTTGTTCAATGCAAGGGGGTTTTCTGTGTATGTGTGTGTCTCCGTGTGTCTGTGTGTGTGTTTGTACTCGGGGGAAGAACAGTTAGGAAAGCAAGAGTGAAACATTACAGCATAAGTAAATGGGAATATTAATGTGGAAATCAATACAATCCACTTTATGTATATAGCGCATTTTGTGAAACAAGATTCCAAAGAGAGACAGATTAAAACATTTAAGTCTGCCACCTTCCTGTATCCACCGTTGCAAGTAATACACAAATAAAAATCACGATTATTTTGCCGTTTTCTAACATAACTTAATTGTTGCAAAAAACGAATTAAATCACTTACTGAATACTAAAAAGCTCATCCTCAAGTTTAGAGCTTGCATGTTTTGAAATTAATCATTGCTGATTAATTTAGCAATTCATATTTGTTGCCTTATTTCTTGGACATATTTAAAACATGTTTAAATAATAATGGTTTTTCCCAAAAAAAATGGCAGGGACATAAAGCCACCGCGTCCAACTATTGCTGCAATTTCCACAATAAAGCTGAAACAACAATAAGGTTCCCAATCCTTTTTGGGAACAATATAGTTGAATAATGTAATTATGGCAAATGCCAAGCCTTTGGACTGCCATTAGCTGATCTCCCCCTGTTTGTAAAGTGTGCTAGTATTTCGATGACATTTACATGGCGTTTTCGAAAAGGCCAGAGCTGTATGCGGTCGAGGGCTTGAGAAAAATGCCTTTGCAGTGTGTTGAGACTTGTTTTTTTCCACCATTCCGCTTAGATTAATATGTGTTGGCTGTCTGTCAAAAGCAATGAAACGAGCACAGCTGACCTGAAACATCTGAAGAAATGTAAAGTAGGATTATGTAAAGAGAAACTGGTCAAAACAAAATGTGAATACATTTTACAACATTTCTTTAATGTATGATTTAAATGTTCTTGATTTCACCAGACCAATACATTTTTATTGAACTTAAGTATTAATACTTAAGTGATGTACTTTCACTCTGACGCAAAGTGAAAAATGACAACCATGAGCGTCTTGGGGCCCTGATGCTGTTTGGTCAGGAGCTCAGTGAGAATATTCCCTTTAATTTGTCAAGAGGAAACACGGGGAGAACATGCAAACTCCACACAAATAATTAGAATAAAATACAACTTTATTGATCTCACAATGGAGCAATTTACATGTTACATTAGGCCTCAATAAGATCACTCAGGGTGTGAAAAAAAAACAGGAAATGTGGCAACATAAGAAGATATAAGGCATTATAGCCAAAGGATCACATTTCCATGGAAACAAGCCAGGTGTGTGGGGATGCAAGATCCATCCATGAGAACCTAAACATACACTTGATTCTGGCCTAGCAGTAGAAACAAACTCTTAAGTGCAAAATGTTGATTATGATGATGATGAATCCAATCAGCATTATTAAACACAGAATCAACCAGGTTAATTAAAATATGATACAATACAATAAATGCAGATATTGTGTTATACAGAAAAATAACAAAGAAAGACCATCCCCTATAGTTTAACGCCAAATAAAAGGGTGATTCAAAAGCTGTAGTGAATTAGTGACAGCTCATTCCACAAACTTGGACCCAAAGCCGAAATAGCAGTGTCCTATAAGTTTTCTCTAGGACCGAGGTTCAAGCAAATCCTGGTCTACAGATCTGACAGAGGAAAACAACTGGTCAAAAAGATATTGACCATTGAGGCATTTACAAACAAAAACATATTTAAAAGTAAACTCTGTTGAACAGGGGCGAGTGGGAGTGACTGATGACATATAGGGCATTTCAATATTCCAGTCTTGTGACCAAAGCATGGATCAATATCTCAGAGGTGACAGAATTAAGAAAGTAACTTGCCTTCACTTGTATATATTAGGTATCAGAAACTCATTTTATAAATATTTTTTGTTTTTGAAACACACATTTCAGTTGAATCTATCAAAAGCTAAATACAATATAAATTTGAATAGAACATGTGAGCTGAGGTCATGTCCCTTATGCCTCATGGTTTTCTGTGAAACCGGTGTGTTCTGACCTGCGCTCAGCGCCTGTGGGGATGAGCGCCTCCTTCAGCTGCAGCCCTGAGGCTCAGCAGGTAAACAGTGTATGAAACCAATAGATAATTCAATAATGCCACATTTCTCCAAGATAAGAAGCGGGCACTGTGGTGCAAAACAACTAAACAGTAACACTTCATGAATCAGAAATTACAAACTTTATACTATGCCCAACCTTTGTACCAAACTGATACCAATTGTGATCAATATTATTTTATTAATAAAAAAAAAGGTGTTCATCTAAAAAAAAAAACAATTTAGATGAGAGGGTTGGCACACAAAACAGCCCTTTAGTTCTGCCCACTCCTTTTCAGTATTACTTTCCTCTTTATACAATTGTCTCCCAAGAGTCCACATTGACTCTTACATTGGTCAAATATAAATGACATGAATACATGAACAATAATAGTATACATTGGTCATTACTCTTGTGAGACAGCACATGAACACGTGGCAACATACATACACGTCATTGACTGCAGAACATCGGCTTCTTTGTCCCAAACATGACACAAAGGCCTAATTGCCAACAAAATACTTAAGAGCTGTTATGACACAGGACATTAACCTAACTTGCTGCAAGTCTTAGTAATTTGACGAGCAATTGGTAATGACAGTGACGTTTTTTATACAAGATCATCTGTGAGAAAAACAATTTATTTCGAGTAAATTTCCTATTGTATCTGACTTTACACTTCAAGTATAGCAATGAGTTTTTAGAAAAGTGCCGTAAAAATAAAATGTATTAATGTGATATCCCACAACTTCCATAAACATGCTCATGGGTAAGAGAAAACCTCAGCAACTTACAGCATCAGCTGTAAAAGATCCCTTATTGAAAATGCATCGGCATTACGTATTTCTGATGTGGCTTTATAGAGCAGTCCCTCTGCGGTCTGCCATTAGGTGAGGAGATTTGTGTATTTAGGGGCCGTAATGGAGGCTGTTGGAGGCTTGTCTCAGGATGATGGCTCCTACACCCCCATGCAGTGCAGTGATTGGCATTTGAATCATCATCTGTGTGTGTGTGTATGGAAAAAGTGTGTGAGGAGCTCAGACCTCAGTCGTATCACATTACCGGCTCAGTGGCATGGTATCATCACATCAAATTAGTCTTAATGAACACAGCGAGTCGGCAGAGGAGAGAGATAATCAAACTTTTATTAAATGACTTAATCTCCTGTACATGCATAATGCAATGGGGAGAGAGATTTGAGTGTGTCAGCCAGAGGACGGCCTTCATCCTTCCCAAGTCCAATTGCTATCGCAAGTGGAATTTACGGCAAACCAGGATTGTCTTAACAGTGCAGTACGTCACAATAGAAAAAACTATTGAAAAATATCAATAGCAAAATTCTTTCCCTTGAGTAAACATTTTAATTAGCATTCCTTCAGATAAAATTTGTATATTATATAAACAAAATGTTTGCCTCTTTCACAAGATGAAAACCAACCTGACAATGGTTTACAAAAAAAACAGAACATGGGGCAGTTTTAACAACCATATGTTTGTGTGAATAATTTCACCATTTTCACCATTAACAAGTCTGGGACACACCTTGTGCAATGAATCAAAAGGTTTACACAAATTGAGATTTTAGTTAAAATATGCTTAGAGTAGAAAAAAAATTATGCAGTATATATGTTTGTACATTTGCATTGATGAGCTGTAATTAAAATGCACATTCCACAACCCTTGGTGGAGGGTCCCCCACTTGCCTTTGCTTTAAGTAAAACCTCCTCAGTATGGTTTCAACTTTGCCATTCTATTGAACATTAGGCGAGATAAATCACTAGGCGAGGTTGCAGCTCATATCTAAAACACCTCATTTAATATTTTACATAGTTAATAGCACTGAGGAACATCAAAGCAAAGCAGCAGTAAATCCATGGCAACAAGGTGGTCCCAATGTGAAATGCACCTTTAACTCAATGATTGACATTTGTGTCTGATAGTTTTCTATAGAAAGTACATCATTAACACCTTCAATGTGTTTTGAAAACTTCCCACAATCGTAGTACATACGTGGAAGAGGAATCTCCAGAGGGCACTTTCATTAGAAGAAAGTAACTTCCATCTTCTTTCTATTGCTGACTCTGCATAGCTCACTAACGGGGCAGATGTTCTCTTGGAGGCGAGAGGTTGTGCTCAAGGCTTCTACCTGGTCAGCTGACCCACCACTTTGAGCAGCGTCTTGTTCTCTTGTTTGAGTTGGTCATTCTCATCTTCAATGTCGTCAAGATCCTACAAAAGAGTGAAAGTGAATGATCAGACTTCAGTATTTAAAACACTTTGGAAGGAGAGGGAATTCAAACGTTGATCCATTTCTGGGTTTATTAAATTTATTTTTCAAATTACATAGGTAGGCATTGTGTTCAGAAGCAACAGCCGGCTGCGTTTCTTTTTCTTCAAAGTAGGGCTGGGCGATATAGTAAAATCTCAATTATATTTCCTGCTTTGGACAATTTCGATTTTAAATTGATTTTCATCAAAGTCACCGAAGACAGACTTTGCCCTTGAAATTATGTTTTGATCTTTCCGCTCAATATTCAAGTTTCAAAACTATTTTTTATTTGTTTCCCCCATATGTATTATAAAAGTCCTGTACAGACTCTGCTGATATGGCAAGTATAATTAATGTGCTGCTGGAACTCTCACGATATCCTTCATTCGATTTCACAATTTTCACATTTTTCACAAATTTGATTTTTTCAAAAGCCGATTAATTGCCTAAATTCGATGTATTGCCCACCTCTACTTCAAAGTGGCTGAAAGTGGTTCAGTGGCTGGGTTTAATCCATTCCTTTCCGTGCTAAATAAATCAGAATCATTTTTATTGCCACGTAAGTTACAGGAAGTCACAGACTTGGAAATTGCTTTGGCTCAGTGCAACAGTCAGAAAGAGATAATAAAAAAGAATAAAAAACACTTATAAGGAATAAATTTTAATTTAAAATAGAGTTACAGTTACTATTTACAATATACAAGTTGTCGTACAGGCTTCTACCTTTGTGTGACTGGATCAGACCTTATCTCACACTTTCCCATCAGACCTTGCAGCAGATTCCCTGTGAGACGTTTGTGATGGCTATCAACATGTTACTGTCTTCTCAAAAAGCCAGCTTCCTGCGCATGTGATGCTATCAATAAGATATCTTCTGCAGCATTGCACTTTCAGGTCATATTAGCCCAGCAGACCAGAGAACAGCAGAGGATTGGTTCAGTGGACTGAACATGTGGCTTCAAGTTTTTCTCAAAGAAAAAGAAAAACTAAATCAGTAAATTATGTTATTGTGAACAGAGAAGGCTTTTAGAATGTGAAAGCCAGATCCCGTCAGACGTCTGAGACTAAGCAGGGCAGGGCCTGGTGAGTACTATGATGGGGGACCTCTGCGAACGTAAAGTGCCAAACTGTCATTGTATCCTTTGGCAAGAAACTTCACCAATATTGCCTAGTGTGGGTCTGGTGTATATGAACGAATGGTGGTGGTCGGAGGGGCAGATGTCACTTAATGGTTGCTTCACTTCCGGCAGTCTGCCACAAGACAGCTGTGGCTACAGTAATAGTTTAATACCACTATCTATGCAAAACCAATGCATTTTTTTTTCATTTATTTTGTTTAACCTTTGAAGCCTATAGTATACAATATCTATATTATACATTATTTTATTCTCCAGTCTATTCTTTGCACCAGTTCTGTTAACTTAACATTATCTATTGTATTATCTATAATAATATTAATAATAATAATAATAATAATAATAGAAACTTAAATGACAGTCTAATGATTATTTCAATGCTTTGTTATTTATGACACAAGAAAATGTAAAAATGTATTATTTTGAATTATAGATCAGCCTGTGCCATACCAAAGGTTGGAAAAATAACAGATGTGTCACGCTGTGAAAATATTGACATCAAAATCAGTGATTACAGGAAAGATTGCAGGAAAATTTCCCACCGTTGCGCGAAAAAGCTGGGGGCAATTTTAGAGCCACAAATCATCTGGGAAAGAGAAAAAAACTAAAACTGAAACACGGCAACACTTACTCTGTTCAATAGGTCGATTTCTTCTCTTAGTTTGCAGATGAGGTCGTCCTTTTCTTGGTGTGCCTTAAGCAACAGAGCATTTTCTTGCCTTTCTCTGTCCAAGTCCTAAAACAGACAACATTTAGACATGCGTATAATGTGATTTTGATCCTGCTGCAGAGATTGGGATTCAAATTCAAAATTTCATCCTCGCCTCCTTGCCTTGCATGATGAGACTCAGCAGGAGTGTATTTCCATAGGAACCAATGGAGCAAGTAACCAAATCCTCTATGGAGAAATACATGATGCTATAAATCTACTTACAATTGACAATCTATTCTTACTCCAGCAGGATGTGCATAGTATTTATACTAACTTACCAACTTCCTTTTTTACATAAAAGCATATTGTATATATACAGACACAACATTTAAACAAACTCTCAACATAATCCTCTTGCCTTCCCACCAAATTAAAAATTCAATTTCTTACAGTAGCTGACTTAGATGTAATGCTGCATCTTTAGTGGCTGGGCTGAGTGTCTAAGTGTGGGAGGGACGTAACAGTCTGAAAGGTCATCTCCTGTGACTAAAATCAGGCCCAAGGAATTCTACAGCCAGGACTGTGCAGAAAATCTACTAAAGAAAGTGGAGCATTAAACTGTTAAATCTCAACTAATCTGGCCTATCCTCCTGGTGTCTTTGAAACATAAGTCAGTATACCTCTACTGAAAGAGCATACTTTGTCCTAAATGCTCAAGTGAAACACAAAATACCTTCAACAAAAGCCATATCTCCCATTTTCAAATTATTCTATAATTCATCGTAATTATATCACACGTCAACAGCATGTGTGTGAGATGCAAAGCTCCAGGTATAAATTCACAACATTTGGTCCATATTATAATCTGTTTGACCATAAACCAGTGCAATACGTCATATGAAGTATAAAAGTCTCAACAAACTAATGTGAATGAGTAGTCTCTCACTACTAGAATGATGTTCTTTACAACAGCATTATTTCATATGTTATGTTTACTAAAATAGTGCAAATGTGATTTCCCCTTTCCTACCAATAGATGGAAGCATTTTCCCACTTGATACCCTTCCTTTATGCATTATTCATGTTTATCCACATAGAAATTATGCCATTCTGCAACATTAAATGTCAAAGTCAGTTCTCTTTAAGATGCACAAAGGATTTTCTTGAAACTTGATTAGTGTATTTTTGGATTTACTCAAGGCTATTGGTTTCATCCACATGCCTTACGTACCATCTCCAGCTCTTCCATCCGTTTCTCCAGACTGGCAATGACACACATTTCGTCGCTGATGTGATCGTTTTGTCTTTTGTTTCCATTGGTCTCTTCCACAGCAGCTGGCCCCGCAGAGCTGTACAAACATAGCACAGAATTGTCCAATAAATGCACTGTTATGCAATGTCCATAAGTTCTTTGAGCATTGCGTTTGAAGGTGTGAGCCACCGACACGTTATTAACTTCAATGGGCTGACGCACGCACCAACAAAAGAACAGGTGGGACTATTCTTCTTTCAATTAAACACACATAATAATACCTCCTTTTTCCTCTCTTTTTTGATAAAGAAATGCAATTGTCAGACAAGGTTCAAATTAGGGTATACTTAAGTTGCATTTGACCCATTCTGTAGTATAGGACTCCCATCTCCAGATGTTGTAGACTACCAGAGCTAGATGATGCATGATTTTGTGGAAAACCAGGAGCGCCCGGAGGAAACCCACTCACAGAAAGATGCAAACTCCACTCAGAAAGGCCCGGATTGACACAGGATCAACTCACAACCTTCTTTCCGTGAGGCCTGAGTGCTGCACAGTAATTTTTTTTTTTTTACTGTAAAATATAGTCCTATTTTCTTATCCCTGTGACCACAATAAATAAGATTATCTCCTGACATAGAAATTACCCCACATGTTGGGCTCTGTCAAGTCAAGGCAGGGGACTGGTGATTGAGATAAAGACTTTACAAACATTCAGCAACATGACTACTGTGACCTTGGCATTTCCTTGAATTAGGATGGGGCAATAAACTCGAATAATTTGAGTCATCATGGATTTAACGCAATTTTGTGAAAAATTAGGATGTGACAAGTTCCGCCTCCACTTCGTCAGGCCTCTATAGTTTAATCAAGTTAAACCACAAAACAAGTGCAAGCAATATGGCAGCCCACAAGGAAGAGTTTCCACCAAATGCACAACTTGGAATATTATTGAGACGTCGGAATCTGAACAAAATCATTTTCAATAAGTTTGGGAGGTTAATGTAAAATCTATTTGAAACTTGAATATAATACTGTTTTTATTACAAATCTAAAAGGTCTAAAAGGGGGCAATAGCCTGGGCAAAATCACCCAGCCCTAACTGAAACAATAGCAACTTTCACTCATTCTTTATAAGAAGAAAACAATGGCCTGATGATCACTTTCAATCACGAGGGAGTCCTTGAAATGGTCCCACTGTGTCAGCCCAGTCGAGATAACGGATGTTTCATTTGTCTTCCTTATTGTGAATCTTTTACTCTCTTCTCCATTGATTTACAGGAGCAACTTTATAATGATTTCACTGTGTAATCACATGGATCATTTTTAAATGGCAACGTTTTCAACATTACAAAAATAACATACTGTATACAGTGAAAATAAGGCTAAATAGTGCGTTCATTATGCAAGACACTTTCCTGCTCATTGGACACAGACACAGACCAGTTCACAGCAGGTGCTGCTGCAGACTCTAAACATCCATGGCCTCCATACTAAATATCACAGCGCGGCCCATTAGCATCCAGCAGGGAGCGGTCTGAGGGGGAGAGAGGCTGAGCCAATCAAGAACCCATGGGAGCCTCAGTGGGAGGCCAGCAGAAAGCCCACACAGGAGAGCCAAGGACGGCAGCCACCACATGTTACACGAAATCAAGTGTCACAGATGCGGCAGTCAAATTTGTGCACAATATGCTGTGCTACTTAGATATACAACTGAATACCCCATAGGACCACATCCTCCAGTCTATAAGTAGTAAAATTTGTATTATTTAGTAAGTTAAATCATGTAGTTTTAGTCCTGATAAGATTTAGTTGAGTGCTGTGTCCTGTACCTGGTGCTGCCTGTAAGCTCAATGAGAACGCTGGTCTCGGATCAGTTGTGGTTTTGCTGTAAAAGACCTAAATGTCTGTTGCCAGATATTAGCCCATGAACAGCTGCAACATCACTATTTCAGAGGTGACTCTGGAGCCGTGGTAAGGTTCTGGTTTCACCCTTACCATTGCCTTTTTGTACCACTTTCTGCTCTCTGCAGCTCATGTAAAGTGTATGGATGTTTATGAGAGATCTTATGCCCCCTGTTGAAATGCTACAAGTAACTAAGGAACTAAGTGAATGAACTAATATGATTATGACTTTATACAGTATAATTAATTTTATTAACACTAAAAACTTTCCTCTGCATTTCATAATAATTAACTGCATTTACTACTACCATGGGAGCAATGTTGGTTCATTTAAATTAATCCATATGACAAAATAAAATAAAATTTAAAAACATTGTATTATTTCCGTGTCATATAGACATCCTAAGTCCTAGTGATGTTGGTTTAAAAGATTGTCCGTGAGCTGGTCCACCTGGCGGGCTGACCAGGGCAATCCATGGAGCACCAGAGTGTGTCCAGGCCATCTGATGTCTACCCATATAAGGATTGTTGGTTTCAGAGACAATAATTTTACTCAAAAAACAAACAAGCCACACAAGTTGCTTGACACAAAGACATTGGTAACAATAGCAAAGCCCCAAGCCTTTATCTGACATTAACAAAGAATCGCAAAACACGTAGACAGAACAGACTTTCATCAAGTTCAAGCATATCATATATCAGCAATATCATAAAAATGTAGCAAATAGTTGAAAGTGGTCACCCTTCTTCACAGTAAGGCAGATTTATTATCATTTACCTTTTGTGGTGCCCATTCCCAGGTCTTGGGGTATCCTGAAAACATAACAAAATGTTGTCTTAGAAAACATTGATTATCAAATATTGCGCCTGATCCTTATACGTTATCCTGTCAAATGGGTTTTTCCACACAGTGCATTTTTGCGGAAAGCCTCCAGCTGTTTAAGTGTTATGGAGCTATAGCAAAGGTTCAGACGTGAATTTAAATATCTCCTCTGGTCACCATCCTTCCCTAAACTTCCATCAATTCAACATTCAATTCCCTTCAGCATAAGTCATGCTATATTTCTGCCAGACTAAGCTCCAAAGCCATATGTACAACATCAATAAATACAAAGGAATGGTATACAATACTACACAGAGATAATAATTATACAAATAATAAGTAATAATAATTTAAAAAAAAAATGTATATGTCATTATTCATTCACTCCATACACAGTGGTGATGAACTACTACTGTAGCCACAGCTGCTCTGGGGCACACTTATAGAAGCAAGGCAGGCTTATGTATGTCCACCCGCGCACACACCTGGCTCATACTGATGATCAATGTGGGTTAAGTGTCTAACTTAAGGGCACAAAAAAGGTTTAGGCACCAGGTGATACCAGGGACTCTCATCACATTACTAACTGGGCCCTGCCCTGCTTAGCTTCAGATGTCTGACAGGTTCATGCTTTCACACGCGGTTGGCGCCATGAATAGAGAAGGAGAAGGTGTTTGGCAATTCCATCCATCCATCCATCCATTTTCTACCCTTTAATCCATTTCTGGGTCAGGGGGGTGGCAGTCAGAGATGCCACCCAAGTCTCATAGCACCAGCCCCTCACTGACCCTCTGCAGGTGGTGAGTCCACAGGAGGACGGCTGCTCTCTGAGTGTGAGCATAGCCTTGATCGTTCAGTGGGGGTTTTTGGGCAAAGTGGGGTTAAGTGTCTTGCCCAAGGACACAACGACAGCAGTCATCAGTGGGAGTCGGTGGAGAAGGTGCAGAGGTGGGAATTGAACCCACGACCTTCTGGGCTTAAAGCCAATGCTCTACCAACTGAGCGACTGTTTGGCAATTCTAGAAATTAATATGCTGCCTTTCTTTCCTAAGGTCTAATTAGAAAGGCTTGACTAATCACTATTTATCAAAAGGATAATGCATATTGGCCAACAGTATGCCCTGTATAATACCAGTTTAGTTATTTGCCAGATACCGAAGGCACTCTTGCATGCCCAGTCAATGCAGGAGAGCCAGGAACATGAGCTGCCCCGTCTTAAAAAGGGAAACTGTTTTAAGGTACAGTATTCTTGCTTATTTCAGATGCAGCCTTGCTTTGGACCAAAATCCAAAATGGGATCCGCCTCATGTTGATTGACTGGTTTTAATACAGATTAGGAATAGAGTAACTGAACGCGAGCAGAGTGCATGGGTGGACTTCTGTTGTTGATACAGTACATGTGGTGAAAGACGGCAGACTTCCAGACCCTTGTATATGTAGAAACGTTTGTATAATGGTGTGGTTCAGACTGGTCTGGCTTTGTACAATCCATCAGAGGTGCTAGGTCCAGAGTATGAAGGGAAATATCACAGATGCTCTTAGCATGCATCAGCCTCTGTCCCTCAGACACACCGTCCATTAGCCCTGGGTCACAATGCAGGGACCATTTGTTACCTGCTGTGGACAAAAAGATGGGAACAGTGACACAAAGCTTGGAGTAGCTTTTGACGTATGTATATGTATGTTATGCCTGATCAGTATGCAAAGTAGAAACTAGGTCTTTTTTCTTATCCTACAATAGATCAACAATATGGACAAGCACGGAAGAATCTATGTCGCTGATTTGTTTATGTCCTCTGCATTTGACCCATTGTGATGCCACTTAGGCCCCGACTCCACCTGCTTCGAAAAACGTACTACGTATCCGTCCAAACGTGTCTGTTTCATCTCTATTTCCTTTTTCTCAATGGAGGGTGAATGGAAGTGGCCCAAGAAATGCGTCCGTATAACACGCGTAGGGAGCAGTGCGTCCAGGCAGGGTGCAACAGACGCGGACGGACGAAATAGAAACCAGCCTATTTTTTACATATATAAAAAATAGGTCCGTTTTCCATTGGAAATACAAAGGAAAAATATATTTACTACATTATTATACATGTATTGATATATGCTTGCAGTCCTTGATAAGTGTTTGTTAATGACAATGATTATGAACAAATGTGTAATTTTTTTTCATGTATTAAATTGAAATGTTTCTTGATTGTAAATCTGCCGTTTATTTTTGTGTAATGTCAATATTGACTCGCTTTAAAAAAAAGTCTGGATATGTTTGAGTTCTTTTCTCTCTCCATCCATTTTTACCAATTGCTTTCAATAAGTTTTGCCTCATCCATCGCGACGTCCTCGATGCTTCAATAGTGCCGTGCTTTGCATAGACCAAAGACACAGCCATTTAGGTCTGGCCACACAAAATTGAACAATGATACATACAGCATATAGCTTCAATCATCATCTCAAATACAAGAATACAAAGTGTAGAAATGCGCAGAAATATAATTATTAGACAGTGCATTTTTAGCAACGGCATTTTTTTTTATAGAAGTGAGAATCCAACCTGCAGCCAATCCATCCAAAAATAAACTCATTCTCTTTCATTGAAATCAGTCCAGTTTTCATTTGCTGCATTACTCCAGTGAATTTTCCCGGTGTGCACAACCTGTCAGGATAAGGATCTCAGAGACAAGGTCAAACCATTTCAGGCAGAACTACTTCAATACACCTCTCTCTCACACACACACAAACACACACGATAAGGTAAGTTTATCATGCTCAAGCTGTGCAGACCGCTCCCCCAAGCACAGTGGTCGACATCTGAGTCACTTTCAAATATCACTAGGACAAGAGCCATCACTGCCAAATTTTAACATTTAGTTTATGCTCATCCTCAGAAAACTGATACAAATATTGTGTTGCCCTGACATTCAGGAGGGCTTTTATCTCTGAAGTACTATTTCTGCTCATTAGCTAGTCTCCAAGGAAATATCTCACTTTGGCCAAAAACATCCCTCTTGACCTCTGCTTTCAAGCAAAGATTTCATTATCGACACATTTATCCTGGAGCTAAATAATTGTTTTTGAGTAAGAGTCACGAGAAGATGCGTTATCTGTAATAAAAGGAAACAATTTGCAGGAATAACAGGATCAGAGAGTATATGTGATGGAATCTGGGAAACCCATCCATCCATCCATTTTCTTCCCCTTAATCCATTTCTGGGTTGGGGGGTGGCAGTCAGAGCTGCATCCAGTACACAGAGCACCAGCCCCTCTCACTGATCCTCCTGCAGGTGGCGAGTTCACAGCAGCCAAGATCTTTCAGTGGGAGCATCAGGCAAAGTGGGGCTAAGTGTCTTGCCCAAGGACACAATGGCAGCAGTCATTAGTGGGAGTCGAGAAGTAGGTCTTATGGTGGGCTCGAACCCACGACCTTCAAGCTCAAAGGCCAATGGCTCAACCAACTTAGGCACTGTCACTGTAAAACCAATCACATGGTGATATTTGACCAACCTAAGATTCTGATTCCATATTAAAGCTGCTTTCAATCCCTTTTCAAATCCGCTTTCCTTTTTTTCATAGCATGTCTGTAACAAATGTTATCATTCTCAGTCAGCTTATTAACATGGTTTTATGAAACGTAATTTTGAGAAAAACAGGTTTAAAGATAGACATTCTAAATAGAATCACCACAATCAAATTTGAATTACTCTATTATGGCACACACTTATTTTAGTCCCTATGTTGTATAAGATAGATGTAACTTTGGCCCCGAGCAAACACACAACACTCAATAATTAGATAAAAATCAAGAATGTATTTGAATTTGTTTTACGTAACTTTTCCTTCTTTTTTTGTGTCTTTCTCTTTGTAAGTTACTGAACATTATATATGTATAATTAGACAATGCCAGTATTATTCTATCATTATGCAATATATTATCAAATCACGCAGTTTAAATATCTACGCACAACCAACATGCATTTTTAATGCAAGGGGAAAATTAGGTACCCGAGCTTTAATTTTGTGAGTTTTGGTTGTGCATAAGTAGGAGACACAGGGGAGACCTGCACTTGCAATAAGCTGGGGATTGTCCTGAACGCGTGTCTATGGTTCTGTCCGTGTCTATGGCCCGCGCTCGGAGCCCCGTTATGGCAGTGCGTTCACTGAGCTGTTGCCAAAGCGGCTGTTGCCAAAGCGGCCGCAGAGTCTCCCGGGGTCAGAGCGGAGGAAGTAACGTTAACGTTCGGTTTATCAAAACATATCAATAATTTTTATGTATAAAACTAGTGAATTTCACCTATTTTCAGAAATTAAAGACAAGATGTTATATAATAATTAAAACATAATTTTGCCAAATAAATGACAATCGACCTATTTTTACCATTTACTCGAAACGTGCCAGTGCGACATCGACGGGTTTTCCCAGATCGCATCACATATTGTGCAATTAATGCATATGTTATTATGGTTACATTTGTGATATGAAAATCTCATTCCAAAAGTACAGAATTTAGTATGCCACTTTCTACGTCATCTTTTGAATCTCAAACATGATAAATGTTCTTGGAATGAACCACCTTTTTTTTCTCACAGACTTTAAAGTTAACATGGAACGTGTTACAATTTTTATATAGATGCATTATAATTGAATTTTGATCTATCAAACCGTTGTGGTTCATACGCTGGCTTCAGTCTTCAGCCTGGCGCCACTTGAAAAGCAGATGATCCTGAGGAATGTTCAATTTTTCCCCAGACCGCTGGATCACTTGGACAGGTTTCCTTGGAGCTGCAAAGCTGAAGCAGGCATTATAACAAGGACCACATGGTGAACAGTCCATGCTCAGTCTGCATATGCATCCAGGGTGAATATGTGTTCACGCTAAAACGCTTTCACATGTATTCTGACCAATCAGAGCAATTCTTGATAAGTTTGTTAGCCATGCTGAAGAGCTACTGTTTCAGTTTAGGAAATAGCTCTGAGGCAGAATCAAAACTGAAGCTGGATTGGCTTCTTAATATAATTATTTGGTTCGGGTGTCTCGTCTTGTTTTAGATTAAAAGGTCTGATTTATTGGGCTGTTGAGGAGGAGCATGAATGCATAAATGGTCAGTGGTGAATCTAAGGCAGTGGTTCTCAAACTGGGGTACACGTACTCTCCGCACTCTGAGCAGGAGAGACAGGTGAAGCAGGCGTGGAGTAATAAAGTCAGTGTCAGGCTACATTTGGAGGCAGTTTGAGCAGAAAATGTTTCTCCAGAGCTGACACAGACCATGTGGAACGCACATACATACGCGCCCAAACACACAAAGACAGCATTCTATTGCACTTATAGTATAAGTTTATTGTCTGTTCACTTTGATTTATTATCATTTATAGTAGTAAGTAGTAGTAGTAAGTAATCTTTATTTATATACCGCCTTTTCATTGAAGATCTGAGTCTCAAAGCGGTTTACAATTGTTAATTTTTGGGCATTTGTCTCTCACTCCACACAGAGATGGGAGCGGGGCCAGTACAGGAGGCGCATGCTAGAACTATTGGACATATTTTTAGTGGTAGGGGAAACCGGAGTACCCGGAGGAAACCTACGCAGACACGGGGAGAACATGCAAACTCCACTCAGAAAGGCCCTGGTCCGACCGGGATTCGAACCCAGGACCTTCTTGCTGAGAGGCGAGAGTGCTATCCACTCAGCCACCGTGCCGCCCGATATAGTGTTTATCATTGCAAAGGTAGCGCCACCTAATGGATGAATACTGGCCATTCTTTCTGGGATAGTTTGTCATGGGCTCTACTTTCAATGTGTCAATTTTGACGTTTTTTGTATGAGTACATTTTGAAATATTTGAGCAACACTTTGTGGATATGGGTGTGTGTGCCATAAAACATTATTTTGCATCAAAAACACTTTCTCATAACTTGTTGTTGCTGTTTTCTAACATTTAAGATCCTGGACATGTCTGAGGAGGAGTTAAACTAAATAGTTTTACAGTCCCTTTTTTGCAGGTTCATCTGTTTTCACAAACACCTCATTTTCTCATCTTTTTGTCTAAGACTGGTGCTTTTTGTCACACTCCCCTCTTTTCGACTGGAGATCACAGGAGAACGAAACAAGCTAAAACAAACTACTTTTTGCTGCTGAAAGCAAACAGTCCAGTTTTTCAGACTAGCATACAATATTCTGTGATTCTTAAAAATCAGTGAAGTCATCAAAAATGGCTGGCAGTCAATGAGAACCTCTATTTCAAGGGAGTCCTGTACAAAAACTACATACTCTATAATCTATTATTTTTTCAAGATAAAGATTTTATACTTATTATTGATGCTAGAGTTAGATTATTTTTATTTTGTTTAGTATAGCTATTTTTCACTTAACGTGTGCTGTGTGCTCCTCTTTCCTACTGTTCTATAACCTGTCATGCAACACCAACATTTCCCCACTGTGGGACAAATAAAGGATCTCTTAATCTTAATTTCACTGAAGATGTCTCAAGTGCTCTCAATCTAGATCTGAAAGCATTCAATGAAATAAGTTCAGATCATTTCCAGTCTTTTTGCAACACGTTCCATGTAGGCGCAGCTTGGGCGGCACGGTGGCTGAGTGGATAGCACTCTCGCCTCTCAGCAAGAAGGTCCTGGATTAGAATCCCGGTCGGACCAGGGCCTGAGTGGAGTTTACATGTTCTCCCCGTGTCTGCGTAGGTTTCCTCCGGGCACTCCGGTTTCCCCTGCCACTAAAGATATGTACAATAGGCCTCCTGTACTGGCGACCCCACTCCCATCTCTGTGTGGAGTGAGAGGACAAATAATAATAATAATAATAATAACAATTGTAAACCGCTTTGTGACTCTGGTCTGTGAAAGGCAGTATATAAATAAAGATTACTTACTTACGGAATGAAACATCTGCCTTGTTATTGACGAATACTTATTACGCTACTGTGTGGTGTTGGTCATTTGTGGTGGTACTTGGAGAGGAAAGTATTTTCTGAGGGGGTACTTGGTGTAAAAAGTTTGAGAACCACTGATCTAATGCATTTTGAAGTGTAGAGTGGGATTATAATTCTGGCCCAAATAATATTAATGCCACTTTCACTTAGGATAATCAAAAATGAAAAACATAATATACAGTAGCTTGCAAAAGTACTAGTGGCGCACCTGCATGTGAAAGCCAGATCTCATCAGCACTCAAACGGCGTGGTTAGTACCATGATGGGAGACCTTTGGGAACACCAGGTGCCACAGTGGGGCGCAATCGCCGTCATCTCAGGTCAGAAGGCTCAACATTGCACTGAAACTAATCTAGAACCCAAAAGTGAGTTTAAAAAGTACTTTTGAAATATGCTCTGCCACTTGAGAAACATTGAACATGAAAAACCAATCAAATGGATTGTTTTTAATGTATTACATAGTTACAATTGAGCATATCAATATGGGTGTTTCTATGCTTTATCTCATGTGCAAAGAAACTGACTGCTGTGACTTCTCCAAAACTCTTCATTCACTATTTTCACGGGTCACAACTGAACCACTTGCCAGGTGCACACAACACCAGCATAAAACTCACAGATAAATCAATTAGTTACTCTAGAGTAGCGTAGCAATATGAATCCAGATCAGGGCAGGTACCATATTGCCCTATTCATGTTTCACAGTCCATCCTATGCTGTTCTGGGGCACATACAGTGCCTTGCGAAAGTATCCGGTCCCCTTGAACCTTTCAACATTTCGCCACATTTCAGGCTTCAAACATAGATATACAAATTAAATTTTTTGTCAAGAATCAACAAGTGGGACACAATCGTGAAGTGGAATGAAATTTGTTGGATAATTTAACTTTTTTTACAAATAAAAAACTGAAAAGTAGGGCGTGCAATATTATTCGGCCCCTTGCGCTAATACTTTATAGCGCCACCTTTTGCTGCAATTACAGCTGCAAGTCGCTTGGGGTATGTCTCTATCAGTTTTGTACATCGAGAGACTGGAATTCTTTCCCATTCTTCCTTGCAAAACAGCTCGAGCTCAGTGAGGTTGGATGGAGAGCATTTGTGAAGAGCAGTCTTCAGCTCTTTCCACAGATTCTCGATTGGATTCAGGTCTGGACTTTGACTTGGCCATTCTAACACCTGGATACGTCTATTTGTGAACCATTCCATTGTAGATTTGGCTTTATGTTTTGGATCATTGTCCTGTTGGAAGATAAATCTCCGTCCCAGTTTCAGGTCTTTTGCAGACTCCAACAGGTTTTCTTCCAGAATGGTCCTGTATTTGGCTCCATCCATCTTCCCATCAATTTTAGCCATCTTCCCTGTCCCTGCCGAAGAAAAGCAGGCCCAAACCATGATGCTGCCACCACCATGTTTGACAGTGGGGATGGTGTGTTCAGGGTGATGAGCTGTGTTGCTTTTACGCCAAACATATTGTTTTGCATTGTGGCCAAAAAGTTTGATTGTGGTTTCATCTGACCAGAGCAACTTCTTCCACATGTTTGGTGTGTCTCCTAGGTGGCTTGTGGCAAACTTTAAACGAGACTTTTTATGGATATCTTTGAGAAATGGCACTCTTCCATAAAGGCCAGATTTGTGGCCAATCAGTGCACGACTGATTGTTGTCCTATGGACAGACTCCCACCTCAGCTGTAGTTATCTGCAGTTCATCCAGAGTGATCATGGGCCTCTTGGCTGCATCTCTGATCAGTCTTCTCCTTGTTTGAGATGAAAGTTTGGAGGGACGGCCGGGTCTTGGTAGATTTGCAGTGGTCTGATACTGCTTCCATTTCAATATAATTGCTTGCACAGTGCTCCTTGAGATGTTTAAAGCTTGGGAAATCTTTTTGTATCCAAATCCGGCTTTAAACTTCTCCACAACAGTATCTCGGACCTGCCTGGTGTGTTCCTTTGTCTTCATGGTTCTCTCTGCGCTTTAAACAGAACCCTGAGACTATCAAAGAGCAGGTGCATTTATACGGAGACTTGATTACACACAGGTGCATTCTATTTATCATCATCAGTCATTTAGGACAACATTGGATCATTCAAAGATCCTCACTGAACTTCTGGAGTGAGTTTGCTGCACTGAAAGTAAAGGGGCTGAATAATATTGCACGCCCCACTTTTCAGTTGTTTATTTGTTAAAAAAGTTTAAATTATCCAATAAATTTCGTTCCACTTCATTATGTCCCTCTTGTTGTTGATTCATGACAAAAAATTACAATTTTATATCTTTATGTTTGAAGCCTGAAATGTGGCGAAATGTTGAAAGGTTCAAGGGGGCCGAATACTTTCGCAAGGCACTGTATGTCCCATATACGCTTTTTGACTTTTCTATAGTTTAAACAAGATTACAGTGCTATTTGGCCATCATACACATGCCCAGAGTAGTTTTTTCATTGATTCCCTCAAGCTTTAGTTAGAGAGCGATCTTTCTCTTTCATTCTCGAGAGGCACAGAAACGAGCTGTTTCAAATCGTGACGTGGCACAATCCGTCAAAAGCCCGTCCCCAAGAGATGATTGACAGCGGGGAGAAACTGAATCAGCGGCGTCTATGGTCAGTTACAGCCTCTCTCAGAGTCCAGTGTATGGTCCATAGACCGTAAATAAGCGTCTGTGCTTCTTCTTGTGTAAGTTTATATCATAAAATGAAGACAATACCACATTTCTATAATAATGTGTTGTGGAAAGTTAATTTAGATGAGACCCATCATTCTACATTTTTGATTAATGGGTAATGTAATTATTGTAGTTTTTCACTCTTCCTGATTTACTTTCATGAAGACCACAATGAAAAAAAAACACGGTTTTTCGCTAACATTTGTACTCCTTTCAACTGCTTTATATTAATTTCTTTGTTCAGACTGAAAGAAATTACAAACACAGCCTGCTGAATATCAGCTCCTGTCAAAAACATGATTTGCATTATGAGTGTGTCATTGCTGATTTGATTTCATTTTGATGTTTCATTTATATGCCCATTCTGCAGGAAGAGACAAGTTTGGGGAGTGGTAAAATGAACTATCAGCATCTTTGGTTGGTTATTCCTATTATTAAACACAATATGACCTTAATTTCAGGTTTATTTCATCAACACACATTGATCGTTTCATTAATTCTTATTCTGATGGCGGCTCTGAGTTAGACAAGAGGATCCCTGTGTAATTTCAGCTTCACACTTTTTGCTATTATCTAAAGATATAGTCTCAGACACAATAGAAAATTGATTCTAATTCTAATTGATACTATAAGGCTGGTGATTGCGGACATCTTTTATAATGTTAACAATAAACAGATGATTGTAGTTTACTTCAGAGCTGTGAAGAATTCATTTTCTTTGAGAATAGGGACACAGTGCAGCAGAACAACAGCACTTAGTTTGGCAGAACTCATGAATGCGCACACGGCAGAGGTTCACAGATCTGTGGTTTAAAATACATTAAAACAAGAGAATGTACCGTGAAGTCTCCAGTGGTCGGGTCTGCAGTCATCGACTCGTTCTGGAAGGTGTTGGCTTGGACCAGCACCTCTTCCTTCCTTCTGTCCTTCTCTCCAACATCATCGTCATCCAGTTCATCAAGGCTCTAAAAAATATTTTAAAGCTTGAGTGATAAAATAATAAATCTCGTCATAAGTTCAACCATACAGTAGGTCCCATTCCGTTTTGTCGCCTTTCACGCGTGAATCACACGAGACTCACGTGTGATTCACTCGTCTTTTATTTTCCCCCCTCCCAGTGACGTTGCAATGACCAAAACAACCACCAGGTGGCACTTGTGAGCAGGGTTACATTGGCGAGTTTCTGCCCCGCGCACATCGACAATCTGGTTAAAACCGGCAACTCCTTGTAGCAGGCCAGTCTCTGGAATAACCCGCAGACATTAAAACTACTGCATATAACGTAAACTTTTGCATCACGTTGGTGATCTTTCCAAAAAGAGAGAATATCGTTATGGAAAGAGAAACTATTGGTAATATAACGCTGAACGTTATTTGACTCAAACAGCTCCGCTGGTGTCTCCTCCCACTCAGAAAAAAAGCAGACGCCTTTTCTCTGGCATCTCTAACATTTATAATAAATACATAAATATAACAATCATAATGAAGATGCTTTCAAATAATTTAGCAAGCTGTAATTCATTTATTTTAACTCCCTGCCAAACTTCTCTCGCTGCTCTCTCCTCCGCAAACCACTAAATGAGGAAAAGGGAATATTCACTCAATCTATTTTGAATGTTACACATACAATATTAATATAGTCTAAGCACGTGTAACACCTGTAGCCCGTGTATTTACCACAGACTGTAAGTATTAAAGTAATGAGGCCCCTGCTTTAGGCCTCTGCTGTGAGGCCCACACACTGTAAATCCTTATATCCGCCTCACCTAAAATTATTGATCATACTTTACTTGATTTTTCTCCAAGTTTACTGTTCACCCACACACTATTAGTAACCTTTACAATTCATGTCAAAATCTAACTTTTAAATGACATAGTTGAATTTCATTTCATAAGTGTTGGTGTGTATCATCTATGGTATTTCTGCATCAGACAATACTTGAAAGGTGTCTGTAAAGTCAGTACTTTACTTAAGTTAATAAACAAATTGATGCGGGAATTACTTGAGTAAGCTTTTACGATATGCGCAGTTCAGTTTTTCACCTCATGGCTACGGTCACTTCCTGCCTCAGCGCCATCCTGTGCTTTTACACCGCGAGCACGGGACCTGTGCCTTCTCACCACTGTGTATACAGTTATACAGGGAGAGCAGAAAGCAAACTCTACATTGTAATAAGTGAATCAGACCAAACCTTGATGTAAAATATTTAAGTAAATACTATATACTTCATTTTCCACTGTTTTATATTTTTGGTTGACAAATAAGTACTGTATAATATTATCATAGCACCCTGTACAATACTGATTTTATTGCATTAAGTGAAAATACTTCTGCTGTAAGCCTGTTGGTCCATTAATGACAAAACAAATATATTGTGTCGATTGAAAACAAAATGTGGTGAAGCAGTGATGATACCCAGAATGCATTGCAGAGCAAAATATAAACTTCTTAAAACAGGAGCCCTCTGGAACAGTCTGAGGAGGAGCTCAGGGCCGCAGAGAACGTTCATATATTTAAGAGTAGGCTCAAGACGCACATTTTTAGAGTAGCTTTTGATTAGTATTTATTATTTATTATTGCTTTTTAGTACATCTATTTATGTTTTTAGACACATTATATTTGTATTTATTTTTATCATTTACTATTTTTAATTATTTATTGTATCTACCCATTTACTATTGTTATTATCAATATTAGGCAGCTGCCATTTTTCTTTTTATTGTCACATTTTATTGTTCTACTTTCTATTGTATTATTGTATTGTTTTAGTGTCCCCAGTGTTTCCTCTGGAGGAGCCCTCTGCACTGAGAGCTGGGGTCTGCTGTGGCTTCGGGGGTCTGGCTCTTGGATCCGGTGGGGGTCTGGGGCCTCCTCTCTCCTCTGGGTCCTGTGTCGTTCCCTGTGGCTGCAGCCGGCTCTCTGCTCCTGGTGCAGATGGCTACTGAAAAATGTAGTTAAGCTAGTAGCGACGCTACTGCCCATCACTGGTGTTTCGCTGCATTCATATGCAAAGTAGGGACATTAGCATGAAAAAGAGCGTGATTTCCTGCCGTTTAGGGTGACGAAAATCTAACTTTTCATGCAGTGCCATACACTGTAGTCGCTGCAGGAGCAATTGTCCATTATTTTAATTGGACTTCTGGTCCATGCACACTGTAAAAAAGAAAAAGTTAGTTCAACTCAAAATTTCAAAGCAACCAGCTGCGAAGGATTTTTGAGTTGAAGGCATTAACTTAATTCTTCAAGTTTTGAAGAACTACACTTAAGTTGTGTCAGTTAAGTTTTCCAAGTTCTGCCAACTAAGTGTTTAAATTCAAGTTACTGGAAATTTCAAGTCTGTAAAAACTTATACTAGTATTAAGCAACTTTTGTTAAAGTTAAACTCATCATTCTATCAATGTGCAGAAGCCAGTACTTTTCCCTTGTTTTGTCCATCTGAAGGCCAAGCTACATGGCACTGTGGCAGCTGCTGATTGGAGGTCTCCATGCCTCCGCTCTGTATAATACACTTGCATTCTGTTGTATCTGTTGTTCGTGCTGTCTCTACCATCGACAATAAAACATGTCTTCTGTCAGAATTAAAGACGCGATCCCAGACTATGTCATCTTCTTCAGGTGGTGGAAGGATGCGGGCATTGTCTGTAACATCTAGAGAACAGAAGACTTTTTTTTTTTTACACAAAAATGTGTTTTTTTTTTCAAGCCAAAATTGAGAAACCTCAAGAGAATGCATCTGGATCAGCCCATGGGCAATCTGCACAGCCCCTGATTCCACTCAGGCCTGCTGTGAGCTGCTGAGACATGGACAACACCAGCGTCCTCTTTTGCATGGACATCATTTGGAACAATTGGATTACACAATTTGGACATAATTTGGAACAATCTGGATTTCTGAATTTGGACATAATTTGGACTGAATTGAATTGCTGAATCTGGACACTAAAGCTGAAACGTGCGATTGAAAGACATGTCACAGAAGAATTCATGGCTCGACACAAATGCAGCCTGAAGAAACCAACACGGAGAAGTGGGAGAGACTGTTTTCAAAGCAATATCTGGAACCATCGACTGATGAAGTTTGGTATATTACTGAAGATTGTTGACAAGTTTTATGAAAGATCTGAAAATGTTTTATGAGTTTTCTGAGTTTTTTGAAGTACCGAGTGAAGTACCGAGTTTGAGTTTTTAAAGTATTGAGTTATGATGTTATGTTGCTGTTTATCGATCCTGATGGTCACACGTGAATGTGTGACCAGAGGGGGGAATGTGAGATTTCATAACACTTTTAAGCAATTTTTGTTAAAGTTAAACTCATCATTCTATCAATGTGCAGAAGCCTGTACTTTTCCCTTGTTTTGTCTATCTGAAGGCCAAGCTACATGGCACCGTGGAAGCTGCTGATTGGAGGTCTCCATGCCTCCGCTCTGTATAATACACTTGCATTCTGTTGTATCTGTTGTTCGTGCTGTCTCTACCATCGACAATAAAACATGTCTTCTGTCTGAATTTAAGACGCGATCCCAGACTTTGTCATCTTCTTCAGGTGGTGGAAGGATGCGGGCCTTGTCTGTAACATCTAGAGAACAGAAGACTACTTTTTGTTTAAAGTCATAATTTCAATATTTTTTATTTTTATACACACATTATTAACTAAATGTTGCGTTCTAATCTTTTTTTAGGAGGAGGAGAGCGCAGTCAGGCCAGGCTCGCCTCGCACATCTTAACACTAGAACGCCCAGCCACTTTTGGGGCTAGTTTAGAGAAGAGGAGCTAACCCGCTACTTGGGTTGCTAACATTTGCATGTCAAATGAGGTGATGACCGAAACAACAGGGGGCTAGGGTGGGCTTTGTTTATTCGTCTGGGGGAGGAAGGGCTGCGAATGAGTGACTTCCAGACTGTGAACCCTGAGAATTAATATACTGTATATATTTTGTAATAACATTTTTAACACAGTATGTTTCATTCTGACTGAAGCACATGATAATGTTATAAAACAGTATGTTTCATTCTGACTGAAGCACATGATAATGTTATAAAACAGTATGTTTCATTCTGACTGAAGCACATGATAATGTTATAAAACAGTATGTTTCATTCTGACTGAAGCTCATGATAATGTTATAAAACAGTATGTTTCATTCTGACTGAAGCACATGATAATGTTATAAAACAGTATGTTTCATTCTGACTGAAGCACATGATAATGTTATAAAACAGTATGTTTCATTCTGACTGAAGCACATGATAATGTTATAAAACAGTATGTTTCATTCTGACTGAAGCTCATGATAATGTTATAAAACAGTATGTTTCATTCTGACTGAAGCACATGATAATGTTATAAAACAGTATGTTTCATTCTGACTGAAGCTCATGATAATGTTATGTGATGTGAGAAATGCACTAAAGCCACTGGAGAAAAACTAACTATTCAGATCCTCCCCCTCCCCCTAAGATGGCAAAGTGAAGCTCAGCCTGTGATAACGGCCCTATTTACATAACAAAGTTGGCCGTTCACAGGTGATTTCGTTTGTTAGCTAAAATCCTTGGGGTCATTTGACACCGTGGAGGGGATGATAGGTATAAGTGCCAAATGACACCTCCATGCGAGTGCTAGTGTTAAAGCTGCTTTCAATATCTTTTCAAATCTGTTTTCCTTTTCTCCATAGCATGTCTGTAACAAAAGTTCTCATAATCTGAAGTCAGCGTATTTACATGGTTTTATGAAACAGAATTCTGAGAAAAACAGGTTTAAAGATCGACATTCCAAACATAATCATCACAGTCATATAACATGTAAATTTTGAATTACTCTGTTATGGCACACTTGTTTCAGTCACTATGTTGTAGAAGATTAAAAAGATGTTACTTTGGCACCAATTAAACACACAACACTCATGAATTAGTCGAAAATCAAGAATGTATTGATTCTTTCAATATTCAATGGATTGAATTTTGACCTCCTCTTCTTTTTCTTTCTCTTTATAATTTACTGAAAATTAGATATGTATTAGACATTGCCAGTATTATTCTATCAAATCACGCAGTCTAAATATCCACAACCACCAAGCATTTTTAATGCAAGGAGAAACTTAGGTAACTTTAAACACAAATAAAACAAATGGACCTGTCCGACTCGAGTGTCTATGCTTCGTGTGTCTCTGGTTCTGTCTAAGTGTCTGTGATCCGCGTGTCTCCGCCTGTCTGGGTTCTGTCTGCGTATATGTAAATGTCTGTCTGTGGTTCTGTTCGGGTGTCTATGGTCCTGTCTGTGGTTCTGTTCGCGTGTCTATGGTCCGCGCTCGGAGCCCAGACGGCAGTGCGTTCACTGAGCTGCATGTCAGAGCGGGGGTCACAGCAGCTGCTCCCGGGGCCAGAGCGGAGGATGTAACGTAACGTTCGGTTTATCAAAACATATCACAATATTTAACGTATAACACTAGTGAATTTCACCTAGATTTTTTCAGACATTAAAGACAAGATGTTATATAATAATTGTTTAATGAAAAAACAATTTTGCCACAAGCAACCAAAAGATGTGCAACCAAAATTGCCTCAGACAAGAATCGAACCTGGGTTCTCCAGGTCCTAGTCTTCAATGTTAACCATTTGGCCAACATGGCATCTCTGGGCTAGACAGGTTTGCACGCAGTATGATACCTGAGCGTCTAAGTCGCTGGCAGAGCTAAAGCGGACTTAGCCTGCCACCTTGTGGCGATAAGATGTACTATTTTTCACGCAGCTGCGTGATTCCCGAGAAGCGTGAATGAAGACGACAAAACGGAATGGGACCTACTGTACAGTGAAGAATAAATGCCTTTTTCAGAGGAGACCAAACATGTCCATAACATGTGGTTTGGATCAACAAAAAAAGATTCAGGTGTTTTTGGAGAGGGCACATGTGGTAACGTGACAAGGAGGGTAGATCCAAATCAGGTGTCCTTTAAGTCTTGATGCAATTTTCTATTTTTGTTAATCGGAGTAGTCAAAGTATTAAGGGGGACATTTCGCAAGATATACATTTCAAATTACTTATTTTATCAGACGTTTGTTCAAACCATAATTATGTACACATTATTCATAGTAAAACTTTATATTTTGGTCCTCAGGCCAATTATTGAACCAGAAAGCTGAATTAGCATTACCAATTTCTTTGATGAAATCCAGTTAGTTTGGTCAAGTGTCATCAAGTGTGTGTAACGAATACGCAGATAAGACACTGGCAACAACAACGGTTTAGATTTGTAATGACTTTATAAAACCAGAATGAGCAAAACCACACACTGTTCCTTTAATCACCTAGCTATTTAAAGGAGTGCCTCTATACAAACAACATAACTACAGTCTGTGGAAAAGTGGGATTACGCAATCTGAAAGGAATCTCCTACACTAGACACAGTAGACTAGGGGTCACCAACCGTGAGGACTACTTAAGGCGCAAGCAAAGCATTTTCTAAAAATAGCATTGGTCACCAGGTAGGCTGTTGGTTCCAAGTTTTTTTTTTTCCTTTAGCCGCTCAGAAATGTACTTGCTAGCATTTTCAGCAGGAGAGTCTAAGCTCCGTGAGAGTTTTTCAAGTGTCAAGAAAGAGTAAATTTTTACATAGATTGGATCTGTTCTGACCTGAATATTAAAATATATTCATTAGAGTGGAAAGATGTCAAAATTACCAAATTAACGTTTTTCCTCATTTCAATCAATGTTTGAAAACAACTAATAGTAAAGCTGTAAACTGCTTTGAACCAATCCTGAGCCTGCCGGACTGAACCAAGGATGTGTTTAAGGCCGGGGTACCGTACTTTTTTTTATTTTGAGACGTGTAAACCAAAGTGTTGTGAACCAGTCAGACCACAACTTCTTCACCATCCATCTTTTGCATATTTGCATACTTGTAAGTCACTATATGACTATTTGGGCTAAGAGCTAATAGGTTGAGTGAGTCCTCCCTTTTTCACTTTTCTGTCTGAAAAATCTGATCTAAAATACGTGACAGTACAGCACGGCAATAGTTAATACAATCAGCAATCAGTGAAAATAAGTAAGGATAAATAAGATTCATATTCTATTAGATTCAGTAAATTGAATATACAGGTGTAACAGTTATATTTAAAATCTAAGTCTGTTAGGGTTATAAGTTCAGGTTCAACTTTAAGAATGATCCTGGACTCTTAAAATACAGATTGTGCTTCTAAGCCATGACAAAACATAAATTAGGAGCTGTACTTAATTCTCAATTTTTAACCAACACAAAAAGTGCATTTTATTCCAATGAAACCATATACATTACCATATGAGCCATTATTAAAAGCTGAGGTAGCTCTTGGTGAATGACCCATGCTGTAGACAGACTCAGTATTGGGGAAAAGGGAAATTAGTCTTTCCTTCTTAGTCCTTAACAATAGGTGCCAGCTAAGCAGTCTTCTGCTGTAAAAATAGCCATCCAAGGTTAACAAGAATGCAGTCATTTCCAAAGCCTTTCCGGTTAAATGCTTTATCAGTTGTCCTCATGGGAAACTAAGTGGGCTTTTCTTTCTTACAAATGGCTCTGCTCATGTGTTCCCAGCTGACACATGGGTAAAAAAAAAAAAAACTAAACATCCCAAAAACAAGTCGACAAAATCAACAACTTTGTCTTAGAAATGTATAATTACAAATAGTACAGGAGCTAAAAACAAAGAAGACTACTTGGAGGTACAATTTCAACAGAAGCCAATGTGACATATGGGCTGACTCACTGGTGTGCTATGTGCAATTATGTGCCCTAAACAAAATCTTAGCATTTACTTTGGACCACCGTTTTCTCAGGAATTACAATTTCTGCGTCCTTTTTTTTTTCTTAAGGAACAGCAATCCTTATTCATAACCGTATAAGGTTAGGTCTGACTCTTGATAACTTTCAAATGTTGCTCTCTGCGCGTTTCTGTGGATTTGTCTGGCTCTGAGCTTCATGGCGTAGACGATGGAAGAGAAGGTGAAGATGGATGGACAAGGCATGCCTAAAGTACATGATCAGAACTTTACTGCAAATGTATTAACAACACTATTCACAAACATGGGATTCTCTTTAGCCTGTCCTGAGTTAAGATAAATAGTAACCAAGAAACAAATGAAGAGAGTTTATCATCTGAAGAAATCAATGTTTCCCATTTAGTCTGCAGCAAGTGATAGGCAATGAGAAACAGACTTCCAGGAACCTCCTGCTTCCTGTTTACAGCAACAAGACCCATCCCAGACAGTTTATGTAAGAAAAACAAGTAACTCATAAAATAAGCTGTAATGTTGAGACAAGAGTCACTGCAAAGTTACAGCAAGGCAAGGCAAGTTTATTTGTATAACACAATTCCTACACAAGACAACCCAAAGTGATGAACAAAACAAGATAGCATCACAATCACATTACATTAAAAAAAGATAAAAAGTTGTATGAAAAGCTAAAGAGAACCGTTTTTAACCTGGATTTAAACATTATCAGAGAAGAGGCCTGTCTCACATTTTCAGGAAGATTGTTCCAGATTTTAGCCACATGAATCTGAAATGCTGCCTCCCCATGTTTAGTTCTGACTCTGGACACCAGCAGGAGTCCAGTCCCTGTGCTCCTCAGAGTCTGGGCCGGTTCATATGGGACTAACATGTCACTAATATATTTTGGTGCGAGGCCATGGAGAGACTTGTACACAAGCAGAGCTGTTTTAAAGTCTATTCTCTGAGCCACAGGAAGCCAGCGCAGAGACCTGAGGACTGGACTAATGTGATCATACTTCTTGGTTCTGGTCAGGACTCGAGCTGCTGCATTTTGAATGTACTGTTGCTGTTTTACAGCCTGTTTGGACAGACCTGTGAGCAGGCCATTGCAGTAGTCTAACCTACTGGAGACAAATGCATGGATAAGAATCTCCAAGTCTGCTTTAGACACTATGTTTTTGATCCTGGCAGTGGTTTTTAGGTGGTAAAAAGCTGATGTTACTTATTTGATGTGGCTATTCAAATTTAAGACTGAGTCCATTATTAATCCTAGATTTCTGACCTGATCTGAAGGTTTTAGGGAAACAGGCTGTAGGTGACAGATGACGATCTTTGTTTAAAAAAATGTCTCCATCTTGAAAATTTAAAACGTAAAAAACCTTCACTTTAAATGCGGGGTAGCAAATTTTCATATTACATATTAAACTATGCAAAAAAGTCAGACTACAATAGTTCCTTGCTCTCAAAGCAATTTTCATATGAATGTATTTGGTCACTTTTTATTTTCTGTCAAAAAGATGTGAACAAGAGGCGCACTGTTGCACAGCCAATCAGCTCTCAATCCAATAGCATTGTATAGTGACTCTTAATTAGCCAGTTTATTAAAAAGAGATTACTGCAGGTCATTGCACCGACAGCACAGCATTACCTGTGTCTCTGTCACGCAGCCAGTGTCCTGCCACTTATAGCTCAGATTGATCTCAAACAGCCCAAGGGCACCGCGGCCCTAATAACAACTGTTATAATCAGCTCAGTTCCAATGCTGTGACTTGATGGATAATTAAGATGATGCATTAAAGCAGTGCTACACTGGAACACCAACGGTCACAGTTTTAAAATCAACACTTCTGGCCATCGTGGGGGACATAATGGCACCCAGGCTTTCTTTTGACTGGAGCCTATGCTTGTGGTCATCGACAATTTGAAGCCCATAGTGTTTTTTTGTGATTGTTGGAGTCTTGTGTATGTTTTTCGCTTCTTTTCTGCAGAACAAGAACATGCTTGAAAACAGGGCAGTATTGAAATTAAGATAAAAGCTTCACCAGCAGGGACAGACTAATTTGTGCTTGGGGACAGATTTTAAATGATCACAAGTTATAGAACAGTAGAAAAGAGTACAACAATACAAAGTGAATATTAAATGTCCCATATTACGTTTTTTCCCTTTTCTCTGATTTAAACAATATTACAGTGCTATTTGGCCTTCATGCCCAGAGTAGTGTTTTCATTGATTCCCTCAAGCTTTAGTTCTAGAGCAATCTTTCCTTCATTCTCCAGAGGCCCAAAAACGACCGGATTCACTTTATTACGTAGCACACTTTCACACGTAGGTTGAGCTCCAGAAGCCCGCCTCCAGGAGGTGATTGACAGGTCACAGAAACCAAAACAGCGAATCAGCACACAGCCAGTCTCATCTCAGTGTATGGACCCGCTAACACAGTACGTGTTCGCTTCTAGTCCGTTTTTCTGCTATTGTCAGCGACTAAAGGTGTTCACATCATTTCAACTTGGAGAAATTAGTTTTTTGGTGTAAATATATGTAATTGACCCGAAGATGAAGTATGCGCGAGTCTAGCTGGACTTTCACTCAGGGAGATCTGCCTTTGAAAGCCGCTTAATCCTCCTCATTGTTGAAAAAAAATTGACAGTCGAACTGTAAAAGTGATACTAAGCCTCGGAAAGCACCTATGTGTGCGCCCATGCTAACTAATAGGACAATATCATTTTGCCATGAATACTGGGATGCTTCATAAGTGGTAAAAATTGGTAACCTATGTTTTATGGTAGCCCTGTAACCTTGGTATTTGGAAATAAAATAAATTCAGTTTACAAAATTTTCCTATTGGCATTGTTAGATCTGTGGGTTAAATTATTCATAGTGTACATTTTAGCAGTGTGAGCCAAAAGTGAAGTATTTTGTAGTTTGATTAAATACGTCTCGTACACATCTTCTGCACACCATCAAATACAATACTAAAAGGCATTTTCACGCCTCAGTTAATCTGAAAAGAAGCAGATGTGAAAAGTAGTTAAGCTTTCAGAGAGGCTTGAAAGAAACAAACAAATCTTGAGCACACAGCAGGAGCACAGTCCTGCACTGAGATAGGAGCAAAAACACTCCAGCGTGAGTTAATATCTACAGTGTGGAGGCATTCTGGGTTGATTCACCAACATTATAAAATCGGAAGAGGCCAACTATGAAGCATGTTACTTATTATTTTTATGGTGCCAATAAAATATTTGACGATTCACGGGATATGCAACTTTCACTAAACTTTGCGGAAGTCGAACTATAATTGGGGTTATAAATATTGTCACTTTTTCAAGATTACCTAAAGCAAAGATTTTTAAATACAGTATTTTGCATTTTCCAGAGCGGCTCTATTTAATGGTAGCATTGTGTACTTTATAGAGTACCAACAAGACCATTTCAAATAAATAAATGTGCTTGTAGTAGTTACATGTTTATTGTGATTTCAAAGTCATCGGTGTTTTAGTTTAGTACAAGGGCGATGGTTTTCCCATCTGTGCTCTGACCACAAACTGCATCAGCGTAACTCCAGCTTGAGAGTCCACAATCCACCGAATATAGAGCGTTCGTCGCGTGCTTTGAAAGCAACAAGTTAATGTAGCCCGCTGTGAAAGTGATTAAATATAAAGTGTGTTTTATTAAATAAACTGAACAAATGTCAGAATGTGCAATATCGGAACCTTGTGTATCACTGCCACTTGTACTGTGAGATTTTTAATGAAAACCTCCTTCCATCAGGGCATCGAAGACAAAGCGTGGCTTGGTCTTTCAGCATGACAATTATCCAAAACAGTCCGTTTCAATCCAATGAAAATGCATTTAAAGTGATTGTTTGGAGTTTGTCAG
Source organism: Knipowitschia caucasica (assembly GCA_964034765.1). Taxonomy (NCBI): domain Eukaryota; kingdom Metazoa; phylum Chordata; class Actinopteri; order Gobiiformes; family Gobiidae; genus Knipowitschia; species Knipowitschia caucasica. The sequence continues at coordinate 18,533,519 of OZ035823.1, forward strand.
AAAAAAAGAGAGGTGCTTGATTTGAAAAAAAAAACGACGCAAGCTCCCTCCCCCTTCCTTTCTGATTGGTCTACACCTACGTTTCCGTAACACTTTCAAATGTTAATCAGAGAACACATTATACATATACGTTATTAATACACATGCACGGAGGTTTTCAAAATTATTTGTTAACCTTTTAATGCAAAAAATAATGTTTTAATGCACAAAAAAAGCAATTGCAGCAAACCCAGAAGTGCTATTATCATGAATTGCACATTATAGGACACATCTGCAGAGGATCTGATTATGGATATAGGTTCAGTATATACCATAAGTACCTCAGCGCGGATGTTCAGAGTTCTTTGTTCAGTTTTCATGTTGTTCCAGAGCCTAATGGAGGCCTGATTCGTAGGCTCCGCGAAAACAAACAACTGAGCATGCGCGCAGCGAGCATCAGCACTGATGATTGACAGCCCTTGGCATGACTCGATTGGTTAACGTGGACGGCATCATGGATTCTGAGCTATAGCTAAGAGAAGGGAAGGCGGGACTTGCCCGTAATATTAGAATTAATAAAATGACTTATTTTATATCAACATTTAAGGCCAGGAGGTCAATTTAACACATTTCCTAAAAATGTATAATTAATTTAGAGTTACAGACTATCACTTTAAGATTCCAATTCTATATTTCTCAAAGCCAAACCACCAGCACCATTGAGATTTCCATTGTTTTCTCTTATTTTGAAAAGGCTGCTATAGTCCAAATAAAGTCTTGTATGTTTGTGACAAGAGGGCTTCAGCTTACATCCTATTGTCCTGTTTTCTATCAGACTTTTGTTGTTCAGATAGTCTCCAAAAGTGTTCAAGGGGCCATTTTCACGTCAGTCCTGATGCTTTTAGATGTGACGACCCCATTGGTGCTTATCCGAGTGGGAGACAACACAAGACACGACTGGTATTGTGGACAAAGACATTGGAATACGGTAACCATCTTTGACTATTGCAAGCGGAAATCTCTGGGAGTGTGCCATGGCTGCTGTGGTGGTTTTGACAACACAGCATGTTCCGACATGCTCAGGTTTCAAACTCTGACCAGAAGGAAAAACAACAAAACATTTAGTTACACACCAATAGTAAATAACACATACAATCACAACTAGAATCCTCCAAAACCCTGGATGGTAAAATGAGCTCAAAACTGACACTAAACCCAAGTTTAAAATTAATATTTTGTATATGAAAACAAAACATTTGAAAAATTCTACACAAAATAACCAAGGTTTTAAGCCACAAACTATTTAACCACAAAATATCAGTGACTTATTACCAGACACAGAAGTTTTCACTTGTTTTCTAAGTAAGTGATGTTTATTTATATAGCGCATTTTACAGACCAAGGTCACCCAAAGCACTTTTGTTTGTCTCAAACATTTGGGAAATGTTTGTGTGTGTCATGAACTACATCCAAAATATAATAATATATAAACCATACCCATTACTGGTGTTCTGAGATGCTGAGGTCTTAGGCACCAGGTCTTTGCAGTTGCAGCCTGAGAGCAGCTGGGGGCAGTACCTTGACCCACACCTGCAGCGACAGACTCCCTCTCCAGAGAAACTAAGTTGAGTTGTGCATTCATTTGTGTCTTGGCAATGCAATAACAATAGCATGTTGAGAGAAGCTGTGGGCAATGTTTCTGGGATGTGATTGCAATGAAAACCAAGCGTTTAGAAAATGAACAAATTTGATCAGCTAAGTGGCAATTTAAGACTAATTGACAATGCCAGAGTAGTTCAGCCAAAAAAGGGAGCCAAAAGGGGATGTGTCGTTCCAAATAAAAGAGGCTGCTGGAGTTCTGCATTAATTCAGACACATCCCACAAATAGAGGGTCTGCAGCGGCTGCCAGAGAATGAGGGTATTGTGTTGTGCTCTGTGCCCAAACCCAGTCATTAGAAAAGAATACCCTGTGAAGCCAAGATTTCCTCCTGAGATTGTTCTCTCTTTATTTCAAATGTCTGCAATTTTGGAGAGTAATTTTCCAGCCTAAATCACTGCCTAATTAAGGAGATAATGTCTTGAAGAAGCGAAGCAAAAATGCTTGACAGCGCTGGCAGGAGCACATCACACGGCTTTAGAAGAGGTCACAAACTAAGTCTCTCAATTGTTATTCAGCGCTGGGATAACACAAAATTAGATAAATGTTTTCATTTGACCAACTTGTTACTGCAGGGAGTTGAACACTCAATTTGAGTAGAGAACATTTGGCTTTCACCTCATTTCACCAACGGTGTTTCTTAAAGTTTTCTGTCGTGCCCATATTATAGATGGCAAACAAATCAATCCCTGTCCAGACAGAGGGGATAGGGTTCGACATAAATACGTCAACGTCGACCTGGTTAGTGGCCTCAAACTAGTCAAATAACAAAAGTCGTGATTCTGACACATTTTTACAAGTTGTATATAAACTTTTAGTTTCCACTGTATAACAGCATGTGTTAGAAATTTTATGACATATTATATGCAAATAAAAAGCACGAGAGTACAAGTGCTAGTCCAAACAAGTCTTCTTGCTTCTGATAGAGTTGGTGAACACTGTGCACATTTCCAAATAAGGAATTTGAATGAATTGCATTCAGATCCTGTGTTAGCAGTAAAACATCAGGTTTTAGTGAGTTTCTTTGGTTGGGCAACTTTCAGGTAGCCAGGTCAGGTTTTTGGACCAACCAAAGGAACAGACAGAATAAAAACTCTCTCTCTGATATAGCAGCTTTTTTTTCAATCCATGCTGTACCATGAGCTAATTTCAACTGCACTGTTGACAAATCGGGAGGAGACATCAAGAGCTACTGTGTTTGCACATAATCTCACTTCATGTCGTCTGTTAAAATGGCAAGACACACACCTGCTTTGTGAACACTGTTCAATAAATGAGTAGATATTATCACAAGCCTCACAATAAAACAGACTTGGACAGCAGACTCATTTCACTGCAGGTACAGCCTTATCTTTAGCTGCAGACATATCAAAATGTTAGACAACACACAGTCTACACATCAAAGTGACTTAGAGCATGCCGCACCCTGGGCTTGCACTGCTGCTGTAGCCAAAAGCTGACAACAAACGGGTATAGTCAAGATTGGCATTTAACCAAGTTTTGACGCAATCTCAAGAACAAATACGTCATGTGTGCTTCCACAGTATGGGTTCACAGTTTGTGTAGAAAGGGTTAAAGAAGTTAGAGATGGGACAAGAGGTTTTCTACAAGACATGTAGATCACTTCATGTTTGCATCTCCTTATGTTACAAGAATACAAAGAGCACTCAAACAAGATAATTCAACAAATAAGATAAATAGCTCTGCTTAATAGTCTTAGCTGAGGCATAGAACTTCATTTACTTTAAATTACATACAAGAAATAGTCACCTATAGTGTTTGTTGGCCTATTATTCTTTTGGTGTGTATACAAATGGTAATTAGTTTAAAGAAGCTATACCCGATTTTTTTTCTAAGTAGTTCATAAAAATGCTTTTTACTACATACAAGTTGTATCATAATACATAATTTAATTGAAAACTTGAGGTCATTGATTCCACTGTGTATGAAATTCAAGCAGTGAAAAGTGCTGAGTAGAGTCTGAGCGGGCCGCTCTTTCTCCTCCGCTCACAGAACGAGCAGCGAACAGCCTGCGTCCTCTAGCCTCTACAGCGCTGCTCAACACCAGGGCTTCGACTTCAAAATTCGAATATAATTCTAAAATAAAAAATATATACATATTTGAACAAATATTAGACAACCCTTATAATTAGAAATGTATTTAATGACTGCGAATAAAATAGTTAGCTCCCAAAGGTTTCACCGGGACGTGCTAGGCAGGTAACAGCTAAGCTAGCTAGCTGTTTCATGGTAACTTCCGGGTTTTTCGCGATCACTTTTTGTCACTTTAAAACAGTATTTTTGTCATGAAAACGTTGACAGCAAATTCTGAAATCGTCCGTGCACGTGTGTTAAGGATGTCTATGTATACTGTATTGTCCGATTGACGTTTAATGGTGTTGATTGATATGTATTTGTTTATTGAGCGTGGCTAGCTCCGCTAGCTTCTCTACACAGACAAGTGTGCAGAAAACTGCACAATGTAGTGACAGGCGCTGATAGCTTGTTGTACTTGCAGAGTAATGGCAGTATTTTACACACCTGAATTACAAACCGAGATTGCATTGGGGCTGCGGTCATTATTGGATTGAGAGTTCTGTTATCAAGAAGAAATTATCGGAAGAATTGCATTCAAGTCAATGGAGTGTTCTACTGCTGTGAGGAGCTGTATAATAAATTATAATTAAATATTAGAATATATTCTAATGTTTAAATTAATACATCCGGACGCGAAACTAATGGTATTCTTTTACTTATATATTGTGTTAGCAGTGCATTGCTTTAGTACCATTTCATCAGTGATTGATGCACAGCTTACAAGTTGCGCTAATGCTAATGTTAGCATACGTATCAGATCGCAAATAAAACTAGGTGGCTCCGTGTTATGAGAGCGTAGGGGAAATGAGAAGCGTGTGAGCGAGTTGGGGGGCGGTGCTAAACATTCAAACATTGTAGAAACGGGTATAGCGCCTTTAAGGCTACAATCTGGTGTACATTTTTATTTCTAGTATATCAAATAAACCAGACTGAACCAGAATAATTTCTGAATTGTTAAGCAGTCCAGGATTAGATTTAATATTCAATAATGTTGCATAATTAAAATGTTGTATACTAATGATTTTGAAAATAGGCCCTCTGAAGAATGTGCACGGGGAAAAGCCCCAAGGACAAGGATTGCAAACAGGAATAAAGAGGGTCAAATGGAGAAACTACAATCAGTCATAGAGATACCAACTTTCAAAACGGGACAAATTATTAACTCCAGGAATAAACATTCTTGTCTCTCTGGCGAGGCCAAAAGTCCAAAAAAACACCATCTGGCTAATCTCTCTCAGGCAGACTGGGAGATTCTCCAAAGGCATTCTGACGCCTCCCAGTGGACACGGGACGCCAGCACACCCGAAAAGAACATTCGGGAGACGCCCACAAGTGACGTCATCAGACGTCTTGATAAAACTGTTGGTTTGAGTTCTGGGGGGAAGGTTAGCGCAGGGGTAGAGGAGAGGGACATATTAGTTTAGGAGCACTTTTTTGTTGAATATTCTGTATCTGATTGTAAAGATAATTAAATGCAGATGTTAAACTTGGATATCTTCGTCTGATTTCTGTACCAAATTGTGGACACGCGAGCCAAAAGGGAGTATTTGGCTTCAATAACTATTATATCGGGTAGGGCTGGGCGATATGGCAAAAAAAAAAAATCTCCGATTTTTTCACACCAAATCCGATTTTCGATTTTAAATCGATTTATTTTTTTCTATTTAAAAACAAACTACAACTGACAAAGAAATAGATTTTCCTTTATGCAGTTTAATCTAAATCCCCATGGAGCATAAGTGTAACAGGTATTAAGCCTTAAAACATGCTTGTAAACGAGATGGCTCTGCCATTGTAAACAGTGAAAATGTAGCTTAACAGTTTTATAATAACTTCACTTACAATGACACTATGCACCTTCAAAATAACTTAAATCACACAAACAAGGCCCATCGCAAATATATCAATCCTATTAAACACATGCATTATTTACATGAAATATCACATTTTTAAAACTGATTACTCAAAGTAGAAATGTTGTAACAGACAGTCTTTTCCAAAAGCCTCCTCGGGTTTTCATGCTTGTTCATTCAACTGTGCCTGAGTAACTGTGCTGTAGTACAACGCTCGGTCCAGCTGGTGGCGCTAATACTAACTTCAGTGACTCCCGCATTGTGCGAGCTTCCTGTTTACATTCTGATGCTGTAGCTAACAGCTACTGTAGCAGCTACTGTAGCTAACAGCTACTGTAGCAGCTACTGTAGCTAACAGACAGCGGGGAACACGTTGTTTGTATCAGAGCAATGAGAGCAATGTGTGAGACGTGTCTTTCCCCAAAGTGCAGCGGCTCAGTGGGACACGAGTGTGTGCGCGCCACGGACACGGGAGTGCGCTTTGGAATAACGAGCGTGAGAGAGCGTGAAAGATGTGGCGTACGAACATGGCGTACGAACATAGCGACCGGTGCCTGCGTGCGTGTGTGTGTTTTGGCGATTAAATAAAGTCTGATTCTTGAACGTTTGAAGTGTTATTGCAACAGCACCAACTGTGAGAGCGAGCATCAGGCCAGAGGGAGACTGTTAGCATTAGGTTAGCTTCAAAATGACTGCTCAACACCATAGACCCGCGGTTAGCGCGTTAGCGCTGTAGTTCTGCGCTGGAGAAAATAAAAATCGAATTTTTAAAAAAAGAAATCGCCCTAAACGTAAAACTCGAATTAATGATTAAAATCGATTAATCGCCCAGCCCTAATATCGGGTTATAAAATCCCATTTACATCATAATCACAATGTCATTTATCAGTACAATTTGATTTAAATTGAATGTGTATATTTGAAATTAGATGGGTGAGAGATGGGAATTTTATCAATTTAACAAAAAATTGTCAATTCATTTTATATTCACTCAACTTTCAAGAAAGTTAAAATGTATCAAAATAGTGTCTCTGAAAAACACAGCTGAAGACTAATACAGAACGTTAAACATTGTGCCAAGAGCATAATCTTGTCTCTCAAATTAGCTTGTTTACCTCCCGTTGTCAATCATTCCCTAATCTATATTAAAAAGAATAAGCGCAGAATGCTTGGGAGGGTGACATAAGCCTAATGAAAAACACATTGTGCTCCAAGCCTAACTTTGTGGGAGCTAAGATTTATTCAGGAGGGGTTTGAATACATATATTATCATGCCCATACTATGTCAATTTCTATGGAGTTTAAGTTCAAGAAATTGCAGACGAATTGCATCAATTAACTGATGCTTTTTGTCCATTAGGGCGGTAATTAAAGATTTTGATTATCGATTAGATTTTTTTGATCAATTAGAACCTGAAAGGTCAGTGAATGAGATTTTTTACACGTTTGACTAAAACAAAGCTCAAGTGACTGGGTTGTTTGAGAGGAAGAGACACTTTACTTCTTAGGACTACTTCGGATTTGCAAGTCGAGCCAATAAATAGTTGCTATGTCGAAGGGAAACGTCGAAGGTAGTTTATGCTGTGTATTTACAATCTCAAAATCCACAGCTCCGGTCAAACTCAATCTGAAAGCAAATGCACAAACGAGCATTAATGACCGTTTCACTCCGTATGAGAAAACTTCAAACTTGCAAAGTGCACACACTCCGTTAATACTGTGTGTATGGAATCGGCAACTTTAGGCAAGATTTTAGCATGATTAGAGCTGGTTTTCAGCACTGTATTCTTCACTATAACACAAATAATCGTGATGAAACTGCCATAACTGGTGTCATTGCTGTTCACACAATCCAGTCGAATCAGATTGAAACAGACTTATCCCACCGCCCGAGTCTTCCCCGCAGAGAGGATCAGCCCAGAAATGTGTAATAAAGACGGGGTGCATTTGAGAAGCAGCCTCCAGGGTTGAGGTGAAAAGCCAAGCCGGAGAACCTCCCCAGAGCAGAGCTGTTTGTTATTCATGAGAACACTGGCTTCACTCATGGGACCGTCGAGAAAATTAAACTGCCGCGCTGGACAAATCAACTGCTTCTCCGCCGGCGACTGGACAAAAATGGCTGCTGTCAATCCACCCGTCTTCTACGACCCCGGCACCCTCGTTCGGGCTTATCAGGCTCAGCAGGAGTAGAAAGAGTGACGTGGATTTGGTGGGTGTGCAGGAGATGAGCCTTAGTGGGAATTAGGAGAGAATTTTATAATGGACATTGTTGGAAGAAGCCCAACCAGTGTGGCTTGTCACGCTGAGACAGGGTTTTAGAGACGGTATAAGACAAAGCATGTGCATTCTAGCATGGCCAAGAGCGAAGTGTGAATTCAAACTGGATAATTTATGCACATCACCAGCTGTTTGATTATTCCCAACTTAATCTTCCTGTACACGATTGTAGCATCCATAAGCAGGTTTTCAATTATCATCCCGGAGCCTTAGGTAACTTGCTGTTCATGAAATATAAAGCTGTGAATTAGCAGGCCCTTAATTTTTTGAAGCTTCAGACCTTATCTGTTCTTTGAAGCAAGGCTTGAGACGAGAATTCTCAGTCAAAGCTTTGGACAACCAGAGTGTAGAGCTTTGCATGTGAATGAGGTATGTGGAGTTTTGTCTGAAATTTGAAAATGCCATGTACACACAAGTTTCATAGTGTACACTCTGCTATATTGAACTTTAAGATGCATTACGTGCAAGGCAAACATGAGGTGCGTGTTTGCACAAGACTGCATGCCAACGTCATGTTAGCACCCGCAAGGGAGGGTATGTATGTAGGTATGGCTCTCAAATTCTTCTCATGTGTTTCTAATTTATTTGAGTTTCATGGCAGATATTGCCAGAAGAGCAGTATGTGTCTATGGGCTTTTAAACCACAGAGAAACACGTTGGTGGATCCTAGGAGTTGAAACCCAATGAAGATTTTCAGCTTGGTATGAGCTACCATTATACCTCATTAAAAGCCAATTCTCTCTGGAAAACAACGACATAGTGTATTTTACGCAAACCCAAAAGGCAATAGGTAACAATTCAATTTGTAAATATTTGTAAATCAGTCAACAATGCATAGCCTTCTTTTCCAAAAAAACACTCCTAAAAGTATCCACTCCATATTTATGAAAAGTAATTATATAACTAAAAAATGTAAAACAGTAAATGAACAAAAATAACCACAAAGCAATAAACACTGGGACACATCATAAAAATAAAAAAAATGTGTGTGTTTGAGCCTTTAGAGGTGAAGCAGAATGCAATATGTGCTCTAAAAAATGTTATGTCTTGACACACATGATCCCTTTGAGACTGCCTTCAAATGGCTAAGTGAGAAATATGCTTAAGACTGATGTTTGCATGCAGATTGGAAAACAGTTTTTTAAATACATCAGAAGTTGTGCGCAGACACTAACGCTATTTTGAACACCTGTCTTGCTGAGTAACCTAATACTCAAATGTGTATCGGGAACCATTAAAACATGTTTTTCATTCCAGTGGGAGCGGGGCTTAACTAAGCTTCTGTGTACAGAGCCATTGTGTTTGTGCGCTGACCGACGCACATCCAGACCGTGACTCATGAATCTGCTGGGCAAACTAGCCTCACCTTTTAACCTGGCCTACTCTACAAAATGTAATGTATTTAAAATGTACAAAACATGACCTCAAAAGAGAAACATTGGTCTGCATCTTTCAGCAGTGGGTAAGGTTCTTAATGCAAATTCAATTCCAATTGTTCCACATTTGTCCATTAGAAGAAAAAGCAGGTTTTCTATGTTCAAATTATTATCCATTATTCCCAGCACATTTCCTTCTGATACAAATTATGTCAAAATCATTTTATTTTAGCAACGAGCAAAAGAATGTCTCTAGATTAAAAAAGGATACAAAAATAGGAAGTTTAATGGCCAAAGAAAAGCTGATACATGTTGACAGTGGGTTTGCAGGGCAGACTCAGTAATGTGTCAAGTAGCCCGGGAACAGCGAGACTCTGTCCTCCAGATAATGGTGGGAGCACAAGTGTTTGCGCTGGATTGGGTGACCTTTTGACACAAAGAAGATAAATCCAGCCGTGTGGACTCTCAAGCAACTGACACCGACCCATTCGTCCCAGCCTCATGTTTGCCTACTGGACCAACGATAAAATGCAGAGCACAAGTTGAAAGTGAAAAGGAGGAAAGGGCATACGGGCCACACGCGCAGTGACCGCTCATGTTTACTGATTAGCTTCCAGTATGAAATATTCAGCAGCAAACAAATTAGTATGGATGCATGCAGCCCGCAGGACAGATTCACTAATGAGCCATTTGAAGTTATTGCTGAGGACATTGTGAAGTAAAAGAAAATGAACGTGCATTTACAGCATTTACAATTTTATTAAGAACACGCAAGAAAGAGCGGTTCCAACAAAGAAACAACGACCAGGTTACTATCAGCGAGAGCAGCTTTAGATGAAAATCCTGTCACACTGAACTGAGGAGTTTCATTGGCTATGAATGTTTTAACAGGACGTCAGAGCCACAGGCAAAGGTTAATATCCATGAAAGGCAAGAGAATAACCACTTTGCACATGGGCTTTGTTCATGTTTCACTCTTATCTTTCGACACGTTTGTGGTCAAAAGGGAACAGTGGAACAAGCAACCTTCAATAATGTGGTGATACATCATTCACAAACGGGAACAGAGGGTTGACTGCTTCTTCATACGGTTAATTATGTATAGTGTTACCCCGAGGAACTTTAGACAAATAACTTACTAAATGCAAGGCAAACAAGATCATTATAAAACTGTAGGCATCAGTGGAATATAATGGTGGAAGCATCTTTGTTTCATTAATCAGCTCAGGGATTACGAAACACACAACACAATTCACCAAACAGTATAAACGACATGCAAACTAAAAGATCTGCTTGGCCAAGTTGATCAAAAGATAGGATTTCATAATATTCACTTAACAAATATTCACTCTATTGATGCTAAACTTTCACACAGAGGGCATGTGAATGATTAGAGGCCAAAACTTATGTTGCTAGTCCTCCTGACTCACATGTCTCCTCTGATTCCCAAACTCTGGAATGCCCACAAACAACAGTCTTTGTGTATTTCATTAAAATTGAAATACTTTGCTGTAATACAAATTAATCAATCTAATTTGTATCCCTTTATGCCACATTATTGTCTCTCGATTTAAAATCAAATGTAAATTTTTAATCCAAAGTTGGTATTCAGATTTTTGACACAGCAGCTCTTATGAAAACCTTTCTTTAAAGTTTGAACAATGGCATCAGGCTCTGAAATGGCACGGCTGGGGATCAGTAGCAGTAGGACCTCCACGACAGGAGATGATGAAGCTGCTTTGAGAGAAGAAAGGCATAAGATCAAGGCTACTTGCTTTCGGCCACTTAAGGACACACATTTATTCCATTTCATGGGTCTAGGTGCATTCCTCAGCCTCCTCAATGTGCAGTGTTTTCAATACAGTGCACTTGCTGGTACAATAATGAGCCAAAACTAAAAAGCCGTCCACTTCATCTTCAGAACACTGGCTAAACATTCAACAACCTGTAAAAATAAATCCCAAGCTCCAAATTACAACAAAGAAAAAGTATTTCAAAAAAGAATGCTTGAATAAAGAAAGAATATTGATTTGCTATTCTAATGATTGCATGTCAAAATATACATAACAATGAAATTCTTAAACACAAAAGGAAACTATGCCAATGAAACAGTTATTGTCAGCAAAATGTGTGGAGTGTATAAAATATTGCAACACTGATACATTTTTTTTCTTCTTTTTAAACCTTTGCGCCCCAAAGTGAGACAGAAAACTGAAAGAGAAACGGAGTAATTGAGATTTATTGAACACAAACAGTCAGGCTCCCAAATGCCTAATCCTGCAGAGTGGCCTGATTAGAGCTGACTCACACATTCCCCAAAGTCCTCAGCAAACAGAAGCCCGGAATGTCCAACAAATACTGCTACACATCTAACACTTTTAATTCACAGATGACACGCGCTGCTGCATCTACTTCCACAATCACTGTTCCAACATATCGATGAGCGCGACAACAGATTCAAGTACCACCTTGTCACAGTAGTATGTTCAGCAGAGTCTTTGAGAAAACATTACATGAACTTAAGAGATGTGACTTACTGTTTAATTTCAGAAAGCAAAAAAATAAAAGGGGGTCATTGAAGAAGAGATATTCACTTATTGAAATCAAAGTAAAACCACATAAATCAATGTTTTGCAACAGGCATCTACAATTACAGTTAATTTACACCTCTAAAATAGCAAAGGATTGTGAAAGTGTTCCTGGGTCCATCTGACTTCAGCAGACATGTCCACAAACACCAAAGGAGAGGGATTAAACTTGAGATCCATGGTGAGACATTAGGCTTTTTCAAGAGACCTGTTGTACTTTCTATGTTCAAATTGTTACACCTGACTGTGTAGCGACAGCGCATCAACAAGATTCAGCATAGATAGAATGTCAAAGGGAATTCTAGTGCTTGCGCTGCTTCAAAACATGCATATTCATATAACAGCATTCATCCAATCACAGTTCAGTCATTTGTTGCAAGGGTCAAATAAATTTGCCGGGAGGCCTTCAGAATCAGTTCTGTGGGCCTTGAAGCATAAAATAAGTGTTGATCAGACTGTTGCTTTTACCAATCAGAGCAGACGTACGGTAACGTCAGCGTATTCCCACCCTTTGATTTGGATAGTCAGAGAGCGCGCTATAGAACAAGCAAACTGCTTCCGTTGCGAGCTGAACAATATTTTTGTAAATGTACGACCCACACTGGCTGAAGGAGAAGAAGTTGACTTGGTTTGCAGATTTTTTATCAAAGATATTTTCTAGAAGGACTTTTCACGTAAAGCTGGACATTGTTAAGAAAGTTCAGGTAACTCTGAGGCTAGAAATGTAACCCCAGCCGTACACTTATTAGTGCTATGACTACCCTTTTGGAGATGGGCTATCTCTATTTTCCTAAATAATGTTGCACTTTTTATGTGTGTTGCAGCTGTAGCTGCAGTATAAGGAGACTTTTTCTCTCTTCTCTGTAACTCTCAAATAGGCCCCTGCCGCTTTGGGCTGATGGTCCGGTCTGGTCTGGTCTTGTCTGGGCTGCATTTTTGTGTGGCTCATTGATATAACTGTTATTTGCAGCTCTCAATATGACGAGCTGATTGATTAACGCTGGATCTGGCTGTTACTCACAGAAAATTCATGGAGGATTGTGTTTTGTCGTTCTTTACCAACTTCCGATGCAGGAAGCGTGTATTGTTGCCATGGTAACCATACAGACGGAGTTATATGTTTAGTGTTGCGCTGATGTCATTATAATTTGATAATGCTCAAAACGCCTCATTAGATTGCACGGCCAGATCTACTTGGTGTATAAATAGCCATAAAGTAGTTATTGAGAGGTGGATTAATTCAGACGAGCACTACTGAAGGCCTAGGTGTGAAATGCACGGTCCGCCACTGCAATCAACAATGGTTGACCTGGGTTTAGGGACAAAGGAATCTCTCCCGCTCCTGTCTGTGATTAATACAAGTCATGATTAGATACACTTGTCCTGAACTTCATAAAAAACAGAATCAGGCTCAAAAATAACAGATCCGCTGTCGCTACGCAATACACGTGTATGAAGTAAAATGTTGAAATCGCCAAATTCTTATTTTTAACCAAAATAATTATTCTGCTCGAATGTAAATAACATGTTTTCATAATCTAAAGTATTGTTATAGAAGATCAAATTAACTCATAGCTACATGACTGATAAGGGCACAATATCACAAACACAATATACTGTGAGGTGCAGAGCTCCATTTCTCGCTTTGCATTGAGGGACCATTCATTCCATTCATTCCCTTTGAAGCACAACCCATAACAGTGGCCTTTGTAAACAAACCAGAGTTCTTTCCAATAAGTCAACCAAACCAAATTTTCTTGTCGAGAAGCCAGAACTTGGGAAAACTGAAGAATGTTTCACATCAAGAGCCACATTCCTGTTGTTGAGCCAACTTTCCTTTCTTACCTGCACCATGAGTCCATGAGAAAATCCCTGTGACAATTATTCTGATATTTACAAAAAGCAACGTCCCATCTTCAAATAAGAAAATGTGTCCAAAATTAATAAATAGTTAAAAGTACACTTATTGATAGGTGCAGGTTGGAACCATTTTAAATGCTTGTTTGCACATAAAATATGATTGCAATTGTTGTAGTTGATTCAGGGGACATTACATTTGAGATTTGGTATTTGTATGAATGAGTTATCCAATTCTCCGCCACATGTTAACAAAAATAACACTGGAAATTCATGTACATATTATTAAAGCTATTCAAGATGAATTGTTACTAATTTCAAAATATTATACAATTAAATCTTTCTAAATAAAACAATGTTATTACATTTAAAAATAACAAAAGATGTATCTAAAACAAGATTATTATTTTTAAGAACACCCCTAATTATACAGTAGAACTGTTGTACAGTAGAATAAATGTTGGTGTTTGGTTGAATCATTGATCGAACAGTAGGCTGGACTAGACTAATGACATCACTCTCTGCTCTAATCAACTGTGGCACCATAAACCTGCCAGAGACCACTGCTGCACACATCCACATGAACAAACCTCACACTGCTCCAGTTCCCAAGCACTTTGTCGAATCATTAAGTGGGCACATAAAAGTTACAACAACATGAATCACCTGGGGGATCTCACTAGTCTCCAAGATGTCTGCCCATTCAAATCTATGGCCTGTGGCCATGTGAGCATTCTGGCCAATCATCAGAGCGGAGCTACAGCGGAGTTTGTTATCACTAATGTGGATTATTTTTTAAACTGATGGATGTTAAAAGAATAACACTTCAGGATGATGACAAGGGGCACTAAAATCCCCACAAAAGTCAACCTTTGCAAAGGCTGTAGGTTCAGTCAGCCGTTCCTGCACATTTGAGATCTCAAATTTGATCAAATTATGTTCCAATTTGGACATACAGTTTTCTTAAATATATGGCTTCACACAAGGCCTGACAAACACTTTGTCTACACAAAAATTATTTACTAGTCCCTCAGTTTAGGGCGACAGCAAGGGCTGCCTAAAAACGAGGGAGGGAGGCAGCAAAGACCTGGAGCCCACAGTTGCTGCAGAAGAGCATGCCCGAAAACCAGTTTGTCAAATAAAAGTCCTTGTTAATTACAGTGTGTGTGAGTGCAGACGGCCAGTGCCTACGGAGAACGCCTTTATTAATACTCACAACACTTGTATGTTTCTTCACTGCGAGGGGAGACTTGGGGAAATGCAGGAGGAATGCACAGTGTGCAGAGCCTGGATTAAGTTGCACATTCGACACCACAACAGAGATGTATAAAAGCTGCAGAGTCACACAAAATACGCCGTCGGAAAAGTATATTCTCCCCTCAATTCTGCTTCAGCCTGTCACGCAGATGCATGTCGATTTGAATATACATCTGTGACACAGCTGTACTGTGTCACAGGTGAAAGGTTATTGACAAGGAGGCGTGTAAGGAAAGAGAAATGCAGCGGTGAGGTTGATGGGCAAGTACAGAGATGCACTTTCACATTTGAGGAGATCCTTTATCGCACCATTAAAGCCTCAAAAGGCAAAAGATTGGGTTCCCCAGATGCTCAAGGGCCATTATCCCACACAACGAGAGAGGGCCTATCCCAGGCATCTCCATTCACACCTGTCCACTTGTATTCACATCACAAAGGCAGCTGCACTGGGAGGAAGCAGCTTTTGAACAATCATTAGCATGGTTCCAGTCTCTGTTCACTGAAGAGGAAAATACATTTTACAGATGGATACAGTTTGGCCGTTTACAGCATCATCTTGAATCTAGTATGTATTGTTTTTCATGAAAAACATTTCACTCTTTTCAGGTGTTGCTACAATGAGGAAATACTGTTCAAAACCGTTTTGGTTTTTGCATTTCCTCATTGTGATAAACGATGATGGCATTCTGTTTCTCATCTGCTTAAATTGAGGGGCAAATATGTTTGTTAGAAAATGTTGCTTTACAAGTCCCCAATGTGTGATGATAGCTTTTCTGAGTGCATAATGAAAGTAACGACAAGTGGGCGTAAACTTGGGTGGCACCACTTTATAGCTGTTCCTGCATGCGACTGAACCACAGGAATTAGGTAAGAGGCTTCCAAACAATAACATTGAAATCCTGAGGCAATAGACCAACACAAAGTGCAAAAACAGAAAAAATCACTGTCCCACATCCCAGGACCCCTCTCTCTCATATCACACAAGAGCAATTAAAACAGACACATGAATGAGAGGAATTCAAAGACTTTAGCAAAACACCATGTTCTTTTTTTGGATTTGAACCATTTGCTTGCTCTGGAATAACAAGTAAGCCAATAGGGGATACGATGGAAAAGTGAAAACATGTACTCGACATTCTTCCATGTTGCTTAACAGAAATCATACAACATTTACACAGACTGTAAAGAGGAGCAGATTCTTGAGGCAGCCTTAAGCCTCCAGAAGCTAGAAATATTGACATAGAAGTTCAGGGTCATTTAACGTCTTGCCATTTTTAAGTGGGAAATGCTTCACAGGTCATAAGATTTTACTCCAAGATATGTACTAATAATGTTTTGTCTGTCCTATTGCAGAGTGTATAAACCAACTTATTTTTTTCCGAGTAGCAAGCATCAAGTAATGCACAGACAGGACAAATGCAACCTTTCCAGTACAGTAGGGTTGTCAATGTTTAGTAATTTTTTTGTCAATTTGTTCCTTGTCAATGGTCTAAGGAAAGCTGATGATCCAGGACATTTATAAACATCATATTAAACCCTGGACCAATCACTCGAATGTGTTTTTATGCATTTCCTTATTTTCTGATTGTTGATTTTCTAATCTGTTGTGGACAAATAGATTATTCTGTGATGTCTTCACCGAGACAACGGCTGTTGTGATTGAGGGCTGTTTAAAAAAAAAACAAAAATGGTTTCAAATATACGTGTCAGAATTTCGATGTGAAAACTTCGAAAAATAGATGTGGAGCAAAATGCTTTAGGATTCTTACAAGCCTTCATTGTTTTTATTCAATTTCTAAATATAAGTGTCATTGTGCCTAACGACATGTGTAGTTAGTCATTAGTCAATGAAACGATTGACAGGACATGTGTTCAGCCCCAAACATCACTTTTAGAGTTAGGGTTGTCAAAAGAATCAAAAATCAGATATTAACATTAAAACTCGTATTGAAACTAAACTCATTTCAGAAAGTATCAATATTGAAATTCAAAATCACACAAACAAGACAAAATGTGAGATTCTCTGATCAGTTTTTGAATGACTAATCTCAGAACTATAAATAAAACTATAAATAAATATACAATAAAAGTACTATAATGTACCATAAACAAATATTTAAAAATAACAACTCAGTGTCCAAAAGAAAGACATGTTTTGGTTTATCAAGTTTTAGATGTGGTATCAACATCTGTTTTGAGTGCATGTATTAGTTTCTGAATCGAGTTTGTAATCATGTGACGCAACATGTTCACCTGTTGCGTGGCCTATGCCGTAACCTCAGTAAAACCAGTAAAACCATATGTAGTTGGAGCTCTCACCTCATTGGACGGCATGCTGACCACACCGGTAGATCTCCTTTTCTCCCGCAGCTTCCTCTTCTCGATCTGGCCCTTTCCCTTCCTGGCCCGGGGACCACTGCTCTTCTTGCGGCTGGGAGATGGACTGTCCCCGCCGTCACTGTCCTTCGCACACACCGCAGAGGAGCCAGGGGCCACACGGGGCTCGTCTGTCTGGATGGTCTGGACCGGGTTCCTCTTGACATTAGCTGAGGCTGCAGGCGTCGCAGTAGTGGGAGCTGCAGTGGGTGCTGCTGGGTGCAAAGGGTGGCCAGTCTCAAAGCAGTTCCCAGGCGGGGGGCTCTTCTCCGGGCTGCTGTTGCTGCTGCTCGTGTGGGAAGCCGCCAAGGGAGCACCAGTGGCCGCGGCAATGTCCCCAAGCATTTTGGCTCTCATTTTCTCACGTTTAGCCTTCCATTCCTCTAAGAAATCCGTGGCTGCGCTGGACTTGAACCCTCCCGTGGCCATTCTCACAGTTTGAGCGTGAATTTTTACTTGGCGAATTCTTTTATGGGTTGAACTCGCTTCGTCTCTTGTCCTAATCAAGCTGCATTCCTCAAGTGATTAGCCTGGCTGCTGCTGACAGGTACAAGGAAGAGAAAAGTCATTCCACAACGTCTCGCTAAACTTTTAATGTTCACGTAAAACTAAAAATACTTCACACGTTAATGTTTAGCGACGTCATTTAGCTGCGTGTTTACGAAAGTTTAGTACTATTTAATAAAAAAAAGTTTTCCTAGACGTTCGGTTAACTTTTCCCAAACAGGAAAGTATAAAAAGTGTGTTAAAGTGATGTTTAACTAAGTTTTGTAGGATTAAAAGACAAACACGTACCTGTTGACGACCAGGTGCCCACGGCTCGTGCTCACATGGCGTCTGTCCTCGCGCGACTGCGTGTCCCACAGAATGCTCCGGAAACTCCCGAAGAGCTCCGACAAAACCCGAAAGACGAGTGTGCTTCTGGGTCAGTGGAGTTAGGAGCGTTTGGTGATCTTTGACAGGCGTGGTGATGTAAGGACCATTTACAAAGTTACCATTTGAACATACATCACCAATACTGCACCCGTGTAATATGAAGTATCCATACGTCAATATAGATATACAGTTGGGCATAATAATAATTTTAAAAAAGTACATTAATTCATGAATACATTTTATTGTATGCAGAATACCTTAAAAATTACCCAGAAAAATTGTATTGTTATTACTACAATATAATGTATGTCATATGTCTGCAACACAATGATTGTTTAGGCGTTATTCCACATCTACCTGATTTTACAGTTGAAAAATCTACACAAGCAATGACGCACAATCTTTTAGACATTTATTTTAAGTAGCTGTTTTTGTGCAAAATTAGTTTTGTACAAAAAGAGATCCCATTATGACTCACTCACTCCACTGCTGTACTGATCTGAGAAAGCCTCATTGGGACCAGCTGACTAATAGCCCATTGACTGATCACTCATGCCACATCTCTTACCATATTCTTATTGATAAGTAAGTGACAATAGCAAAGAAGCACTCACTTATATCATGTAAGTACAAGCCAGAATATAGACGCAAAACATTATGTTAAACACAAAAATATAACAAAATATAACGACAGTTGCTCAGTTGGTAGAGCATCAGCCTTTGAGCCTGAAGGTCGTAGATTCAGATCCACCACGAGACCTACTTCACGACTCCCACTGATGACAGCTGTCGTTGTGGCAAGATGCTTAACACCACTTTGCCTGAAGCCCCCACAGACAGATCAAGGCTCCTGTGGACTCACCACCTGCAGGAGGATCAGTGAGGGGCTGGTGCTCTCTGTACTAGGTGCAGCTCTGACTGCCACCCCCTGACCCAGAAATGGATGGATGGACAAAAATATAAGATAGCACTATGAATGTGTTAAACGAACCCCCATTTTAGGTGAGAGGCCAAACATCAAATGCAAGTGAAAACAAAAATAGAATTAAACAGTTTTGAGACTGAGGAACGATGATTTTTTTACATAGGTCCTGAGTTAGAGTCAGAGTTAGGCACCCCAGCTTTATAAGCAAAGACATTGTTATTGTGGTCCTCCCATTAGGAGATGCCGTTGACAGGAAGTCTATTAACATGGTATGTCGTAAATAACTCCCACTGCATACCTCTCTTGTAAAATGCTCAAAGTACTCCACACATATCTGATCTCCCATGTGCAGTCACACATAATGCATAGGGCCCCTTTTCCCCATAATAATTCTAACATGCTTGAGGTGCTTGCTGTTGTAAACCTATTTCATTCCACGGTAATAGCTCTATAACTTATCGCAACTGGCAGGTGCCGTTAGATTTGTGAGCATCTCTCTTGGTCCCAAAGGTGCATACATTTTGGGTGACTTCATTGTCAACACAGCCTTAAATTTTACTGGATGCAAATATGCTGCTTGCTTATGAACTTCCTGGCTGGGGGTTTATTTACCCAAAATTCCAGCACCAGAAGTCAGACGAGAGTGACTCAGACATTCACTTGCTATCTATGTGCTGTTGCAGATAATGAGGAAATTAGGTGGAGTAAAAGGAGTGTGGTGCCTCATCTAAAAATAAACCCTGAACTGTAGCCGCTGGTCACATTGCTGCATATTTAGGATATTTGTGTTGATATGATATTAAAGAGGGAAAGGAAAGTGGATGGATAGCAAAGACTGTTACAGTTTGTTCTCAAACCACAAAGCACATGGAATCAATTTTAACTTGGCAACTTTCCTCAATGGACTAAATCTGTTTCAAACTTTTTGAGCTGATAGAATTTTGTAAATTTTATGTTATTTGATCTCAAACTACTCTGTGAACTCAATGTTTTTTAAGCCAAGACTAGGCCTAGACTAGAAACTATGGGCCTAAAACATACCTGAACATGGATGAGCAAAGGTAAATGTTATATTAAATTGAATAGCATGTTAAAAGGCAGTTTTAATAGAGCAAGTTCATATCGGGAACTCATGCATTCACTCATTTAATTTACCTTTTCTGAATTGCCGCCCTCTAAAGTCATGCCTCCATGAAATTGTTTACAGTAGAACTCAAAATGCCTTTTTGTTTCACAAGAGCTTGTGTGCTGGAATCGGTTCTGATGAGGCAGTAATGGTGGATGTGTTTCCAACACATCCACCATTACAATCAGTGGCATTACAAACACATTAATTGCTACTTTACAAAAATTAATCGTGTTTATGTAATTTAAACTTCCATCAAAACATACATACAGTGGAATGTTTACATACTAAATATATTATTTTTTTGGAATATAATCTTCATAATCTTCATCTTGGGGGGGTCCTCCGGGAGTACGGGGTCCGGGGTCCTCTGCTGAAGGCTGTTCGGTCCCTGTATGACCGGAGCCAGAGCTGTGTTCGCATTGCCGGCAGTAAGTCAGACCTGTTCCCGGTGCATGTTGGCCTCCGCCAAGGCTGCCCTTTGTCACCGGTTCTGTTCACTGTATTCATGGACAGAATCTCTAGGCGCAGCCAGGGGCCGGAGGGGGTCCGGTTCGGGAACCACAGGATTTCATCTCTACTTTTTGCGGATGATGTCGTCCTGCTGGCTCCAACGAACCAGGACCTGCAACATGCACTGGGACGGTTTGCAGCCGAGTGTGAAGCGGCTGGGATGAGAATCAGCACCTCCAAATCCGAGGCCATGGTGCTCGACCGGAAAAAGGTGCCTTGCCCTCTGCAGGTGGGTGGAGAGGTCCTTCCTCAAGTGGAGGAGTTCAAGTATCTCGGGGTCTTGTTCACGAGTGAGGGGAGGATGGAGCGTGAGATTGACAGGCGGATCGGTGCAGCGTGCGCAGTGATGCGGTCGCTGTATCGGACCGTTGTGGTGAAGAGGGAGCTGAGCCGAAAGGCAAAGCTCTCGATTTACCGGTCAATCTTCGTTCCCTCCCTCACCTATGGTCATGAGCTGTGGGTAATGACCGAAAGAACGAGATCGCGGATACAAGCGGTCGAAATGAGCTTCCTCTGCAGAGTGGCTGGGCGCTCCCTTAGAGATAGGGTGAGGAGCTCGGTCACACGGGAGGAGCTCGGAGTAGAGCCGCTGCTTCTCCACGTCGAGAGGAACCAGTTGAGGTGGCTCGGGCATCTGTTCAGGATGCCTCCTGGACGCCTTCCTGGGGAGGTGTTCCGGGCACGTCCCACCGGGAGGAGGCCCCGGGGAAGACCCAGGACACGCTGGAGAGACTCTCAGCTGGCCTGGGAACGCCTAGGGGTCCCCCCGGACGAGCTGGAGGAGGTGTGTGTGGATAGGGAAGTCTGGGCGTCTCTGCTTAGACTGCTGCCCCCGCGACCCGGCAACGGATAAAGCGGAAGAAAATGGATGGGTGAAGGGATAATCTTCATATAGAAAATGTATAGAAAATACTAATAATTTAGGATAACAGTACTTGATGCACTAATAAATAACCAGAAAAGAGTAGCGGCTTAGTCTGGCAATTATGTTACCTCTTCCAATATTGTGTAATTGAGCCAAAAGAAATAACATTGGTAAAAAATGATAAAACAAGAGTATTAAATTGGCTATTCTATATCCAAATAATGAAACTCACAAAAAGTTTCCCCCTTTATTGATAACCATTATTACCAATCCTGTCACTGGACCATGTTGTCAGAATAAGACAGGAAGCACAGTCTGAATTAAACTATAGGATCCAATCTGTCATCTCTGTATCTCACTCTTCAGATGGAGCATTTTAAATCAGCCTTTCCTTTTCAAGTGTGTTTGTCTTTGTTTCACTGACAGACCGGAGCTGTCACTTGATCACAATACTTCCATCTGTCATTGTTGGTCCTGACGGAGGATCCCGCTGCTGCCGCCTGTAGTCAGCTTCTCAAGTGCTTTGCTCATCTTCTGTGTCTAAGTCGGTACGCTCCAAATTACTCCTGGGGAATGTGAGGTTTGCTTACATAAAAAAAAATGAAAAAAATAATAAAGGCCAGGGATTAGGCCAACGCAAGGCTCAAAAGTGATGCCTATAAGAAAGCATTACTTCATTGTCAATTTCCAACCATCACAAACTAAAGCCAGTGTACACAAATGAGTGACCAAGCATCCAGGCAGGCCGGCAGTCTAAGCCCCTCTTAATAGAACAGGGCTCTCTGTGAATACTACCTTCTTGCACCTTTAAATGTAAGTATTTGCCCATCTCCTTGGCTCCATCTTCTCAAACTGCACATGGTAGAACATCCATAATTACAAATTAATGGATCATATACAATAAATCATGTGTATTAAATTAACCGTATAACAATTGCCCTTATGGATTCAGTATTGTTTGTTCATACACTGCCAAGCTTCATAATGATTAAACGAATTTATGCAGATGACGCCATCTGCTGATGATTTTCAGTACTACAGGGTTAAGCATTCTGATAATAAACTAAGAAAAAAATAGATCAATTACACTTTCAATGTTGAACACGATTTATTGCTTTTTGGAACTAACGATTTTAGAATACTCATAATAAATAGCTACACCATTTTAAACATGTTCTTAAGGTATGCAGGACAGCCTTAACCATGTGGTTCTGCCTTGCGTCCTGGTTTGTGCCAAAAACCGGAAATGATTGTTATGCAGACATTGTGGAATGTTTACAATGTACAACTTTATTTTAATGAACTCATCAGTGGTTGGTAGTCACAGCACAGCTTGCATTATAAGCCACACCTATTTTACAAGATGATGAAAAAACAAAAACCAGTCTAAACCAAAGTAGATGGTCATCCACCCCCAGTGACGTTTCTCTTTTTACTAAAATATCCTTAAAAAGGCCACTGAAATGCAAACAATGATTTACATGTGTGGAATATTGGTAGCATCAGCTTAAATCAATCCTGACTACAGGAATCTGCACATGGCATTGACAGTGCATGAAGACATTGTAAAAAAAAAAAAAAAATTAATGAAACAAAAAAAACAGTAAAAGGAAAAAAGACTGGGTTAGCAACATCTTGGCTACTACAGCTTTAAAATGGAAAGAAAACAAAGCCTTCTTCCAAGACTGAAAGTGAAATGTAGAAAAGCGCTTATCTCACAATTGTGTACAGTTAGCACTAAACATGGCTGCCATCTCTTTAAGAGAGGCTTATCTGTGTCTCTAAATAAAATATTTAAAATAAATCAAATTTGTATACGTTTAATAGTAACAGACAGGAAAGCTAAATGCATATCATGTGCTGATCTCAAACAAACACATACAGGTAATACAGCGTCACTCAGTACCTGCTAAAACAAGTGAAGAGTATAACTGGCTACACTACAAACTTAAAATAAAAGGGAGAGGAGAGTGGGCCATGAGTGTTGCAGAAGAGTGAAAATCTATTGATGGACTCGTCATTAAAGCGTTAAAAAAATAAATGCATATTGCACATACAATGAAAGCTTAAACTCGACCTACTACCTTCAATCGCAAAAGCAAGAATTTCCCTCTTGGAGGAAGACAAAAGCAGAGCAGGGTGCGTTTGCGTGAGACAGGAGCTTCCTGTTCTGGCCACAGGAGCGGACAATAGGGCGGAGGTGGCACTTTGAGGGCACACAGGGAAACGCGGGACTGCACAGCAAACAATGCTTACACAAAGAAAACAAACACAAGAGATTGTGGCACAAATAAAATCAGGTGAATAATAGTTCTTCAGTGTGAGCCGAGATTGATGCAAGTGTTTTTTTCTACAAATAAGGCTTATTGGTTAAATAGTTTTTCAGCTTCCCCACCCACAACACTTTGACATGCTCATCACACAACCATTTTCTTTGTAAACTCAAGTGGTTTGTTTGAGATAGTGAGTATTATGTATCCAGATTTTTTGCTGAAAAATGGAAAACAGTGACTGCAGCTTTGAGCAAATAAAGCTTAAGAATTGTGAAGAGTACATGAAAAAGAAGAAGTCTTGTCTGTGATGTCTGTTGCAATTAATATCTAAATGTGCAATTCCTTAGTCACTGCCAAGGGAACTAGGGGAGCAGAAAACAAGGCGGGGGGATCCAGCTCTACTTGGAAAGCTTGCTAATGACTCGAATGAGCGCTCCGTTTTCGTCCTTAAGTCTCTGGTTGTCGGCTTTCAAGTCTGGGAGCATCTGAAAAGAAAAAAGAGGGAGGGGAAGAAAATTTAGACAGGTCTGAACAGACATTGGTGTGGAACCAGGCAGGCTGGTTGTGCAAAACAGTTAACTGCAGTCTATAAAGTTTAATCAGCCTCCTTTGTGCAATCCTTGTACCAGGTCAAAAGAGAGCAGAGAGAGCGGAGACACCAGGGCCAAAGTTCTTCAGAAAACCATGCACAATCAGACTGGCTGCTTATTAGACAGCCACAAAACCACAGACTAAAGGGCTCAAGCATTATTCACACTTTTAGTTTACCACTATACTTAAATATTTTGTTCAAAATAAAATGGCCTGTGGCAACTGTAGACAGTTTGGTTGGGGAGGACCAAACAGGGGGCCGCAAATTGTTTCTTTTATCAGTAAGGACTCAGTTTGAAAGTGGAAAAACCACAAGTCACTCTTTATATTAGTTCCGTTCCCACTAGATTCATGATATAAAACAATTAAATAAAACTAAAACTATTAAATACCTTTTCAATAAGCAATATGCAAATGCAGCAACTCAATGCACTCGTCTGTGCATGCACTTGGCTCAAGGAGGTGTTTGTGTCAAATTAAGTGATTGAATACTTTGAAAAATCAACTGTGTCAGACTCTGTAGTAATACAAGTTATGTTTGAGAATCTGGGCCAAGAGTTCATGAAGCCACTTCATGCAGAAAAGCCAGAACAAAGCAAACTTTAAAACGGCTCTCTGAGCAACACAAGTATCAAGGACACTTTCTTTTACAGCCCCTTCTCTGCATCATGTGGCTTATCATTAAGAATTACACTTTTTCAAAAGATCACAGATCAGAACAGTAAAATGAAAGTGTCCAGTCGGGAAAAGACACTCTCCCCATTTAAACAACCAAAAGCTCTGGGGAGGTCAAGCAATACAGAACAGGAAACCAGTGACGGGGGGGCACCTGCCTGTGTGTGTGCGAGGGGGCAGTACAGAATGATGCATGAGAAGAAGAATGGGGGAGAGAAGAGACCAAGAGTAGAGGATGATGGTTTAAAGGTCAACGCTGGGCAGGTGGCTGCAGGCGGACTGCGAGAGCTTGGCCACCACACGGGACAGAGCCCGGTTCTCAGCCTGCAGGCGCTCCTTGAGCTGCCGCAGGGCCTGAACCTGCTTTACCTGGGGCAGGTTCTGTAGAGGGGCAAGAATCACAAATGCACACAGTGTGGAAACAGAATGGAAACGACAGAATGAAGTGAAGTCAGGACAAGGGTGAAACACATATGAAACAGAAAAGAGAGAACAAAGGAAGAAAAGAACAGAAGGAAGAGTGTTAGACAATGGGGACAAGAGACAAAGTGCCTGTTTGATGCACAGTAAACTATATGTGGAGGGGTGTGAAGGTTTGGACACCCCAAATACAATGTTATGAACAGTGAAGCAGAGGAAAGACTAAAGCATCATAAGGCATGAACTTACAGATTCCCAAAATATATATAACAGGTAATAAAAACTACATTACATGTTTAAATAATAAGAAAAGGAAAAGATGCCAAAGCAAAAGTGTGGATGTTTCCGCACTGAGAATTTGGTCCAAATAACGACTTTTAAACTTTTAAGCTATTCTCAGACCAGGGTCATACAAAGTTCTGATAGTTGAGACATTCAAGACCTCTTTGGCCTTGCCACATCTATAACTTCATGCTTTAGAGATAATTTCTACTTTCCCTCGTTTCACTGTTATTAATAGAAATCTGCATCAAAGTAAAGTTATAATTATATCTTAACTAATCGATCAGGTACCATCATATGTTTTTAAACCACAACAAAAGTAATGTGAGCAGAAATACCTTAAGTTCCTCCTCCATTTCAGATATCTTCCTTTCGAGAGCTCTTCTTTCCTGAATATTGAGAGAGAAAAAGTTTTTGAAATAAGCAAAAACATACATGCACACACACACACACACACACACGCAGTGTGGAGCACTCAGTTGAAAACACTCGTGAAGTGTGAGCAGGCAACAGCCAGTTGAGACCAGGGATCATTTGTGATAGTTATATAATATAATCAAAGGTTAGAAGTAGAAGTGTAAAAATGTCTTTTCAAGGTTGGAAATGAGCAAATTGGGAAGCTTACTTGGGAACTGCAATAGGAATTCCAATAAATTAAATGTGAATTAATGAATGGGGTTAGGAGATTATTTAGTTATTTTGGAAGGGGGGAAAAGAACATAATAACACATCTTTTGAAACATACAAGTTAAAATTCTCAATGAAAACAACAAAGTGAAGTAAGAGTCAAGATCTGTGCTCAAACAACAACTATTTTGCCCGAAACAACACAAGCAAGTCAACGCAACACACACAGGAAAACACGTCGACTATGTTTGTGACCACACTCCCTCAGATAAAACCAGAGTGGGAAGAAGGTGGCAGTGTCCTGGGCAGAGAAGAGCATGGCACACCCAGGCACATGGGCGTGGGCAACATGGCAGCCAGCAGCAGAGCGTCTCATACACAGCTAAAACTAAGTCATACCCAGATGATATTGGGGTCTGCCTGTGACCTTCAGACATAAATTCATATGGAATGTTATACTAACGGTGCACTCGGAGAGGCTGAATGCATTTTTGATGTAACAATCATCACGATACAATTAAAGAAAATGTCAATGTTTAAAGCAGTTTTTGAAAAATGTCTATAAAAAAATAAAAACAATAAAGAAAGGTGTGACTTTTTGACGTTACCCTTTTCTCGATCTCTAGCTGCGACCGGTCAGCATATCGTTCTTGCCTCTGCAAAGTGTAAAAGGGAAAATAATCAATTTGTTGACCCCGAAAAAGCAAATGTCCGAAAATCACAATTATTTATGAGGGGTCAGTGTCATCGCCCTTTACTATCCACTTGCATATGGTCCCGTGTTTAGGATTGGACACCCCCAGTTTTGCGGCCGGAGTTTGTTTCCCAGTCAGGATGTGAATATATATATATTTTTTTAAAGTTAAATTTGTGTCCCCACCAAAGCTGAAACCGGAGCCTCAGGTAGTAGAAGTCTTGACATAAGAGGGAGCAGTTTGATTTTGTCCTATGGCTCTTAACGCATAATGTTATAATTTTTGCTTGATGCAAAAAGCAAAGGTGTAAATGTGGACCATATATTTAATTTATGCAAAAATAATGCTAACCTGGAAGGAAGGCTCAGAATGAAATAGCTTATTTGGCCCCAGTCTTTTCTGTTGTTAAATCGGGCTTCACCATTCATGCACCAAATGTCACCGTTTCATGTGGATTGGTCCTTGAATTAGAATATCAGAAAAGAGCTCTAAACTAGAAATCTGTCTTTTAACTGCGACCTGGAAAGAGTTTTCAGAAGCAATTTTAAACTTTAGGCTCTGTGTTTGGAGTGTTGTGATATCACATTAACGCAACCTACTTACATAAAATATACAGTTTAAACAGAACAATAAACAGTGTAGTTGAAGTTAGTAAAGTGACAATGTTTATGACTCCAAAGTGAAATATATGATGGTTTGGGACAGAGGCCAATATACCTGTGTTGCCTTCTCAAGTTGGATCTTTAAATCTGTCAACTCCAAGTCTGTGTCTCGTAACTGGGATTTCAACTTGTCGTTCTCAGCCAGGATCTGCTCATAGAGCTGTCGGACACACACATAGATCAGTACACAGATATATCATAACATTAAGTAGTGAACAGAGAGCCTCCTACCTTTCTATAGTCTGTGGAGTCATCTTTATCATGTCGGCTCGAGTATGGTCTTCGACTTTCATAGCTACGGCTACTAAAAGCATCATTACGGTCTAAACATGAAGTGCTAGTTTCATTTCTGGAAGAAAAAGCACTTTGTAAATTGCCATTGTTATTTTTGAAAAGTACAAAAATTTAAATAAAGAAAAATGCTTTACCTCCCCAATCTTTCAATCTGTAAGAAAACACAGAATACAATTAAAACATTTTAAAGATTATGCGTCACATAAATATCTCCATGGTACAAGCAGGACAAAGCCACCCCAAGGTTTTTACACAACAAAAACAACCAACATGACAGATTATATTAATTATATTAATATAATTTAAATGTATTTTGGGATAAAGCGTTAGAGACTTCATTATTGTAGTAGTTTTCAAAAAAATGTTGAGTCTTGTTGGTCTTCGGTCGAGTGAATCACAAGACACTGTTTATGAAGCTTATCCAGAGAGGTGTGCCCATGTATATTGTGTATTAAATATTGTGTGTTTTGTCAAAGAAGGGAATCTGCATCATTTAAAGCTGGAAAAAGGACAAGACAAGCGCGTATTCTGTCCCCAGTTGTGTTTAGACATGGATGAATTGTCTACGTGACTTAAATCATATACAACTGGGAGTGCGATTGGAAACTTTGTCTGCACACAGTGGTACATTAGATGTTTCAGGACAATGTGGTTGGGATTAGCCCAAAAAAAATAGGCTCGCGGACGCTGCTTTACATCAGTTCTGAGTCTGATCATGATCAGGCGCATTCACAAGTTTTCATGCGCAAGTTTGTCTTTTATTCAAATGATGTCAAGTTTCAACTGTTTTAAGTGGGCCATTTACAGCGGTGTACCGCTGTAAATGGCCCACCTGTGGGACTAACTACAAAAGACCCGGTCTGCATAAGCAGCAGGTGGCTTACAATGAAGTTTTTTCAAGTGCACCTTAGATTAGTGCGTCTGAGCTCTTGTCACCTCATGAGTGAACATTTTACAAGCTGTGCTGAGCCTAAAATTTCATCTGTCGAACAAGAAAAAAAATTGCACTGACAAACATCAAGTTCAGTGCAACTCGATGTGGAGACACTGCTATGGCTGTCTGTGAAAGTCATAACAGTTTGTCTCTTTGTTTAGTATCGTTTTTTTCTGTTTTAAAAAAGATTTAGAGTTTGTAATAAAGTTGAATTTAATGGGCCTAATACACATTAGAGCTTTCTAACAGTTTCTATCAGAACATGAATACACAATTGCATGAATAAATACACAAAATTCCATCTAAATTGTAAAGCTAGATTACTTTGTATATATTTATTTATATTTGTATATATATATTTATATTTACTACAAGTAATATCCCATTTAAAGTGCATTTGCCATGCTTATTGGTCTCATAGCACATTATACAGTGATATTACCCAAAGACATGATGTTGGGCAAAGATCACCTCAAATAAAACATGAAAAGAGAAGAGCTGGATCAAGAGCTGGATCAAGAGCTCCGACTTGAGAACAGCCAGTTTAAAGTTTAATCTTGATCAGGGTGTCTGTGTGGGAAGGTACCTGAGAGTCCCCTTTGGTGCTGCCCTCCTCTGAATCCGAATGCCGCTCCGGCTCGTTTTCATCACCCTGCAATTCAAGGCGGAGTTAGGGGTCTTATATTTATGAAGATGCAGGACTTTAGTTTGAAAAACTGTTCCTGTAAAAAATGGTAAGCAATGGCTTAAGCATAACTAGGAGAAATCCTGCAGGGGTCGCACTGTGCACATGTTTGGTCATTTTGGTGTTGGTGAGATCAGCGAGATGTAGTCATTTGGCATGTCCAGAAGAAGCAGGTTCTTTGGGCATAAATACAACCACATCATGGATTATATAGAACAGACTCTTTTCAGTGCTACACAATTATATATTATACTGTTTAAATAATTACTAGGATTACTGTCAATTACCAATTGTATGCTTGAAAGAAAATGTAGATGAAGCAAAATGATACAAAGGCTTGTTGTAAAAATAAAAAAAAAACAGTTCTTACTTCTTGGGTCCAAAATGAGACCCCAGTGGATCGTCGCTTCTCTCGGGGCCGCCTGCGATCCCGTATAGAGCGTGGTTGAGATTTATCCTCTCCATCTTTATCCTCCTCCTTCTTCTCGATTTCTAAATTTCAGAACAATGGTTAAATACAAACACGTGCATGATACAAACTCGTTTTTCAAAAACAATCAAGTCTTTTGAAGGCACGCTGGAGGCATTATGTCTCTCACTGCTCTAGTCTTCCACAGCAGGGATAAGGGGCCAAGCCAGCCAATTCCATTTGTGTCAATGCACCCAGCTCCAGAGTATCGATACCAAATGAGACAATAGGTTGTGAAAAGTGGTGCCAATACAACTTTACGGGAAAGCAGCAATTTTATAAAAAAGAAAAAAAAAAATGTGAGGGGAAAACGTCTTTGATAGTGACTTGATTCATAAAGTGGCCATATTTTTCATATTGTCACTACTTCTAAAACTTTTCACTAAAAAAAATTAGGCCTTAGTTGATGTGTACTGACAAAGAAGATGTGGAACTTTGTGACAGTTTTGTTACATGTAAGTAGTAAGTAAGTAATCTTTATTTATATACCGCCTTTTCACTGCACAGTCTCAAAGCGGTTTACAATTGTTATTTTTGGGAGTGGGGGTGCCAGTACAGGAGGCACATGCCAGACCTATTGTACATATTTTTAGTGGTAGGGGAAACCGGAGCACCCGGAGGAAACCTACGCAGACGCGGGGAGAACATGCAAACTCCACTCAGAAAGGCCCTGGTCCAACCGGGATTCAAACCCAGGACCTTCTTGCTGAGAGGCGAGAGTGCTATCCACTCAGCCACCGTGCCGCCTACATGTGGATTGGCCCGGGAATGACAACTAGATATAAACTAAAACGTTACTATGGTCACTAGTAAAGATTTACCCTCAACCACAAATTTAAACTATACAGACTTTGGAGGGCTCTGATGTCACATAATTAATATATCCTTTTTAGAAAAATACTACTGCAAGCCATATTTTTGTTTAAATAAACAAAAGATGGTACATACACGACTATGAAAGGAAATCAAACGAAAGTGATAAATGTTTTGTCTTTCTGCTCATTACCTTTCTCTGTGTCTCTGTAGGGGCGACTGTAGGAGGAGGTGATCCCAGTCAGACTGTTTGGTCTGTTGAGGGAGCTGGAGTAGGACGATGAGGTGGTGCCAATTGTAGAAAGGCTGGAGGTTGAAGTTGAGGATGGAGTCCGGTAACGCTGGGGCAAATGAAAAAAAAAAAGAATTAGAAGTAGAATCAAATTGATTGTCACAGCAATAATATAAGCATTGAAGAAGTACCTCATCAAAACTGCGGTACTTGGATCTATAGTCTTCCTCCTTGGTCTCCGTCTCCTTCTCCTCCTGCTTTTCCTTGTCTTGTTTTTCCTTCTCATCCTTCTCCTCCTTCTCCTCTTGCGTTTTTGTTGAAGGACGATTTCTACCTATTGTTTTTTCAGCTTCTTGAAGATCAGTCAGTGTTACACCCTTAAATAAGAACAAAATAAATATAAATGTTCCATACATTAATATATACTCCATAAAACAATTTTTCTGTTGACATTGTTGGCGCCAGGCTCTGGAGGACTTTTAAAAATGAAAAAGAATAAATGGGAGTGAGACAAAAAAAAACATGTGTGTAATGTATTGAAAACAACTTTTCCTTCTTGAGCAATTTTCAGCAATTACTGATTACCAACATAATTTCAGTTGTATCGTTGTTTGTGAAAACCCTTTTGTATTTTCACAAAACGTAAACTGCATTGCTTCCACTGGTCTTTTTTATTTTGATGTTTGTTCAAGTTCTGTGATCTGATTTTAAGTATGAAAAGGGTCTAACCTGTGTGGACCTTCTCGATTGTCTGGCTTGTCTGGAACGAGCCTTTCTCTGGGATTCCGATTCTTCATCTCGCACTGGTGTTAGATAAGACCTAAGAAAACAGAAAGAATAAAAAACGCTGCCAATTTGTTCTCAGGTGCACTGTGTTGTCATTAATAATATTAAAAATATTTTTTTGTAATAATAAAAAAACGTCATAGTACCTTTTCAGGCAACATTTTTTATCTGTATAATTACAACATGAACAATGAGCATAATTGTAAGTATATTACATACATTTTGCATTAAATCGAATTTGCAATTGAAATTCCCTGCAATTATACCGCTTGAAACAACACTAAAATGTTCTGCTCCATAGGCAAATATTTTTGCATGTCTAGAAGAACTTCTGCTCAAAAAAGCATCACCTCAGCTAATGAAAAACTTGCACATGTGCTTACAAGTTGTCCCTGTGAGCGTGAAATCAATAACCTAAACTGACATACAGTAGAAGTAGAAGTGCATGTATATGAGGAAGGCTAAAATTCTACTTCGACGAGAGGTGTGTGTGGACTTGCTGCACTAAGCTCGCTCACAGAGTGTAGGGTGTGAGAGTGCTTCCCAATAAAAAGGGAAACTAAGCGGTCCGAACAAAATAGTCTCGGGTCCATATCCGGTATGTACAAAGTTAGGCATAGGTACATTTTAAAGAGCGTTAAAATGTTTAGATACATTTGAAATAAACTTACTTTATCCATCCATCCATCCATTTTCTACCCTTTAATCCATTTCTGGGTCAGGGGGGTGACAGTCAGAGATGCCACCCAAGTCTCATAGCACTAGCCCCTCACTGACCCTCTGCAGGTGGTGAGTGTGAGCATAGCCTTGATCTTTCAGTGGGGGCTTTGGGCAAAGTGGGGTTAAGTGTCTTGCCCAAGGACACAACGACAGCAGTCATCAGTGGGAGTCGGTGGAGAAGGTGCAGAGGTGGGAATTGAACCCACGACCTTCTGGGCTTAAGGCCAATGCTCTACCAACTGAGCTACTGTCGCCCCCAAAAACAGGGGCTTACTTTAATTAAACTTACTTTAATTAAACTAAAATGCAGCCTACCTTGAATGCAACATTTAAAAAAATATTACCACATGGCGTCTTCTTACAGGATAACTTTATGGTAAATAGAGGTGGACTTGCACTTTCAGCAGTCAAAACTGCATAATCCTATTAGTCATTGGAACCTTTTTAGTGTAATGTGAGGCCTTGGCCTTGAAGGAAATGTGGCCCATTTAAGGCAAACTCATAGTGCAGTCCAGGCTCAGAAGCAGTCCCTTTAAAACAGGTGGCTTATTTCAGTGCTTCAGGAAGCTGCACTACTCGACCCCACTCCTTTCTCTTTTATGCACCACCAAGTTAACTCGAGAATTTACCAAAATGGCATCAAAACAAGTAATTCCCCCATAAGAACAAGACATTAATTTCCTTCACCTTCGTCGCTCTGGGCCTGTGCCAGTGCCGGTGGTTGTGGTAGAAATGTTGCTTGTGGTAGTGGTTGATGTGACTGTTGTAGTTGACCCAGTGTTTATAGTTGGAATAACTGCAGCAGACTCCTTCTCCTTTTCTCTCTGTACACTCTCCTCTGGCCAGTACCTAAAAAACAACAAAACCTGTAACAAAATGCAGAAAAAGACCAAGATGATCAAAAACCCTATTGTACCTGCTGGTGAGACTTGTGGAGCCGGTGCGAGCTGAGGACGACCCCAGACTAGAGAGCAGGCTTCTGTGGCCTGTGGGTGAGGTAACGGATGAGGTGGTGGTTGTGGTTGACGACAAAGTGGTCGAGGAACTAGAGTCCTCTTGTCTCCTTCCAAATGAGCCACTGTTGGAACATAGTTTGTAAATTGGTCATATTACTTTCAACAATGGTCAAATGTTGAATATAGTTGCACTGTGCCATTCAACATCAAGACTAAAAGTATGCAGAAAGGGTTCACCAGAGCACCCAAAATAAATATACATTATCTATATTCATATTCAGACTGTTTCATGCACCACATACTATGGAAACATCTTACAAAACCTATGTGGCAGCTAAGATAAGGCTCTCGAGGTGCACCAATTGTTTGGTCACCGATCATGACCGGGTGATTAGGGGAAATATCAATCAAAATGTGCAGATCAAACGAATCACATTTCCCCTTTAAAAAAATTAAGACCCCCTGCTCCGTGCTTCTCATTAAGCGCAAACACGTGCGTGGCTTTTCACTTCTCCCTTGCTTCTTCCCGTGTTCTTTCATCAGTGTGTATAAACCAACAGCTTCACTGTGAGTATGTGATAAAGTCACCAGCGGCACAATACTTTGAACAACCACTTTTCAAAGAGTATTTTTCAAATCATGTATCTTGTTTGTTTTATTCTGCTATATGAGAAATATAAGTTTGTAATAAACACTTACAATGCATCAATTCCAGGTTCAGTGCATAATCTCTTTTTGGCTAAAGCCATACACACGAGCCATGGGCATGCAGTTTGTGTTTGTACACACATTCCTCCGCTTATATAATTTCTTACATATCAATGTGATTACGCATGCAATAAGAAAAATCCACATATCTCTCAAAAGAACAGCCCACTTAGCCCCACCTACTTTGTCTCAATGAAGTATCAATGGCAATGCAGTCAATCACAACTTCTCCGCCTTATAAAATCCTGATGGGTGCACCTCTACTAGGCTCAATTAAACATGACGAGCAGTGAAACATAAAAGGCAATGACAGCAGAGAGAACAGTGTGAGGATGAGGCGCGTGGGGCTCTACCTGCGGTAAATGCTGTAAGGCTGGTAGTAAGAGGTGGGAGGCTGCCAGGGTTTAGTACTACAGGTGTTAGGGTCCAAGCTGGAGGTGGAGGAGGATTTGGCCGGCACGTCCCGCGTGCTGCCGCTGCGCCCTAGCGCTAGCGTATGAGACGTGCTGTAGTGTTTGCAGGTGGGTGGCAAGGAACATTTGTTAGCGTGGCACACACAGAAAATATGAACACATAAAAAAAACACACAGCTGTGCATTTGAAGAGCTATAGCGTTTCACACTTAAATATTAGTGCAACTGTGACAATCTTGCAACACAATCAATGGGCAGAAAGATTCTTTTCAGATGTGAAAAGTTCTTGGTTCAAGAACTGTTCAATTAAGAAGAAGTTATGAATAGCAATAATTATTATTAAAATGGCTTGCTAATAACCATTGTACTATAGTAGTACTACATCAAAGTGATGAAATGCCCGGGAGCTAACCTGCGCTGGTAGCTGGAGGTTCGGTTGGTGGAGGTGGTTCCTTCATTGTTCTTCAGGTCATCATCCCAGCGTCTCCGAGTGTAGGAGCCACTGCGTATTAGGTTTGTGCTAGAATCCCTATGAAACCGAAAGCTACAATAGTATCCCAAGTTCTTTTCACAAAACACTCAATGTGACATAATCATGCAATATTTTTCTGTTGTTCGATTCATAACAATATAATGAGGCTCAGTCATGCAGAGCAGCAGTGAGCTTGTGAAAGTGCATGTGTATGCATCAGACAAAAAAATCAGGGCTTACCGGTTTTCCTTCTCATCTATATCTGAAGTACTCGCCAATCTTCTTGGAATAGTGGGAGCCACATAAGCAAGTCTGGTTCCTTTGTCTTTTTCCTTAATAAATGATACACAATCATTCTCTGTTGTACAAACCACAAATCTATTTTAGTGGCTATGAGAATAGTATAGCAG
This sequence comes from Knipowitschia caucasica, assembly GCA_964034765.1. Taxonomy (NCBI): domain Eukaryota; kingdom Metazoa; phylum Chordata; class Actinopteri; order Gobiiformes; family Gobiidae; genus Knipowitschia; species Knipowitschia caucasica. The sequence goes on from OZ035823.1 coordinate 18,569,259, forward strand.
ACCTTCTCTTTATCTTTATTGTCCAGAGAGGAGGACAGACGAGGACTCGATGCAGAGCGCATCACTCCTGTCGTGTCCTTCTCTCTTTGGGCTTCTTTTGTGGCTGTGATCTCAGCCAATGCCCCGTAGCTGCCAGTCTTCCTCAAACCCAGGCGCCAAGATGCTGGAGATTCATCCTTTCTCTCCTCTTCCACTTTAGGAGATATTTTACCAGCAGGCTGAACAACCTGGGAAAAAGTGTGATGATATTTGAGGGTTCGAAAAACTCAACAAGAGGCCGAGTGAGATCATTTAGTTGAACAATGAAACATGCTTTAGACACACCTGTTATAAAAGGCATTAATTCACAAGAACATGCAGTTCTCAAATAGGATGGACATTTTTTAAGGATTTGAGGTAAAATTAAGATGCATGGAGCTGTTAATAATATTACACTTGTTTAAATGATAATTGCGAAATGAACAAAAAAATACCACAGTGCAAGTTCATATTAGAGAGAAAACAACACTGGGGTAAATGAGTGCAAATCTGCATACAGGAACACCACCATCATCGCTTGGATCAGAGCGCAGTGGTAAACGGGTGTTAGGACTCAGTGCACAGAGCATGAACAAAGACAGTACTAGTGCACACCAAAGCCTCACCATAGGTTTTTTTGGACCAAGAGAAATGCCAGTTTTGCGCAAGCCCTGGCGCCACAATGCTGGACAGCCGGGCCCCGCCACAGGCATGGGGAGAGTGTTACATTCAAACTACAGCCAATCAAGGCAAGAGCCCAGATCAAAGAGAAATGCAGTGAGAGTGAAGGACAATGGAAACAGAAAAGGCCACAATAAACAAAGAAGCAGAAGCAAATTACATTATAGCAAAGTAGCAAAAGGAAACATAATGAATGCTAGCTGCAACAGAGCAATTAGTACTATATAAATAAGTTTATGCATAAAGATGATTGACTGAAATCACTTAAACTATACTAGTAGCAGTTGACAAATTAGAATTCTATTTCATTCATGTATCTTAATATCTAATTTGAACAGTTGCTTGCATATTTGTTTTGTTTTCCTTGGGAGTAATCATACACCATCCATATTTTTTAAGTTAAGATAGACAGCAGAGGGCAGTGTCCTCATGAAGGGAGAACATGATTGCCATGAACACACTGAGGCATGCCTCAGCTATGATAAGGCAATCTAAAAACATTGCATTAGAGGATATTCTAATGACAACATCCATAAGCATTGTGCTCATTAATAAAGACCAATAGAATTGTTGAAAGTTAGATGAACGATGCGTGTGAGTGTTGAAGTGATGGTATGGCAGCAGAAAGATGAAATCAACAGATATCTAAGCAAAGACTTATGGTGCTTTAGTCTGTCATAGTGATGATTTATGACCGTTGTGAATCATCCATCCATTTTCTTTCGCTTCATCCGTTGCCGGGTCGCGGGGGCAGCAGTCTAAGCAGAGACGCCCAGACTTCCCTGGTCCCTCTAGCGTGTCCTGGGTCTTATTACCCAAAGCTCATGACCATAGCTGAGGGAGGGAACGAAGATAGATAGCACTTTGCACCGATCCGCCTGTCAATACTCCATCCTTCCCTCACTCGTGAGCAAGACCCTGAGATACTTGAACTCCTCCAATTGAGGAAGGACCACTCCACCCACCCGGAGAGGGTACTAGGGCAATTTTTTCCGGTCGAGCACCATGGCCTCAGATTTGGAGGTGCTGATTCTCATCCCAGCTGGCTGCAAACCATCCCAATGCATGCTGCAAGTCCTGGTTCGTTGGAGCCAATAGAACAACATCATCCGCAAACAGCAGAGTTGAAAGTCAGAACAGATCTCATCCACTCCCAAAGCCTTACCACCAAGGAGGCTGCCAACCACCTTGGTGACCTCAGCCAGGGAAATGGAAGTATCCGCTCAAAAATCTTCAGCTTCTGCCTCCGGAACGGAGGACGTGAAGTGGGGATTGAGGAGAACCTCGAAGTATTCCTTCCACCGCCCGATAATATCCCCAGTTGAGGTCAGCAGCTCTCCACCCGCATCGTACACGGTGTTGGCAAAGCACTACTTCCCCCTCCTGAGTCGCCGGACAGAATCTCTTCAGGGCCGGCCGATAGTCATGCTCCATGGACTCTCCGAACTCCTCCCAGTCCCGGGTTTTTGCCTCTGCAACAGCCCGGGCCGCGGCACGCTTGGCCTGCCGGTACTGGACAGCCGAAGGTCAGATGATACGACAACAAAGTCGATCATCGACCTCCGGCCTAGGGTGCCCTGGTGCCATGTGCACTTGTGGACACCCTTGTGCTCAAACATGGCAATATTGTGAATCATTAGTGAAATAATTAGAATATATAACATTTGTAATAAAATATTCCCCTTTCCCTTTATGTTACATGACAGCACAAGGCAAGCACTTGAAATGCAGCTCTTTGTTATTTGAAACAAAATAAAGCACAAAAGTAAAAAATACATACAAGCAGAAGTGAAAAATGAGGACATGGTAGTAAAGATATTTGTAGGGATGTCTCAATCACTATTTTTTGCTTCCGATCCGATTATTAAACTTCAAATCTGATCTGATCCAGAGTCCCAATCCAATGCTTATGATCATTGGTATTGTGAATTATAAAACAAAACATTTAGCAAGTAAACTCAATATTTTACAAGACTGATTACATTGATTTGTATGGCTAGTAATTTCTGTAATGAAAAATGAAAGAAGTTAAACGATTCTCAATTTATTCTTTCTGCCAAAAGTAAGGAATAAAGAACTCTCGGTTGGTACAGTAACAAAGCTATAACAAAGGTATCAAATATTCACATAACAGTTAAACAGTGCTAAACGCGGTCAGCTGTATGGGACTACTGACAAGCATTACGGCAAGCTTTAAATCATAAGTTGAATGATCACACCAGTGTGTAGTGAAGCCGAGTAAAGACATGGGACAGACGTCTGAACGCCAAATTTAAAAGACTTTTAGCTGAACATTCCCTTCAGTAGATTTACACAACGCTGTATGCCGTTTTAAGTTTATTCCGCAAATGCTGATTGAGATTTGTTGTGTTGACTGTAGCTCTGCTGCTCCCACCTTTCCCAATCCACAAGTTGCATACGTTGCTTTTGTGCTGTCCTCGTTTTCGAATGAGAAAAACTGCCACACGTGTCTTTTGACATGTTTTAACCAACACCGCTTTTGTGTAACCAAAAGGCCATTTTGACACACAACTCTATCGTATTACTGTCCCAGCGTCCTTGTGTAAACAGCACATGAATTTGTACCGTAACTGAGCTTTAAATGATTGCGTGCGCAGTTACAGTAAACAACTGCTACTGAACGACAATAGCTGTAAAGATCGGGCGGGTGGATCGGGCAGTTTAGCAGATACCAGATCACTCACAAACCATGAAATATCGGCCCAATACCGATCAGAAGATTGGATTGAGACATCCCTATATTTTTGACAGAGACAAAGACACCTTTAACCCCGCTCAAATTAAACATGCATGAATTACTCTATAAACAACTTTGAGTGGATACATAAGGAGGGTATATGCATTTTTAAATGTCTTAATGTAGTCACAAGCTCTTGCTTGGATTTGCTGGTCAGTTTGCTTTTTCTATTTTGGGCAATGAGCCACATTAATCTTGAGTGTCAGTAAATGTACATACCTTTTTCACTGGTGATGTGGGCGTTGTCACCGGGTTGGTTGGGCTTGTAGGAGGTGAGACAGTGACAGCAGACGGCGTAGGTGTACTGTTGCTGACCACAGCTGTCGGCTTGCTCTTTTCTATTCATGAAAACAAAGTAAACTGTAAGAACACATCTAAATGCATTATATAGTGGGTGGTCATAAATACACAGTGCACCTGCTTCTGTTTCCGACTCTGAATCCTCTTCATCCTCTTCTTCACTGGAGCAGCTAGAGTCGTCCTTCTTCCCCTCGTCCTCTTCATCCACTTTCTCTGGTTCGAGAGTCTCAATTCGAAGGGCAGTCTTCTCCGGCTCACTTAGGAGGGTTTCTTTGCTGGTAAGTGCATTGAAAAGGTTCATAACCCTATGACTGCAGCTCTAAAGGGTGTCATTTTCAGGGCATAATTATTACCTCGTCAGTGGTTTTAGTGATTGGTTGTTGTCTCCTGTGGTGCTCGTTTCAATCAGCGGAGACTTTTTAGTATCCTTCTTCTCACCCATTAACTATATTTAAAGAAATACACTTGTGAAAACCAAATATAGCAAACAAACAGTTTGTTTTAGCAAGGCTTCCTTACTAGATTTTGTTTCTTTTGTAGTTCTTCTAAGTATCCCAGGACATCCTCATCTGCTACATCAAAAGCCGTTTGACCCTACGCCAAAGGACCATAAATGGAGTTATAGGTTTGGACAATTGGAACAGAAATGACTTGCACATGAGTAAAAGTTCACCATTTTGTTAATGAGGTCCATGTCACACAAGTTTTCTACCAGTATCCGACAGGCCTCCTCTTTGCCCCAGTGAGATGCAGCATGAAGAGGAGTCCAGCCATCGTAGTCCTTAATATTTACATCATACCCCGCTTGAATTAAAAGTCTGTAGAAAAGGCAATGTGGCATAATTATTAAGACATGTTCTTGCATGTGAGCATGATTGAATTGGTGCACAGAAAATCTAATTAAGCTTACTTTAAAACCTCTACATATCCTTTAGCAGCAGCGACATGGAGCGCTGTTCCTCCAGACTTTGTGTGTCGGACATCGTGGATCTGGCCACTGTTGAGCCACTGTCGTGCGTCTCGAAGCATGACACGCTCCTCTTCTTTTCGAGCGGCTTCAATGTCCACCCCTGATCCAAACATACGAGAGAGAGGAACACAGCACGAGTACGTTTAATGTTTGGATAGTCCTCAAAGACTGGGGACAATCAGAATCAGCCCGATTATTCCACGTTTTAAACTAAAAACGCAGGTTCTCTCTAGTTCCAGACAAAGTACATTCCTACAGAATACATTTATAATGTACAATTCGATCGTAAATTAAGAATCCTCACTGTTGGATGAATCAAGGTAATGCTGTGAATAATAGAAATACGGTCAATCCAAAACATTCAAACGTGAACATCAAAAATGTATATAATTTTTGAGGCAGGTAAAAATGATCAGGAAAGAATAACGTTTCATCTCTTCCTGGTAGTGGAGACTGGGGCTTCTGAATAAAGCACTTCGGAGCACTGCTAACTGAATTCACATGATGGATATAAACAGACCCAAACCATTGCATAGACAAGGTTTAACAGTTATATATTTGATTTCAAAAATATATATCTCGACAACCTTTTAAAGTCCCCCTGGAACAACTGCTGTTGTGATTTAGGGTTATACAACAATACACTCAATCAAAGATCCCATTTTGCAATTAATTGACAAAATATATAAAGTTGTTTTTATTATATATTATGTACCGGAAAGTACTCAAAATTGAAATATGTTCCCCAATAACACTTCCAAAACATGTATTTCAAAACATACACATCTCTTGTGACAACATGAGCCAAAGAGAGACTGTTGGTCCTTTTATCTAAACGGTCAATGAGGGCATTGCAGTGATGCTTACTGGTTGCTGATGGGAACGCAAGATCGTTGCTTAATAAATTTAACCTGATGAGCATCTCAGAGAGAAAATATTACGCATACATCACTATTACTCAATTGCCCGTTGCATAACACTGCCCTCTAACTCTAGAACAGAGCAGAGGACTGTCTGCATATTCTGGGCTCACTATAATCACATATACTCTTCAGTTCATTCCATTATCCTCGCAAAGTAAGCTTAAATGCCAAGTTCCTCATATGATTGAATGGAACAAGCCCCAGTCTTGCAAATCGTATAGTTTAGAGACAGAGGTTGGAATTCAGTGTTAAAGGAATCCAAAAGTCTCCGGCATTAAACGATCAATGAAAATGGTCGTGTTTCCATTGTGAAATTCAGGTAACGTATGGACGTGAGCTAAGGTACAGTTCTTTGGCTTTTAGCCAGTAAACACAACCATGAGCCACCCACAGCCAAGGGGAGGGGCTTTAATATTTTCAAGAATGCCCAAACCTAAAATAGAGCGGCTGAGCATTACAGGTTTAGATCAGCCACATGAGAGGTCACACACAGCTGGATCCCCTTCAGTTACATAAAGGAAACGCTGAAGCTCAGTCTGCAAGAACTACCACTATTAACACCGCTCACCTTTGTTTCTCAATCTATGACATTTCTTTTTAAACATTTTGTGACTAAAAACATAGTACAAAGATGATCCTTCTGATTGTTCACGAGCCTGCACAAACACAGGGGCAGAGCATTGACCTCCTGTGAGCCACTTTACCTCTGCAGTGTTACGTTGCAATTTGTATCTTGACTGAAAAAGGTAATATTTAATGAGAGCTTGTTTTACAGGGTTATTCAGACCCCATTGAGAGACAACATATTCAAATGAGTAGTGGTGGCTTAGGGTTTTTTTTTTTTTTTAAACCAAATTTGTTACTTTATTTGATCACACAACGTTAAAATCAATTATTTAATTCGGTGAACAGTCCATTATTTGTATGTAACAATAGTGGGAGCACATTCAAGAACTTTTTTGCAAGACTACCCCAGTGTGCACCAGACAGAGGATAGCACACACCAGAGCTCTTGCCGTTATGCTCACAAGTACAATGTCACTCATAGCTTTACCTTGTCGGTTGATCTCATTTTGTAGGAGTTGTTCCATTGCTTCTTCCTCTGCGATGTCGAGAGGCGTCTCACCTTCACTGTTTACAACTCCCACATTTGCCCCTTGGACAATTAAAAATCTAAAATGAAAATAAAAAAGCAAATGGCATAGTATGAATTAAAAGTCTTTAAATCAAAGACAAATCCAGCACCAAAAAAAAATACAGACTCCAAAAAACAAAAGATAGTAAATTGTTGTGCAAAATTGGCTCCATAACTAGAATGGCTCGCTCTTAATTTATACACCTGAAGTATGGGATTAATGAAGAGTATTCCTTATACCAGCGTTTCTCAAACTGAGGTACCCCTAGTGGTACGCGGGCGCCCTCTAGGGGTACGCCATAGAATCTGTGAAAAAAATCTGTGAAAAAAAAAAATATATATATATATATTTTTTTTTTTTACCAGGAAAGTCCCATTGAGATTAACTCATTCTCAGCCATGGATGTCAATTGAGGACAACATTGTTTTTCAAGCTTTTCCTGTCAGTCTGTGTCCCCTGTATCATACAGTCTGGGGTTTGGCTGTAGACAGTATTTTATTAAACAAGCAGGTGGCAGCAGAGCTCCCTGGTTTGGTCAAAGATCACTCTGAGCACTCTGAGCAGGAGAGACAGAGGTGAAGCAGACATGGAGTAATATAGTCAGGGTCAGGCTACATTTGGAGGCAGTTTGAGCAGTAAATGTGTCTCCAGAGCTGACAGAGACCATGTTGAGGGTCATAGCAGCAGACCATGTGGAGGGTCAGAGCAGCAGACCATGTGGAGGGTCAGAGCAGCAGACCAGCAGAGCACCCCAAAAAAGCCACAGAAAAGTGGACTATTGCTAAAACTATCACTGAGTCAACACCAGGAGCCAGCAGCAAAGTCCAATTATGGTCACAGACTAAACAGACGCTCTGTAGATGTAACCACACAAAAACACACAAACGTGTGCATTAACGCACATACATGCACGCCCAAACACACAAAGACACACAGCAGTATTCTATTGCACTTATACTATAATTATAAGTATTCACTTTGATTCATTGTCATGTATAGTGTTTATCATTGTAATTTTGTTATTCTTTGATTTACTCTTATTGACATAATTACAGTGCCACCTAATGGATGAATACTGGCCATTCTATCTGCCAGAGTTTGTCATGGGCTCTACTTTCAATATGTACATTTTGACAGTTTTTGGATGAGTACATTTTGAAATATTTGAGCAACACTTTGTGGATGTGAGTGTGTGCGATAAAACGTATTATTTTGCATCAAAAACACTTTCTCATAATGTGTTGTTGCTGTTTTCTAACATGTAAGATCCTGGACATGTTTGAGGAGATGCTAAAGCCATACTAAATAGTTTTACAATCACTTTTCTGCAGTTCGTCTGTTTTCACAAACACCTCATTTTCTAATTTTTTTGTCTAAGACTGGTGCTTTTTGTCACACTTCCCTCTTTTTGACTGGAGATCACAGGAAAACGAAACAAACTAAGAACAAACTTCTTTTTGCTGCTGAAAGTAGACAGTCCTGTCTTTCAGACTCTGGTTTCATATTTTTCATAGCACACAATATTCTGTGAGTCTTAAAATTCAGTGAAGTCATCAAAAAATGGCTGGCAGTCAATGAGAACCTCTTTTTCGTGTTCAAAAATTACATACAATTATAAACAGTCACATACAGATGATAAAACGGTCACATACAGATTATAAAACAGTAACACACAATTTCATAAAATTACGGATTATAAAAAGTTACATTTCACTGAAGATGTCTCAATCTGGATCTAAAAGCATTCAAGGAAATAAGATAAGATCATTTCTAGTCTTTTTGCAACACGTTCCATGTAGAAGGAGCAGCAAAAACAAACGTTTTTTTTCCCAGTTCTGTGCAAAAGGAACAGAGAGCAACAAACGATCATTTGATCCAAACCATAAGAACATGTCTCTGTGGGTAAACGACAGATATAAGAGGGCAGCAGACCAAGCCTTAGAAACTAAAGTGCACCAGAGTCCAAACCTTCTGTGGACAAAGATCCCACTCCAGAATATCATTCACAGTGAGGCTTTGCAGTTTGTAATGAATGAAACATTTAAAAAACATTTTTTCCTATATTTAAGCGCAGTCTTACTGTTGAAACTGTGTAAAACATTACATTAAATATACTTCTTTAGGAATTAAACCTCTGCCTTGTTTTTGATGAATACTTCGGCTTACTACGCTACTGTGTGGTGTTTGTGGTGGTACTTGGAGAGGCAAGTATTTTCTGAGGGGGTACTTGGTGTGAAAAGTTTGAGAACCACTGCCTTATACTATCAAGCAAGGTGATTAGTGTTGTGGAAACAAAGTATAAGAAGTATAGTTGGTGTTGCATATTAAAAGGTATATTAGAAGGATTTTGCAAAATTTTGCCAAAGAACCGCCTTCTCCGCTTTTTGAACAAAACTCTCTGGTCTTATTTAACGAGCACGTGTCACCAGAATGATTGGCAACTGGGGGGACCAAGAGTCTTGATTAGAGGCGCACCGATCGATCGGTAACCAATTATAAATTCGCTGATCATGGCTTAATTTGTGTGATCATATGACATGAGGGTTCATGCTCACAAGTGACTTACTATTGTCAAAAATGGTGTAAACAAGCAACTCATGCAGCTATCAGTTACGGAGACTCTACAGCGCCAACAACCACACAGCAAAGACAGTAAGAAACAAAACAAAATATGCACAAAAGTTATGGAATTTATTTCCCTCTTACACCAGCCCTTATCTATTGTGGAAAGCGCTGGTTTCAAACGACTCATGTCTTATATGGATCCACTGCTTCAATATGCCATCGCAGTAATATTTTACTGATATCTGCCTTCCACAGCTTTAAACTGTATATTCTCACATTGACAGTCCAAGCCCAGCCAGAGTCACATAGCGCAGGCGCACACCGAACACACTCAGCAGCAAGGCACTGAACTCCAAGCCACAGGCTAAAATATCATGTGTTGGGACTTTGCATGCTATGTTCACAGAAATGATGGAGGAAGATGAGTGTAGTGGTAGTACAGACAGTCCTACAGTGTTGCTTATGCAGCTTTACCTAGCTAAACCAGTTACAACTCGAAGCGAACAGCCACTTTTTTATTGGAAGGAAAATAAAAGCCGCTTCCCTCCTTTGGCCAAAGCAGCGCTAGCTTTCTTCTGCACTCGATGCACGTGTAGACAGCGAGCGACTTTTTATCATCCAGAATAGTGCCTCTGTGCAAAACATAATACCCCTGCAAATGCTGAGATGCTAATATTCCTGAAAAAAACATTCCCTTAACTATCCCTTCTTAATCAGTTTAGTAATGCAACGCAACATATAATTGTATTGTATTATAGTATTGCCGTATTTCATTGAATTTTTTTAATGTATCTCAATGCTCTGTAAACGTATACTTGTGGTTCCCAACTGTTTTGTCTTGAGTATCCCTCATGCATTGTATTTATACTTCTAATGCCTTGATGGTTTTAAAAGATTAGTTATAAAGTGAATAACTAGTCCTTTTCATTCATCACTAAAACGATCAATATTTGATTGGATCGGCCATGATCGGTATAGTCGGCAAGTCAACATTTTAAGTAAAAAATTCCTGATCGATGCACCTCTAGTCTTAATGATGAAAGGCGACAGTGGCTCAGTTGGTAGAGCATTGGCATTTGAGCCTTAACATTGTGGGTTCGAGCCCCCCACGAGATCTTCTCCACTGACTCTTGCTGATGTCTGCTGTCGTTGTGTCCTTGGGCAAAACACTTAACCCCACTTTGCCTGAAGCCCCTCTGAAAGATCAAGGCTATGCTCTCATAGACAGAGCAGCCATTCTTCGGTGGACTCACCACCTGCAGGAGGATCAGTGAGGGGCTGGTGCTCTGTGAATTCCCCTGACCCAGAAATGGATTAAGGGGAAGAAGATGAATGATGGAATAGTCTTGATGATCCATCCAGAAGTAGAAAATCCTCCTATATACCTTTTAGCTAGAACTATATGAAATTAACTTATTTATGAACATGAAATTACAGAAACACTCAACTGGAAATCGATATTAATTTTATAAGACTTAATGTTCTATTTTAGAGTTTTATTTTTATGAGTTTTATGCCATTTTTATGCCTTTCACTCGCTTCACTTTCCCCGCATGCAACTCATTTGCACAGTGAGAGTTTCAGGAATATCATACCACGTCCGACAATCACATGAAACTACACCACGTATGCCTAGCTTTAGTTAGTTTAGTTATGGTAGTTTAGTTTACCATAACTTTTTATACAAAAAGTTCAACACAAAAAATTAAAAAAATGTAACATTGTGTGTTATGTCAAGGAGGTGATCCTCAAACAGAGGTGTGTCTTGAGGTCTGACATGAGGATGCATCAAAACACTGATCATCTCAATTACAAATATACTTACTCTGCGATGTCCATATACCCACAAGAGGCTGCAGCATGGAGGGGAATCCAGCCCTCATTGTCAGGCTGGTTGATGTTGGCTCCATGCTCCACCAGGAAGGTCACCATGTCCACATTGTCGTCTATACAGGCCTGTGGATGAACACAGTGTAAATAGAGTTTGCTCTTGATTTGTCAAAAGCATGAAGCAGAAACACAGAGCATTAAACATCGAGTCTATTGGCATAAGTAGAGGCCCCAAAATCCAAGCACATAGTAAAGAAATCCACATGTCAGTTTCTGCCAATGCACTGATTGAGATTACACTGTGTAATTTTTACTCCCATCTAACGTTGAGATCATATAATGCGATTCTACTTCTACCACAAACATTACGGAAGCCTCCAATGACCATTTGTCGTGTTTTGACAGTGTGTGTTTGACAGTGGTCCCCAACACCCGATCATTCACCGGACCACTAAGGAAAGAATCCTTTAGTTTGATAAATGACCGGATCTTCCCAACACTACCGCGCCACGAATGTGCCTTGACACACGTGCGCGGAGGCGCCATGTAAACAAAGCCCACGTTGTGAAGCGGCACACGCTGCAGAGGCTCTAATGGTGTTTTACGATGTGGATCTATTAAGGTGCTTTGACACTGCCGACGCTGGAACGCTGACACCTCGCCCACCAGACGCACATTCTCTTATTTTCAGACGCAGGAGTCTTCAGACCAGAAGTCCTGGCCTGCGGTGGCACGCACCGGAAGTGGCGGAAATAGCGGGCAGACTTTGATGCTAATGGAGTTAAGCTAGCGGCTTTTTGTGTAAAGTTCTCCAATAATGCAGCTCTGCAGCGTCTCTGTGTCCAGAGACTTTATATAACAGCAGTATGTGTTCACGAAGGTGCGCCAAATGTTTATTGCACATAGGCAAACATGCTCGAAGCAGTCGCATAAAGTCACGGGAGCATGAAAACGCATATGTTCACAAGCACTAAGTCCCCCATTGTCAACCCTGGTTTAGTCCTGGTGTAGCTTCTGTTTTGGCTATTTACGAGTATGTTCAGTCTGCTCGCTCAGACCACTAATGTCCCCCTAGGGCTGGGCGATATGGCAAAAAAGTAAAATCTCGATTTTATTTCCTGCTTTGGACAATTTCGATTTTAAATCGATTTTCATTAAAGTTTGCCCTTAAAAATATTTTTAGATCTTTCCGCTCAATACCAGAACCATTTTGATTTTGTTTCCCCCAATACGTATTATAAAAGTCTTGTACTGACTGTGCTGATATTGCAAGTATAATTCATGTGCTGCTGGAACTCTCACAATATCCCTCATTCGATTTCACGATTTTAAAATTTTTCACGATTTCGATTTTTTCAAAAGCCGATTAATTGCCTAAATTCGATTTATTGCCCAGCCCTATGTCCCCCCCGTGACCATTTTGTGACTCTGATTGGTCGCTGCACGAGCGTCCTGAGGAAACGTTGAGCAATATTTATCTCCTGCGTGCGTCGATTTTCCGCTCCTGCGCCTCTGCCGCGCCTTTACCGTGCAGTCCGTGCAGGACATTGTCTTGGACACAGCCGTGGCCGACCTGCAGCTAGATGCTTTCACCAGGCGCTGCATACCATCTCGGTAAGAAAACACAATATTCACTCACGCTGGTGAAAGTATTCTGGCGATTGTTTGGCAGGAATTCTGTGCGTTTTATTTTACGCTTGTCCCTGAATAAGTTTAGTTGAAACTTGCGACATAGTAGTTGGACTTGGAGCGAGTTCGAACATCCTGAGACCCGTGTTGTAGATTCTGCTTCATTCTCATTATTGTTGGTGTGTGAAAAAAGTTACGCATTGTTCACAGATGCGCACGTTGTGTACAAAAACTACACAATGTGCCTCCTGTTGTGTCAACTCTGCTTTTCGGTGCGTGTGGTTTGTGATGTTGAGAGTTTGCTATATGACGTCGGACTTTTGCATGATTATTTTTTAAGATTGTTGTTTGGCTCGTTCTTTTACATAACTGTGGTCCTCTAGCCTGACTCTCGCCAGACCCATGTAGTTCGCTGCGCTTCTCACATGCGTCTGGACCTCCTCCATAGCAGTTGGATTTCAGAAGGCGTGGCCTTGTCAAAAAATCCTTGTATGTGATTGGATGCCGGCAAGATTTTCCAACCCAAAACTTGCGAGAATGCCCAAAAAAAAATGTAATGTAATCAACTTGGGCTCTCATGATTCTGTTTGTCTTTCTGTTTATTTATTACCTACAAGTCTCTTGAAAAAAAGTATGCGGGAAACCCATGGATCTATTATAATAACTGCATAGGGTATTACTAGCTTGGAGCTGAAGAACTCATGTGCTCGGGGGATTCTCGCGGTACTGCAGAAATTCACGTGGGCTACCCAGAAATTTTCCCCATAGAACTCAATGTAAATTAAAACAGCGCGACCTGAGCTGACAGATATCCGATCTTTATGAAAGCTGTAGGTTTTTGCGGGGATTTTACTGTCCCTTGTCATCCTGGACTTTTTTTCTTCTTAAATCCTTCGGTTTTCTTTAAATCTACACTTTAGAGCCACAAACTATTCTCGTCTGGCTCTCGCTCTAACTCCCGCTCTGATTAACTGCTCTGATTGGTCAGAGCGCGGCCGAGCCCCTCTGTGCACGTGCGTGAGACCCGGTGTGAGACCCACACATGAGTGTTTGGCGCAACGCATTGTGGGAGATCATCCACGGCGCAGAACCGGGAGGACCAGACGATGCCCAAATACAGGCAAGTTCCAGGCGACTTCCGCTAATCTTTCAGCCCCCATGCCGTCACAAAGCGTCACCCAACCTGAAAACCCTGCTGCGTAGTGTTGTAAACAGGAACACTTAAACCAGTGCTTAAACCAAACTTTACACAAACATTTGACACTTAAAACACACATAACAACATGGAACCATCAACATCTCGCCTCAAATTGCATTAAAAGTGACATCTGTGTCTTAATTCGTTCGTATTTAAACTATTTTTTTTAATCACAGACTTTATGTCCGTTATCTTGGATTGCTTTCGCTGCCGCGTGAGACACGCTTGAGAAGGCAGTGCAAACCCGACATAACACCGGCGATCCTGATTGGTCGATTATTTTCTTATCTGCAGAAGAAGTTTGGTATGCGCTCAATACCAAACCCTTGTGGTTCAGCAAACGCCTCTGGTGGAGCATGGCGGAACTACAAGGGTCTGGCAAGAGCCAGGCTAGTGAGCCTCATGATTCCTTCTTCAAACTTGTGAGGGCACAGTGAAAGCAGCAATATCAGTAGAAATTGGGAAACAAAATGTGATTCTCGCATCCTTTTTGTCCCTGTATTTCAAGATGGCACAATGACATGGCGAGCACTCCTCTCTCATGGATATTTATAAGTTAAATTCTAAGTCTATGACAACAATTATAAAAACATAAAGGTGGTAAATATTCTTAAAAAGGTCACATTTGTTATAACTTAGCATGTTTTTTCATTTGGAGCAACTGTAAAAATTACATAGGGTGGCTTTAATGTTTGTGAAAAATTCCAGATCCTGCCATAGAGAAACACAACCACTCGAAGTGCCGCACACACAACCGCTGAAGAAAATGGTTGTTTATGACAAAGGTTAATACTTGAGGTAGTAAAACTCACACTTCTCCAAAACACGGCAAGTCTCAAGTATGGTTACCCATGACAACTGCCCCATAGACATGGGGAAACCACTCCACACACGGCAGCCTCACGTTCTGGGCACACGACTGTTTGGCTGGAATGCCTGTCCAAATTTGGTGCCTGTGCTCCCTACATGGCCAGCGCTGAGGAGCTCCACAGAAGGCTTATCTGTAGCACTGTGTGTATGGGCCACTGTGTTTAGAGCACTCGCTGCTGCTCCAGGTGCAGCCCAAGAGCAGCCAAAATGGATTTATCTCAATTTAGTGATAGCAGACAGCCATAGTAGTATCAGACTGTTAGCATACGCAACCTAAATAAAGATAGCAGTTTGTTTGAAGCTTTTAAGAAAAAAATGAATAGTTTAACTATATTTTGATTCATAAACAAAACATTTACCAATTTATCACTAATAGTTTGTTAGTAATAGCGTCGCTAGATGTAGATTGTTTTCAATAATCAACAATTTAGGCAATGGTTTCATTGCACATCTTGATAAGATGTGATTAGTAATTACACCAACATTTTCACTCACTGTGAAAGTGCATCTACTCGTTTTTAAAAAGGATAAGCTTTATGCTTGATGTTCAGCTGTATATGTTCCTGTGTTAGGCGCACTCCCTTCAATAAATTATTTAACTACATTCTTGTTGGTGATATTTTCTGAAACATAACAGTTTGCGGGAAGCGCTGGTGATACAACACGCTTGTACATTGTTTCATTTTTTTATACAGACTTTTTTAAATGGGACTGGAGCTTACAGTTCAAGTTAGTCAGTAGTTAATGCCCGCTCTCAATACATTTCTAACTCAGAAAACCCTGCTGAATATAGCTGGAAGAGCCGGTTATTTGTAAACAAAATAACAACATTATTTATCCATTTTTCATTCAATGCGTTTGCATTGCTCCCCATGTACAGTACCTTGCGAAAGTATTTGGCCCCCTTGAACCTTTCGCCACATTTCAGGCTTCAAACAAAGATATAAAAAAAAAGGTTTTTTGTCATGAATCAACAAGTGGGACACAATCGTGAAGTGGAACGAAATCTATTGGATAATTTAAACTTTAACAAATAAAAAACTGAAAAACTGAAAAACTCACTTTCAGTTCAGTGCAGCAAACTCACTCCAGAAGTTCAGTGAGGATCTTTGAATGATCCAATGTTGTCCTAAATGACTGATGATGATAAATAGAACGCACCTGTGTGTAATCAAGTCTCCGTATAAATGCACCTGCTCTTTGATAGTCTCAGGGTTCTGTTTAAAGTAATCTTTAATCTTTATTTTAAGTAATCTTTATTTTATATACCGCCTTTTCACTGCATATCGGAGTCTCAAAGCGGTTTACAATTGTTATTTTTTGGGAGTGGGGTGCCAGTACAGGAGGCACATGCCAGACCTATTGTACATATTTTTAGTGGTAGGGGAAACCGGAGCACCCGGAGGAAACCTACGCAGACACGGGGAGAACATGCAAACTCCACTCAGAAAGGCCCTGGTCCAACCGGGATTTGAACCCAGGACCTTCTTGCTGAGAGGCGAGAGTGCTATCCACTCAGCCACCGTGCCGCCCGAAAGAGCAGAGAGAACCATGAAGACAAAGGAACACACCAGGCAGGTCCGAGATACTGTTGTGGAGAAGTTTAAAGCCGGATTTGGATACAAAAAGATTTCCCAAGCTTTAAACATCTAAAAGGAGCACTGTGCAAGCAATTATATTGAAATGGAAGGAGTATCAGACCACTGCAAATCTACCAAGACCCGGCCGTCCCTCCAAACTTTCATCTCAAACAAGGAGAAGACTGATCAGAGATGTAGTCAAGAGGCCCATGATCACTCTGGATGAACTGCAGATAACTACAGCTGAGGTGGGAGAGTCTGTCCATAGGACAACAATCAGTCGTGCACTGCACAAATCTGGCCTTTATGGAAGAGTGGCAAGAAGAAAGCCATTTCTCAAAGATATCCATAAAAAGTCTCGTTTAAAGTTTGCCACAAGCCACCTGGGAGACACACCAAACATGTGGAAGAAGGTGCTCTGGTCAGATGAAACCAAAATCGAACTTTTTGGCCACAAAACGTAAAAGCAACACAGCTCATCACCCTGAACACACCATCCCCACTGTCAAACATGGTGGTGGCAGCATCATGGTATGGGCCTGCTTTTCTTCAGCAGGGACAGGGGAGATGGCTAAAATTGATGGGAAGATGGATGGAGCCAAATACAGGACCATTCTGGAAGAAAACCTGTTGGAGTCTGCAAAAGACCTGAAACTGGGACGGAGATTTATCTTCCAACAGGACAATGATCCAAAACATAAAGCCAAATCTACAATGGAATCATGGTTTACAAATAGACGGATCCAGGTGTTAGAATGGCCAAGTCAAAGTCCAGACCTGAATCCAATCGAGAATCTGTAGAAAGAGCTGAAGACTGCTGTTCACAAACGCTCTCCATCCAACCTCACTGAGCTCGAGCTGTTTTGCAAGGAAGAATGGGCAAGAATTCCAGTCTCTTGATGTCCAAAACTGATAGAGACATACCCCAAGCGACTTGCAGCTGTAATTGCAGCAAAAGGTGGCGCTACAAAGTATTAGCGCAAGGGGGCCGAATAATATTGCACGCCCAACTTTTCAGTTTTTTATTTGTTAAAAAAGTTTAAACTATCCAATAAATTTTGTTCCACTTCATGATTGTGTCCCACTTGTTGATTCTTGACAAAAAATGTCAATATCATTGAAATGTCAATGTCAATGTTGAAAGGTTCAAGGTGCCGAATACTTTCGCAAGGCACTGTACATTGTGATCCAATTATATAATAATTTTCAATTTGTCTCTTAAAACTGAAAACATACATTGTAAGGTAGACAAAAAACAGTGTGTCAAGAAATTACATTAGACTTATGTTTCTGAGTGGCATTCCTAAATGGCTATAATGGTTATTATATGTCATTACATGAGTTTGAGCACACACACACATTTCTGATTGCAAACATGTATTTGTAGATACACATGTGTGTGCTCGCATTTGATAAATTTGCTTAGAGATTTTATGCAGCATGAGGGGTCCTAGAACTTCTAACTAATGCTTTTAAGCAGCGAATATGCCTGTAATAATGTTTTGTTTTGCCAACATTATTGTATAATAAAAATCTATGTTCATTTTTTCTGATTAAATCAATCCATCCATCCATCCATTTTCTACCCTTTAATCCATTTCTGGGTCAGGGGGGTGGCAGTCAGAGATGCCACCCAAGTCTCATAGCACCAGCCCCTCACTGACCCTCTGCAGGTGGTGAGTCCACAGGAGGACGGCTGCTCTGAGTGTGAGCATAGCCTTGATCTTTCAGTGGGGGCTTTGGGCAAAGTGGGGTTAAGTGTCTTGCCCAAGGACACAACGACAGCAGTCATCAGTGGGAGTCGGTGGAGAAGGTGCAGAGGTGGGAATTGAACCCACGACCTTCTGGCCTTAAGGCCAATGCTCTACCAACTGAGCTACTGTCGCCCCCAATCAATCCAATAACACACAAATGTATAGAGCAGGTTAGAGCCCTGCACTTGAGCCCATGCCCCTCGGGCTGTCGGGCCGGGCTTCGGGCCGATGACCGCATAATGACCTCGGACACGGGCCGGGCTCGGGCTCTTCATTTTCAGAGCGGCAGAATAGATTTACGAACGCACCCACTGAATATAGCGTTCTATCACGCTGTAGTGTTTGTTGTTCTGTGTAGTGTTGTCATTGACGGCACATAGCGTTACTTACAGGTGTGTTGCAGCATCTGGGCATCATACAGATGCGGCCGTTCACTCTGCACCACTCCGCACACACAGAACTCATTGCAACACATCACTACCATGTATAACTCCGCCCTCTAGCTAAGTCTGCGTTCATATCAGTGCGCGGCACTATATACTACGCTAAAACATTGTTATGGGAGGTTACAAAAAAAAAAAAAAAAAGGTGGGCTTGATGCAGGTTTTGGGCCTGAAAATTGAGAAACCATATCGGGCCGGGCCGGGCTGGGGCGCCACCCCCTCGGGCCAGGGCCGGGCTCGGGCCCAGATAATAGGCCCGTGCAGGACTCTAGAGCAGGTCACTTGTTCCCATAGTTAAAGTTGTGTTATGTACTTTTAAAGACTAATTCAAAAACCGTTTGAAGCATCATTTTCCATGTAAAACCATACATTTTTGTAAACCATGGATCAGATCTGGGTGAAAAAAAAGTGTCTAAAAAGTACATACTTTCTTGCCCATTATTCTGGCTTTTAAAACACAAGAATGGACGAGAAAAGGTGTATTTGGACACAATCCTGATCCATGCACGCAAGCTAGGATTAACACCACACGTGAGAATGAAAGAAAACTCACATTTCAACAACTTGACAACACAGGGAAAAGGCACATCAAAAATAAAAATTACTATTTCCTACCAAAACAAAGCCATCTCCCATTAGCCTCAATCGGTTTAAACAGTAACTTGAGGAAACATTAAACATACTTCCAGCGCAAAAATACATTTGACATTGGTAAACCTTATACAGCCTTCTCACTTTGTTGGGCTGTACTCTGATGGACTAGTTTTACATAGTTTGTATGCGTTATGTAGAATGAATTGGCAAGATTGTTTACTTATGGTGCAACTAAGCATAAGCAACAGTAGCATAATCCAATACAGAAATTATTGTGCTAACCAGTGTCCTGAGGCCACTTGGATGATTCTTCTCAGATTTCCATCAACATTCCATGCTTCAAACAGAACAAGTTGAACAAGTGTTTGGATGGTGGAATGAAATAAGACGAGAGGAGCATGAATGGACTGGCGAATAATATTGAACTCCCTCTCAACATTTGATTTAAAAAATATATGTCTAATTAGGTGTGTGTAGGTTGTACTGTAATAGGAAAGATTGTATGTATCTAGGGCTGAAACGATTGAGTTAGTAAGAGTTAATCATATTAAATAGATTTAAAAAAAATTTGCTGCCTCGATTAGATTAAGCATCAAACATTTTGAAACATAATATGTATACTCTCCACTCTCATTTCCCCCAAACTGAACACTCCTGCCGTTTTATAGAAGAGGGGTCTAAAGTTGTTGAGCCAAAGCCGGACTAGCATACCAGTGCAGAAATTCCCAGATAAGTAATACTCCTAGCCTTGGGGCTTCAGGCATCAGCGCTCTGGCCACTCCTCATGCTACGTCATCAGCTCAGAGCGCAAAGCCACTTCCACAAAAGGAATTCCTTTTGACTGCCTGCATTGAAGTATGAGAGCACAACACTAGGGATGAAGCAATCGCCACTAAAGATGAGTGACAAAAAGGTATGAAGGTGCAGGGAAAGGACCACATGAGTGAGTTGTGTGTACTCCTTAAAATTCTATGAAATCGATTAATCTGTCAATTATTTCTTCAATTAACCGGATGAAATAGAAAAAAATATTACTTTCCATCTCTTTATTCAAAAACCTGGCCATGGACCAACACAAAAAAACATACACATGTATACTATGCAGTATCTGCCAAATATTGGCTTCTTTTTTAGTGAAGTGCACCAAAAGAGGTATTTTTTGTAGTTTAAAAAAGGGACCCGAGCAGTCAGAACAATAAATAAATGATAAATAATGTCTGAGTGTATACACTCTCAAGCTGTGTGTGACCGGATCATGCTACGACGAGTTTCAATGCAACGTAAATGGTGTTTTCCGTCCTAGTGAAAGTTCGTCCGTGCCTCCAGCTACGCATGTGCATATATCGGCGTCTGAACACAGCTGGGCCCAACTCACGTGAGCTCCGCGACGTAGTGGGTGACGTATTAATCACGCGACACAATGAATTGATAATGAGATTCGATACAAACACTTGTAATAATCAATAATCTTGTAATATTTATTTTATCGATTTGTTGGTGCAGCCCTACTTAAAGCTGCACTAACAGACTTTGGGATTTTGAAGCAGCGGTTTTGCTAGCCTCGCTCTTTATCCTCCCCTCCCCGCACCCACAATACAATTACAATACAATTTATTCTTGTATAGCCCTGGGTCACAACAGAAGTCATCTCAGAGGACTTAACAAAACCATTGAAATCACCAACACAGATCAGAGAATCAACAGTTAAAACACATGAAAAATATAAAGCACACACAGAAGAAAATGTCCATACATGTTGTAGAATGTATGGAACCCACGAAGCTATCGCCCCCCACTACCCCACACCCACTGTTGTTTACAGAGCTAGCGTCTCATGGCTAGATCCATGTATGGATTGCACATTTGATCGTGGATGTCTTGACCATAGAATGATTGAACCGGGAAGCACGGAGAGGACGAGACTTTCTTTTGAATGGCTGTTTCGCTGTGTAAGCAGTAACCGGTAACGAAGACACTGGGAGTTTCAGGTTAGCCTCTGCCGCTTGTTGTGCTAACTCAGCTGTCTGTGCTAACAAGAGACCTGTAGCTTTTCTCAAGACAGTGGGGCCCAGTGGTCCGATGTATTATTTGTTTTTTTTAACCTAAATAAATACATTGGTTAGCAGCCCTTGTTTATAGTCACGGGGGAATGAGGCTCGAGGAATAGGTTCACAAGCACAGTGTCCCAAATTGTTAGTGCTGGTTTAATCCTGATTTAGTCCTGGTTTAGCTCCTGTTTTGGCTGTTTGAGTGTCTTGTGTCCCCGTGACGGCTCCGGAAAAAGTTCATCTCCTGCTTTAATGTGTTTTTTTCCTTATTTTTTGAGCTAGTTGAACTATGGAAAAAATAAATATCTCGATATTTTTTTCTCAACTCACGATAACGATATTGTCATCTTTAAAATCAATCATATTTACACAAAATGATCTGCAATATTTTTCTTACTAGGGAATCTATAGATGGAGACAGGGTAGATCAAAATAGCAGCTTATTATATGTAAAGTGCTTCACACATCTTTGCAAAACATGCACAAACATACATTAACATTAAAAACCAAATTCAAGTTACACGGAAAGAACACCGAAGAATGGAGAGGTTCTTTTATGGTTGGGGACACTATCGACAGACTCCGGTTAGAGAATCTATAATCAGCTTTAAGGCAGGTGATCACAGTTTGTACATTGTATTGTTGTTAAGTGTTCAATCGAGTGTGGCTAAGGAAACAACCGCATTAATAATTATTCTATAGCAAATAACACATAAAAAAATCAATAGCGTATGTTTCTGGGCTAGTAGGAACTAAAATTAGTCATAAAATTAATAACATAATAATCAAACATTGGTCCCCTTTAAGGTCTATATAAACTTGACATAAAATACGTAAATAAGTGATGTAAACCACAAACAGAGGTAGCTCAAATGGAAACTAAAGCCGCTTTTCCACAGTATCAGTACGGTACAGTACAGTACGCTTCAGCGCGGTTATTTTGCGTTTCCACTAGTGGATGGTATGGGGGATTTGCGTGCTTTTCCATTCTGCCTCAGCCGTGGTTCCCTCCCCATAGTACCGGTACCATGACGTGACGTCGGCCCACTGCCTTACACTGATTGGTCAACGAGTGTCGTCACTGGAAGCAACATCTGACCCTTTGGGAAAAACAACTCAACCGCCATCTTTAAAACCGGCTGCTCTGCTCGGCTACATTATGTCCTCCTCACTCCAGAGAAATGGAATCACACAGAAAGCCCCAAAAGTCCTGGTCGGTGGACGAGGTCCACACGTTCCTCTCTTCAGGCCAAAGAAAGAATTCAAAGGCAGCTCGAGGCTCAACACAGATTTCAGGGAGATCACCCAGCTCTGGATTTGTGACTAGTCTGTGGTAATCCTGGAAATAACTGGTTAGCTACGTATCCTGTTGGCCCAAAGCTCTCACTGAAATGTATTTACTGTGTACATGTTTGATTGTCTGTTGTACACAGCGAGCTAGCTACATTTAGCTTCATTTAGCTATCGATAGCAGCTGCTAACGTCCTTCCTGTGCTACTGTGCTTTATCTCGTATTATCTGCAGTATTCACGTGTTGTCATTCTGTTTTGTGCTTGTATTTAAGTTGTTGTGTGTATATTTGTATGAGAATCCCTTCCCATAAGTGTGGAGATTACCAACGAACAATGAGTGACCGGAGTATTCTCATCTGGTCTCAGACATACGTACCTTGGACTTAATTTGCTTACGTTTATATGGAATTTGAAACTGATGGTTTTGCACTTTACGTTTCTTTTTTATAAATCTGTGATTGTATCCCAAGACTGTGTTTCATTCATGTATAAAGGATTGTGGCAAGTCTAAGGGTGTATTCAGACTTGAAAAGTCCTTTGCTCCGCTTGCTTGATCCGAATCAAAAGCGGACCAAACTTTTTTCTTTTGCTCCGGTTCGTATTCAGACTGTCCTTTTTGCAAGTGAACTTTTTTATATAAACATATTGACACGTGTGACGATCGGCGCTCCTATTGGACAGCGAGAGCTCACGGAGGATAGACGCGGAACCAGAGGAAAACAGAGGGCTCGTATGTGCAGCATGTCTGATCTGCCTATGTTTGCTCTTTTTAGAGCAAAACCACCTTCAACATCAACAGCAGCTCATATGACACAGGCAAAACACGTTGTTTTAAATATTGGAACAGCGTCGGAGAATGCGTGAGGAGAAAGCCAAAGGAGACTCTGTGCGCGCCGTGCCCTGTCCAACACATGGGTCTATTATAATAACAGCCCTGTTCAGCATAGTGGATAAACCATTGATCTATAATAACCACGGGACAAACAGACGCTGAGGATCAGGTAGGAACCAAAGAACACAATTCACTACATGATGCCGAATATTGCTCTTTGAGACGTGAGTCAAACAGTGTCAGGCTTTTAATAATGCAAATGGTTTGAAGATGCTGCCGTTAACATCAATGTATACTGTGAACAGTTTTAATTCCATAAGCCTGTTGCACAGTGTCTCCTCACTGCTCCAGGTCTTGTTGTTGTTGTTGTGTAGCGTTAGCAGCATAGTTAGCAGCATAGTTAGCAGCATAGTTAGCAGCATAGTTAGCAGCATAGTTAGCAGCATAGCTAGCAGCATAGTTAGCAGCATAGTTAGCAGCATAGTTAGCAGCATAGTTAGCAGCATAGTTAGCAGCATAGTTAGCAGCATAGTTAGCAGCATAGTTAGCAGCATAGTTAGCAGCATAGTTAGCCGCTGCATGGCTAATTCCCCAGTTTGTCTGCGGCTTGTTAAGCCCAAAAAATGCGCACGTATCTTGGAGTTGTGTCGGGTCGACACCGGATGTCTTCAGACCTGATTCGACTTGGACCAGAATTTGTTTGGAAGCGGACCGAGACCACCTAAAAAAGTGGGTCTCGGTTCGGTTTTTTGGTCCGGACCAGGATTCGTTTGAGTGTATTCAGACCTGCATAAAAGCTTCGGATCAGAGTTCCAAACGAATCCTGGTCCGTTTAAAGTGGAGCAAATGTGCAGGTCTGAATACACCCTAAATCTGTATGTCCGGTGAGCGTGTTTTGATTGTTATCCCTCTGCGTTCTGTTTGCATTAACCTTTGATAAATCCACGCATTAATCTATAACAAGCTAACTTTGTAAGCACTCTGACTCAACTGTATTGAAGTTGAAGTTTGGGTATCGGTTGTTTATCTGGTCTCGGAGTCTGCTGTACTGGACCCGGATCCGGACTAGCCAAGCCTAGCCTAGCCTAGCCTAGCCTAGCCGCTAACTCGCTACCCCTACGGCTGCTTCTGTCTATTCCTCTGTCCTTTACTGCTCGAGTTGCCATATGACAAGTTGTAGCTTTGGAATCCAGGGTTAGTGAGTGAGCTGGGTCTCGAGCAAGCGCTAGCATTAGCTATAGCCAGGCCGTATCCTGATCCTCGGACAAGCAGCCCTCCTCCTCTGCATTCAGATTGTACAGAGCAGTCAGCACCATTGACTTCAGTGTCCGAGTCATTCTTTTAAGACATAAGCATTTTCAACAACCACTTGTGCTGTGCTAGCCTGGTTGTACCACACCTTAGTACAAATTACTAGAAATGCACCGATCCAGCTTTTTTACTACTGATACCGATACCAGAGCTATGGGTATCTGCCGATACCGATATTGACCGATTGGAAATGATCATGCAAAAACGTATTTAATAATTGAACTCTTTTTTCAAGTAACTGCAAAAGCAGTGGATGAACTAAAGCGCTAAACTTTCCAGATAAAAATGGATTCAACATAAATGTGCAATAATGCAACTATAAAGAGCTGCTCAATGTTCACATTAAACATTCCAACACTGTATTATACCATTACATTTATTGAATATAAATGTACTTATATTAACTGTGTTTGAATAAAAAACACTTACAAACAACAAAACACACTGCATGAAAATGTAAATAAATAATAGTACCGTAGCTTTAACTGGATTTCAGATATGTATTTGGCGACGGCATGTACCTGGGTTCCAAATGGTCTATGGGGCTGCGAGCCCAAACTGATTAACTCCAACACTTTCGGTTTGTTGCTGAAAAGCTTTTTGTGACGCTGCGTCAGTGTCATCTGTGTCTTGTTGTTTTCACGTAATCTCCTTTTGATGCAAAAACTCCCCATGCTGTTTCTCGTGGTGCTTAGTCGTGTGTTTACCGCCGCGTGAACAACGCTGATTCTTTCCTGCGCTCCATGCTGTGTTGTTGTTGTTGTAGAGCGCCACGAGGAAGTGACGTGTACGTGAGATCTGATAAATTACTTTTAATTAATTCATTTTATACGTATATGTACATTATGCACAATGTATTTTAAGACATCTGGTATGTATTAAAAAATATATATAATTTAAAAAAAAAAAAAGAAAAAAAAATGGATTGGCAGCACGGCGCCTCTCTCTACGCAGATATCCGATCCAGTATTTTTTCTGATATTGGCGCCGATATCGATACCAGTATCGGATCGGTGCATCCCTACAAATTACATTTCATACTAAGGTCTGGATTTGCTCAATTGAGCTCCGTGAACAGGTGGGAGGGGTTAACTCCTTTTGCAGATTGAAACGATTGGATCTGAGTTTACCGTGACTTATGTAATGCGCCCGAGTGTGTTGTTAGCATTTAGCCTAGCCATCTCCTTTGCCGCTAACTGAGCCCGTGGGGAGTAGCGCCACAATCTTGACCATTCCTCTTGCTCCTGCTTCAATTTCTTGATAGAACCAGACCGAATTACTTCACGATTGCCTTCTTCGCCACTGCCAAGCCACAACCTGCCCATTTGGCGCAAACTCTTAACGTCACCGGCACCGACCTACAACACCCGCCTTCCGCGCTCTGAGTAGCCGGTCGAAATACGACCGATTGTATTCGCTAACACAGGGACCAGACCCAGACGGTTACATGCAGTGAAATAATGATTGAGCGGAGTGTACGGATGGCTATAGCCAGGCTAGTGCTGTACTGAATTTAGGTGTGCAATAAAGCTGCAAGCCTGTTGGGGTCTTTACCAGCCATACACATCTTGAGACTGGAAGTTTTTACCCATTCTTCCCTACAAAACAGCTCTCTCTTAGATGGTGCGCACCTTGATTAAGGTCTGGACTTTGACTTGGCAATTCTAACACATGGGTATGTTTTGCTTTAAACCATTCCATTCTATGAAAAGTCTTAATGTTTATGGAATTGTCCTGATGGTAGATAAACGGGTGATCATTCAGAACTCATCAGGGAACTTCTGAAGGCAATTGGTGTCAGAGAGGAAAGGGTGTAGATACTTTTGCACGTCCCACTTTTCAGTTTTTTAATAATCTACAGCTCAAAATCAGGAATACATTTGACCTTAGAATTGTTAGTCTTCCTTTCATATGAAATCTCAAAATATATTTATGATGTTTGTGGTAGAGTTTGGCAAAATGTCAAAAAGTGGAAGGGGGCAGATGCTTATGCAACCCACTGTACACCAGATTGTAGCCTTGGGCTATTTTCCATCAGATGTCCCACAGTTGCACACAAACACATACTCATTCTCCCTGAACTATTGAGTATGTTTTTAGTGGTAGGGGAAACCCGGAACACCTGGAGGAAACCAGAGCAGACACAGGGAGTACATGCAAACTCTACACAGAAAGGCCCCACCTGGTTAAGAGATTTTCCAAGTTGAGCTGAGTGGATACTACATGCAACGTGCAGAGAGCGTCTTCTGCTGTTCAACTCTCCCCTTGTGGTGATACCGATCAAGTGACCACTCGACCTGCTACCATGACTGGATTTATGATTTTAAAACGCAAGATAAAAGTGCAGACAGAAACAAAAGGGACGTTCTAAATGATTATGTGCCCTAAGAACGCAAGTAACATTGACGCTCCTGCACGCATGCCTGTCATCGCGGACCATACACACGTAAAGTTCATGCCGTCTCAGTCATCTGTGTGAGCCAGACTCCAGAGCTGAAGTATAAAACAGCTGCATGTAAAATGCATGACATTCACATGATGTGGAACAGTATTCAAATGTATACAATAGTATCTTTCTACATATTAAAGCATCAAAACAAATGCAGATTTTAAAATACAAGACATAGCAGACATAGCAAACCCACCTCTAATTCCTGACAAGACAAGGAACTGCTAGTCTGCTATCATCGGAAAATCCATGCACAAACTTCGGCTTAAGTTTCCAGACTGTTGAGCAGTTGGAAATGATTCAAGCACACACACACACACACACTCACTGGGTATTCCCAGTTAATAAAAAGGTCAGATGGAAGTGTGTAGCTGTAAATCCAGGGTAAAATATAAATACTTTATGTAATAATTTGAAATAAGTAAATATGTGCCAATACTTTATAGTGCTGTGTGGAAATTGGTGTTGGAAAACTAAGGCTGCTTTCACACTGCCGACGCTGGAACGCTGCCGCCTCGCGCACGATTCTCTAATTTTCAGACGCAGGGGTCTTCAGACCAAAAGTCCTGGCCTGCGGTGGCGCGCGCCGGAAGTGGCGGAAGTAGCCGGCGGGCTTTGATGCTAACAGAGTTAAGCAAGCGGCTTTCTGTGAAAAGTTCTTCTCCAATAATGCCGCTCTGCAGCATCTCTGTCCAGAGACCTTCCAGAGATTTTATATAACAGCAGTACGTGTTCACGGAGGTGCGCCAAACGTTTATTTTATTATTAAACGGTACTTCCGCATCGGCGAACATAAGGTCATGAGAGCATATGTTCACAAGCACTATGTCCCCCATTGTCAACCCTGGTTTAAGTCCTGGTGTAGCTCCTGATTTGGCTGTTTACGAGTATGATTGGTCGCTGCACGAGCGTCCCGAGGAAACGCTCAGCAAAAGGTATTTCCTGCGTGCAATTTCCGCTCCTGCACCTCCCCCACAACTTCGCAGAGCAGTCCGTGCGTGCATTTCGAGACTATGCATTTTGACGCTCGAACGCGCCTCACCATTGACTTTGCATTGAAAGTTGCCGCAACGCATGATACAGTCTGAACGCGGCTTAATGGCATCCTGTGCATTTGAAGGAGTTCTGGAGGCTGGGTAAGCAGGGGGAGTGGTCGAGTGTGTGGCAAGCTGGGTCCCCCTTTCCACACACACACACAGACACACACACACACTACGCTGAAGCTTCTGCTGAGCATAGCCATATATGGCACTGGGATTCCCAAGTAGAAAGGGGAGACTCAACCGGATCATGTATATTTAGGATGTGTCCATAATGAAGAAATCAAAACTAAAAATATTCATGTTCCTAGAAAAAAGGTTGGGGAATGAGTGAGATTTGTGAAAAATTAGCATTACTGCTCATACTCAGAACATAACTCAAATGAAATATTTTTTATTCAGGGAGTATAATAATCAACCTCAATAGTGCTGTAAACAGTAATAAGACAACCCAGTTACTGAAAAAATAATGTAACCTAACGCTGTTATTTTAAATGCCAAACTTCCAAACACTGAGGTTGGTCCAATCAGAGAGTGCGGAAACCATGATGATGATCGCTGCATTTAATTCTATTATTTTAAAACAGATTTCATGAGTAAATTATATACATTTATGGGGAGTAGGGCTATCAAGGTTGAAGATTCTTCTGTTGGGCAAGTTACTTTGAAAAAGTAATTAGTTACATTACGTAGTTACTAAGTTACATTACTTTTGGGATTACTTTGTGTCACTAAAATAGAGAACAGAATCATGTGTGTATAAATAAGTTGTTCAAAGCTGGCTCAAATGGTAGAACATTAAAGTGAAAGTAAATGACTTAAAAAGCCAGGACACTTCCTGCTGTAGCACTTCTCCAGATGTTTAAAAAAAAAAATTCCGTCACTTGTTCTGTCCAACCATCTGCACCTTGTATTTGACGTAAAATGTTTCTGAAAGACGGCGACTCTATAGTAGCTGCATATCTAATAAATCGAACACTTAGGTCTTTTTGTGATAGTCTTCAAGGTTTTTTTGACAGCATCATTCAAGTCCAGATAGCTCATAGCGTGTCGATAAACTGCTCTCGGAGGCTGCAGCTTCGGCAAGACACTCTGTAGCAACTAGCTAAATAGTTGAGTGTTAACCATAGATTGTGTGTTGACGCTGCAAGTCTATCTTCTCCACTGGTAAAACAAAACAATCTCGCTCATGTGCACAAAGTGACATAAGCACCCAGCACTCAAATACAGTCAGATTATCTCCTCTTTTCCCAGTTTTACTCAGGTTTGAAGTGAAGTTCTTTGCTGTCAATAGTATTTTTTTTTCAAACGCATTTTACGGCGAACGCTGATAACTGACCACGGCCACCTAGTAGTAATGCCGGTGTTTCCATGAACGAAATGCTCTGTGGTCGTCTTTGTATTGTTTGATGTGTGCCTGTATCACGTCGCAGTGGTCGCATCTCTCATATGCCATATTTGTCACTCACGAGCAGACGACACAATAAATGTCACAATACTCACGGTTTTGTAACGCATTGTAACGCTGCTTGATTAGAAGAAAGTAAATGTCACATTACTTTTTTTGCAGATGTAATCCCTTACTTACGGTCTGCAGTATTATGCAGTGTTTGGAGCGTGAAGTTGAACGATACAATTTTATAATAAAAATACAGGCAAGGCTTCTTCACCCTCTTATATAAGAGGTTACCAAGGTGCCCCCACTCTGCTCTGCCTAGATGAGCCTGTTTGGGTTTTTAAGCTTCTTTATGGGGATCACACACCCTCTGTTGGTTTATGAGTGACTAAATATCAAAGTATTAATAAACAATTAGTGGAGAAACACTTAAGGTGGGGTAACTCTGTTATGCAGTGAATATTAACAAGGGCATTGGGCAACACGTTTAGACATTTAAGTCTTCATTGAGGCGGTGAGACAAATGTGGACGAAAGTTCAAATTATAGTTAGGCATGTTGTGATATGGGTCCACCTGAAGAATAAACACAACAGCAGCAGTGTTTACATGTATGTACCAGTAACAATGAGTGTGAGGAATGATCCACATAAATTAACAATCGTTTCTTGTACTTTTTTTCTTTATGTACTGTACCCTCTGTGTGCACACTGCGGTAATTTTGAACATGTATTGCAATATGGTTTTACAGTGAGTAAGTAAGTAAGTGGTGAGTAAGTACAGTTATTTTTTGGGCCGCCGGTAAATGGAAAATGAATTGAATCTGAATCTAATCTGAAAGAAAATGTATTTACTGTTTGCATACAGCTCTAGGAACAGTAACTCGTTGCAGGGACAACAGCCAAGGCAGTGGACACAGAGCCTCATGAATGGAACCTTGAAAAAGGAAATGATATTTATACAAACTTCCTGTTCCTCTCTGGACACTAATCCCTCCATTCCATAAGTAATCACAAGATGGTAAATTCAAGTTCAGAAGTATGTTATTGATCTAAACTGCCAGTTGAACAGTATATGACACGCACAATAAAACAATTACATTAATTCATATAACTAGGGATCCCAAAAAAACCATTCTGATATATATTGCAAAAAAGTATTTAGTCAGCCACCAGTTGTGCAACTTCTCCCACCTAAAAATATGAGGGAGGCCTCAACTAAGAGACAGAATGAGAAAAATAATCCAGAAAATCACTTTCTGATTTTTAAGGAAAATAATAACTTTTTTCAATGCGCTAGATGTGTTTTCAAGGCTTCAAGGTTTTATTCAACCTCTGATTAAGAAAGTCTTATTTTTGAATTTTAAGAGCAATAAATATATTTTGTTAAGGAATTCATGTTTTTTCATTCATATGTAAATCAACATGTATACATTGATGTTAGTCAGTTAATGGGGAGATAATCGAGAATCGAATCGAACTGAAAAAATGAATTGTTAGATTAATCGATGCATCGAAAAAATAATTGCTAGATTAATTGTTGAAAAAATAATCGTTTATCCCAGCCCTAATACACACATATACACACGAAGTTTCTAATCAGCACGGTTTATGGCCTGAATTCTACCAGACTGTAAATATTCATACATAAGCTGAATCAATCTGTGGACTCACCACCTGCAGAGAGTCAGTGAGGGGCTGGTGCTATGAGACTTGGGTGGCATCTCTGATTGCCACCCCCCTGACCCAGAAATGGATTAAAGGGTAGAAAATGGATGGATGGAAGCTGAATCAATGCGCTCAATTTTTTAATTAAAATTACGGGTTTTAATACTTTTAATACAACTTAAAAATTGTATTAATGTTAATGCTGTTTTGCAATGCAATTTTCTCCAGCTAAATGCGGACAAAACCGAAATGATTGTCTTTGGTCCCGAGAAACAAAGAGAGACCGTCATTTGTCACCTTCAGTCTCTCTCCCTAAGGCCTTTAAATAAGGTCAGAAATCTGGGAGTAATAATGGACTCTGACTTAAACTTCAATAGCCACATTGGATCGGTAACATCAGCAGCTTTTTATCATCTGAAAAATATTGCCAAAATTAAAAATATTGTGTCCAGGGCAGACTTGGAGATTCTCATCCATTCTTTTGTTTCCAGTAGGCTGGATTACTGCAATGGCCTGCTCACAGGTATCTCCAAACATGCAGTAAAACAGCTGCAGTATATTCAAAATGCTGCAGCCCGAGTCCTGACTAGAACCAGGAAGTACGACCACATTAGTCCGGTCCTCAGGTCTCTGCACTGGCTTCCCGTGGCCCAGAGGATAGACTTTAAAGCAGCTCTCCTGGTGTACAAGTCTCTCCATGGCCTTGCACCAAAGTACATCCATGATATGCTAGTCCCATATGAACCAGCCCGGACTCTGAGGAGCGCAGGGACGGGACTCTTGTTAGTGCCCAGAGTCAGGACTAGACAGGGGGAGGCTGCTTTTCAGATCTATGCAGCTAAAGTCTGGAACAGTCTTCCTGAGGATGTGAGACTGGCTGCCTCTCTGTCAATGTTCAAATCCATGTTAAAGACTTTTCTTTTTTCCTGTGCATACAACTAGAGAATTTTATCTTTTTAACACACCTTGTTATTTATTGTTGTAACTTTGTGTTTTTAACTATTTTATTGTTTTTAATTACTTGTGTGATTCTTATGTTTTTAAATTACTTATGTGATTTTAATGCTTTTTAATTACATATGTGTTTTTAATTGTATTTTAATGGTGATGATTTGTGCATTGTGTGGTGTGGACTGTGAGGCGCTTTGTGTTGCCCTGTGCAGGAAAAGCGCCCTATAAATAAAGATTGATTGATTGTTTTTTGTAGATTTATTGTTAGAAAAAACAAATACAGTACATATGAACTATTGTCATAATTTTCCACTTAACCATTTACGGAAAAATATGGCATAATTTTGCCGTCAGTTTGAAATGAAATCGCGAAATTGAAATTGCGAAATAATTGAAATTACGATAAATAATTTTGTAAGCTGCAATAAACTTGATTAAAATTGTTAATTGTTTGACAGCCTCTGTCTATCTGTCTGTCTATATCCTATATATGGATTTCCCCGCTGCGTGCCACCAAAGTGAGGGATTTTAAAGGCCAGCTTTCTTCACGAAATCCCTCTCCTTGCTCGCGTGTACCGTTCAAAAATGACGCTCCAGGTTCGCCTTCTTTGCCAATGTCATCGTCGCATTGCAGATCAGACAAATAGGCTTTGAGGATGAAAATGATAAGTTTTGGCTCGTTTCCTCTTAGCCATGCAAAAGTTTAGCAGCGATTCAACAGCTCCTAACCGCTCCGATCGGGCTAACAACCTCCTACACTAGTCCGGACTATGACAAACTAGTGTCAAGTCTCTCACTAAGGTAGGAAGAGATCTTCCTTTTGTCAGTTCTATTGATTTACTCCTGTCCATCAGAGCAGGGGTATTATGTTTGATTACTCAGTGGGGCACTGCTTGGATGTCGGATTCATAGAACTGTAGTTACAGGCGTAACATTTCTATTACCTGGTTTTGAACTGGTTCCTTTTTCTGCTTGGTTCCTAAAAATGGTCAGTTAGCTATTGCTCAAAATGCAGATTGTGTTTGTTTTTGTGTAAGATTGTGAGGAGCAAAGAGTTCAAAATAAAAACAGAATGTTAGTAATCTGATGTCTAATGGTTGTGTGAAGAAGTGTTGTTTGTAACAGCTGTAACTGGGGTTTTGATGTTGATGGTGCATAGTAGACCTTGAGGTTTGCCAATTAAAAAGTAGACCTTGGGTCAGAAAAGGCTGGGCAAAGTATGCAAAGAGAATGCTAAACATGTCTTCTTTAAAAGATCATCTTGATTCTTTTATATGAAATCAATTTTGGTGGAGTATTTGGCCCTTTTTGTGTCAATGTATGGAGCTAACTATATCAAAGATATCAAACTACACAGGAAAGAGGCATGACTTGGTTAGTGACTATAAACACTTGGTTGTGTGTACTCCAGGTGTTGAGTTGTTACAGTTAAAAAACAGCTTATAAAAATCCCTACAGGGAGCTCGTGACTGCAGCAAACAAACAGTGAGATGGCATTAAGACTAGCTGCCTTGAGTGGAAGACAGAAACTATGCCACAGGGCGGGAAATAATGAGCTGAGGTCATCAAGCAAGCATCTATAGCACTTACGCTCCACAGACTAGGATGATGTGGGGGTTAGGGTGTGTGAGCTCTGCCAATGAGAATCCACCTTCTTTATGATGTTATGGCTCAAGGACACATTAGACGATAAATGCATTCATCATCATCATCACTAGAGATCTCACTAGTGGATTTAGCAACACAGTGTTTATACTAAATCATTCAGGACGGGGTTTAGGAAAGTTGGTGTAGGTCGCTTTGCTCTACGTGGCAGCTAGCTCCAGACAGGAATTCCACGACCCTGGGTGAACCAGTTCAAACCTGCACTAATGCGCTTTTAACTGTCAAACTTGGGTTAATATGAGCAAGAAGGTTCACCTTATGTCATCTCATCTTACACCTTTACACTTTAACAAGAGGGACAACAGCATATTTTCAGAACAATACAATATGCATCAATATGACGCCATGCCATTAGAGTCGAAAATGTGTGTGCGCAAATTATGACTGTGCCACAGAAAAAAAAAAACAATCGATAGATCATGGACTCAAAACAACATCAAAACAAAAACAACTTTGATTTGTAACTAGCGTCATGCACTTGTTTCCATTGTACCAAACCAGTTAAATGTCACAATGTGGAAGACTTTTGCCAAAACAAATCTACATGGAGATAAGCATTTGGCAGATCCTCCTAAAAAACCGTACATGATGCATTTTGTAAAGCAGTGCATAGGGCTGGGCGATATAAACGGTATAAGCGGTATGCGATATAAATTTGGCCCACGGTAGAGATTTTTGTTATACCGGCATATTGCGATAGGTCATGTCATTAAATTGCGCAGGCTCTGACGCCAGCAGAAAGGACCAAAACAAACCGGCATTCAGCAGCATTAGCCTAGCACATTAGCCTAGCACTATTGGACACCACTGGAAACAACGAACAACAGCACGGCATTAACACCGTGTTTCTGTCTATGTATTGTTGTCACAGCGGCCCCAGCAGAGGTAAATACACACACAGTAATCACAGTTTAAGAGTCTACCTTTTGGCCAATCAGTGGGCGTAAGCTCGAAGCGCCAGTGTGAGCCAAAATAGATCCATGCGTGTGCCGTGTCCGCAGCATTACAGCAGAAGTTTGGGAAAGTTAGCGTCAGATTCGGACCTCCGCGGTCAATATCTCACGAAAGCTACTTTGTTAAACAAAATTATTTGTGCCAAAATGATCATTTACATCAATTGTTCAAATCCAATGCGCTGTTTTAATGAACATAAATCCATTGAATCATCCAGCGCAGAGAAAAGCGCTTAGGGAGCATCAACAAATGGCAAGACCAGCTTTGTAAAATAGCTTTTACTGAAGTCATGTACCTGCACGAAACTCTCAGACACTATGAATAATGACCATGTCTAACTCCTACAGACTTTGATTTCAACATTTGTGAGTTTTTTATATTTTAAATGAATGCATATGTTTTTCTTTTTAAAAATTGCTTTTACAGTGAATGGTATTTACTGTACCATACATAAATCATGTATGTTATTTGTCTCTTTATTCGTCTCACAACTGATTTTCTAACTCAAAAAATATATATATTAGATTCCAGGGCTGGACTGGGACAAAAAAACGGCCCGGGCATTTTTTCCTTTTTAGCGGCCCAGGCAACTCAAAAGGTTCAAGGAGCCATATTTGACAACAACAACAAAAAACAGCGTTGTATAAGGCTTATATGAAGGTAACAGGGGCTGAAGCTGTATTAGCTACATTAGCTACCTTAGCTACATTAGCTATATTAGCTATATTAGACTAATATCTAAATGACAAAGTAAAGGCTAAACACATAAAAACCATTCATGATTATCAAATGTGTATTTTCATTGCAGCGTGTCCTGGAGAGAATGACGCACCACGTGACAACTCTGCTTTAACTTTAACTTCCATTTTTTTGCCTTCATGCAATTGTACAAATACAGTAAATAAATCTGCTTTTTGGCTCCGAGTTCACCTGCATCACTGTCTGTTCATATCCATCACAGGCTGAAGTTTGCTGGAGCTGAATGTCCTTAATGGCCTTTTCTTTCACTGTCTTATTACTTATACAAGTTTTTGCAGCATTGAAAAACATTAATGTTTTTCCTCCTACCGAAAACCACATTGAAACTAGAAATAAAATATAGCCCTCACACTCCATTTTCAGACATTTTTGAAAAGGCTCCAGGAGCCACTTTAGGGGCACTAAAGGTTGCCGACCCCTGGTTTATACAGTATGTGGAAGCAAATACTGTAGAGGATCAGGATGTCTGCAGTTTCATCAATAAAATAAAGTACAATAGTCTACATTAAACAGAGTAATAAACATGTCTCAGAGTGAGGGAGGTGAAACAGACAACACTATTGTTTGTTACAGGGATGAGAATTGGTAAACATTTCTGAAATGCATATTGTCAGCCATTTGCTGGCTCTAAATCTGTTTAATCTGTTCACAACATTTTACTTTTGGGCTCAAACATGAACTTTTTATGCAATGTAAAATGTAGGTACCCGAGCTTTAATTTAGAGGAGAGGGGAGACGCGGACTGTTTCCTGCAGCGGTGTATTTATTGGGTGCACAAATTACGAAAAGACATGCATGGTCCTGTGCGCGTTTATGGTCTTGGGTACATGGTCACGTTGCGGCTACGCGCTCACCGTGTTGTGTTGTGAGCGGTTCCCGGTGAGCGGTTCCTGCGTCCAGCTCAGAGCCGCTGGATGCGGGAACACTGCGGCCGCTGAGGTGGTGGAATCCCGTTCGAGTACATACAGCAGGTGCCCCGCGGACACGCGCCCTCCCCTCACACAGTTCTCAACGGATTTACACTTTTCACAAACATGTTTTTTGTATGAGGCAAACAGACCTGCCCAAATATGGGCATCGGCCCTTCGGGCATTGCCCGGTACGCCCGATGGCCAGTCCAGCCCTGTTAGATTCTAATATATAAATAATTAACAATCTTGACTATTTTATGCAAGAACCTGCTAGACCTATATTGAAATTCACACAACAAATTATAGCGCAATATATACCGTCTACCGTCTGTGTCCCAAATTATACCGCAATATGAATTTTAGGCCATATCGCCCACCCCTAGCAGTGCACATGATAATTACTTTTCAGTATGTTATTGGGGCACATACTTCTTTTAGTTGTTGTGGGGACTATGTTCATCCAGTCAGCACATTGATGTAATAATAATAAATCTGTTCTATATAGTGCTTTTTTGGGCACTCAAAGACGCTTCACATGTTATAATTATCTCACTCTATACACGGTGGTGATAAACTACTACTCTAGCCACAGCGTGGCAGAGAGACACAAGCCAAGAAACCAGTTTGAGCCAAAAGCCCCTCCGACCACCACGGACCATTCACACACACACACACACACAAGACTAGGCAATGTGGGTGAAGTGTCTTGCCTAAGGACACGACAACAGTTTGGCACTTTACAGCCGCAGCCACCCCAATGTAAATGTAAATCTGGCTTTCACATGCAGGTATGGCCACATAATGTAGTAACGTCAACAGGGTCTTTGTAAACGGTAGAACTCTGAGCATGGTGATTCAGAGAACAAGTTCAGGTACCCAATGCACAGGAGTGACTTAATTCCACACTATTGGCCCGTGTAAAACTTAGGGGCATCAATCTGGGGCAGGGCACTGTACAGTACAACCCAGCTCTTGAGGGAGGGGCTTAGGTGACAGCTGAGGAATGTCTGCTGTCTCTCTTTGCCATGGTTTCCAGCGACTGTCATGTGAGGAATGCAAAAGCTATACGACGACTGGATCTGGAATGCTACCCACCGAGACAAGTTTAGCCACCGGGTTCTCCACCAGTCATCTAGAACAGATATTGCGGGACTTCGGACACCTTAAGAATGTTGACCAGGAACCAGCAGATTTTAAGTTTGAACAAAGCTAACACTTTGATTTAAGAGCTCCCCTTCAGCTCTTCAAACTGGTACTTTTATCATTATTTATAAATAGATTCTAATACATGTGTCAATTAACATGATTAATTATATTGAAATTGCGACCTATCAATGTTTGGCACAACCCTATCGGGTTTGAATTTTTTTTAAACTATATGTAAAACAGTTAATCAGTAATACATCATTTTTGATTTGACAGAACGTGACTCACAAAACAGCCACTAGCATAAATGTGAGATTATGACAAGCCCACTACAAAGTCCAGACTCTGAGTCATACCCAAACATAGCATCGTCCTCTTAAAATACAGTTTAGATTAACTTGGCAGTAACAATAACATTTGTACACTGGTCTAGTATTTCAGTTTGGTTAACAAAGATATTCTTTAAAAAAAATGCAAATAAAAGCAATTACAATGCAAGCTGCACAATTTTATATTTTGAATGTAGAGTTAATGTTGGGTGTATTGGTACGGGTTTAATTAAATTGACAGCAAAAAAATGAAAGCACAACCATATTTGATGCACTCAAGCCCTTTATAAACATGCACATCTACCCGTAGTGTTAGCCATTTGTACACTGCGCTCTTCTCCCATCCAGAGAATATCCTTCCAGGACCCTAGTGTAAACTCTGGCTAACATTCGAACGGCCGCCTTATCATACAGAGAACGTCCACTCAAAGAGGTGGGTTATGCAGATTTGGTCACATGGCCAAAGCGAATTGTGGCGTCATGGAGAGGTGAAAGAGCTGCTGCCTGTCTGTGCAGTTGATGAGATTGTACGACAGTTATTTTGGTCTGACGAGTAGCTTTGGCCCCAACCCAGTGCGCGCAGGTGCAGTGGGCAAGGTCCAGTCTGTTACAAGATACAATCAAGCTTGCAAGTGAAGCAAGCCTTGCAACCTACTGCACAAGTACTATTGCACCAAATCATTTGTGCAGTCTGCTTGTGGGAGGAACAGTGTGCGTTTACACTGTATACAAATCATAGAAAGACTGTAATACAGAAATACAGACGGCCATTGCATAAATAAAATTAAATGCATGATGGCATCACTGCAACAACTGTTGACCCCCCCAAACATAAAGATCCCAATCGCGCAGAGAACCTCACATTTGGACCTGTTTGCTTGATTTTTTCTGTCAGTATTAATACTTTCTCAAATTATAGTTACTACTAGATACTATGTTTAGTTTAGAACCCTAATAAAGTTCTGGCGGCCACCCGGACTTTCTACTGACCTGTTTTTAAATAAACGAGACAGAGTCTCTTCTGCTCTCGAGGCATTGAGGTTTGTACAGAAAAGTCCAGGTTAGAT
Organism: Knipowitschia caucasica; assembly: GCA_964034765.1. Classification (NCBI taxonomy): domain Eukaryota; kingdom Metazoa; phylum Chordata; class Actinopteri; order Gobiiformes; family Gobiidae; genus Knipowitschia; species Knipowitschia caucasica. The sequence goes on from OZ035823.1 coordinate 18,608,323, forward strand.
GCAGATGGGGCAGGTGAAGATTCTCTGTTCGTAAAGGGCTTCAGTTTACAAGATCAGGCATGTTAGTACTAGTGAGAAAGAGGTGACATAATTCAAGATTTTATATGTGTTTGTTTTTATCCCCAGACGGATGCTTGATTCTGATTAATGTTAGAATACTGTGGTTTAAGAGTATGAAATAACTCCTCAACTAGATACAACTTAAATAATGTACTAGTCTCCGTAGTTGAGAAAACACTACATCAGATCAACTGGTTTGTAGCATTGCAAATATTATCAAGAGAGTAATTATGAATGATTTTAACACTTGAAAGCCAGTTATAATCAACTTTCATTAGTCAATAGGAAAGCAGTTTTATTTTGCATTACTGTTACAGGCCTGGTAGTTTATTTTGTTGTGGTATTAGTGGTTTACTGCAATAATAAAAGGGATTTATTTCTGTTCTGGTGGTGATTTGCTCAGAAGGTAAAAGGGGCCGACACAGCCAACAGCTATTAGCCATTAGCTAGGTTATCTCTCGCATACTGTAAGAAAACACGATAATGGACACAAATTACAACAGCTGTGGTGTCAGATAGCGAGTCTAACGATAACGTCAAAACTCATAAAATGAGAAGAATCACATTAGCTTACAAAATATATAGAAAAACATGCACCAACTCACTAACTCAATACCCCAATAGAATAGGCTAGCAACAGCTAGCATAGCTCGTTTGCTTCTCTAGCTCACAAGTAGCAAACACGAAACATCCCGGATTCATTCAGCATTACTGACAACATCGAAAATGAACCGTCAATAGATTCACGATACACCAACTCTTAATCATGTGTATAAGATAATGGCATCGAAAGCTGTACAGGCAACTGGGTGACGGAAGATTTAACAATACAACTTCCTAGTCCATAGCTAGCCATGGTGGAGGAAGATACTGGTTACTGCCTCGAATAAGATACAAGATAAACTACATACATTAGACTGGCATTGCCTGTCATAAATCGATCCACCTGTGTGTCTTCAATGCTCTTAAAAACATGATCTATCGAATCATAAATGTACCAGTAGTTAAAAAGTCAACACACTGGGAAACACAGTGTTCTTTGCTGCTACTGTAGTTTGGAAACAGTACTACTCCGTACCAAGCCATGAAATACATAGAAAGGTACACATTCATGTTCGTTGTGTTGGCTTTGTTTTCCCAAAATGACACACACGTGATCATTGGGCAGTATTCAGGTAAAGCTTGGGAACCATCTTGAACAGACTAGAGGCTTTAGTCGGTAGGTAAACAAGAGGAGGCGAATGGCTTCCATTTGACAGGTGCTATGGAGCAGTCACTTGTGCTGAGGGTGAAACGAGTGATTTTTACATCCATGGAAGAGAACCAACCTGGTGGAGTGCGGTGAGGCCGTCTACATTAGCGTAGTTGATGTCAGCGCCCCGGTCCAGCAGACGAAGCACCTCCTCGGTATCTCCGCTGGAGCAGGCAGCCAGAAACACGGCGCCATCATCGAACTTCACCTTCGTCTTTTTCTTTTTCAGAACAGGAGGCTCTAAGTCCGTCTCTGAGCCTAGCCATCGCTTTAACTGCTCATTCCTCTTCTGCTTAGCGTCCGACATCTTCATCCCCCTCCTGGCTCGAAGTTCTTATCTTTCTCCGAGAGAGGATATACTTTATAGTGCCACTATCCCACAGCGCACTGGGGCGTGGGAAGGGAGGGCAGGCGAGGAGGGGGTATCTGCGAGCCAAGGCACAGAGCGTCTGGATCATACGACAAAGTCTCGCGATAACTGCATCCTAGCAGCTGCAGCATAACGTCACCATGGGCAGATTAGGAGAGAGGGTGATCCTGCACACACCAGCACCAAATAAGACATGGGCCCTTCAAACATTATGTAACATCTAACTTACCAGTAGTTCGCACAAAGAGAGCGAGGAACATCTCACATCTATGGGGCCAATAATATGGGCCAATAAAAATAAATAGGCCTCAAACATACTTTCTGATACTGATTTAGCTGTAACAAAAGTATAATCATGTATTTTTTCTTCTGGGCCCTCAACTCAAAGAAGGGTCTTAAAGTTGACTTAACATCATTCTTTCACTCTGTCTACAACGGTGTTAAACTAGCTGACAGATAAGTCTCCCATGAAATCTTGTGTGTGTGTGTTGTGGTGTGTGTATGTGTATGTGTATGTGTGTGTGTGTGTGTGTGTGTGTGTGTGTGTGTGTGTGTGTCCTTTCGCACACAAAAAAGAAAGGAAATCCATGAAAATAATTAGAGAATTCATTGATGCTTTTATTTTTGCTATTTATGTTTTTATAATCTTCAAACAAACACAGCTCTCTTCAGAAGACAAGGGAAAAGGATTCCTATAAAATGCAATCACTGGTCTCTCTAATTAACAGTGTGTAAATACAAAACAACAGTGATCTTTCTTGGCACAGGGAATGTCTGTCAGGTGATACGATGCAGACAACAGCAGCTGAGAGACTAGTTCATCAGGACTACTGCAGCTAGTTGATTCTCTTTTGACTGTGCCCGTCGTCGCACCCAGCCCATTAATAAAGGTGTTGGATTGGGTGAACCAAAAGCAAATGCTTTAAGCAGTATTTCAGCTGTGTCAATTATGGCCTCATCGCAAGCAGCAGACTTATGGGATGTTGAAGGAGCGGCAAAGAGTGTTTGAATGACCTTGTTTCTTCAAAGAAGATGGCTAATTATAGGACAGATCTGGAGCTGGGGTCTGTAATGTGTTGGAGTTTAATGCAGCCATGATTCACATAAGCTGAGATAGCAATGGAAAAAGCATTGTCAGTAGTTTATGATGAAAATGAATTAACTTTCCAGAGCTCATGTTGTCCTTTTTTATTGCAATGACTTTAGGCCAAAGAACAGTCTGGGGGGACAAAAAAATATGATATGCTGATACCTTTAAAATAATGCAAATAATAAAAGGTTTGTGACAGGGGAAATGTTTAGAAAAGTTCAACTTTCTCTTTCTTTGAATATACACAAAGACTGATAATAAAGTAGAGAACATTATCAAACAATCTCAAAATTCAATTATATTAAATTATAACAAAGTTTATACGAAATCAATAGTTTCCGAAACAAATCAAAGCATATAGCTCCATAAAATATATCCAAGTATGGGAAAAAAACAAGGGAAAACAATGAAAAAGATTGTAATATATTTTAGATGTATGATACTTTTAGGAACCTGCTCACACTCTGTACAGACATGTCTCTTTTGAAATGTGTTTGAGATTTTGAATTGCATTTATGTTTCTAGAGGATCAGGAAGTCCAGTGCCCCGGGACTGCCCTCCTGCTGGTGTCCAGAGACAGGACTCCTGATGTAGTCAGCTAAAAGCTGCAATAGTCTCCCAGAGAATGTGAGACAGGCTACTACTCTGACAATGTTCAAATCCAGTTTTAAACGTTCTCTTTAGCATTGCATACAACTTATTGATGTACTACAATTTCACTTGTTTTATGATTTTAATATTTCCCTATGATGTCTCTTTACAAATTCACTTGCCTTCATATCTAAACTACTATAACGACTTATCCTTATGGAAAATAGATTGCCATTGTGTGTTTCCATGTTCACTGCAGGGCTTCTCCACTGCACAAAGAAAAACATCAAGGAGGACGGAGAAAGTCCACGACATCATCTCTTCAGACCTTTTATGGAGCTCTCCAGTGGAGGGCTCAGAGCACTGGCCCACTTTCCCATCGGCGCTTCCCACCAACACAGTCCTCACTCCCCAAGAGAACAGAATCACACATAAGGGCAATACATTACGTACCGAAGCTCACAGTGTAATCAGACGGTGACAAGCAGTACTTACAACAGAGCCCGGGTTAAGTATCAGTACTGAGGAGCAAAATAAATACAACAATATCATTAAAGATATATGATCACATTAAAATGAAAACCCATATGATAGATGTCACTGTGCTCCTCTGACCACACATCTCTGGTGGTTCCAAGAGCTTGGTATGAGATGGGGTGAAGTTTTGACAAATATACTTAAACTTACTGCAATGTGTGGCTGTATTTGACGTTTTTGCCTTGTTGGAAAAAAAGTATTCGTTGATTGATTGAAGTCTATGGCATTTTCTGACTGGAGGTAGTTATCAGAACAACTACATCAGAGCTTTTATTGCGCGCTAATTGAGATATTTTGGTCCTTCAGCTATTGTCATCTGACTCTCTATTTTTTGAAAAAGGGATTCCATTTTATAACTTTCTCGTTCTATTGTCACAAACTGTGGTGAAATCATTAATATTGCCTGGTGGTTCTGTCAGACCAAGAAAATCAAAGTAAAAATACTTGTGCAAAACTGTATAAACACGCTTTAACTGGAACTGAAGATGGGGTGGAATGTAATAAATATCAGCAGTCATCATGTCTGCCACAAATCAGATTGCAAGACAGAAAGAATCTAATGGGAAATATGAAAAGGTGCATCAACAAAATCTATAGAGCATGAACGCGTTTAGTCGGTAATCAGAGTTAAGCGACGGAAGAAGAGCTGATGTGATCTATGAATTGTGGCAGTGAGTTCATCAAAAGCAGAGGAGTGAAATTAATGAAGAAATGTTACTGCTTAAGTGACAGCATAGGCAAACAGCGAGAAAAAATCTAAGTCGGTAGGGTAGCACATCTTCAGGAATAAAGTCAGTTTATTTATGCTCATTCACCTGTTAATTACACTTAATATGAATTGAGTTTCCTATTCACTATGATTATAATGCCATCAAAAAAAGATCAACCATTAAACAGAAAAAATACAGTTTTCATTCACGTTGGGACTGATTTTCTGAAGACTGCTTGCCACTACTTTTCACATTGCAACATGCAATGTAAGTATTGAACAAATAATTAGTCAAAAAATCTTCTTACGGCACAATAGGGGAAAACAAACACTGCTCCCTGGTGGCATAGCAACTTATACAGATAAGCATTCTAGAAGTATGGTCTGGCTCTTTTCACAGTCACTTACATTAACTGCCCAGTGCTCTAGTTTTCAAGTCTATTAATACAGTTTCATGCAGAAATTAAAATGTGATGGTGGGTATGATGCATAAGTGAGGCTAAATTATCCCAAGGCCCCAACTGACAAAGCATTGGACAGCTGAAGGGATCATTGCTATGAGGAAAACACATGCTAAAATAGCCAAATTAATGGAAGGAGCTCAAGTCCAGACCTATAACAAGCTTCAATTCAGGACAGATATATTACTGCTGCCTATCTTTTTTACTTTGAAATTACAGCAGACGTACCTAATATGACTGACACTGAATCTATTTATTACGTACCATTGTATGCACTTACATATGCAGTTTTATTCTGTTTTATAGTGTAAGGTGGGGTGACCAGCAAAGTTACCTAGTTAGATCTGCAGATATGCACTATAAATGATGACAAGATAAAAGTATTTATGGCTTTGTCCTTAGGGATATAAAAGGTAAGATCTGCTGCCTTGAACGATTGGTCTCTTGTCTTGGAGATTCATCACTGTTTCTAAGGGAAGACTCTTTTTCTGCTTCACAAGCTCAAAGAGTTTTCCCCGTTACCATGGCATCCACACTTGTGTATACCTTACAGAACCTGTTAAACGCCTACTGGATTTAACAGATCTTCTTTTTGCTGCTCAGGGAAACTTGAATTACCCACAACACTTTTTCAACCAGTGCAAGGCCTATTATGGTCAAATAAGACGTTGCAGCCGCCCCAGGAAGAGCATCTCCTCCCCTGTAAATCTGAAAGCGTTGTCTCATGCTCAGAGTGCTGTGACAAGACAAGGTCGAGGGGTCATGCCTCCAGGTGATGTGTTTCCATAGGACTGAGAAAAGGAAATGCACATATATGGTGTGGTCATTATTTACTACCTACTGTTTGATTGGACGGCCTGAAACTCTCTTTTGAGCACAGCAAACCCCCCCATAACAAGACCCCAATATTAGGAAGACATCGTATATTGTTAAATAGATGTGTTTTGGGTTTTTAGTGGGCAAATTGCAAGAATGTACGTACAATAACTAAACAGAAATAAGATAGATCACCTGAAGCGTAAGATGATTTTAGTGACATCATCAGTAGTTAAAATAGGTTAGTAAATAAAATAAAAAAACTTGACTTGATTTACATTGACTCAAACTAATTTTGAGGATCAGGGTGCTCATATGCCTGACATTATTATTATGTAATTTATTTGAATGGAAAATGTGCATTAAGGAACATATTCTGTAAATAAATTGGATTGTTGGACTAATTTCTATCTGTTGTCCCACAGTCATTCTCCCAGCTTTAGTGGTAGGGGTAACTGAAGCACCCGAAGGAAACCTGGGCAGACACATGGAGAACATGCAAACTCCACACAGAAAGGCCCCAGCCCATCTGACCCAGGAATCGACCTTCTTGCTTTGAAGCACACACCCTGACGGCTCTACCATCCATCCATCGTCTACTCCTTTTCTGGGATCAGGGGGGGGCTGCACCAACAGCAGCGAGGCTCTACCATCACGCTGTATTAATATGATGTTTTTAAATAAATACCCAAATAAATAAATAAAGAAAGTCATTATATGAGTTTGACGTAATGCGCCTTGCGGCTTAAAGATTTGAGCTCAATCTTGCCTAGTTTTCCTTTAGCACATACGTTAAAATGTACACATCCGAAACATGTTAGTGCTATATCAACCAACATCTGAGGAGCACAGGGACTGCCCTCCTGCTGGTGCCCAGAGTCAGAACTCAACATGAAGAGACTGTATTTCAGATTTATGCAGCTAAAATCTGGAAGTCTTTCTGAAAATGTCCGAGAGGCTTCTTCTCTGACAATGTTCAAATCCAGGTTAAAAACGGTTCTGTTTAGCTGTGCATATAACTGAGGGATTTTATCTTAACTCTTTTTTATATACTGTGATACATAAAAATGCCTTGCTGTTTCTATCTTGTTGTATTTTGAGTTGCCTTGTGGATGAATTGTGCCTATAATTTTGATGGGTGGTATGATGGGTAACAAATATGCAAGGCAAGGCAAGGCAAGTTTATTTATATAGCACAATTCATACACAAGGCAATTCAAAGTGCTGAACAAAACAAGAAAGCATTAAAATCATAAATAATGACAGAACATTAAAAAGAAAGATACAAATATAAAATCCCTCAGTTGTATGCACAGCTAAACAGAACTGTCTTTAACCTGGTTTTAAACGTTGTCAGAGAGGAGGCCTGTCTCACATCTTCAGGAAGACTGTTCCAGATTTTACCAGCATGAATCTGAAAAGCAGCCTCCCCATGTTTAGTTCTGACTCTGGGCACTAACAGGAGTCCAGTCCCTGTGCTCCTCAGAGTCCGGGCGGGTTCGTATGGGACTAACATGTCACTAATATATTTTGGTGCGAGGTCATGGAGAGACTTGTACACAAGCAGAGCTGTTTTAAAGTCTATTCTCTGAGCCACAGGAAGCCAGTGCAGAGACCTGAGGACCGGACCAATGTGGTCATACTTCCTGGTTCTTGTCAGGACTCGAGCTTCTGCATTTTGAATGTACTGCAGCTGTTTTACAGCCTGTTTGGACAGACCTGTGAGCAGGCCATTGCAGTAGTCTAACCTACTGGAGACAAATGCATGGATAAGAATCTCCAGGTCTGCTTTAGACACTATGTTTTTGATCCTGGCAATGTTTTTTAGATGGTAAAAAGCTGCTGATGTTACTGATTTGATGTGGCTATTAAAATTTAAGTCTGAGTCCAGTATTACCCCTAGATTTCTGACCTTGTTTGAAGGTTTTAGGGAGAGAGACTGTAGGTGACAGATGACGCTCTCTTGTTTCTGGGGACCAAAGACAATCATTTCAGTTTTGTCTGCGTTTAGCTGAAGGAAGTTGTTTTGCATCCACTCACTGATCTGTTGGATACAGTGAAGGAGTGAGTCCAATGGTCCATGTTCTCCTGCAGTCAGTGAGACATAGATCTGAGTGTCGTCTGCATAGTTATGATAGGAAACTTTGTTTCTGCGTATTAACTGACCTAACGGCAGCATGTAGAGATTGAACAGAAGAGGTCCCAGGATCGACCCCTGTGGTACTCCACAGGTCAGGGCCATATGATCTGAGACACAGTTTCCAATCTCCACAAAGTACTTCCTGTCCTCAAGGTAAGACCTAAACCAACTTAGGGCGGTGCCAGCGACTCCAACCCAGTCCTCTAATCTCTGTAAGAGGATCTCATGGTCGACAGTGTCAAAGGTAGCACTCAGATCTACAGTAACAGGATTAAGATTGAGACTTTGCCTGCGTCAGTGTTCAGCCGGATATCGTTTGTAACCTTAACGAGAGCAGTCTCAGTGCTGTGGTGGGGTCTAAAGCCGGACTGAAACATATCAAATGAGTTTGATATGGCAGGCATACACAAGGGTAAACATATTCTAATTTAGAACACTTACATTGCGTACTAAATTGCCATTGTTTTTGCATGTACACTGACACTGAGGAAACTATGACTGAATTGTTTGGATTTCTCATTTAGACGTTTGGATTAATTTTAATTTGTAACATTTCTTGCTATGATTAGATATTAGTTAAGAATTACATTTTGCTCGGTAAATAAAATAACCCCCTTTATTTTAGAGTAGGATTAACATGTAACGTAATGAATGAACATCAATAAAAGTACATACATGTTGTAACTGTTTTTCCTGTTGTGGAAAAAACCTAACAAGGAGCAATGAGGTTTTCAGCCTGACAGTGAAACACCAGATCAGCACTATATACTGTAGAGCTATCTAGAGATATACATCTACCTCAGCTTCCCGAAATATGTTTCTAATATATAATTTCATGGATAGTTTCCATCAGGTTTCCATTAAGCATTTGACCGCAATCCTCAGGGATTTTTTGTGTGGGTCAAAATAAAAGCTGAGGGCTGTCTGTATGATCAGAACAAGGGCTGCAGACAGAACAGTTTGACCTGGTTGTCTGACTGTTGTGATGGCAAGCGACTAGTATTCATGCAACCCTGCCTGTGTCTATTCATATGTCATATGTCCCTGTTCCAGGAAGGAGCCGGGCCCCCCCCCGACACCTACAGACAATGGCGCAAATCACTGTCCTCCCTTTCGCCTCTTGCATATCTATCGGTCTGTATGTGTGCATCTTCTACATCCTGCTGTCTGTCACACCCTTGTGCCTTTCGCCTCTTGCATATCTATCGGTCTGTATGTGTGCATCTTCTACGTCCTGCTGTCTGTCACACCCTTGTGTCTTCCGTGTCTTGCATCTGTATGACCTGCATTTAGACCATTGTCTGTCTGTTCGCACCTCGTTCCCAGACGGCGCCAAACGCTCCCCATGCGCCTCCTCACGGGTGGCCCCCTCCAATCTGTTGTGGGCGGGACTGTCTCTCGTGTGTGTCTTGTATACAGGAAACTTGGGGCTCTGCCCTCAGAGCGAGTACATGCTGCCTTGTGTATGTGCTGACTCTCCGTACGTATGTTAACAATAAACTTACGCTTTTGATCAGACAAAGACCTTTGAGTTTTCTCCTTCATTGGGTAGAAACTTCCTTAACAATTTGGCGTTGCTGACATGTCTTGGCATGGATACTTTCGGCGGGGACGAGCGGCTTTGTTTGGCCGACCTGGATCACCAGCCTCTGTTCCTTTTTGGAGACAAAGGAGGGCGCGCTCGTCCCGCGCACGGAAGGAATCCTTTTGCCACACAAGACCAAAAAGAACCTAATCTGGTGAGTCTTGTCTTTTCATCTGCGTAACGAGCCCAGGGCAACCCTTAAGTCGACACGGGGATTTGTTTATTTATGTATTTTTGGGGTATTTCATTCATTGCCACAGCATAGTCTGTGTGCGGGATTTTTTGGGGGGCTTTTTGTTCTAGATTGAAGCTAGCGGCTGCGCGTTAGTATCGCATTGTAAGCGACCCTGGAATCTCTGAGTGTCTTCAGCCAGAACCGCTCCGTTTTCAAGAACGCGCGCTCGCTGGTTGAACCAGCGGGGGGGGGAACGGAGCGCCCCAAAGTGGGTAAGAGCAGGGAGAGACTAAGCGGGTTAGGCCCATTGTTCGTACGAGAAAATGGGTAAAATCAATCTACAGATGCAAGCTATGAAGTGCTTGCCTATGGTGCAGGTCATCTGCGTGATAATTTAGAAGAAGAAGGGAAGAAAAAAAATATACTTGGTTTTAAGAATATCACGGCAAAAGAGGTTAGAGAAAGAAATATGTAAAAACAATAGCTCCTCCGCCTTTCACCAAAGCGGAGAACACACAGGCGCACACACACGCCCTCTCTCACCTACTAACCCTTTCACACTAGGAGCAGAACTCCATGCTAAGTACGCGCCCAAACAAGGCGTTGGGTTTTTAAAAAATGAAGCAGACTACTGTTGTCTCTTTTCCCTCTTCCCTATCCAGGTCTGTCGGCGCCTTTCCTCCGCGCTCTGTCCTCTGCCTCAAAGCACCAGCCCCACGCCCCAACCACAGGCGGCGCCCGCACCAGCTGAGACCCCGCGAGAAGTGGGCCCAAACCGCAGAAGAAGAAGAGGCGGAAACAGACACACGCTCAGGAAACCACAGAAGAAGAAGCGAGGGAAACAAATATGTGAGACACCGACAACTGCTTTGGAGCACAGAGAGAAACTGCTCCAAATCCCGTGACTGTTCTCCACGGAGGGGGCAGCGTGATATACCAAACGCACCCGCGGAAACCCCCTTGAAAGTTGTTCCCGCACCGCAAACAGAAGAAGCCATTGTGACCGGCACGTTTGGGTTATTCACCAACCCTCATGGACCACATGCTAACGCTTTGGGCTACCTGGGCCTCCTGCGGACTTTGAAAAACTTCCACAGCCCGGCGGAAAGACTGTGTGCTCGACATGGGTCGAAGGACTGTTACCGGAGGAGGCGTTAAAGGCAGAGGAACGCTCAAGCTAACACGGGGCCAGAGGACGGCAGAGGCGGGCACGGAGGAAACACGAGCGACTGACCAAACCCGGGTTCACATTCGTCACCAAAGCGACCGCTCATGTAAGTTGAACAACAACAAATTGCAATTGGCACTTTTTAGAGATAATTCATGCCCGTAATATACGCTAACAACCTGTGGTGTACAAGTTAAAATTCTGGATGACTCCGGGGCAACAAATTCTGTGCTAAAAGTGACAGCCTTTCTGTCTCCCCTAAAATGAGCGGCCGCTTCATATTCTAATTAGCAGCGTCGGGAGAGACGACTAAAGAGCAATTTACGTCACCGCTAACGTGTTTTGATTCTCAGGGCAACCAGCTTAAACATTCTTTTCTATATTCCCCATTGTCCCCGGTTAATCTACTAGGCCGAGACCTTATGTGCAGACTCAATTAAAAATAGATAAATAAAAGGAGGCACCGGTCCCAAAAGTTAACTACCACTGGAAATTGACACCAAACCCTGAGATTGCTAAGTTATTAGCCACAACAAGTGGATAGTGACGCCCGCACAAAATTTGGAGGTCAACCACGCGAACGACCTAAGCTGCTCTCTCCGGTCGTTCCCAGACAATAACTTGGAGTTTGAAAATTCATGCAGTGTAGGGAAGATAGGCTACAAACGGAGTACGTTTATTGAGATAGGCACCACTATCTGTGCTACTTAATGAGTAACAAAAACATTTTTATCGTGAAACAAAGGTGAAGTATTAAAGTTTGAGACTAATTTACATTTTTAATGAATCCGACCTGGCTTTATTGAAAAAGAAAAAAAAATAGGAAAAAAAAAACATTTTTTTTAGGTGACAAGAGCTCATTAGAGATATAGGGGACACAATCTGTGATAAGCCCGAAGTATAGACCACGTGGTAAACACTAAAGTTGGAAATGGATCCTTTTAGGAAAACTCTTTTAAAGCTCTGCAGGCTCTGAAAGTTGCAACAATAAGAAATAGCTCATGAGACAATTGGAATTGGACATGGAAAAATATAACAAAGTTAAAAGTACAGGCCTTCTGTGTGTGTTACATGTTTGTGTGTTATATGTTTTGTGTATGTTATATGTTTGTGTGTCATGTCAAAGTACACTACGCTGACCTTAACGAACTCTGGACCAATACTAACGTGGGGAATCGGCCTGTGATGTGACTGTGATGTGACTGTGATGTGACTGTGATGTGAGTGTGGAGTGAAATGAGGAATGCTGAACGGAATCATGGAATAACAAATGTGTCTGTAATGTTTTAATGTGATCATGGAATAATTCTTTTTTGTCAACAGCATACGGTGTAAGTACTAGAGATTCAAAGATAACGACCTTTATTGAACAGGTGTAAAAGTGAGAGTACTCTGGGATGAGTACTCTGAGAAAAGTACTCTGCGGAAAGTACTCGGAGATGAAATACCTCGCTGAAGATATTGGGAGTTCCTCACTCTGCTGTTTGCCCTGACAGTGATTCGGTCCAACCGCAGTGAGCGGTCATTGGGCGGAGGACAACTTTGGTTCGTAAACTCACATTTAGGGGAGTATAAAATTAGTAACATACATTTTGTTGTTCTGTATCTGGCTACAGCCTCCGCCCTGATGCCACACACCGTCTGTCAATGCAGTTATGTTTTGCCCAATTGGGAAAAAGATTGACAAGCGAAAGTGGGCATTTTTTGTGTTTTTTTTGTGTTCTGATATTTCTTTTTCAGATGAGAGATAAACTACCCCTGCTCCAGGGATGACAGTAGTATGGATCAGGAGGAAATGAGCCTCCACTTTGGCACAAAAGCCCACAATATGAATTGAGGACGATCCGGGAGAAAAGCAACTGGAGATGAACGGAACAGTCGGTACTTTTGCAGCCTCACTGAGGGCCACTGAGACCCACTGCTTACTTCTCAGCAAAACTCGATCCCGTGGCAGCAGGGTTGCCTCGCTGCCTGCGGGCTGTGGCTGCTGCTGAGAAAGCGGCCCTAGCATCACGTGACCTTGTGGGATACACTGAACTAACCTTGCTTGTGCCCCATGCTGTTTCCCTGATCCTGTTAGAGCAGAGGGCCTCTCGCCTTTCTGCGGCTCGTTGGCTGGGGTACAACACGGTGCTCTTTGAACTACGGTGAAGGGATGCACACAGCTGAACCCCTCCTCGCTGCTGCCCACGCCAGAGGAAGGGGAGGCACACTGCTGTATCGCCACAATAGAACAGATATGCACTCCCAGGCCAGACCTGAAAGAGGTGCCTCTGACTAATCCTGACTTGATTTTTTTTATATACAGACGGAGCCGCGTCACGTGACAACACTGGGAAGAACCGAGTCGGCTATGCTGTGTGTTCTGATTTTGATACTATAGACTCTGGTAGTTTGCCCCACTACCATTCAGCACAAACCGCTGAACTGGTCGCGCCCACCGGGGCTGGCAGCGGGCAAAACGGTTAACATATTCTGTGATACGCGTTATGGTTTCTCTGTGGTGCACGACTGGGAAGCACTGTGGAAACACCGCAATTTTATGAAATCTGATGGTAAACCAATTCTTAATTCCACACAGGTTGAACGTCTGCTGAGAGCTGTAATGTTGCCCTTAGAGATCGCTGTATGCAAATGCCAGGCCCACACTAATGCCACTGATCCCATCTCTGCAGGGAATCGGCGTGCGGACAAGGCAGCGGCATACGCACCTCTACACACACACACACACTACCTCACTCAAGACGTTGATATTTTCTACTCCAGCAGAGACGCTGCTGTGGGAGGGGAATGGGGCTCAACGACGGCATGGTGTGTGTGGCTGGGACCAGACAGCAAACCGTGCCTACCACGGCATTTCTTCAGACAGTTTGCAATTTTAGCACATGGTCGAGACCATGCCTCAAAAGGAGGGATGATGTGTGATTTAATCACACAAAATTGGTATACAAAGGGGTTTACGGCATTTGCACAGAGATTCAGCCAAACATGCGCTATATGCCCCGCGCACAACCCAGGTAAGTCCCAAAAGTATCCAACAGGCTGCTCATCCTCCGCCCCTGCGCCCATTTCAACATGTCCAAAGGGACTTTGTTGAACTCACACCATGCCAAGGTAAGTAATACTGTCTGGGTCTGGCGGATCTCTGGTCCAAATGGACTGAAGTATTTGCAGGCATACACGCCACGAGCAACGCGGTGGTGAGTCACTTTGTAGCAAAAGTCATTGAGGAAGTGGGTGAATTTCTGGGCATTGATATACGTAAACACTGCAGTTACGCCCCCTGGTCCGGAGGCACGTGCGAGCGAGAGAATGGCACTCAAAGCTCTGCCGCTAGCCCCACGTTGGGCGCGGGACCCCCGAACAGAGATCTGCCAAGCACCTCTTTGTGTGATGACGACATGCTGTCCTATTGTAAGGAAATTAATGCACTTTTGTCCTCTATTTCTGCCCAGGTCAGGAGCGCCCTGCCACAGGCTGCGCAGGCGACTGGGTCCTGATGAAGGAAACGAGACGAAAGCATTGGCGGTCCAAGCGCTGGCTCGGCCCATTCCTCGCCCTCCTGGTGACGGACACTGCCGTTAAGGTCGCGGAGAGGACAACTTGGATCCACGCCAACCACTGTCGTGCGGTGCTGCCACTGAGGGCCATAGACGAGGACACCGAGGGCGCGGACGGACCAGGCCCATCCGCGGCTCCCTACGCTGAAGAGGTTGGCCGGCGTGCGGCCACCATCGGTGAAGCAGGCCAACAACAACACCCAGAGGATCCCAGCGTTGCCGAGGCAACCCCCCTTTGCCCAACTCCCCAGCCCCCGGACCCCAAGGCCACACCCCAAATCCCGAGCACTCTGCCCAACCGAGTGCTGAGGCCAAGGCTTCAACGCAAATAGAGTCTTGCCGCTCCAAGACCAAACATCGCCATGACCACTAACGCTCCACACACGCTCATAGGGAGCGGTGCCACTGACTGCAAGGCGGCACTGTTCGACCGGCTGGTCCTGGACCACCTGACCGCGTCTGTGGGAGGCGTATGCACGATCATCGGGTCGTCCTGCTGTACATATATTCCGGCCAACGATGAGGACGGAGGTCTTATCCAACAGGGCATAGCCAATCTGACTAGACTCCGGGACGCCATGCAAGCGGACAATGTCACGGACACTCCTCACGGTCTGGACTGGCTCCTGTCCTCCTGGCGAAGTGTGCTCATTAATCTTGGTTTAAGCCCTATTGACCGTTATGATTTTATTTTCATGTGTATTACCCATGGTGTTTCGGGCCGTTGGTAAAATGATATCCACTCACTTTGTGTCCATTCAACACAGAGACCCTGAGGCGGACCTGGCCGCGGTCCCACTGAACTCCGATCCTGATTATATCAGCGATTCGGACGACGACTTTGTCTAACGTTTTTCTTTCTTGTTTACTTTGTTTTTATTTTTCCACTTGTTCCGCCCACAATTTAGGGGGAGGGTATCACAGCGAAGAGCTTTGACCACACCCCCGTAATACAAGAGGCTTGGGTGACGGCGGCGTAACCTGCCCATCAACAACTCTTCTTTTACTCAGGGGCCAAGGTCAATACTCGCACACCTGAATGTGATCTCTGTAAAACTGGGGTTTTTACATTATCACGGGAAAGGAGTGTGATGGCAAGCGACTAGTATTCATGCAACCCTGCCTGTGTCTATTCATATGTCATATGTCCCTGTTCCAGGAAGGAGCCGGGCCCCCCCCCCGACACCTACAGACAATGGCGCAAATCACTGTCCTCCCTTTCGCCTCTTGCATATCTATCGGTCTGTATGTGTGCATCTTCTACATCCTGCTGTCTGTCACACTCTTGTGCCTTTCGCCTCTTGCATATCTATCGGTCTGTATGTGTGCATCTTCTACGTCCTGCTGTCTGTCACACCCTTGTGTCTTCCGTGTCTTGCATCTGTATGACCTGCATTTAGACCATTGTCTGTCTGTTCGCACCTCGTTCCCAGACGGCGCCAAACGCTCCCCATGCGCCTCCTCACGGGTGGCCCCCTCCAATCTGTTGTGGGCGGGACTGTCTCTCGTGTGTGTCTTGTATACAGGAAACTTGGGGCTCTGCCCTCAGAGCGAGTACATGCTGCCTTGTGTATGTGCTGACTCTCCGTACGTATGTTAACAATAAACTTACGCTTTTGATCAGACAAAGACCTTTGAGTTTTCTCCTTCATTGGGTAGAAACTTCCTTAACACTGTTCAGCTGGAAACATTTTTGTGCAAAACTTCAAATGAGAATCAGAATATCCAAATCAGAAAACATAGCTCTCAACCAGAGAAAGACATCTTGCTTCTCCAAGTGGGTGGAGAACTCCATCCTCTTGTATCTCAGGGGTCAACTTCACGAGGAGTTTTCAAATTGGCAGACATTTAATATGGTTGTGGAGAAGAGTGCACAAAGCAGAAAATCAAAGCTCAGGAATTACCAGTAAATCTACAAAGAGCTTTGAGTAAAGACCTATGCTGGACGCAATTTAAAGAGACGAGGAGCTCAATAACATGGAAGTATCTCAGAGTAGAGTCGCTGCTCCTCCATCTAGAGACCAGCCAGCTGATGAGGCTCAGGCATCTGTTTTGGATGTTTTCTGGATGCCTCCTTGGGGAGCTGTTACGGACAGGCCCTGGGAACAATAATTTCCTGGAGGAAAGAGTCTTGGGTGTTCTCAAAGTCCCTGCTCACAGTGCAGCAGGAGTTTTTGATACATGGAAAAAGACAAAACCAAATGTTTACACCATAGACTGTTTATATTAATGTTTAAACCCCAAAAAAGAGTTGATTCCGTATGTGCATTACAGTTTTCGTTACAAAACAACTATTGATCCTTGAAAAACACGTAATTAAAGCTAAAAGACACAAGAGGGCGGTATGTATGTACGTACATGGCCTTCGTGGGTCTTTGCTCTTTCGGCTTGTGGACAAACAAAACACACTTTTCAAGTCCACAATAATTTTAAAGGAAAGTAATAAAGATTGTTTGAGCGTATCGTTTGGAACTACAAGTAACATGTTGGTACTCATGTTCGTTTATTTTTTGTCGTAAATTATTAACATTCTTGAAAAATTATACAACCGTGTCACCTTTTTTATCACTAACCTAAAATGTGTAGTTAAGCAGGATTTATGAAGGAATTTTAGTGTAAAATCGTTGTTGAATGATAGAAAAGTCGTAAAAGTACCGGAAACGGGTTGTGCCTGTCGTAAAGCAGCCCCTGATGTGTGGCGCGTGAAACCCCGTCGGTCTCTCCGTACGGCAGCCCAAGCTGAAGACGGTATGCTCCTAGCCTGATCATGAATTAATCAAGTAGTACATCAATTTTACTCGTTTATATGTGAATTACTGTGGCCCCTCTGTTTCAGAAACATGCCGGCTAAAGGTCCCCTACAATCTGTCCAGGTCTTTGGACGTAAAGTAAGTAAATCGATAAAAGCACGTACACATGTGCTACTAGCTACAGCCATCTGGCCTAAAAGCACTGCCCTATGTGATGAATGTTGTTAATGTTAGTTCTGCTTTATCGCTTACCGTTGACACGTCGAACGCAACTGATTAGTTCAGTTATAACGCCGACATTATGTATTTCTGGATCGTAATGCCTGTTTGGAATTACCTGCTAGTTTAAGCAACTCGTCCACCATAGATTCCAGCCTGTCATTTTCATAATATTTATCATACGCTATATCATGTGTGTGTATGTTGTTCAAATATTGTGTACGTTAAGTGTGTCTCTCTCATTCTGTTTTGTAGAAAACCGCCACAGCAGTTGCTCACTGCAAAAGGGGAAATGGTCTGATCAAGGTAAACGGCAGGCCTCTCGAGATGGTAGAACCTGCCACTCTCCAGTACAAGGTACGTCTTCACTAAAATTAATTAAACTTGAGTGATGTTTGAGGTTTACATTATTGCAAGTTCCATTTAGAAATGTTGTTATACTGCGGTGAGTGAGCTTACCATAATCACAAACGAAACGCACTCCAAGTGCCCTAAAGAGCTGTGTAGTCTAATTGTCACTGGGTTCTTAATTTCTATATTAATTCTAAATGTATTGTCCAAGATACTATCTAATTGAAATCATTGTTCAAATTGCCTTCATAATAGATGCGCTATGAACAAACTTCTCAATAAAACAGGATGTCTTGTATTCCCATCATTTAGTCTCCATAAATCCCTAAGTTGTTGAATGTACTACCTACCTATGCCTTCCATTATCTGAATCTGACGCACCCAAGTACTTATAAAGCTTCTCAAAAATTACTATGAAATTGCATCTGGAAATCAGTTTAGGTATTTTACCTTTTGATAAACTTTTCTTCATGTGGACAGCCTGTGGCAATGGGATCTTTAATTTATGATCAACTTTACAATCCAATTCCTACTAATATTAGTCATTGAGTCATGTTGGTCTTCAGAGGTTCACTCTTTAAACTGCTCTTAAAGGCTGATATAGTTTTATGCGAATCATTGTTCTAATGTAGCGTGGTTTTATCTTTTCTACAGCTTCTTGAGCCTGTGCTGTTGCTCGGCAAAGAGCGTTTTGCCGGTGTGGACATTAGAGTCAGAGTCAAGGGTGGTGGACATGTTGCTCAGATCTATGGTTTGTAAAAGTTTCACTCTCAAACTCTAAATTGTAGACATTGAATTCTAAAATGTGTTTTCTTTGACAGCCATCCGTCAGTCAATCTCCAAAGCTCTTGTCGCATATTACCAAAAGTGTAAGTATAGTAATGTCATGACTGAACAGATAATGGAAACATTAATTCTTATAATGGCTATACTTAAATTGTTGCCTTTATTAAAATGTATTAAGTTTCTATGCTATAGGGCTAAAAGATCTTTCAAATTGCCATGTATAACCAATGGTGTAATTTAAATTCAGCAACTTTATTCAACCCATTTAGTCATGGTATACATATAGTTGGTATTTGTATATTCAGAATTTAAAGCTGGTTTGATGTCGTAAGATTTTCACCACAAAAAGAAAACTAAGTTGAAGTGAAGCCATCTTGCCTAGAGGCCATGGGCATAAGACTAAGTTGCCCTGTAGGGATAATTGAGTGGGAATAGCTCTGATGCAATTTAATTTGTAACCATTTTCAATATTACTGTATTGAAAATGAAATACATAATTCACAACCTTGTCTTTGAACTGGCAGATGTGGATGAGGCTTCAAAGAAGGAGATCAAGGACATCCTGATCCAGTACGACAGGACCTTGCTGGTGGCCGATCCTCGTCGTTGCGAGTCCAAGAAGTTCGGTGGACCTGGAGCTCGTGCTCGCTACCAAAAGTCCTACCGTTAAATGCTCTGTACATTTTCATAATAAATTGGGTAATCCAATTTCAAATGTTGTAATTTCTTTTAACTGCTCCTTGATAAGTATATTTCTTATCAATACAACCTAGTGGTTTGGGAGGGGGGGGTCAGAATATTTGTTTTAAGATTTCTAAATGACTGGTATCTGACCATTTTTACACGCTTTACTCAACATTAAATTTGTCACTTTACACTAAAAATTAAATGTATTAGTCAATGGGGGTTGTGAGGGTGTGAATTCTTTTAGGGGTGCTTGCTAATATAACTTCTGTGTTAAGACAATTTACATGAAACTGGGTAAGAGTTAAATACAAGCACATTCTGATGTAAACCTTAAGGGAAAAGGATGTAAATGCTTTGAGCTCTGATGGCCCAGCTGCCTCATATCAGGTCAGCTCTAGATATGGTGATGTATGTTTCACTGAGAGCAGTGCTTTGGGAATCACAACTTGTCTAATTGCAGTTTATGAATGATAATATTTCTGAAGACATTCGTGTTAAATAAAAAAAAAAGTTTTAAGTGTCCGAATAGTCCTATGCTCCATGTTTTTTAATTTGTTCCAGGGATATCTTTACTAAAGAGGGCAAAACTATAGACTTATATTCATTGCTAAACGCAACGATGACCTGTTCGAAAACCAGCCACTGGATGGCGCTGTGGTGTGGCTTTATGATGACTTGCTTATAAACGTTTGGAAGTTCAGAACTTTTTCTACTTCTGTAACAAAGAGTTGAAGGACAACATTCTCAATAGGATTTGAGTTAATATTTTTTTCCCTTGACCATTAGACTCACTGATTCAATTAGAACTGTTATTTTTTTTCTTTATCATGCTGTGCACATCAAAACGACATCTAACAATTGATCGATGCTTCTAACTGCTCAATTATAAGCAGAGCCGAGGTTCCTTCATGAGAAGCTCAGAGCTTTTCGGAGACACTCCCCTCACTCCCTGTGATTAAAATATAAGATAATAAATCACCATTGATGCTGGCTTTGTTTGTGGATAACACACTTGCGCCTGTACTACAGTGAATGAGTGTTTTGTGTGGGAAGAGTGAAAAGGCCATTTTCAAAACCAGTGCCATTAGCAGACTGGAAGAGCTGTGGAACCAATTGAATCATCAAGGCTTCGAAATTGGTGATGGATGATGGTTCAGTGGTAATGCACACATAGCTACTGTAATAAAGTAAGTATAATAATGTATAAGTATTTGCAATACTATGGAATATTTTGTGGATTATAGCTCATATTGGAGCCCCCATCTAAACAATCTGGCCAAATGAAAACAATCCGTGCACATGTATGATTTGCTTTTGCTAGAATATATAATTTTTTTAAGCACTAGAGCTCACACCTGTCTTTCCTCTGTTAACACCCTCTCCACCAGTGCAGGTCTCATACCACCACCATCACACCAACACAGAGGTGTGAACCCAGGATGCATTTTGTCATCACTTGCACTTCACCCCTTCCTCTCCCTATGCATTTGTAGAAAGAAGAGATTTGACATTGCAACGGCTCTCTTAAAAATAGGTTGTATACACTGCACAATCTATTTAAATATTATGCACATAGGTGGATTTATCAACCCTGGTGCTAAATGGAATGTGTTTAGTACAATAGTGTATACAATGTTATATGTAATGTCACAAATCAGTTGGCTCAAAATGATAAAACGTGCTAATCATGTTTACTAAAGATTGTATCAGGTAATTGACATTCAGGTCTGTCAGATCATTGTTTGTCGTCAAAACAAAAATACATTTTGTGAAATACTAAAACATACTTTCCCTATGCATTTTAGACTCCAATTAGAAATGAGCCACTGAATGTTTAACAAGCATCTCAAAAGGTTCAACATAACATTGACGACAGCTATGAAGCCGAGTACTCTTGTTTACAGCTCAAACCCACAGCGCTCCCAGGCCTCCTTTAACCCTTTCCCTTATTGCAGAGCTGAGAGAGAGCTGATGATAGATTCATCTCATCTGCTTGGGCTTGCAGAGACACTGCACTCCCTTCTCATCTTGTTTTTAGTTTGAACGGACCCAGAAAAAGGCTCTCAATTTCTGACCTATCTATTAGTCACGCTCCCCAGGCCAGTGTTGACTCATGCATTCAACCTATAGACATAAATCTGAAAGGTCTCGTGAAACTCAACTACTTTAAAGGATTTTCTCATAAAAAAAACAAAAAAACCCAAACATGCTTTCTTATTTTTGTTTGTATATAAGCATGCAGGTTGGCAGCAGGATTGTTCTCTGGATGTCCCGAGAGAGCTTGCCTGTTACGCCTAAGCCAAATCTCGGGTCATAGGCTATAACACATCCTTCAACCTTTGACCACCAGCTCTGGTCCTATTTCCAACCTGCAGCAGACCAGTGCTGATCGGCCTTCACAGGGTCAGCCCACCAGCCCAAGATCTATTTTAGTAAAAACACACTGGTCAGAGTATAGTGCACAAGGTGAGATTTCAGCCAGCTTTGAAGTATCTTTCATCCTTACCCTGTTGTTCTTCTTCTTTATTGCCTTTAAATTTCCTTAAAAAGTTATTGTTGAACTGCTGTCTAAAAAAGTATGGTCAAGGACAAAAATCAAAATGATACTATTATTTCTAAACAAAAAAATCATTCATGACTTTCCGTCTCATACATTTTCTACCCTACTACAATAAGGGTTCATCCTTTGTCCTAAAACTTCAGTGAGACCCATTAAACACCATCACCACCATAACAGCGATATGTGGCATTTTACTATCTATGCTCTCATCGCTTAAAATGCAATGTTGGCAACTCTCCCAAGAACCTGTTGCTTTTCTCTGAGTCTTTTGACCTGTAGTCAGCAGTGTCACCTCCGGGCTGAGGTGCACATGGGCTACTTGACTCAAAGCTGTCAAGACGAGACAGGAAGACTGTTACTGAGGGGTACTGTGGAGAAGGCCTAGGTCATGCTGCCTTAGCCTGACTGAAGATTGGGGGACATGGCTAATTAAACGGCCTAAAAGCTGTTGAAAGGACTGGACAGTGCCAGCACGAGGGAGACTTGACGCCCATGTGTTCTGGTTTGGAGGGAGTGGAGGGCGAGTGTGACCAAACAAGGAAGCCCCTCCCACTTACCATGGGCCCATCTCGGGTAAAATATTGTCATGACTGCAATAAAAGAGGATGGTGATATTAACTGCTATTCCAGACATCCTAAAAACTACCGCTCGTACCACTCGAAAACGCAGCACATACACAAGAATATGAAGAAAAAGATGAGAGCGTGACAATCTGGAAACGACGGTTATTAGTTACAGAAAATGCATTAAGGCGTGAGCTGAAGGAGAGCAGCAGAGCAGAGGAAGTGCGAGGATTACCTCTGGCCCGCTCCGGTTCCCCCTCTTTTCTCTGTAGTAAACTGTCCAGATTTACAAGGCCTCATGGGACACCTCATCCTCGTCCTGTCAATCCTGAACAGACCCTATTTTAAAATATTCCTAAATCAGCCGTGACAGTGTTCAGAGAAGGGAAGGTCAGAGGCATCAACAATGTAACCCATAGAACCAGTTCTACCCCAGCAGAACTTTTTCTAAAAATGTCAAAATCGGTATTACACACTGTAACACTTTTGTAACATATGATTCCATAATCTAGACATTTTTTGTGGCAAAGAAGGATTGATCAAATGCTGAGGACAAATTGCTTATTGGGGATGAGTAAATTGTACCTTACTTAACCATACATTTTTCACAGAACAACTCACACCCAAAAATAAACTATGTTCTCTAATCATCTCAATCATAACAGTAAATATACGGAGGACAATGACAATAAAAAATGACATTTAAAAAGTCATTTCACAAATCACCTCAGAACTCAAAAGAATAAGCTCTCTGGACATTACAATGAAAACATATACATTTTAGAATTATGATTTTAAAAAGTGTGTATATGTCTTATGTATTTATTGTATGTCGCTGTTTGTATGAATAATTGTTAAGTTATTTAAAAAGCAAAAAATAGGAACTTATTGTAAATCAAACTACCAGGAAAGGCCAAACTCAGGTCCTCTCCCCATACTGGACCAATTTGTGACGCCTTGATATATTTGAATGCCAAGGCACAATGACAGTCCTACATACGTTCATAGTTATTACTACTACTAATACATGAATTATGTAGTCCTGTCGTCCTGATATTGCGATGACACATTTTTCCATTACAATAAATAACAGATTGAGTACATGCAAACCCCACAAGCCTCAGAAGACTCCTTCAACAGAAACAGGAAGCAGTTCACGGCGCAGTTCATGACCCCTCTCATTCAGCCCCGAAGGCCCACCACAGCGCAACGCCAAACAGATCCGGTCCCATCAACAAGGTGTGGAAGGATGCTGTGTGCTGCTGCTCATGGTGCTAGGTGCACATCTGTCCACATGCAGCCGTGTAATGGTGTTATACACATACACACACACACACACACACACACACATACTGGTTTCCATTCTTGATGGGGACCAGGTTTCAAATCATCACATGTGGGGACCACCCTTTCTAGAGGTTCTAGAGTCATAAAAAAAAATTGAGTTACTTAACAAAACATTGTAAGCATATACACATCTTAAAATGTGTCAATTGATGAAATGATATTCTGGCAGTGTACTGTGGGGACCTATAAAAAAACGAGTCAATGTCACTTAGAAGGACCAGATTTGCATATTTTTTGCATAATTCACACACTTTTATAATTTACTCATGGGGACCCTTTGTAAATCTAATAAGTACAATGTTAAGGCCAAAGAATGCACAGACTGTCTTTGTAAATGTGCCTTTATTAACCAATTTTATATTTTTTATTGCTAGGATTGTGAACAGCTTATTTCTTGATGAAAGCACATTTTGCTTCAAATGCAGAGCAAAAAAATGTCTTTCGTCATATATTCTTTGTACACCATTTTTGTTGTATGCCTTAACAGCCATATTTGTAGTGGCCTGACTTGAACTGAGTTCAACTGCAGAAGATGTTTCAGCTGAAACACATCTTAGCATCTTGAATGAAGTTGTGAAGTCCCATTCAAGATTGTTTGCAGGGATAGAATCATCAAGAATGAGTTGTAATTTTGTTTCATGACGAAGTTTGGATCACTATCACTTTCTGAATCAGACGAGGTATCTGGGACATAGTTGTCTGAACTATCCATTGTAGAATCATAAAACTCACAGTCAAGATGATTTGTGTCTTTCATCTGAATAAAACAAGAAAAAACATTTTAACAACTAAGAATTCCAAAAAAGTAAAAAAAAAAACAGTCAGAATGCAATTCATTGAAAAAAAATACTTACAAAATAAATGAATGACACATTTAACTTCACTGGATGATAACAAGTTTTATAGGTACATTTTGTACTGACTTACTATGACACTTTTTGTCCTTATCAGTTTTGGTACATAATCGACTTCCCATGTGTGCTGTGCAAGAATCTGTAAATAAAAAAAAACTAATATAAACAAACAAGACAAAAAACGACAACACTTCTCTTGAGGACCTTTTCACACCCCACTCCATTCCTTATTTATGGGGACCAATTCAACGGACTCACACACATAATTAAACTCAACAGAACTCACTCATCCACTCTTCCACTATCCATTTACTGAATATAGTTAAATGACTTACACATAAAAAATATTGTATAATTGTCTTCAAAGGTTAAAAAAGCTTTCTCAGGACTGACAAGGAATCTCTGGTATTTTGTCATGATTGATGAATAGGATCCTACTTGTTTCTGATTGGCATCGTTTCCAAATGACGTATTCATGTGGGACTGAGGCTGGTCAGAATGATCAAAAAATCTGTGGTATAAGTGTCATCTGTGGGAGACAGAAGGTATGAGGATTTACAATTGAACACTAAAATAATCACCGTCTAAAACAGTGATTACAAATTAAAATCAAAAGACCACTCAAGCAGTCCCAAATACTACCAGCAGTACACAAATCATAGTTTGACTGATGTAAAACCAACTTGTTTGTACATACACACATCTAGGGTCGGGGACACGTCTCATGAGGACCTTTTCACACCCCTCTCAATTCCTTCATGGGGACCAATTCAATGGACTTTCACACACTGATCAACTCATCAGCAGTCACTCCAGGTGTGCTATGGGGACATTGTGAGGGCTATTTCACACACTTCCATTCCTTCTTTACGGGGACCGTTTCAATGGACTTTCACACATGATTAAACTCAACAGAAGTGTTTTATGGGGACATCGTGAGGGTTCATTTGAAAGAAACATTTAAGTAAAAAGTCCTTGTCTGCAATGACCAAAAAAGGCTTAAAGTATTCTCCTTCTATTCCACTTACTGAATATAGTTTAATGAGTTACACATGAAAAATCTTATACAAATGACTTCAAATGTTAAAAAGCTTTCTCAGAATTGACAAAGAACCTCTGGAATCTTGTCATGATTGATACAAATTATCCTACCTGTTTCTGAGGGGCATCGTTTGCAAATGACGTATTCATGTGGCACTGAGGCTGGTCAGAATGATCAACAGAACCTGGAGTAGTGCAATCTGCTGTCACGTGGGTCATCTGTGTGAATCAGAAGGTATGAGGATTTACTATAAAACACTTGAATAATCACCGTCTTAAACAGAGATCACAATTTTAATTTAATAGAACCACCCAAGAAGGCCAAAGTACTACCAGAAGTCCACAAATCATATTTTGACAGATGTAAAACAAACTTATTTGCACATACACACATCTAGGGTCGGGGACATGTCTCATGAGGACCTTTTCACACCCCCACCCCATTCCTTCATGGGGACCAATTCAATGGACTTTCACACACGGTTCAACTCATCAGCAGTCACTCAAAGTGTGTTATGGGGACATTTTGATGGCCATTTCACACACTTCCATTCCTCCTTTACGGGGACCAATTCAATGGACTTTCACACATGTTTAATAGAAGTCACTCAAAGTGTTTTATGGGGACATCGTGAGGGTTCATTTGAAAGAAACATTTAGGTAAAAAGTCCTTGTCTGCAATGACCAAAAAAGGCTTAAAGTATTCTCCTTCCACTATTCCACTTACTGAATATAGTTTAATGAGTTACACGTGACAAATCTTATACAAATGACTTCAAATGTTAAAAAGCTTTCTCAGAACTGACAAAGAACCTCTGGAATTTTGTCATGATTGATAAAAATTATCCTACCTGTTTCTGAGGGGCATCGTTTGCAAATGACGTATTCATGTGGCACTGAGGCTGGTCAGAATGATCAACAGAACCTGGAGTAGTGCAATCTGCTGTCACGTGGGTCATCTGTGTGAATCAGAAGGTATGAGGATTTACTATAAAACACTTGAATAATCACCGTCTTAAACAGAGATCACAAATTTAATTTAATAGAACCACCCAAGAAGGCCAAAGTACTACCAGAAGTACACAAATCATAGTTTGACAGATGTAAAACAAACTTATTTGCACATACACACATCTAGGGTCGGGGACATGCCTCATGAGGACCTTTTCACACCCCCGCCCCATTCCTTCATGGGGACCAATTCAATGGACTTTCACACACGGTTCAACTCATCAGCAGTCACTCAAAGTGTGTTATGGGGACATTTTGATGGCCATTTCACACACTTCCATTCCTCCTTTACGGGGACCAATTCAATGGACTTTCACACATGTTTAATAGAAGTCACTCAAAGTGTTTTATGGGGACATCGTGAGGGTTCATTTGAAAGAAACATTTAAGTAAAAAGTCCTTGTCTGCAATGACAAAAAAGGCTTAAAGTATTCTCCTTCCACTATTCCACTTACTGAATATAGTTTAATGAGTTACACATGACAAATCTTATACAAATGACTTCAAATGTTGAAAAGCTTTCTCAGAACTGACAAAGAACCTCTGGAATTTTGTCATGATTGATACAAATTATCCTACCTGTTTCTGAGGGGCATCATTTGCAAATGACGTATTCATGTGGCACTGAGGCTGGTCAGAATGATCAACAGAACCTGGAGTAGTGCAATCTGCTGTCACGTGGGTCATCTGTGTGAATCAGAAGGTATGAGGATTTACTATAAAACACTTGAATAATCACCGTCTTAAACAGAGATCACAAATTTAATTTAATAGAACCACCCAGGAAGGCCAAATTACTACCAGAAGTACACAAATCATAGTTTGACAGATGTAAAACAAACGTATTTACACATACACACATCTAGGGTCGGGGACATGTCTCATGAGGACCTTTTCACACCCCCGCCCCATTCCTTCATGGGGACCAATTCAATGGACTTTCACACACGGTTCAACTCATCAGCAGTCACTCAAAGTGTGTTATGGGGACATTTTGATGACCATTTCACACACTTCCATTCCTCCTTTACGGGGACCAATTCAATGGACTTTCACACATGTTTAATAGAAGTCACTCAAAGTGTTTTATGGGGACATCGTGAGGGTTCATTTGAAAGAAACATTTATGTAAAAAGTCCTTGTCTGCAATGACAAAAAAAGGCTTAAAGTATTCTCCTTCCACTATTCCACTTACTGAATATAGTTTAATGAGTTACACATGACAAATCTTATACAAATGACTTCAAATGTTGAAAAGCTTTCTCAGAACTGACAAAGAACCTCTGGAATTTTGTCATGATTGATAAAAATTATCCTACCTGTTTCTGAGGGGCATCGTTTGCAAATGACGTATTCATGTGGCACTGAGGCTGGTCAGAATGATCAACAGAACCTGGAGTAGTGCAATCTGCTGTCACGTGGGTCATCTGTGTGAATCAGAAGGTATGAGGATTTACTATAAAACACTTGAATAATCACCGTCTTAAACAGAGATCACAAATTTAATTTAATAGAACCACCCAAGAAGGCCAAAGTACTACCAGAAGTACACAAATCATAGTTTGACAGATGTAAAACAAACGTATTTACACATACACACATCTAGGGTCGGGGACATGTCTCATGAGGACCTTTTCACACCCCCGCCCCATTCCTTCATGGGGACCAATTCAATGGACTTTCACACACGGTTCAACTCATCAGCAGTCACTCAAAGTGTGTTATGGGGACATTTTGATGACCATTTCACACACTTCCATTCCTCCTTTACGGGGACCAATTCAATGGTCTTTCACACATGTTTAATAGAAGTCACTCAAAGTGTTTTATGGGGACATCGTGAGGGTTAATTTGAAAGAAACATTTAAGTAAAAAGTCCTTGTCTGCAAAGACCAAAAAAGGCTTAAAGTATTCTCCTTCCACTATTCCACTTACTGAATATAGTTTAATGAGTGACACAAAACAAATCTAAGATAATTGACTTCAAATGTTATAAAACCTTTTCAGAACTGACAAAGAACCTCTGGTATTTTGTCATGATTGATAAAAATTTATCCTACCTGTTTCTGAGGGGCATCGTTTGCAAATGACGTATTCATGTGGCACTGAGGCTGGTCAGAATGATCAACAGAACCTGGAGTAGTGCAATCTGCTGTCACGTGGGTCATCTGTGGGAAACAGAAGGTATGAGGATTTACAATAACACACTATAATAATCACCATCTCAAACAGAGATCACAAATTTAATTTAATATAACCACCCAAGAAGGCCAAAGTACTACCAGCAGTGCACAAATCATAGATTGACAGATGTAAAACAAACTTATTTGCACATACACACATCTATGGTCGGGGACATGCCTCATGAGGACCTTTTCACACCCCCGCCCCATTCCTTCATGGGGACCAATTCAATGGACTTTCACACACGGTTCAACTCATCAGCAGTCACTCAAAGTGTGTTATGGGGACATTTTGATGGTCATTTCACACACTTCCATTCCTCCTTTACGGGGACCAATTCAATGGACTTTCACACATGTTTAATAGAAGTCACTCAAAGTGTATTATGGGGACATCGGGAGAGTTCAATTTAAAGAAACATTTGAGTAAAAAGTTCTCGTCTGCCATGACCAAAAAAAGGTAAAAAATACTTTCCTTCGACAATTCCACTTACTGAATATAGTTTAACGAGTGACACATAACAAATCTAAGATAATTGACTTCAGATGTTATAAAAACATTTCAGAACTGACAAAGAACCTCTGGTATTTTGTCATGATTGATAAATATGATCTTACCTTAATCTGATAGGCATCGTTTCCAAATGACATATTCATGTGGCACTGAGGCTGGTCAGAATGATCAAGAAAACCTGTAGTTGAGCCATCTGCTGTCACATGGGTCATCCGTGGGAGACAGAAGGTATAAGGATTTTTAATAAAACACTAAAATAATCATGGTCTAGAACAGAGATCACAAATTTAAATTTAAAGAACCACCCAAGGGGGCCCAAGTATTACCAGCAGTACACAAATCATAGTTTGACAGATGTAAACCCAACTTGTTTGTACACACACACATCTAGAGTCTGGAACACGTCTCATGAGGACCTTTTCACACCCCTCTCAATTCCTTCATGGGGACCAATTCAATGAACTTTCACAAACAATTCCACTCATCATCAGTCACTCCTAGTGCGTTATGGGGACCTTTTTAGGACCATTTCAAACACTTCTATTCCTTCTTTACGGGGACCATTTCAACAGACTTTCACACATGATTAAACTCAACAGAAGTCACTCAATTTATTATGGGGACATTGTGATGGTTCATTTGAAAAAGGCTAAAAATATTCTACTTCCACTTATCTACTTACTGAATATAGTTAAATGAGTTAAACATAACAAATCTTATATAATTGACTTCAAATGTTAAAAAGCTTGCTCAGAACTGACAAAGAATGGTCAGAATGATCAAGAAAGCCTGTTGTAAAGCCATCTGCTGACACGTGGGTCATCTGTGGGAGACAGAAGGTATAAGACTTTACAATAGAACACTATAATAATCTATAAGTCTAAAACAGTGCTCCAATTTTTCCAACCAAGCCCCATGTTATAAAATACTGAAATGTACCACCAGGTCTGGATCACCATGAAACAAGATAAGAGAAACTTAATTGATCTCACAGTGGAGAATCAGGGTTTATAAAGGTCTAAACTAGACTTCCTGAAGTCTACCTAAAGCCTTGTCTATAGCAGAAAACTCCAAGCTCCAAGTCATAACTAAAACAATCATACAATGTAAAATCACCACCATAGGAGGCCATTTCACACACTTCCATTCATTCTTTATGGGGACCAATGAAACAAACTTTCAAACATAGTTCAAGTCAATAGCAGTAACTGAAAGGGCATTCTTTGTATTAGGTTAGAAATAAGCAATTATTTTAAGCGTGTGTTTGTGACATACTCTTTCTCTCCATGGGCAGTCATCTCCACCATAATCATAAGTAATTTCTTCTCCTTCTTTTTTGTCTCGTAATGCTTCTTTTCATCTTACAATTTGGGTGGATGTGGTCATCATTAACAATACGCCCAAATGTGCCATCTTGTACTGAAGCATCAATGCTGAAAAAAAAGAAATATATATATTGATATATAAAAACTTTTAAACACATATAGTACATACATTATACAGTATAGTGCTACAATCACCAAGCTTACATACTCAAAGCTTACCTATATTTATCAATTCAAATTATATAATACAGAGACAGCTTTTTCAGCTAAATTTTCAAACCCCACAGACAGAGGTTTTTCTGGGCTAATTCGTGGTGCCATTTAAATCATCAAAAACTGAAACAACAGAATGCATAATTATGATTTCACTTGAGTCATTTTTTGAAACAATTCTATTACATTTGTAATTTATTTTATCTGTAGGTTTGGTACAGCTGTTTCTACTATATTACTTCCAAATATCTTCTATATCTAATATATTTTAATACATAATTACAAATCAAACCTTTACTTTCAACATTTAGTCAGGTACTCAATTAATATATTCATCCAGTACTTCAGTAACTTTTCTTTTTCCTTTCTACTTGAAGAAATTAAATATTTCTGCTATTTGACCCACTTAATTCTTAAAATAAAACTAAACTGCAAACTACTTCTTAATAAGTAAAGCCACTATAGGTTACTGCTATTACATAGAAAGCTTTAGTTGTATCATTCAGAACCTGTATATGTACTGAGAAACCTTTAGTTGCTTCTTGAAAGTACCACACACAAGTTGATTACTATACGAGCTAGTTGCTAATGCTAACAGGTTGTATATTAAAATCACATCTAATCTTGCTTAAAAAGGGAAACCATGCAAAGTAAATCACTGAATCTGTACTTATTACACAGTTTATTCGTTTTGCATGAGCATTGAACAGATACAGTCTTTAGTATAGCTACCAGCAAAGAGTACTCAGATTCTTTAGCCTGTTTACTCTGACACTAGCTTGTTAGCAAAAATCGGTGCTAACTTCCTAGCTAGCTACTTCTAGTACATAAGAAGCTCTACTTATGTAATTTAGTCACCACTCGTTTACTGCGAAGACAACTGTTCGCCATCTGAATGTCCTTTTAGAAGGGAACATTGACCCATGTGCTGTTTGGTAGAATCTGCTGTCCAAGCTAGTTGCTAATGCTAGCTCCAACAAGTTGCCAATGCTAGCTCGAACCAGTTGCATTAGTCTGTACATTAAAACCACAGCAATTCAGGCCACAAAAGTGAATTAGCAATAACTTGGTTGCTATTAAATAACATGCATATATACAATATTTGTTCTAAAATGATTGCAAATTATGCTTACCTGTCTGTTGCATTTGAAAGCAGCTGAAAACAGTTGATTCCAAGATCATCACTCTTGGGGACCAGGATGTGGGCGGTACTTAATTATATATGCAAAGTGTGTGTGGAAACCAATGTGTCTTACCAGTCATTACCACCAGAGGTGCCAATGAGCAACCACAACACACACATTAAACATCACTTACGAGCCTTCTCTAAAACTTTGCCCAGCACCTTCTAAACAGCTCCCCCATTCATCTAAATGGTTTTCCTTATGGGGACCTGGTTTTTGGTCCTCCTAAGGAAATGGGTCCCCATGGCGTGACTGTGTTAACAGATTTCAGTCCCCACAACGTGATGATTACAAGAACACACACACACACACACACACACACACACACACACACACACACACACACATACACACACACACACGTACAACTGCAGCTGTGCTACAAATACAAAACATCCAGGAGAGACTGACTACTGTATGGGCTGATGTTCAACTAAAATACTTTCATTGTTCCCTCAGGTCAGCTTCTCCCAGAGACCATGGAAAATATAGACTAAATGCCATAGCTCTTTTGCACTGACATCCATAAAGCTCTATTACATTGCCTTTTCGCTTTGGGCTGACTAAACGCAATGCTGCTTATATCTGGAGCATGCCAAGTCAAATGCCGGTTCATTCAAATACAGAGCAAATATCTCCTTATCCTGTGTTGAATAACGCATGCATATCATTGAGTACTTCTCACTAAAACAAAATGCATATTTTGTTTTTGCCAAAGACCAAAATGTTCTGGCCCAAAGGCAGAGCTGATGTCATGGGAGCTGCGAGCTGTTTGGGTCACATCTGATATTTCACTTTAATGGAGAAGTGTTAAAAGTACGAAGCCGGGGAAGATGTGTAAGTGTGTTTTTCAGGAAAGTATTGGAAGGATTTGGCTCAACTGAGCTATCATTTTCAGATAATCCATTCTGGTTTTTCTACAGAAACATCAGCTCCCAACTCGCCAAAATTTTACTTCTCTCACTTGATTCTGTCTTCTCAAATAGTCTGTAAGCGTTCCCACAACTCTCATGTCACAAGACCCTGGAAGCCCATTCCTCCAGTAAAGTGGTTTGTATTACTTATTGCACATGCAATAATCCCAGGCAAGGACAAACATCATTATTCATGGGTAGCACTCTCACTTATCAGCAAGAAGGTCTTGGTCTTTAGAAACAGGTCCTTTTTGAGTGAAGTTTGCATGTTCTCTCTGTGTCTGCAGCGACACGTGCTCCTGACAGAGGGCCTAGCGCCAATGCAGAATGGGTAAAATATACTGTAGGGAAAATGTCCCTATGTTCCCTAACTTCCCTGACAAAAAAGTAGAACTTTATTTAGCACCTGCATGTGAAAGACACTTCACCCATTATGAGTTTGGAGTGTGTGCCAACTGTTTCATACTCGCTCCTGTCTGCTGCAGGGCAGCTATGGCTACAGTGGTAGTTTATCACCACTGTGTGTGGAGTAAATGAAAAATACCATGTATTTGAGTGTCTAGAAACGTGCTATATAAAACCTAGAATACAACTTATGAAATACCTTTTGACATAGTGAAACAGTCTGATTATTTCTGTGCTATTCTTTTTCAACAGTTTTTTTTTTTTTCAACAAATAAACTTATTGTTGTTACCCCCAGTTTTATTACACTCTTTTTCTTCAAGTTTCTTCCAAGCTTTATAGTTGGGCCTGTAATGCAGTTTGTTCTGTTGCCAGCTGTTGTCTTTGCGGAGGTAAATCTCACTAAATCAATGCGAGTTAATGCTGAGAGATCGTGAGCCGGGCCCATCTCTGGGACACCCCATCCCCATTGGTTACAGAGCATCCATCATGTGCTCAATGAAGCCTGGGTGACACTGTGCTGCTGCTGCCCCCCTTACCTCCAAAACCATTCTGCCTCGTCTTCTCTCCTTCGCAAAACTGTCAGTGTCAAATAAAGAGCCACTAATTATAGCATAGTCTAATATCTTTGATCATCATTTATTTACGTGACATGGCCCAAGGAAAAAAGCTCTCTTGAGAATCTCCATGGGAGCCGTGTGGTGCAGGAAAGGTGAGCTGATTGACCTGTCATTTATCATGTAACTTTAACTCCAGCCATGTCTTTAGAGATATAAACCCAGAAATGGTTCATATTTTTTTCTTTCAAACATATACAGTCATAATATCAAGATTTATGATTCTGAAAAGGGGAACTATGCATGAAAAATACAATAAATCTATTTCAGTGTCGGTATTTTCAGAAATCCTATAAAAGACTATGAAAAACAGGGGCAGCTGCACGGTCAATTAAAACAGTAATTACAATATAGAAACAAAAAGGAACAAATGCAGGGAATAAAAGTAGACACAGGCACACAACAAGAAAGACAAATCAAAGATACTGTAGAACAACAAAACACAAATGGAAAGTTTTAATTGGGTTTTAAAAGAAAGCAGGAGGAATATATAGTTTGAGTATATAGGATTGTGACAAAGCCGGTTACTTTGTCCCCCTTTAAATGCCAGTTTGGATAAATGTATTTTGGGTAACACTTTACATTACGGGCCGGTAAGTCCATGGTACTTACAGTGGTACTTCTAGGTACTTACAGTGGTACTTCTAGGTACTTACAGTGGTACTTACGGTGGTACTTACGGTGGTACTTACGGTGGTACTTACGGTGGTACTTACGGTGGTACTTACGGTGGTACTTACGGTGGTACTTACAGTGGTACTTACGGTGGTACTTACGGTGGTACTTCTATGTACTTACAGTGGTACTTCTAGGTACTTACGGTGGTACTTACGGTGGTACTTACGGTGGTACTTACGGTGGTACTTACGGTGGTACTTACAGTGGTACTTACAGTGGTACTTATGGTGGTACTTACGGTGGTACTTACGGTGGTACTTACGGTGGTACTTACGGTGGTACTTACAGTGGTACTTACGGTGGTACTTACGGTGGTACTTACGGTGGTACTTACGGTGGTACTTACGGTGGTACTTACAGGGGTACTTACGGTGGTACTTACGGTGGTACTTACGGTGGTACTTACAGTGGTACTTACAGTGGTACTTACAGTGGTACTTCTAGGTACTTCTAGGTACTTACAGTGGTACTTCTAGTGGTACTTCTAGGTACTTATTGTGGTACTTACAGTGGTACTTCTAGGTACTTACAGTGGTACTTAGAGGTACTTATTGTGGTACTTACAGTGGTACTTCTAGGTACTTATTGTGATAATTCTAGATACAGCTGTAACTTAGTAATTCAAGGATACTACAGCATTATTCCTATGTAGTAAATGTGGTACTTCTACATACATACATACAGAGGTCATTTGTAGGATTGTTTGACTATAAAACATAAAACAACATTATGTAAAACAAACGTCTTTATTAATATGGAATAAGTAGCACAGAAAGGACAGTATAAATACATTTAATGCATATTTCAAAACAAGTTTCAAGGACAAGGGAAACACTGCAAGAACTAGGTACCCAACCCAAGTAACAAGAATTACACATTACCAGGTACTTACCAGCCAAGTACCAGGTACTTACCAGCAAGTACCAGGTACTTACCAGCAAGTACCAGGTACTTAACAGCAAGTACCAGGTACTTAACAGCAAGTACCAGGTACTTACCATAGGGACTGGCCCATAATAAGACAAAGGACTTTAACATAAGTACCAGTGATAACACCAGTAATTATACAGTAAGTACCAGGTACTTACCATAGGGACTGGCCCATAATAAGACAAAGGACTTTAACATAAGTACCAGTGATAACACCAGTAATTATATAGTAAGTACCAGGTACTTACCATAGGAACTGGCCCATAATAAGAAAAAGGACTTACCCATAAGTACTAGTGATACCAGTAATTATATAGTATACCATGTACTTACCAGCAAGTACCATGTACTTACCAGCAAGTACCAGGTACTTACCATAGGGACTGGCCCATAATAAGACAAAGGACTTTAACATAAGTACCAGTGATAACACCAGTAATTATACAGTAAGTACCAGGTACTTACCATAGGGACTGGCCCATAATAAGACAAAGGACTTTAACATAAGTACCAGTGATAACACCAGTAATTATATAGTAAGTACCAGGTACTTACCATAGGAACTGGCCCATAATAAGACAAAGGACTTACCCATAAGTACTAGTGATACCAGTAATTATATAGTATACCATGTACTTACCAGCAAGTACCTGGTACTTGCTGGTAAGTACCTGGTACTTGCTGTTAAGTACCTGGTACTTGCTGGTAAGTACCTGGTACTTGCTGGTAAGTACCTGGTACTTGCTGGTAAGTACCTGGTACTTGCTGGTAAGTACATGGTATACTATATAATTACTGGTATCACTAGTACTTATGGGTAAGTCCTTTGTCTTATTATGGGCCAGTTCCTATGGTAAGTACCTGGTACTTACTATATAATTACTGGTGTTATCACTGGTACTTATGTTAAAGTCCTTTGTCTTATTATGGGCCAGTCCCTATGGTAAGTACCTGGTACTTACTGTATAATTACTGGTGTTATCACTGGTACTTATGTTAAAGTCCTTTGTCTTATTATGGGCCAGTCCCTATGGTAAGTACCTGGTACTTGCTGGTAAGTACATGGTACTTGCTGGTAAGTACATGGTATACTATATAATTACTGGTATCACTAGTACTTATGGGTAAGTCCTTTGTCTTATTATGGGCCAGTTCCTTTGGTAAGTACCTGGTACTTACTATATAATTACTGGTGTTATCACTGGTACTTATGTTAAAGTCCTTTGTCTTATAATGGGCCAGTCCCTATGGTAAGTACCTGGTACTTACTGTATAATTACTGGTGTTATCACTGGTACTTATGTTAAAGTCCTTTGTCTTATTATGGGCCAGTCCCTATGGTAAGTACCTGGTACTTGCTGTTAAGTACCTGGTACTTGCTGTTAAGTACCTGGTACTTGCTGGTAAGTACCTGGTACTTGCTGGTAAGTACCTGGTACTTGGCTGGTAAGTACCTGGTAATGTGTAATTCTTGTTACTTGGGTTGGGTACCTAGTTCTTGCAGTGTTTCCCTTGTCCTTGAAACTTGTTTTGAAATATGCATTAAATGTATTTATACTGTCCTTTCTGTGCTACTTATTCCATATTAATAAAGACGTTTGTTTTACATAATGTTGTTTTATGTTTTATAGTCAAACAATCCTACAAATGACCTCTGTATGTATGTATGTAGAAGTACCACATTTACTACATAGGAATAATACTGTAGTGTCCTTGAATTACTAAGTTACAGCTGTATCTAGAATTATCACAATAAGTACCTAGAAGTACCACTGTAAGTACCACAATAAGTACCTCTAAGTACCACTGTAAGTACCTAGAAGTACCACTGTAAGTACCACAATAAGTACCTAGAAGTACCACTAGAAGTACCACTGTAAGTACCTAGAAGTACCTAGAAGTACCACTGTAAGTACCACTGTAAGTACCACTGTAAGTACCACCGTAAGTACCACCGTAAGTACCCACCGTAAGTACCCCTGTAAGTACCACCGTAAGTACCACCGTAAGTACCACCGTAAGTACCACCGTAAGTACCACCGTAAGTACCACTGTAAGTACCACTGTAAGTACCACCGTAAGTACCACCGTAAGTACCACCGTAAGTACCACCGTAAGTACCTAGAAGTACCATACACTGTAAGTACCTAGAAGTACCACTGTAAGTACCACTGTAAGTACCACCGTAAGTACCACCGTAAGTACCACCGTAAGTACCACCGTAAGTACCACCGTAAGTACCACCGTAAGTACCACCGTAAGTACCACCGTAAGTACCACTGTAAGTACCTAGAAGTACCACTGTAAGTACCTAGAAGTACCACTGTAAGTACCATGGACTTACCGGCCCGTAATGTAAAGTGTTACCGTATTTTGTACCTGTAGAAGAGGCGTGTCTCAGTCAGAATTGTAGGCCAACCTTATTCGTACCACTGTTAGATTTCATAACACTTTGAAGCAACTATAGTTAAAGTTCTAACTTCATTCATACGTATGCAGAAGCCTGTACTTTTCCATTTGATGTTTTGATTTCTGAAGGCCAAGCTACAAGCACACCGTGGCAGCTGCTGATTGGAGGTCTCTGTTTCTCCTGAGTATATTATCACTTGCTGTCTAACATTTCTTGTTCGTGTGTTCGTGCGTCTACCATCAACAATAAAACAATAAAACACCTAACCTTCCTAACACCACAGTGGGGAAATTTCAGTGTTGCATCAAAAGTTATAGAACAGTAGGAATGAGGAGCACACCGCACAAGATAAGTGAATAATAGCAATAAAATAAAACAAAATGTCTAACTCTAGCATCAAAGAACAAGCGTAAAAACAATTCTATCTTTAGCATAATAATAATAATAATAAAGTATTTTATTCATTTTTTGTCTTGTTTGTTGCTCTTGTGCAAATTATTCTTCTGCTTTACACTTTCAATACGAGTTCTGCCGTCTCACTTCGACAATTGGGACAGCTTCCCCACAAAGATAATTACAGTATGAATAAATACAGTTTGAAGAAGGATTCCCTAAATATTTTTTCCATCTTTGTAATTTTTTTCTTTAATTTGTACATGTTTAAGAAAAAGGCCGGCAACAGAATATTTTCTTCTTTCTGCTCCTTTTCATTTGTGTGACTGGACTAAAAATATTTGAAATGTAAATGTTGTATGTGATGTAGTGTTATGTCCAAAAAAATAGACAATTGGAGGAGGATCTTGTTTCAAGTGTAGGATGCATCTGTAGTCTTCTTTACATGTTTGCACTACAGCACCAAGACCAAAGAGATTAAAAGTGTGATGCGACCTTTGTTACTACAAATGTGTCGTGAATATATTAAAGACAAACAGAACGACGAGTGTGTCCTTTACGCCCTCACTGTGACCCTGTTGTGTTTACCCAGGTTAGCGTGCTCCTCCCATATTCGCCACATAGTCCTGTTTCCTAAAACCATTTTCTCCCCTGATAACCCCTGACGGGCCATTTCCCTCTCATTATAGATGCATAGAGGAGAAAATCTCACATGTATTGGATAAAAAAGTTTAGCAATACTGTATAGAAATGAAGACAAGGCAGCGGCTTTGCACTTGTACATAGTTTATTTACGAGTCCCTTCAGATCGAACACAAGGAGATAAAGCTTTTCATATGATTTGGAACAATGTGCATAAGAACAGAGACGTCATCGCTTAAGATA
This sequence comes from Knipowitschia caucasica, assembly GCA_964034765.1. Taxonomy (NCBI): domain Eukaryota; kingdom Metazoa; phylum Chordata; class Actinopteri; order Gobiiformes; family Gobiidae; genus Knipowitschia; species Knipowitschia caucasica. The sequence goes on from OZ035823.1 coordinate 18,647,656, forward strand.
CTTATGACGCATGCTTAAGATACTGTAGCAAGAATGTGTCAGAACAAATACCTTCAGTTCTTCAGATAATCATGTGTAGCAGTAATACAGATATAACAGGGGTTCACAGTATACAACATGCTGTATGTAGGTCAGGTTCCACAATACCAAAAAGTATTTATTTTTTTAACTATAAAAACATTTTGGTCAGAATCAGAATTATTTTTATTGCCGTTGTGAGTAACTGGAAGTCACAAACTAGTAAATTGCTTTGGCTCTCAGTGCAAACAAGATTAAGATTAAGATTAAGATTGATATCCTTTATTCGTCCCACAGCAGGGAAATTTCAGAACAGTAGGAATGAGGAGCACACAGCACAAGATAAATGAACAATAGCTATAAAATAAAACAAAATCTCTCTAGCAAAACTCTACCATCAAAGAACAAGTATAAAATCTTTATCAAGTTACAACAAGTTATAAAAGTAAAAACTGATTTGTTGTTATTTTTGTTGATCAAAGAGATAGAAGAGATAGTGTTTAAATGTATTTATCCCTTTGAGATCAGACAGAGAGAGCAACAGTTACCACATGTGGTGCTGAAATCAAGCAAAACATGTTCCGCAAACAGAACCAACAACCACCTCTCTCTCATCTGCAGCCCACAAAGTCACACTCTGGGACCTGCCTGTACTTCTGATGCTATAAGATGTATTTACATTGCTAATGGGCTCCCACTTAAGAACAAAGATGTGCATTCCTTTGTGACGCTAACCCAGGTCAGGCAGGTCAGCGCTGGCACCGGTGAGGCCAACAACACACGACGCAAACGCACATCTCACAGCCAAGAGGGATTCTGTACTTTCCAATCGCTCATCAGTGAAGTCTTCTCTCTTCCATCTGAGAAGCATGAAGAAATGAGTCAAAACTCCAACATTAGCCCCAGAGGGATTAACTTCTCATGAGCAAAGAATGTCCAAACTACAGCGAGGATCTTAAACATCAGCACAGCTCTTTTTACACAAAGTCTGAATCTCGCCGAAGAGTCTAAATCACAGACAGAGTATAGGCATCATGTTCAGGCAGCAGCGGAACTGGGCTGGTGGGAAACAGGAATAAACTCTAAATGCAGTTTAAAGTTACTGTTTTTGTTTTGTGAATATGGAATGTTGCCAAAGGCCGGTGTCGTAATGTGCCGGAGCCAAGTCCCGGGATGGTCAGGGCATGGTGATTAGCTGGGACTCACAGATGAACTCCGGTCCAGGCTGAGTTTCAGCTCCCCTCTGGTGTAAACTGTGGGTGGCAAAAAGATAAAACACTGGGCTGGCTGGCCACTGTTTATGCAGACAGTTTGTGGTCGACATCAGCAGCACTGGGCAAAGCCTCAGCAGCAACATTAGAGGCGACAGAACCTTTGGCACGAATAAAGCATTTCTAGCTGTTCCAGCGAGTTTGCATACTCTTGTCAAACGTTAACTTTGAATATGAAAACGATACAGATGTTACTAAAGCAGAGGTTTACTTCTCCACTGGAGGTCCCTGGTGAAAATCTGGGGGGTCTCGCTCCACCTGTCCCTGCCCCACATCCCAGTGTCAAAGAGGTGGTCCTCAGGCTCTTCCACCATCAATGCTTTATACTGAGGACGTGTGAGACAACACATATGAGCGCTCTGCCCAAATGTGCTCTTACTGCATACTTTAGCAGCACAAACACAGGCGTCCTGTTGTGTGGTCCCTTTATTAGTCATTTTAAAATGCAATTAAAATGACTACACAACCCAATTTGAAAGTCTTTACCCATTGCAGAACATTTAGAAGTTTATTATGGCAATGCATTAGAAAATTTTATTAGGTGCAGTAGAGAAAAACAACAAGAAAACATCTCCATATTGTTGAATTTATGTTTGTGTAATTTAGGATTAAGATTAAGAGATCCTTTATTTGTCCCACAGTGGGGAAATTCCTGTGTTGCATCACCAGTTACAGAACAGTAGGAATGCGTACTCAGCACAAGGTAAATGACCACAGCTCTATACTAAACTCTAGACTAAATAAAATAAAATAACATAAAAATAACATTTCTAGCTTTGGCTTTTGCACAAAAGGAATGAACATCTCTTCACTACTATTTCAACTGAAAACAAGAATTGAATTACTTGTATTTCTGTAAATATTTAGAGTGAATCCTTCAGTGGAGGCCAAAACTACAGATCCTCAGATCAGGCAACTTCACAAAGAGTCCAGAGACTTTGTCCCAAAGGTTCACAAACAGACTTCAGTGGTGATTTCAGACAGCTCAGTGTTCTATCTTTAACAGAAGAACATAGGATCAACCCATTGCCATGCACTGGTTATGCGACTGTGCAACCGAAATCCCCTGTACTGTTCCACACATAAATCTGTGCTGCCGTGACTAACTTGCTGGTAACAGGAGCTGAGGCGGGCATTCCACCAAGACCGTGTTGGCCGCCTCAATGTAAGAACGGCCCAGATCCTCCATGGGCCCCGAGGGAACCCTCTGACCAAACAGTGAGGTCAGCTCTGCTCCCATCACACAGCACGGATTACACATAAACACATATCAGATAAAGTCCACAAACTGAACATGGATTAAGTCATTAAGAGTCGCCCTCGTCTCCTGACACTTCCCAGGAGCCCTCACTTCAGTCACTATTTGGACTATTTGGACAAAAAGTTACATTGTACTTTTAATTACAAGTTGAATAAGAGAGCTAATGTATCATGTACTTCTCTTTTACTCCATCATCAACTTGATTTTAATTTATTTCTGACAAAAAGAGTCTTCTAAGGGTCAGATTTTGTGAACAAATCAGGCCACAACACATTTTATCTTTTGGATATGTGTAAGAACAAGCAATTTGAGTCACTATTAGACACTTTGGGATGATAGCTGATTGGCTGAGTGAGGTTGTTCCTCTCTTTTTCACTTTTTTGTTTAAAAAAGCACATCTAAAGAAATATTTACAAAACTAAAACAAGGGTTTGACCTGAACTTACATGAATTTTATTACATCAGTATCATTTATTGTGGTTTGAAAGTTATGTATCTCAAGTTCTTCAAATGTGTTCTTGTTTATTCTTATGTTCTATGTTTTAATCACAGATACAAAGCCTGTTTATATAACACTCCCCATTATTCCTACCCTAACCAAACGTTAAATAAATGTCTCCTGAGTTCGATCATAAAAATGGTAAAATGACGCTGTTGAAATCACTCGCCAGCATGCACCTGCACCACTCCAGCACATATCATGAAACTTTATATTCCCAATAACTTAGAATGGCGTAACACTAGAGTTTTTATTGTATATCAAACAGGTGGTGATGACCTTGAACCATTAAAAGCCATTGTACCAGACGTTGGTCTGTATTAATCAATGTTTAAGCATTATTACTGGTACATATATTGCTAAACTTGCAGACAGACAAATGATGTACCCCCCATAAGTACTTAAAGAACATTCTCACACAGTCACCAACATTTTTTACTTTTACTTTTTGGACAGTGATGTTAATCCAGAGTCGTTTGTGTGCAGAGAAGAACCTGTTGGAAATAATTCATCATATGTCACAATTGAGAATCTTGGGATTTTCTTACATTTTAGAGGCCACACACATTCAGATTGAAGCTGTCCGCTACCTATTTATCAGAATTACACAGAGAAACCCAGGGGCCTATGGAGACCATGTACGTATGGATTTGTACACTGTACATAAATGTGCGTATTTATAGCATTTTATGTATGTTTTTATTTCTCAATGTTTTAATGTTTCCCAATGCTCTTTCTGTGTCTGTTAAGCACCCTGGGTTGCTTCTTTATGAATGGTGCTTTATAAATAATTTTGCCTTGCCTAGATAAAATACAAGAATAAGTAAATATTAATGGTATCTATTTAATGTGTTCCTTTGGCTACACTTAGTACATGTAGAATGCTTTGTGTGGAATCGTGCAGGCCACCTCCAGAAAGATACATTCTGTGACTTGAAGACAATATCAGGGTTCCTCATGGATGAACTTGTGGAATTATTATAGTTATTTTACTAGAAACACAATTTTAAATTCAAATGTATTCTGAACATACAACACTATGGGTATCACTCAAATATGCTGTAGTATTGGTGTAATTTCTTTGTGTTTAAAAACTGTTGTTACAGCGTTACAAAGTTCTTTGAATAATTAAGTCATCTTTATTTATATAGCACATTTTTACAGAGGGGCAACAGTGGCTCAGTTGGTTGAGCATTGAGCCTTTGAGCCTGAAGGTCGTGGATTCGAGCCCACCATTAGAACTACTTCACTACTCCCACTGATGACTGCTGTCGTTGTGTCCTTGGGCAAGACACTTAACCCCACTTTGCCTGAAGCTCCACTGAACGATCTCAGCTCCTGTGGACTCACCACCTGCAGGAGGATCAGTGAGGGGCTGGTGCTCTGTGTACTGGGTGCAGCTCTGACTGCCACCCCCCCGACCTAGGAATGGATTAAGGGGAAGAAAATGGATGTTCACCCAAAGCGCATTACCATGTTTAGAGATCAGATATTCCATGTTGTTCCATTCTCTCTTATTTTAGTATAGAGTTATCATCCATTGATCTGTGTGCTCCTCATTCCTACACATTCCATGCAAAACTGAAATTTCCCCACTGTGGTACGAACGAAGGATTTCTTAATCTTAATCCACTCAGCCACCGTGTAAGAAAGCTTCTTTATACTTTATTAAAAGAACCTTCCAAGCCTTAAACATAAGGACCCACAAAAGGGCTCCCCATAAAAAAGCCTTAGACCCACTGTCATTATGTAAAAAATTATAAAAATCTTACAGACAGCATGACAGACACTAAGCCAAGTACGGCCTTGTATAACCATGACCAACATGGCGAGGTGCACGGCCAGTATTGACTTTGATTGAGAAAATAGTATTATGTTCATGACTTCTACTAAAAGATTGTAATATTATCACGGCTTTGGGTGTAATGTTAGTTTTGAGCGAAAAGACTTCCAGCTGAGGTGGAGCTTTACGGTGATCCTACATGCAGACATCTCAGTGTCATTTAGTATCTGTTATTATAAAGATAAACTCTATATCAGCAATTTGACCGCTCAGCAGTGGCCGAGGTCTGATTCTACACCCAAACATCCATCATTATACTATTAGGTTCTCTTAACGCCATCTTATCTAAACCACCTTCAAACACACATTATAATAGCACTGTTGATTTTGAAGCCCTGCACTAACTCTGATTGTAACAAAACACGCTTTGTTATGGGCAAAACTAATATTGTTGGATGTCTTCAATGTTGCCTCGGCGTTTGGCTAGAGCGCTTATCACAGTCTCCATCCATGACTCCTAAAGCACGCATGATTTTAAAGATAACTCCACCATATCCATATCATTTCAGAAGGTTCAGCATAAAAGAAAAGTAGCTATTGTAGGTCTACACAAGTCTATATGAAATCTGGGTTAATTCTGTAACACATTTGGGGCATTTTTCTATCCAAAAGCAAACAAAACAAAACAACAAAACTTAACAAACACAAACAAATAGCATTTCAAAAGTGGGCAGGTCATTAGGGTCATCATCTCACCTCACCAGCCAGACGAGAGGTCTCCAAAAGGGTCAAGTCTACTGCCCCTATAGGTCCTGCATCAGGGGTTGAGTTTAAATAACTTAAAAGACACAGATGAGCCAAATATGTTTTAATCCATCACTTTAAGAATGAAGACGGAATCAATCAAGAGAGGGGGCCATCAGATCGCTGCCACCTAAATCACCGTTGCCTGTCAGGTGATAAGCCGCAAAGGGCCATTCTTTGTGTTCGCTGGGCATAGTGGAAACCTGTTGAAAAGGCGACTAAATTATTGGCATTTGAACAGCTGCAAAAACCTGCTCAATGTTGTGGCTCTCCTCCAACTTATTATTCTTTACGTCCATTTGCAGGGACAGCATGCCAAGCAAGTCCGTCAATACTGGTCCATTTGTGAGGGGGTGCATATTGACATTGCCTAACTATTTCAATTATGGTTCACAATGAAAAATATTGAGGTCAGGCAGAGTTATAGAACGTTTGTGAGCTTTTTCTCATACTAATTGACACACTTCAGCTGCTCAAACTTTGAACTGAATCCCTACTTGGGCCAGCAGAAAGCAGGCAGATGCCATCAGCGCTCACAATCCCCTTACTTTGAAACCCAAGCCTCCACATGTAAACCGCAGTCCAGGGCACGAGTGAGAGGAGCCGTCTGCTGGACTCGCTCTAGCCCGAGAAACACCGCCCTCCGTCTGCACACCAGCATGTCTGCAGTGCAACGTTTGAGGAGCTCAGCCAAGACAATTAGATTTGGGATTAGATATTATTAAGCTCTGAGATGGAAGCGCCCTAAAGGTTGCCTGGTCCACTCCTGGGCAGCTTTGGGTCTTTCTGTGCAGAGTTTTTTCAATGTGTGGAGGAAATGTCAATGTTGCAGCGCACATACAGGACAGTAGTAAGAGCACACAGGAAACATGTAAAAAATTCAAGTAGCTGCAAAATTGGAAATTGCAGTATCGCACATTGCACAGGATTGCAGTTTTTACAATAATTTCAATAGGCCCCTCCCCTCCATGGTCCAGACCAAGATCAAGATCCAAAGATCAATAAACAACATATGATTAAACAGTGGAAGTATCTTATCCCGTGTGTAGCCTTGTTTACAGCATAGACAGGGTTGTTGTTGGACACAGTTTATTCGGTTAAATTTCCATCCATCCATCCATTTTCTTCCCCTTAATCCATTTCTGGGTCGGGGGGGTGGCAGTCAGAGCTGCACGAGCCCCTCACTGATCCTCCTGCAGGTGGTGAGTCCACAGGAGCTGATCTTTCAGTGGGGGCTTCAGGCAAAGTGGAGTTAAGTGTCTTGCCCAAGGACACAACGACAGCAGACATCAGTGGGAGTCATGAAGTAGGTCTTACGGTGGGCTTGAACCCATGACCTTCAGGCCATGCTCTACCAACTTTAGGAAATGTGAAATAAAGAACTCAATTAGACTTAAACCTATTGATTCCTCACATTTCATTGTCCATTATGAATGATGTTTGTGCCTGGATTTACAGCTGAATGTAGTGCTTTAGAGCCAATCATACAAAGCCGTGTAAACATGGAGCTGCGAGTCATGGGAGAATGTGCAAAAGAGCTGATCAAAAAAGAGTAAGATTTCTACATTTTCAAAAAGAATACATATGATTGTTTTCTTTCTGTTTTTGCTAGATGCCCTCTGGTCATCTAATTTTCCACTTTCATCAAACGTGTGTCACATAGTTTTGTGCAAGTGCATTGTCAATATTTTCTCACTTTTATAGAGATACACAATTTTTTTCCCAACAGGGACAATGGAAAATGGTCTGATGACCCTGTATATGAACCTAGGTAGGTGCTGTCAACGGCCTCATGACCAAGGTACTTAACCTTACACTGGCTAAGTCATATTCCAGGTGTGCAGCAAGATGCGGTTTGTCTGTGTGTGTGTGTGTGCGCATGCATGTGTGTGTGTGTGTATGTGTGTGTGTGTTTGTGTGTGCGCACGTGTGTGTGTGTCTGCTGCGTTTCCCCTGAAACATGACATTGTTGTGTAGTAGTATGTTCATTTAAAACCTGCAGATAGAACATAACAGACAGATGGATGAAGCAGATGCTTATATAATCCAAATCACCTCTGCATTCAACCCAACATGTGGGGCAGCCAGTGGGGCAAAGGAGCCTCGGTTTGTGTCCAGTGGTTTGTGCTCGGGTCTAAACAAAGGATTCAAAGTACATGTTTAATGACAGTATTTCTTACTTTATTTGACATCAGTCTACAATGCACTCTTCAATATACCAATATCTAATGTAATTAATTGCATACATGGTTTTGTGTGTATTCAAGTATATATATAACTAATATTTTGTAGAACATATGTGTGTGTGGAGACATAAGTTAACTGATACGGCCAACTCGTGGAGAGCTATGGCCTCTCAGATTTATGCCTATGTGCAGTCGTTCTTCAAGAGTCCAGATCATCCAGGTTGAATATCTGCCCAAGATGTCCCATGATTCTTCTAGACAGCTGAAGAGGCAACCTTCTGACACTGACGGGAATTTATGCTGCATTTCAGGAAGCAGTAGTGAGATTGGGAGAATGCACAATCTATGCACAACAGGAGGCCTCTCATTTATCATCAGAATGTGCTCTTTTCACTGCTGCTCAGTGAAATTAAGCTCTGGTGTGTGCTAGCAAGCAGTCATCCAGCACAGTCATGAAATGTTGGCACAATAACAAAGAACGTATGTATGAGAGCATTTTATAATCCAAACATTATTGACCTTTTGTCAAGTCAGTTTAATTTGAAACAGAGGGGAATATTTGAATATAATATGTACTAATGTATAATAGTACATCGGCCTCATAGTACAGACAATGTACATACATCACTGTTGTAAGCATACACATTTGCTACTACTACAACTACGACTACTACCACTACTAATAATACTTGAAAGGCCTACTTATTTGTATTATTATGCAATTGCTATAGCGCCTTATTAATAATAGGCCTATACTGGCCTTTCTAGACACTGAGGCTATGGTCAGAAAGAAAGATGCTTGATGCAGTGTGACAGTCCAAGAGACGGATAGAATTTCACATTCTATATTTAAGCTGGGACTTCTGTCGCTGGGCACTATTTAAATACCAATGTGAGTGTCAAAAGAGAGACGAGGGGGTACAACAATATGATGGACCTCTTCGAGACCAACGCATTTTTGTGTGATCTGCGTTACCTGGAAGAAGGAGACTATGAAACTCTACAGAATTTGGACCCCGCCGGAGAGTCTCTTTTGTATCATGAAAATGACAGCCCGCTGTCCACAGGCCAGGATCATGTTCAGTCAGAGACTGGGGGCGACAGCAGCGGAGACGAGCATGTCCTAGCACCGGCCGGGCTCCGGGCGCACTGCGAGGGCCAGTGCCTGACGTGGGCCTGCAAACTTTGCAAGAGGAAAGCAGCGCCCAGTGACAGACGCAAGGCCGCCACGCTCCGAGAGAGGAGGAGGCTCAAGAAGATCAACGAGGCCTTCGAAGCGCTCAAGAGGAGGACCGTGGCGAACCCCAACCAGCGGCTCCCCAAAGTGGAGATCTTACGCAGCGCCATCAGCTACATAGAACAACTACAGGAGTTACTGCAGCCAGAGGACGAGCCAGGGACGCAACACAACAGGCCAACGCCATACAGCAAGGAGCGACATGTAAGACCTTTCCAGGGGCCTATACTCGTGTTTTACGGTCCACCAGAAGCCATATGGCAATCAAAACAGAAAAAAAGACAAACATTGTCTGGCACAATATCGAATTACAAGTGTGTAACGCAATACGTGGTTTCCAGGGTGAAGTTTATTGGAAGCGCTCTGAATCCTGCTCTCCCCCCGAAGACCATTCCACCACAACAGTGGCAAGCCAGAAAGAGGGTATATGACTCATAATGTGATGACAATAATAAACAGAAGTAACATTGAGATGTGTGTTTTGTATTTCAGAGTCCATTGATGCGTCTTGCAGCCTATTACGGCTCTCGTCCATCGTGGACAGTATAAACAGCGAAGAGAAGAGCTTCACAGAGGACAGTTCAGAAAACTAACTTATTTGTTATCTGCACGATGGGCCACAAACTTGTACATACAATGTTTTATACAATTTTGTAAAAGCAATATGCTATTGATTATGTTTTTGTATATTATTTGACCAACAATAAATCTGTAAATGCTTTAAAATACAAATACTCGGAATGCAGGATCACATTATATTCTTTTAACCTCATGCATAACATGTAGTGTTTCCCGTCTGCATGGTTTATTTACACTTACAAAGGTCTTTCGAAAATGATCAAACTGGCACCAGAACAGCAGCCCTGATTCCACAACAGAAACACAACAACAGCTGTCTCTCTCACATGGAGCAAAGCAGGCCGAATCTCAGTTGTACCATGTTTGTGACATACTGACTTGAATTCTTATCATTACACAATCATATTGCACAGCAGCTATGGGTAAATATTTAATGAGCTGATGAAAAACAGCAGTTTCACGAAAACATGCTTCATTTGCGTTGAAAGTTAATCGCGGGCTGAAATGCACTATTCACTTTTCTTCCTGCTCATAAGAGCTTGGACTTAAAACTAAATGTCAACTTTTCTAGACAGAAACCCGATCGCTCTGTATAATGAGATTTTAATGGGCAGCTGTCTGATCTGAGTGTAGAAGCTTACTTTTGTCCTGTTGTGATTTCCTTAATCTGACTCTTAACTATTGTGCTTTCTCATGGTTCGAACACTTTTGATCGTACGACAATTTTCCTTCATAGAACGTGCAGCTAGTCACCGTCTCCTATGGGGTTAATATGAGTGGCCCTTCTGCAATATAGTTCGCAGAGCAATAATAAATGGGGTCTCTGTCAGGGGCCCCTGTCGCAAATGAGCAGAGTAGATGTAATAAGTCAAAGCACGATGTCGTTTAGAAGAATTAGGGCTCTGGGACGTGAGGGAGGTGGACGTAAAAGATCACCTAATGCCCTTCACTTAACTCTATCTCTGACCCTTGAGAACAACACAAGCACGTGGTCCCAGGAGAGCTCAGCATAGAGCCAGTGCTGCGCCCCCGCGCGCGCACATCAGATCATCAGAATCCAGCAGCACTTGTTTGGTTAGGTGCGCGGGATCACCAGAGATGTGAGTTGCCAAACGTTTTCTCACATTGATTGTGCGAAATATCCGCATTTTACGAGCTGTCAACAGTATCACCATCCGCAGCAGAGGTCAGGGCAGCACGGGCATACGGCTTAACCAATCTGCAGCCCGTGACCTGATGGACTTGTTCTGGAAAGGTGTCGTTCTGTCTCGCGTTTGGCACGTTCTCATTTCAACGTGGTCTTGTCGCGATATGAGACAGAGGCTGCAGCGACCACATGTCTCGAAGTTTAATTCCCAGTTTCTTTCAGATAACTGATTTGTAGCAATATGCATAAGAACAGAGACCTCTTAACGCCGATGCTTAAGATATTGATACTATAGTAGCAATGTGGGTTAGAACAAAGATGCTTAGTCCAGACAATACAGATATAACCGAGGTCTCCATTGCCTTTAATTATTTGAATGAGATTCCTTGAATAGCCTTCATGTTTGTCCTAAGTCCAAAGCATGCAGGTCAGATTCCACAGGCCCCAGATTACTAAAATATTTGTTGAACTTTTGAAGTTGTCTTAACGTTCAACCAATCCTACATTTCAAATTAACTTGAAATGTAACCAAATAAGATAGGCCTACAGTGGGTAAACACCTGGAACCCTGTTAAAGGGTGCCCTACATGGAAAGAAAAGTATGTCATCAGACTCAACCTAAATCTCCAAGAATAGACCAGTTGTTCAGTTGTTGATCTAAACTCGAGTGTCAATAAGAGTTAATGGTGGAAATTTGGCCAGTGCAGGGAACTACACAGTGGTGTCAATGGTGTGATTAGTGTTAAAGTGAGATTTTACAAACAGGCCACCTCATTTACAACACCTTTAGTGATGAGAGTGAGGTGTTTAGAGGGAGTTTACCTCTCTATGTGAATTCATGGGGGTAGAAATATTGCACCTTTATTTATTGCCTAAATAGGCGTGTATGTTCTGAAACATATCCCAAATGGTTTGCAAGTTTTTTGTAAGTATGGCTGGGAAAATGATTCTTCATCAGGTCGTAGTTGTTCACTTTGCGGCCATGATCTTCACAAGTTTTAAACAACAGCAGTATGTGATGCAGGGTGCAGCAGGCTGCTGGAGGCGTGAGTGGGAAAACACCAGTAAGTGCAGATGTGGGAAACTCGGCAGGGTCCTGGGGTTGAAGGGTAAGGGGGGGTTCAGGGAGGGGCTGCCGCCTTCTGCTGGGGCAGAGGGCTATGGTAATTAGATCTGACCAATGTGGGCCCTTGGCTCAGGCCAGGGCATATAAGAGAGCAAGTGGGACCCAGAGCCTCACATCACTCTGCATCAATTCTCTGCTTTGTTCTTCGTCTTATACAAAGGTCATGGATGTTTTTGCTCAGTCCCAGGTGTACTACGACTGTGCTTCTTCTCCGGACGATTTGGACTTTGGTCCTGGAGCTGAACTGACTGGCTCAGAAGAGGATGAGCACATCAGGGTCCCAGGAGCACCCCACCAGCCTGGGCACTGTTTGCAGTGGGCCTGCAAGGCCTGCAAACGCAAATCAAGCTTTGTGGATCGCAGAAGAGCTGCCACCATGCGTGAGCGTAGGCGTTTGAAGAAGGTCAATCACGCTTTTGAGGCTTTGCGCCGCTGCACCTCTGCAAACCCAAGTCAACGCTTGCCCAAAGTGGAGATCCTCCGTAATGCCATCCAGTACATCGAGAGTCTGCAAGAGCTGCTGAGGGAGCAGGTGGAGAACTACTACAGCCTCCCAGCAGAGAGCAGCTCTGAGCCAAGCAGCCCTTTGTCCAGCTGCTCAGAAGGAATGGTGAGTTCTGAACCAGTGGGATTTTAGGAGAGTTCAGAGACCTGTTGAACTTTTAGAGTTCAAAATGAGCCAATAAAGGTTAATTAATATAGTTTGTGGGCCATTGTACAGTGTAGAATGGTGGGGACTCAAGATCCCTTCTAAAACACAGTAAACAGTGAAGAGAAGTCTGGCAGCACAAATCTGTGTGCATTCCATCTTGACTCAATGTTCTGCGCTGCTGGCAGCAGATTCTGCAGATTTACTCTTTTACTAAAAGTGTCATCTTGCACAAACTGGTGTTGCTTCCACTGATACAATCGATTAGCCATGCTCCGAGCCGGGCAGTAGAGTGGGGCACCCGCTGCCACTGAGGCTTTATGGTTGATGTGAAACCAGAACACCCTTAACTGTGGTATTTAGGATTTACTGGGCTGTCCAACATTTTGGAAAAAGCATAAATGTACCTCCGTCTTTCCCTTCACCATAAATTTTTCTCTGAACATTTTAGTCCTTATGTATTGCGCGCTTCTATTTTGTTTGAATATGTCAATTCTTTTCAGATTGAAGGCAACAGTCCAGTTTGGCATCAGATGAATGCAAATTACAACAACAGTTATTCCTTTTCCAAAATGGGTGAGTCTGTGACACAAATGTGCTCAATGAAAATCAACTTACCTTAAATCAAGGGAACACTAACTCAAAAACACTTTTTTGTTCAGGTAATTTAACGGAGAAGTCTGCGGGTGCCTCCAGTCTGCAGTGTTTATCGAGCATTGTGGACCGTCTGTCTTCAGTGGAGGCCAGTGCAGGATCCACGTCTCTGCAGGACATGTCCAGCTTCTCCCCCATCAGCTCTGACTCACAGACCTCCTCACCAGACAGTCCCGGCACCAGACCAGTGTACCACGTTCTGTGAGCGCACAACTTATATGGACAAAGTCCTTTTGGATTCATAAAGCAGCTTTTGAACTGTATATAGAATTGTAAATATGTTACATTTATTTCTTACAACATTTTACCAAAATATAAATACAAATATTTAATTATTGCATCAAACAGTATTCTTGCATGTAGTACTTCTTATTTATGATATTTTTGAAATGATCTTGCTCTGTATTAATGAACGACATAAAACTAGCTTGTCAAGGTTGAGTTACTTGTTTTTAAATGTTTTTCTACAATGTAAAGTACGTAATAAAATATAGGTGTTTAATTTAACAATGCATCAATGTTGTTTACTGTAGTGTATCTTATACATCACATTCAGGACGCGGGCCGGTTCATATATTATATTAACCTGACTCAACAGCCCGTGTTTTTCAAATACAGTAAAAGCAAACTCGAATTTAGTTCATTTATCAAACACAGCAGCTCTGATTTTTGCTTTCCAACATGCAGTTCTGTAATTCTCCTCATGGTCACTAGAGAGCGCTGTTTTGCATGTTATTGGTTTGTTGTTGGAATGTTTGAAACAGCATAAAGCACCACCAATGTACACAAGCACATAGATTTATTTATACAAATATATTATGTATAACAATTGCATATCAACAGTGTGTTTTCCCCTTTTCTGTACGTCTCTGAACCATTCGCATCAAAAGTGAATTTACAAATACTTTGTCATAAGACCTATAGAAAAAAGATGTTTGAACATCAAAGGAAAAAAGGCCAATCTTCTTTTATGAAATAAGTTACAGGTGGAAATTTAAATTCTATACAAACCAAAGTCGAATTGCGTTTTTACACATTTGTAAGAATAAAAACTGAGATAATATATTTCATTTTAAATGAATCGAGGAACAACAGAAACAAAAGATAAAGCAACATTGGAAAATGCAGTGATTGGGACAAAGCTTAGCACCAAAGAAGAGGCGGGGAGTCACAGAAAAAAACTTTAAAGTGAAGGTACAATCAGGAAACAGGGTTAAATCACATTTCAGACGAGTGACGAGAGCTGCCACTGCTGCCCATCATGATTGTCCAAACAGAACATTTTACTACAATGATACATGTTACATCCATGAAATACAATAATATAAATAAAGAATAAAACATATGTTCTCTCTAATAAATCTGTGATAAATAGATAAATCTGAATAAAGCTAAATATGTTTTTGGACAACAATCTTTCAATCTGTCGGATCACATTGACTTCCTGTTTAATTGGACCATTTGGTGATTTCAAATTTGTCAATAATCTCTTTGCACAAATCTTTATGGAAGCTGCCTCATTATGCACGGGACCAGGGATTGGCTGCACATCTTTGCCACTGTGTGAAGTGAGTGAAAGTATATTGCAGTTTGAAAACTAATCAGTGAATGTTATTGCTAACTCTAGAAGATACAAAATCTGTTCTTGCTACAATATAAGAAGGTAAAAAACAGTTTACCACATTCATCCAGAAACAGGTCACAACTCAGATGAAGCTCAAGCACCAGTTGATTAGAAACACCACTGTATAACTCATAATGTGCCACGCTATACTATTAACCGATAACAATAGTGACTGGAAACAAAAATCACAAAGGAAGAACCGTTTGAACTCACAATCTTCATCTACAGTATGTCGGAAAGGTTACAACCAAACAGAAAGAGGTGTAAATGTTGACTTGTAGCAGTAGTTCGTCCTCTTTGCTTTGATATCGATGGTAAAAGAGCGTTGATAGTATAAAAGGTTTCTTGAGGAAGAGATTTTTTTCCTTTGGGATGTTTGGTCGCGCGGAACTGCTGCTGTCGCCCATTCACTTCTTCTTCTGAAACAACCTGTGGGTCGCACACAAGCAGAAGCAGACTGAGAGAAATGCAACATGAGCAGAGAGTGTATATAGATGGACAATGCTAACCCCCTAGCTCAATGAAGCCAAATAGAGAAGTGCTCAAGGACAAAGTTTTGCTCCAGCTCGCTGTGGCTCCTACTGATTTACCTTGAAAAGTAAATACATCTATGGTTTGGCGCTTTCTGTGATCCTAGTGTTTATATTTTGATATTGTCACTGTAAATCCAAATGTGAGCTATAAGGATTGGCCAATCAGGTGCCTTCATTTGCGGTGGAAACTGTAGCTTGGAGAACCGTCTGTCCCTGTTATGACGCAAAGCTAAAGCCATCGGAACAAATGCCCATATAAGGACTTTGCCTGGAAATGTATAGTGCGTCATCGTCATTTTCTAAGCTCAGTATCAAGACTAAAGACAGAGATAAACGCATCGCAAATAACAACACAAACACCACATTTTAAAAGAACATAATCTTGTCCACGTATAGGCCGCACTTGAAGATATGCTGCATGTTTTCATGTTGTCATGGAACACTGAACCAACTGAAGCATTTTTTGACAAGGTGTTTAAAGGCACTGATGACTCCTGTGATCAAAGCCCCCTGGTCTATTTGACAATAACATTCCTAATAAAACTATAGTAAAGATAATAAGAAGTACTATTTACAGTAGTTATTATGTACAGTATATAGCGGTTATGTGTATGAGTATGTGTATCAAGGACACAAAGTTAAAAAGCGCTTTACAATTGTTTCCTCTCACTCCACACAGTGATGGAAACAATGTCATTTTGTACAAGAAGTTACAGGAGGCTCTTGTCAGACCTATGTTATACGTTTTTATATTTTAACTGGGGCGACAGGAAGAAACCTATGCAGACACAGGGCCAAAAAAATCTGAAATATGCCAAGGCAATTAATTAAATTGCGACATTGCCAACAAGAAAGTTAAGTCTGCGCCACAACACACCTGCACCTGTCAGTAATTTTTTGTTGTTCTACTAAAATCAATGTTTTATTCCCAGCAGGCTTAGCGGAGTGTGACACTAGATTTCAAAGGTCCATGTAACGCGCTGAAGTCATCGAGCATGCACTGATAGAACATAATCCCTGGTCTGTTCCTTTCGCACAGCGGTTAAAAGCTGCTAAATGCTCCTAAATACGTCCTAAGCCCAGTCGTGCCAACAGCACCACAAGAGGTATCCTTGTGAGGATGTGGCATCAAAGGGCAGAGTCTGGAGACATGCCCATTTCAACATGGAGCCTGTAAAGGACAACTGCCTCTCCAAGCAGTGGTGGGCGATCTGGGAAAACAATTCATTCAAGTTTTCCCCTGAAATCGATATACGGCTAATTTTGTTTAGCCTCACATTGTGGGCACCAGAGACAACACAACCACAGACAACAATACAAAAACACAGGACATGCTGCTTGTCTTTCAGGGTTAAATTCTCCTGAACACCAATTCACACTTACGTCCGTGAATAGTTTGGTTAATTGTAATGAGCCTTTTGACAATTTATAGCAGTGGTAATACCCTCATAGTTATATTACGATCGCTATGATTTGTTGCACATATCTTGGCTTATCACTTATAAGACGTAGAATGAGCACTTCTGGTGTAAACTGAATGGTTTCAAATGTTTGACACCGGTCACAGGGTTACCTTTCACAGGGTTACCTTTCACAGGGTTACCTTTCACAGGGTAACCTTTAATCTTGACCAAAGTTGAGATTGCGATCTCTTGTCCTTGCACTGTGCACGTTTCAGAGTGTGATGTTCTACCCCAGTCCACACAGTGTGATGTACAGTGTACCATTCATAAGGTGAATGTATCAGCATGTACCAGTATGAATAATTCAAGTATTTACAGTAAATGTTTTGCACAGACGCACTAGCTGCAGTATAGCATGACGGGTACATTCAGGCTAAAATGGAAAAGATTGATTCTTTTGCTGTGCACAAAGGCTTCTCAAATGGTTAAAGATTAAGCAGAACAGAAACACAGACAGATGAAAAAAGTACCACAATGATTTTGTTCTTGTTATGAAAAGAGCAGCAGTTCCCTGTGCTTCGCTGCAGTGGCTATCTCCCAGTGTACCCCCCTCACCCTTAAAGACATGAAGCGCCTCACCTACGACATGTGGTTCTGCTGTGAGGCCTGGTTCTGCTGTATGAGGAGCTGCTGCTGCTGCCGCCGCCGCGCCGTGCGCAGCTTCTCGAAGCGTGCCTCCATCTCCTCCAGCACTTTGGGAGTGTAGCGCACCACCAGCTTCACACTGTCCTTGGCTGCTTTCAGGAGCTCTACAGCCTTCTCATGGTGCTCCCCTTCCACACTCTGCAGAGGGAAAGCAAACATGTCCCCTGTTTACATCATATGTGAGTGAAATAGACAGATGGCCCATAGAATAACAAATACGGAAGATACATTTTTTTAGGAAAACCTTGGCAGGACCCAGGCCACAGCAGAGCAGCCTTGGCAAAGGTCCTGGGGTAAGAGGGAGGTGGTCCTGGACCAGTCCCAGTCCCACCAGTCCCATGTACCCTCCTCTTTCACACTCCCACAGTGCCCTACCCTTCACTTTGTTTGCATAAGTTATGTGTTAACATAATGCACTGAAAAGTGCATTTTCTTATATTTTCTTTACCATTGTGAATCACTATTATATATTTGAGCATTCTGAAACTCAATATTGACCTAAAAATTGTCTTGCGCACACTGGGGACTTATGCAAATGTATTTAAATGTGGTTTTTACTGCAAAAAGCAAATAAAATGAATTTGATTCTGTATCTAAAGCTAATGGATAAAACAAGTCTACTTTCTCTCTTATAGAAACCATTTGCAGTATGTCACTGCTGACATTCACTTAAAGGTCGACATAGAGAGCACACCTCCTCTGTAGGATTTATAGACAAAATCATACACAAAATAAAAAACAGTGGGTCGGGGTGGGGGACTGTTGGAGTAATTCTGTTTTGAATTGAAATGATACATTACTGAAATAATTACTCCTCAACTGTGAATGAGCAAATTAAAACCTATTTTAAAGTTATTTTTAATTAATCTCCCCCTAAGCTCCAATCACAATTTGCAGTTATTTGATCAGGATCAGATTTATGAAAGAAATAATAACACGGACCACTCCATTGACGGACAGCAGCTGGTCTCCTCTCTTCAGGCCCCCCTGCCTCTCGGCCACGCCCCCAGGGATGATGCGTGAGATGTAGATGGGAGAGTTCTGTTCCTTTCCTCCCATCACGTTGAAGCCCAGGCCCTCGTCTGTTTTGGGAAGCTCAACAACTCGCGGGTGAGAGTGACCTTCACTGGCTGCGAACGCTGCAACTGTGGCCTGTGCACGGAAACATAAGGTTTGTTAAGGAATCAGACAATAAGACAAAATATAGAATTTCTTTATTACTGAAGGGAAGATAATGGGTGAATGTGGATGTCAGGAATTTAGCTTCTACCTCCTTTAGCACCATTAGAATTTAATAGTACTAAAGGAGGTAAAGGCTTGGAGCTAGAAGCGACTATCTGGATGCAACCACACTCTACTTAAAATGTAATCAAATATAAAATATGAAAACTTAAAAAAAGTATAAGTCTTAATGGCCTGTCATTGTGCGTTCCTCTCCCGACCTGGTGGCAGCAGGTTTTTTTTTTTATTTCATCAATTAAATGTTGTTTTTTGCCTGGATATAACAAATGAATCCAGGCAAAACAACAACATTAAATAATAATAACAACAAGTATAAATAGCATAGTTTATAAGTCACAGTTGTGTATAAGGAAAACATGTTTAAGCACAAAAATAATCCATTATTAAGGTACGGTACAAGTGTGAAACAAAACCGGCATTTCAAGCAAAGCAATAACTCATCTATCGTGACAAGCAGACACTGGACCACTTCACAAAAAGTGTGTCATCATCAGGAAAATTGAGCAATACACCTTTAAGGATAACTGTGTAACTGCTTTGTACTGAACAGCATTTAAAATACAAACAGGATATAAAAACGCTTTAAGTTTTCAAAGCAACATCAAATATTTTAGCCCTGTGCAAAATATTTTGGCAGGTATCTAACTTCTTAACGCAAAACAAGGGTGAGGTTTAAGACTCCATTCAAAGTTCAGCTTCTAGTGAACACGAGGATTATAGTTCCTGACTTGTGCTGGAGAAGGCAGATAGGTTTCACACCGCACGGTTTGTATCTGGTGATTGTGGGGGTCCTTTGAACTGCACTCCTCGGCCCTTTTCCACCAGAGAACAAAGTAAACCTCAGAGCGTAATGGCAGCCGAACAGACGCACTCCGGCCCACATTGTGCTGTCAGGGCTGCATATTCGATGAACTGTCACCGCGATGGGACAAGTTCAAGTGCCTCTGTCAAAAATATGCTCCTCCATGTGTGTCTAGAATCCCCAAAAGCAAAGTCAAACTTGGCACTTTTAGGTCTGTCTTTCTGCAGACACCCTCCCTGCAGAATATTCTCACCCTTCCCACCCTACTCACCCTCATCAATGTCTTCTTATGCCACCTGTATTCTGCCTTTATTTCATCTATTCCTATTTCTATCACTTTTGACCAGGTTTTATTTTGCTATACTTTTGTAGTTTGAGTTTCCTCAATGTCTGTTGTTTGTTTTCTGTCCTAATGTAATTCACCTGAGTCTCCCGGTCTGTATTTATATCCTGTGCTTTTCCCAACTTGTTGTCCGTCCATTGTCCTGAGTCCGACCCAGTTTGTTCTTGTTTTCGGTTCTGGAATTTTGTTACTTTGGATTTGATTAAATTATACGTTATTTTTTACAGTCCTTCATTTTGGGTTCCTTTTTCACTTAACCTCGTGACAGAATGGAATAAAACCTGGTCAGAGGATCAAAAAATCCACATCATGACAATTTCTGTTTCAGTCTGTGGCCAAAACAGGTTTTCCAGGTCCAAGCAGCTTCTCAGCATGCACAAAGCAGCTTGCCCTTCACACTGGTATGAACGAGATGTCAAAAAGCCTTGGCATTTCCGAAAACCTAACAGTTACTAACGTAGGCCGAGGCTATTTTTAGAAACTGCATTATACTTTCCTCATGGAAGCCTAAAGCCATTATCTACAAATATAACTTGTCATTTCTTGTAAATACCTCTCCATTAATGACTAGTGCAAAGTTGATGCCCACTATTTCACTTAATAAAAATATTGCATCAAACAATTACTGATGCAACTTCACAATTAATTTGAGCAAGAAATTCCCAGAAAAGCATAACATGTTTACCAGGTCAAAGCTGAAACTGATTTGTAATCCGTCATAAAAGTTAATTATTAACCCTCAACAGATACAAGGGTTTAAAATGACAACGGCACAAAATCTCTGCACATTTATAAATAAAACGTATGGCCGATACATTTTTGACACCAAAACAAATTGTACCATACAAGTTATTGAACAATGAGGATTACAGGCAGTGTCTGCAGTATGGAGCCTGATGCATTTGCATTGCTGAGTTCCTGGTGTGTTGCTGGCCTCAGTTTCCATATTTTCTTTCCTCCATCTGACGCCTCCTTTCTGTTTCTAAGAAACAAGGTGCTGCAAAAAGGACTTGAGCCGGTCTTATCTCATGTGTCTGTTGTATCTATTTGAGAAGGCATTCATTATGTCATGTATATTGTGTATATTGTATATTGTATGTTGTCTACTGCAGAGAAGAAAATCAGTCTGAAGGGTCATCCACAGTTCCAGGTGATAACCATAGAGTGACAGAAAACATGTTGACAACAAGACAAACAATAAGCTTGTATATTATTATATATACATCTAGAGTAAGATGTTTGCTCCTTGAAGGATTTGAACTTTTACACTCAATACGACACCAATTTTCTGAGATTCTGAAGGTGAAGTTGGCTGGATGACAGTGTGAACTGTGTGTGATGTCTGCTCTGGGCTATTCTTTTGCAGACTTCTCAAAGTCATCCATATTAGATGCATGGATTATATTTCGACAATAAATTCTGCAGATTCAGAGATTAACGTACAGTATAACATGTCTACAGAGTGTACAACAGATTTATCTACAGATGTATACATACAAGTACATGTGTTTTACAGCACTATATAGGTTCAATCCTGTTATGTTTATACTTTGTTTCTTTATTAAGCTAAAAATATTTTTTAAGTTTGTTTTTTAATTTGGGTTTAATTTAATATTCACTTATCTTGTGACGTGTGATCCTCATTCCTACTGTTCTGCAACACTGACATGCTATGGGACGAATAAAGGATCTCTTAATCTTATTTTAGTTGAGATGAATATTGACTAAATGAGTTGGTGACGGACAGTATACTGTGTATACTGTGTATTCTGTGTATACTGTGTATACTGCCTCTACAGCCATCGCTTCCTATGGTACATGTACAATGTCAGATTTGATAAATACTACAGTTGCTGTACCTTGGCAGTTGCTCTCGCCTGGTACTCCGGACACCCATTTACCGTGATGGTTTCATGCATGTACTGATACACCTGAAAGAAAAAACACAAAATAGGTTCAACACACATTTAGGTCCAAATAAAATGGAAGAAATGAATTACTTCTAATCCCATCAATAAATGTTATGTATAATGCACTCTACCGTCACTGTAAGATTAATCAATTGATAAGAAGTCTGAATATGTTTTGATGTAAAGTGGAAAAGACCAAAGTGTGATATGGAGATTAATAGTGAAGCTGATTTTACTTTCTACAAAGGAAGTCCCACTGCTGAACCCTCCTAATGATTGATTGAATAATGTGTATCATTAAGACTTAATCCTGTGTCAAGGGAAACATCCCAGAGAGATTATTATCAGGTGCAGTGTTCTCTCTTGGGAAAGTATCTGCCACTCCTCACACCATCTCTTTTATATTAAGATGATGAAATAAATGTGTGCTTTCCTTGATAAAACTCTGAATTGTTTATATTGAGTCAACATAATGTTGAATAATAATTCCATTCCACAACTAGATCACAATAAAACACATAAAAGAAGATAAAATGTTACTGATCTCACAGTGGAGAAATTTACATAAGCTGCATCACTGTAGAGACCGCGGGGTTCACAGAACTTAAAAAAGTACCGGTTTATAGTCTAGCAAATGCGGTAATTAAATATTAACCCCCAAAATAAGTTCAAAAATAATAATTTAGTTATTTTTGTAGGTGCAGAATTCTTTTTACAAATTATCTATTTCTCTGTGGGAGGGAGTTGATAAGATCTCTTGAAAATTAGAATTTATCTCAAGACACTGGTTAAATAAAGCATAAATAAATAAAAAAAATAACTAATATTTTGGACATCTATTTTGTTTTTGGAATTGTTCTCCTTACATTTGCGCCTCATCAAGAGCTTTTTGGTGTGCCGTACACAATAATCTGAAAAATCAAAAACATGAATACATTTGGTCTCACAGACTGATAATGTTGGGTTGACCCATAACAAGTCCATTGTTATGGGTCTTTTCACCAATGTGAGTGTCTTGCCCAACAGCACCACATCTTAACTCAGTAGTTTTTATTTGTGAAGAAACTAAAGATTAACAATACATACTGACAGAAGCTACTTCTCTGAGCCATCTGAGAGTCACTCTGACATGCCAGCACAAGCACAGGAGGCAAACCGGGATTCAAAAGTACTGTCACTTAAATCTGTCAGGCGATTACAATCGAATTATAAAACATCCCAAATGTGAGGCATTGACTCACCTCGCGGATGGCTGTGCAGAACTCACTCTGGAGCACTTTCTTCAAGGACTGAAGTTTGTGACTGGGGACGTCTCCATTTTCCTGCAGCTTCTCCAGCAGCTCAATGGCCCGGGCAACATCTGCAGCACACAAAGACAAACATTATACGTGACATTTTAGAGAGACAGGAAACAATTTCTTTCAACTCAATCAGGAGTGCAGTCATGGTGAAGGTCCTGGGGAGTTAAATGTGAGGTATAAAGGACACAGTGTTTGGCAAAGCAGACAAAGCCTTTTTCAACATAAGCGAGCTGGAGCCAATTTCCTTATATGGGCATTTATTCCGACAGCATTAGATTTTCGCAGTAACAGGGGCAGACGTGTAGCTAAAATGGTTGCAGAGGCAAGCAGCGAATTAAGACATATGTCAATCCTTATATGGGTCAAATTTGGATTTAAAAATATAAACCCTTAGATCGCAGAGACCGCTAAAACATGGATTTTTTAAGCCCAAAATGGGGAGTGTGAAACGAGCTAATACTGAGCTAGAGGAGTTTACTTTTCAATATAAGTCAATAGAAGCCAGAGCGAGTTTAAAGCAAGGAAGGTGAGAGCTGCAGAGGGTACACGAGTGGTAGAAGGCTTAAAACAGGTTCTCTTCAAAGACAGGGCAATTCAAGCAGATTTTGTCAAAAAGAGAAAAAGTAGTCTGAGGTACTCCGTTGAAGTGAAAAAATAAAAGTCCTTTATTAAAATGGACTGCCTACTACGCGTTTCGACCAAAAGCGGTCTTCGTAAGGGCATGAAGCCAGAGCGAGTTGGAGCAAAACTTTGTCCATGAGAACTTCCCTATGCACTTTATTGAGCTAGCAGGTTAGCATTGTATACAGTCTAAGCTTGTCACTCAGCAAAAGGGTATAGATCAGGGTATAGATGAGGGTACACAGGAGGCGTTGAATAAGATCAGTGTATTTTGAAATAGGTGCACTTTTGGGCTTAAAGATATTTCGTTATCGTATAGATATTGATATATATTTTATGATTTCCCTTGAAACATACAAAGGTAAAAATCCTCCAGCTCCAGTAGTCCTGACCAAGCCGAGCATCAACACATGGAGATGGATCCCCGGGCGCGGAACTACGGCAACCACAGCTCCTGATAGAGACCCTCCAGGCTTTGCAGGATGGGTCAAATCAAATGCAGAGGACACATTTCCCTACGCGGAGGAAAAAAGTGTACCTTAACCTTAATATTGAATGCACCACTTCCTCCAGCGAACACAAACCTTATTTTAGACTTTCTGTAGATCAACGTCTAAAACCAACCAATGAAAATCACAGGTGAACAAGAGTTTGTAGTAATACTTTATCAAGATACATTTGGCATAAAGATTTTCAGCCCTTTAGCTTACGGTTAATAACATATCAACAAATTCAATAACGTCTAAAACACCATGTTTTATTTCCTCAAATCTGGAAACAAGCAGGCCTACGGTAAACTAGATATTAAGAAGGAATAACAGACTGTAAATACGCATAAATACGTACTTGTAGCGACATTAAGGGATTTTATGAATGCCTTAGTGACATTAAGGCATTTAAAAAGTCTTTCACACTTTTCCACATACGCACATTTGCAGCACCATTTTTCAATTATGTGGAGTATTTGTTGCTGATTCGTGATGTCAGCCTAGTGTGAAATGAGAAATGAATAAAAGGCCAAAGGAAAATAAGCCGGCTTACACCACTTCTACAGATTTATGTTACAAATGTTGTTTCCATCCCACTGCAATAAGGAACAGGAGGGAGTATTGATCGTAGAGGAGGGATTCAGATTCCATTTAGGACAGATTGTGGTTCACCAGGACATGTTTTCAGATTCAGATTCAGATTCATTTATTTGCCATTTGCAGTAAAACCACATTGGAAAACTGTGCAAGACTACCCCGGTGTTTTATTGACTGAAGAGAGCTGAAGCCTGAAGCTAAATTCATAGGCTGTGAATTACACTGATCAAATAATTTGTCAACGTTTAAAAAAATACTTCTCTCTGTTTTGTCTACGGCTGTAAATATGCGTAGTAAATATAGACTACCACCCCAAACAACACAGGATGAGATTATCTTATGTAAATGGTAAAACAACAATAGAATTACTTTTATTTACTTACTTTATTTAATTGAATAAAATTTCTTATGATATAAATGTCAGATTTGCACCAATAAGGAAGCCGTTTGTAAAGTTGACAAATAAACTCCCAGGAAGTTCTATTGCTTCATATACACGTTTAGAAAAACACCGTTATTCCTGCTGTGATAAAGGCGTCTGAGATTGTTCACGGTTGTGTCTGAGGCTGAATAATGAGGTGCTCCTCCAGCGAGGGCATCTGTCTGGAGCTATACAGACATTTCCCTCTCATTAAAAGAAGGTCATCTCCTCTCAGCGTTCACATGCTCATTAACGATATATATATATGCTTTTCTCCACTTTCATGAGTTTTCATTCAGCTCAAACACTAAAGACTTAAGTGAGACTCAATCTGATTCTGCAGCCCAGACTCGTAGATTGTGTTGTTATTATTATAGCAAGATCAAAATACCAGTTTTGTCAGCCCTATTTGAACCGTGAAAATAGTTTTGCTTGTGTGCAATAAACAGACACTGCATTTATTTATATAGTGTTTTGTTGTGTCACTTTTCCATCTCTTATTTGATAACCGAGTGATAATAATTCTAATAGGAAGACCTCACACTGGGCGGCTGTCATGTATGAAATGTGCAAAAAAAATACTCTTCCTACCAAACACGTCTCAATACCAACCAGTTACTTACATAAATAACGATAGATCAATGTTATGCTTGTTATGGGTAGCAAAAAGGTACGTTTTTCTTAGTGCGGGAGTCGACAGTCGCTCAAAGCTGAGAAAGGGCTTTTTGCCAATCAATCTATAAAAAAACTATCTATTTTAGTGAAGAGGTTCAACTATAAATGTTCAGGCATGGCCCCATCCCAACTGGTGAAAATGACAGAGAGGGCTGGGATCGTGTCTCAGCAGAAGACGAGGAGAGTTTAACAGCGTTCACATGGTTTTATATCGAGGGGCAATTTACGGAGGTTCTCCTAAGCATCCGCCACGTCGCCAATAGATGCGTTTGCTTTGACCTTCAGGTAACCGGAACGACAAGTGGCAAAGTATTGACTTCTGTGTACAGTTGTGATGTAGAAGCAGTCAAGCACTTTCTTAACGTAATTGCACAAAAGTCTTGTAAAAGATCCATACAATATAATCCATCAGATATATTATAGAGTACACACAACATTCAATAAATACAGATACACAGAGTTAGGCTTGGTTTAGTCTTATGGTGTCTGGAAAAAAGCTTCTTCAGTTTTGTCTTTGAGGAGATGTCAGCAATGTGATCAGTTTACTTTATTATTTTATTGACCTTCATAAGCAGAAAAGTCCAACTGAGATTGCAGACTCTTTTTATCAGAGGAGTCCTGAGAGAACATGCAAACTCCACACAGAAATACCTGGAGGAGGAATCAAATCCAGGAAGCACAAGCGCCACTATGCCACGCAGGGTAAAGGTATAGTATATATATCCTTTTGAAATATATTCTCACCACTCCTCACAGATAATATTTATACATTTAATCAGGGGTGTCCAAACTTTTTAGTAAGAGGACCACTTTAGTTCATCAGACTTGACTTGGGGCCGACGACCTGGATTTAAAAACTGGATTTGACCTGGATTGACTGGATGCTGGAATTTAAAATGGGTTATGATAGGTCCTTATTGATTCACAACACAGCTGCATTGAATGTTGTGACACAATCATAAAACAAATGACAGCATATAACAATAGAGTCAACGACTGTTCCAGAGGGTCTGAGATTTACAACATGACTTTTTTATAGCATTTTTATTTATAGCATGACTGTATTGGTGGAGCTGAAGTTGGTTGGATGACACTGTCAATGTGCCTCAATGGCAACTTTGTGTTAGCAAAAGAGGGCCACATAAAATGAAACAGAGGGCTGCAATTGGCCCGCGGGCCTGAGTTTGGACATGCCTGCCTTAAATCAACATATGCAAAAAACACAGCAGACGATGCTTTCCGCACGCAAACGTTTTATTTCCACAGACTACAGATCACGATACGAGATGAGACGGGGTTGTACAGAACACATCTGATTAAGTGCCAAATGTGTGCGAAATTATTTATAGCCGACTATGCAGAACAATCTCATTCGTTTTCTATTTCACAGTCGCTGCCACTCTCTGTTATGAAGTAATTTGAATTATCACCATGCATATGATGTTCGAAGGACTTGTCAGGGACAGGGCTCTGGATCAAATGATGATCAAGATTCAAAATGAGTGGTTTCTAAAAGTCAAGCATCAGCCTATTTTTAATGGAGAGGTTCAAGTCAAGTCTGAGTGATGCAATTTTGAAATATGACGAGAAATAAAGAATCATACTTTGAGTGAGACAGAGCCGCTGAAATTAAATATGGCATACAGTAACAATCTTTCAAGGTTATTAAGAATGACGCAGATGTGGCTCAACAAAGTGTATTATTACTTAACTGTCTGGCCTGGCACTAAGCATGGAAACATCCGTGCTGACCCGATCAACTCACGGCCGTGCAAGTGAATGGTACAATTATGACCAATGCTAAAAACATGGTTTTAGGCTGTACACTACCATTTATGTTTTCCAATGAAAATTATTATGATTTCAAAATGACAGACTGCTCTCGCCTATCAGGATGACACTGCACAGAAGGAGATCATGTCTAACAATATCAGCATAATTTGTCATGCTTAACTGTTATCAAGTCTGGACTGTAAAAATGGTTGTAAAATGTCAAAGTATAAAGTAACAATCTACAAAAGGATGCAGCCTCTAACTTGACCACTACCTCCACTGTTTCTGGGTCTATTAGCTGAGAGCAATCAGTTCTTTAACGGACTACCCTTGTTATTAATGTGAAATACCAGAACTCAAAATTAAGCCAATAAATGAAAAACTTAAAAAAAGAGCTCTGAGACCACAGAGAAACATTGATAAGTTGGTCAGTTATCCTCAGGCTAAAAAGTCGAGGGAAGCTTGTTTGTTCGAGATACTTCTACACTGATTAAATAACAGTGTATTAGTGCACTCGGAGAGCACATACTCCGCCAACACCACGAATCATTGGTGTTGGCCACCATTTTAGACTCTTCAATTTCTCATCATTATATTGTAAATTACAAAAACTGTTATATATTTTTTCGAAATTTGATGCAACATGTCCTTTTGAAATCATGTCCCATTTCATTTATAATCCGAGCAGAGGGGGAAAAGCCTTGACAACACCATTGATTCCTTTTCTGTAACCTCCTCCTCTCGGCGGTGAGGAAAAGGTCAGGCTCATCTTCAACTATAAGTGAAACCAACAGAGAGCTCTACAAAGCCACAAACAATCATCCTCTGCAGCGCGAACATGGATCACACCTACACAAGGAAATATGCATTATAATTCTCATCTATTATAATACAAGGCAAAACGAAAATGGGTTGACCCTTTAGGCCAGTGCACCTGCTAGTGTTGTGTCAGTTCATGCATTCACAATTTCCATGCTTCCTTTTCTTGTGCACAAACTCTTGCTTCCTCCACTGTTATACCTCTTACTTTCAACGCTCTCGGGCGCGTTCAGACCAAAAGCTTCAAAAAGCTTTTGACGCGCTTCAACTGACGCCGGGATAGTTTTGTCATTTTGGTGCTTGAAGCTTTTGACGCGAGTGACGCGCCTGACGCCGGTGGGAGGAGCTTCTCTGTTGCCTGTAGTCAGGACAGCGGTGGATTTTTCAATGAGCAGCGAGCCTTTATTTGTTATATAAAGCAAAATAACGTTGTTGTAGGGCTTCAACAAAACATGTTCTGGGTTCACCACAGACTTGAGAGGCTGCAGTGTTTGCAGAGTTCCGTCATTTACTTTCAGCGGTACTTCCGCGTGTCACTTGCCCAGTCTGAGTTCTCAAACCCCGGAGCTCGCCTCTCCCCGGCTCTCGCTCGCCTCTCCCTGCCTCTCCCTGCCTCTCCCCGGCTCTCGCTCGCCTCTCCCTGCCTCTCCCTGCCTCTCCCCGGCTCTCGCTCGCCTCTCCCCGGCTCTCGCTCGCCTCTCCCTGCCTCTCCCCGGCTCTCACCCGCCCGGAGCTGCCTTGCTCTGAGCCAGACTCATCGTCAGCCTGTTCTTATATTAAATAAACTACGTTTACTACACAGAATGTGTACAATGATTTTTGTTACTCAGAATGTTACTACTCATACAAATAATATTACTAATAACAATAATGACAATAAAACAACAGCAGCAGATACATGACTTCTCTTCATGACAGAGACAGACCCTCTGCTGCTGCTGCTCCTCGTCTCCTGATTGGTTGAAGCCCGCGTCAAAGCTTCAAAAGCTCAGCTTTGCTCAACTTCGGCGTCAGAGGGATTGTTTTGATACGCGAGCGTTTCGCGCGTCAAAAGCTTCAAGTGAGCGCGTAGTACGCGCGACTCTTGAAGCTTTTGACGCGCGTCAAGTGACGCCGGGGCTCTCGGCTTCACCTGACGCGCTTCACCATTCACTTTCAATGGAAACCTGACGCTTTTGACGCCGAAGTTAAGTCTGGTGTGAACGCCCCTTCAACGCCCTCATTGCATCCATACCTTGGCCCACCTCTCGGTCTACTACCAACTATACATCACGTCAATCTCTCTTCAACCATTCTCTGCATATGCCCATACTCAATATCTCAATACACATGACTATGCTCTACCAGCCAGTTATGCCTCTAATTCTATCCATAGTCAACTAAAAACTTTCATACTTCTCAAGCACTCTCATTTAAAACACATTCAAATTTTTCCGTTCACTTTCTCTTTCTCTCACAGTCGGCTCAAATCCCCTAATACAAACACTTCTTCACTCTTACGTTTACAATCTCACCTTACATTTAGTTCATAATGATAATAATAATAACAAGGCTACAACTCTACCCTGGGGCAGACTGACAGAAACGAGGCAACCAGTATGTGCCATCGGCCCCTCTGACCACCATAAACCGCGCTCACACCAGACTCATACTAGGCAAGGTGGGAAAAGTGTCTTACTTAAACACATATCACAGAACCAACCACAACCCACAGTTATAGGGAAAAGATTGGGAAACTATTGGGAACTATGAAACTCAAAATACAAAGCTTTTTTATTGTGCATTGTGCAATGAAAACATATTAAAAAGAAATCCAGTTAGTCCTTTTGTCAATAATGCCTATAGTTTCAAGGTGATTGCAATGACAGTGGGAAATTGTGGACCTTCCTGGTTGGTTAATCCTCTAGAAACATGTGATTCAATCTGCTTTAGCCTCAAATCACTCGCCTCAACAGCTCAATCCCTCTCGCAAAACCACAGCAAGGATTTCAGCCACACACGATGACAATAAGGCTCCTGCGAAAACATTCACGAAACCCTACGCTTTACTGCAGTTGTAACCATAACCGTGAGTGGGAACCAGCTCTCAGGTGTGCAGAGCTGGAATGCACCAAAATACTTTTTGAGATTTTGTTCAGAAAAGTCTTCAGGTCTTTTCTTTTTTTTTTCAAGCAAATCATCAGTTGTTTGTTTGTTTGTTTATTTATTGATTTCAGGAATTTCACGTTGGGCACAAGTCACCTCTTGTCCATCATAGTTTCCAACAAAATTATGTAAAGTATTGCTAACATTCATAAGAGGGACAAAAATGTAATAAATTAACCAAAATAGCTGCCTGAAAGGGAGTAGGAAGAAGAAAACGTATTTAATCCTACCCCCATAATACATATTTAACAAAAATTATCAGTTTTATTAGTGTGAAAATAAGAAACATGATTTTGATATTAAAAAAAATACTTGATACCAATTATAATACCGCAGTGATTTTTGTTATTGTGATTATTAATATTATCAATGTACAATAAGCTGTATTCGTTCACATAAATACAATATTATAGTGGTGTTAAGGAGCCACAATGTTTTATTCAGAAATAGATCATTAAACTTCTCAAAGAATCTCACATGTCCTCTTTAGTATTGACACTTTCCCAAATAAATGCCAGGTTGTCATAATAGTTTCAGTTTAGATTATTACTCGACTTTGGACAACCCTAAATGTATATGAACATGTCAAAGGCTCCTAAACCTGTGTTGAAAGCGACGCAATGAGTTACTTATGTTTTTCCTATTCTTTGATTCATTGATTGATTTATTTGAACATTTTAATAATTATGAATATTTCTGTAAAAGTGGTAGTTTTAGCGACAAAGATTTTAAGCGACAAAGCTATAGTCCCTGAGCAAGATGTAAATATGCCATTATACATTAGTAAAAGTTAGTGTATAGAGTAATGACTAATTCACAGAACATATATAGACAACATGACAACAGATGTTTAACAAATGTGACATGAAAGGCAGAATACAGAGACGTATAAAGCTCAGGCTTTGAGATAATTTTGAGATAATTTGAGATAATTTGAGATAATTGATAATTGATTGATAATTGATTGCAATATTTGACTTTACTCTGCCGATGGAAATTAGTTGTGTAGTTATCATCTGGTGCAGAACACATCTGTCTTTGAGCTTAATGTACACTTGATAGATAGATAGATAGATAGATAGATAGATAGATTCTGTATTGATCCCCGTAGGAGAAGTAGGTGTCCAGTAGCTGCAAAAATAAAAAAATAAAATTGATCATTCTAAAAACTAATGTGCACTGTCTCTTTAAGATAAAGACTAAACTTGCACTATAGGGTGATGCATAATTCTCCAAACAGGAATCTTGCCAACCTTGATTTTATTATTTTCATTGTTAAGAGAAAAGTCACATGTGTCACACCTCTATTGTGTGAAAGAAATCTTCATTTATATCGCGTTTTTCACAGAGTCACAAAGCGCTTTTCAATTGTTGCGGCCATTTTTCCTCTCACTCCTCACAGTGATGGGAGCAGCGTTGCCAAAACAGTGGACACAGAACCGTACATGTTTTTAGTGGTAGGAAAAACCGGAGCACAAGGAGGAAAAACAATGTAGACCCAGGGAGAACTTGCAATCTCCACACAGACCAGCCCTGTCCAGGACCTTCTTGCTATTAAGCACAAATGTCTGAGAAAGGTATGTCATTTTAGGATTTGGTTTAATCCCAAATAATACAGTGTGGCTTTCATCAATCACTGCAATAAATCTGGAACTACTTATTGTCCTGCGTCAGACTAGATTCACACTCTAGTTCATGATAATTACAATATTGATTTCTCCTTCAATGATTAATGGATGGACCAATACATGTTTAGGTCCATATTTATTGTCTTTGCAATAATGAAGAGAGGTTTTCTATATATAATTATAAGTGGAAAGAAAATGGCTAATGCTTATATCTGATGTTTATTTGCTTCACCCTGTAGCTTTTGATGATAAAGACGAATTCAACATGGCTCCCAGGGATTCTCCGGCTGTATCGCACTAGTGACATAAAGTTTTAGCAGTATCGTTTCGTTACAACACATCTCTCTCGATATATTTTCTCCGTGTGACTGTAAAGCTTCCATTCTAGTTTTGTAAAGCACTTTGTATTTCCCTGTGTATGAATTGTGTGACAGGCTCAATCATTCTTATTAACGTTCATAGCTTTTCCGTTACTGAATAAAAGGATAAAGCAGCTCACAGTGACCGGGGCAGTGAGGAATGGAGCTGAGAGCTTTTCTTAGCCCAAAGGAAATAGCTGCATGGGGTGTCTCCTGTCTCTATATTTGACAGAGTTTGATGCCTATTCAAGTCTGAAGTGGAAATCACACACAGGCTGCATGGTGCTGTGTGGGCTCAATGCTGGGGTGAGGATTCAAATAACAGTAGGAAAACAAACAAACAAACAGACAGACACAAACTCACAAGATCAAAATGGTCAAAGCAAACGTCGAGCACTATATTTCCAATCCAAACCCACATTTTAAATTGATGTGGGTTGTGCTCAGGCTGTAATAACAAAGTTGCTATCCTGACATCAGCTCTCTATCACCCTGTGACACTTAACATGCTTGAGTTGTAAATGAGAAAGTAAGACACATGCCAAACTACATACCAGCAGCTCAAATTCTATAAGTTGGGGTACAAGCTCGAGAAACGGTATTAAGATACGTTACATAATATATGCATTTTTTAACGCGTCACGCTGTTTTTTTTCAGGATGGCATGCAATATCTCTTGTCAGAACAAATGATGAATGAATAAAAAATGGCATCAAGTCGTGAGAAATGCGCCTCTGGTTTCGTTAAAGCTGCGTTTACTACTGGGTAAGGTGAGGATGGTAAAAAAGGACGCATGCAGAGTCAGAGCGCGCATCATGGCAAATATACGCGAGTTTAGGGAAAGGAACGCGCGTTGGTCAGACGTATGAACCTAATGCGTGCGTGAAATAGACAGGAGAGGACGCCTTACCTCGCTCCAGGGTGAGCGGCTGGACCACTGTCGCCATGACTGCTGTTTACAGGAGTCTGATAGAGACTACGGCAGCCGCAGCATCACACAGGGATGAAGAGGGGCGGGGCCTACTGCCATCATGACCATTACCTTTAGGATTCAGCTCAATGGAGCATACTACATACTACTATATACGTTTCATTACCCAAGGAGATACACGCGCCATAGAAAATGTCAATCTTTTGTATTTTTTGTTATTTAGATTTAAAAGATAAAGTTATATAGATAAATAGATATAGCACACTAATTTTCAACATAAGCGTCAGCACAAGAATGGACCTACAGGTGAGCCTATATGAGCCAGTCTAAAGAATGCAGTACATACATAGTTATGCCCATAAAACACTATATACAATATTACTTATAACCATAATTTAACCAGTCCCACTGAGATTGCAGAATCTGGGGGACCATTGTACATGAACACTTAATTCAGCTTAGAACCAAACTAAAACAAGAAACACAGACAGAGGCAAGACTCGCATGTAAAAAGTAAAACAAAAAACAAGACAATAATACATTATTTCATTAGGGCACATCATGGATTAGTAGGCAAGAGTATTGAATAATTACAGATTTAGCAATATATTTGTAACTTCTACTGTATTTTGGTAAAGGGGTGAGCTACAGGTTAGAGACCCCTGTTGTGGAGACCCCTGGTGTGGAGCATGTGCACAAGCCTGCCCTGTATCCAGATGTGGGCAGATGTGCTGAGAGCTGGTGGCAGGGGATTAAAGAGCAGTGACAGAGAAGGAGGCCACTGGGAGATTACGAGGCTGGAATACATACAATATCCAGAACAAATGAGTTAAAAACAATTTTAGAGGTATAATTTTATTCTGACATTATTTAATTACAAACAAAAACACGTGTTAATGTTGATTCAGTCGATGCATCAGTGTTTAGTGAGGGTCATTGAGTTTAGCCGCTTGTAGCATGGATTTTCCAACACTCAATCTGATGAACAACCACCTGATGCCATAGCAGTGAAATTAAGTTGACCTAAACTTTAAATAACACCAACATTCAACCAAATAGCTCAAATCTCGAAATAGCATATCCACAATATTTACCCATTGTATTATAATCTATACAGACAGGCAGGACAGTGACCCATCGCAAAGCAGAACTAATCACACAGGATGAAAGGAACACACTTTGCTACACCAGTTGTTGCTATATAAGAATCAGTAAATATATACCATCATTCATTTGATCATGCATAATATCATGTTGACTATTGAAAGATATATAGGAGCATTTTCTACTTCCGGATGGATCATCAAGACTATTGGTCCTCCCAATTGTCAATCATTCTGGTGATGCGTGCTCGTCAAAAAAGACCAGAGAGTTTAGTTCAGAAAGTGGAGAAGGCGGCTCTTTCCTAAATTTGGGGAAATCCTCCATATCCCTTTAAGTTCTGTGCAACATGTGACCATTGTTGGTAATCTGTATAGTGTCATCTTTGGACGTCTTTCTGTCAGGCAGTATTTAGCACTAGTTCTTTAAAAAAATATATTAAAATGTCTTGGATCTTTGGAAACATGTGACCCAACTTCTAATGTAGATAATGGCCGAAGAAATAAACTACTACTACCACCACTACAAGTGTCAGTCATCGCGGGAGTAAGTGCAGAGTTCAGGGGCTGTCTCCCTGTTGCATCACAGTCCACGATCCCGGGAAAGTGAAGGAAGAGCCGCAACTTCCCTCCGATGACGTTGCTCTGCGTAGTTCGGTAAAGTTAGCTTGATATTCACAGATTCGGACTTCCGCGGTGAATATCTTACGAAAGCTACGTTGTTAAACGAAAGTAATTGTGCCAAAATGATCACCTCTACATGGGCTAACTACTACAACATCGATTTTTCTAATCCAATGCGCTGTTTTAATGCAGAGAAATCCATTGAATCCAATGCGCCGCAAGTGCCGAGAAAAGCACTTAGGGAGCGTCAACAAATGCCAATACCAGCTGTGTAAACGAACAATAGTTTTTATTTTAAGCCAAGTACACGCACTAAACTCTCAAATACTATAAATAGCTACCATATCTAACTACTACAACCTTTGTTTTCAGCATTTGTTTCTTTTTTGTATTTTTATGAATAAATAGGATTTAATATGAA
This sequence comes from Knipowitschia caucasica, assembly GCA_964034765.1. Classification (NCBI taxonomy): domain Eukaryota; kingdom Metazoa; phylum Chordata; class Actinopteri; order Gobiiformes; family Gobiidae; genus Knipowitschia; species Knipowitschia caucasica. The sequence continues at coordinate 18,683,335 of OZ035823.1, forward strand.
TATGAATTTTGAATAACTTTTTTTCAAAGAGGGGCGTGGTCACCAAATTCTCAGGTATGATCAATAACTGCCATATCTAACTACTACAACTTTTGTTTTCAGCAGAAATATCTTTTTTATATTTTTTATGATAAAATATGAATATGAATTTTGAATAACTTTTTTTCAAAGAGGGGCGTGGTCACCAAATTCTCAGGTATCATCAATAACTGCCATATCTAACTACTACAACTTTTGTTTTCAGAAGAAATATCTTTTTTATATTTTTTATGATTAATATGAATATGATTTTTGAATAACTTTTTTTCAAAAAGGGGCGTGGTCACCAAATTCTCAGGTATCATCAATAACTGCCATATCTAACTACTACAACTTTTGTTTTCAGAAGAATATCTTTTTTATATTTTTTATGATTTAAATATGAATATGATTTTTGAATAACTTTTTTCAAAAAGGGGCGTGGTCACCAAATTCTCAGGTATCATCAATAACTGCCATATCTAACTACTACAAACTTTTGTTTTCAGCAGAAATATCTTTTTTATATTTTTATGATTAAATATGATGAAATATGACTACAAAATCTTGAATAACTTTTTTTCAAAAAGGGGCGTGGTCACCAAATTCTCAGGTATCATCAATAACTGCCATATCTAACTACTACAACTTTTGTTTTCAGAAGAAATATCTTTTTTATATTTTTTATGATTAAATATGAATATGATTTTTGAATAACCTTTTTTCAAAAAGGGGGCGTGGTCACCAAATTCTCAGGGTATCATCAATAACTGCCATATCTAACTACTACAAACTTTTGTTTCAGCAGAAATATCCCTTTTTATATTTTTATGATTAAATATGATTGAAATATGACAACAAATCATTGAATAACTTTTTTTCAAAAGGGGCGTGGTCACCAAATTCTCAGGTATGATCAATAACTGCCATAACTAACTACTACAATTTTGTTTTCAGCAATAAATATCTTTTTATATTCTTATGATTAAATATGAATAAGATTTTGAATAACTTTTTTCAAAAAGGGGGCGTGTCACCAAATTCTTCAGAATGTGATAAGAGAGCAGTGTTGTGTCCATTGCACAATGGTATGTGATATTGATAATTGTATATACTATGTGTATTTGCATATTACTCATAAAATAATGAAATGTAATTCCTGTTACAATAGAACATATTTTATCTCCGTAGCAGTGGAACTGGACCACATCCAGCTTGTGGAATCAGCTTCAACACCACTGACAAACCCATGAGATATTTTAATTATTGGTTATACCTGAGAATTGGTGACCACGCCCCTTTTGAAAAAAAAGTTATTCAAGATTTGTAGTACATATTAAATCATAAAAAATCTAAAAAAGATATTTCTTCTGAAAACAAAAGTTGTAGTATTAGATATGCATTATTGATGATACCTGAGAAATTTGGTGACAACGCCCCTTTTTGAAAAAAAGTTATTCAAATCATCTATTCATATTAATCAAAAAAAATAAAAAAAGATATTTCTTCTGAAACAAAGTTGTAGTATTAGATAATGGCTGTTAATGATTGATACCATGAGATATTGTGACCACGCCCCTTTTTGAAAAAAAGTTATTCACGATATTTAGTAATATTTCATCATATTTAATCATAAAAATATAAAAAAGATATTTCTGCTGAACAACAAAGTGTAGTAGTTAGATATGGCAGTTATTGATGAATACCTGAGAATTTGGTGACCACGCCCTTTTTGAAAAAAGGTTATATTCAAAAATCATATTCATATTTAATCATAAAAATATAAAAAGATATTTCTCTGAAAACAAAGTTGTAGTAGTTAGATATGGCAGTATATGATGATACCTGAGAATTTGGTGACCACGCCCCTTTTTGAAAAAAAGTTATTCAAGATTTGTAGTCATATTTCATCATATTTAATCATAAAATATAAAAAAAGATATTTCTGCTGAAAAACAAAGTTGTAGTATTAGATATGGCAGTTATTGATGATACTGAGAATTTGGTGCCACGCCCTTTTTGAAAAAAA